>CM024809.1:9103084-10303084 GCA_014281875.1 Nibea albiflora
AAAAAAGTCATAGTATAGTATGCCCAAAAAAAGTCATAGTATAGTATGACAAAAAAAGTCATAGTATAGTATGGCAAAAAAAGTCATAGTATAGTATGGCAAAAAAAGTCATAGTATAGTATGGCAAAAAAAGTCAGTATAGTATGCCCAAAAAAAAGTCATAGTATAGTATGGCAAAAAAGTCATAGTATAGTATGCCAAAAAAAGTCATAGTATAGTATGCCATAAAAAGTCATAGTATAGTATGGCAAAAAAAGTCATAGTATAGTATGCCCATAAAAAGTCATAGTATAGTATGGCAAAAAAAGTCATAGTATAGTATGGCAAAAAAAAGTCATAGTATAGTATGGCAAAAAAAAAAGTCATAGTATAGCATGGCAAAAAAAGTCATAGTATAGTATGCCAAAAAAAAGTCATAGTATAGTATGGCAAAAAAAGTCATAGTATAGTATGGCAAAAAAAGTCATAGTATAGTATGGCAAAAAAAGTCATAGTATAGTATGCCCAAAAAAAGTCATAGTATAGTATGCCCAAAAAAAGTCATAGTATAGTATGCCCAAAAAACGTCATAGTATAGTATAGCAAAAAAGTCATAGTATAGTATGGCAAAAAAAAGTCATAGTATAGTATGCCCATAAAAAGTCATAGTATAGTATGGCAAAAAAAAGTCATAGTATAGTATGGCAAAAAAAAGTCATAGTATAGCATTGCAAAAAAGTCATAGTATAGTATGGCAAAAAAAAGTCATAGTATAGCATTGCAAAAAAGTCATAGTATAGTATGGCAAAAAAAAGTCATAGTATAGTATGGCAAAAAAAGTCATAGTATAGTATGCCCAAAAAAGTCATAGTATAGCATGGCAAAAAAGTCATAGTATGGCAAAAAAAGTCATAGTATAGTATGGCAAAAAAAGTCAGTATAGTATGGCAAAAAAAACCTCATAGTATAGTATGGCAAAAAAAAGTCATAGTATAGTATGCCCAAAAAAGTCATAGTATAGTATGCCCCAAAAAAGTCATAGTATAGTATGGCAAAAAAAAGTCATAGTATAGTATGCCCATAAAAAGTCATAGTATAGTATGGCAAAAAAAGTCATAGTATAGTATGCCCATAAAAAGTCATAGTGTAGTATGGCAAAAAAAGTCATAGTATAGTATGCCCAAAAAAAGTCATAGTATAGTATGGCAAAAAAAGTCATAGTATAGTATGGCAAAAAAAAGTCATGGTATAGTATGGCAAAAAAAAAGTCATAGTATAGCATGGCAAAAAAAAGTCATAGTATAGTATGCCCAAAAAAGTCATAGTATAGTATGGCAAAAAAGTCATTGTATAGCATGGCAAAAAAGTCATAGTATAGTATGGCAAAAAAATTCAGTATAGTATGGCAAAAAAAAAGTCATAGTATAGTATGGCAAAAAAAGTCATAGTATAGTATGGCAAAAAAAGTCATAGTATAGTATGCCAAAAAAAGTCATAGTATAGTATGCCCAAAAAAAGTCATAGTATAGTATGACAAAAAAAGTCATAGTATGGCAAAAAAAGTCATAGTATAGTATGGCAAAAAAAAGTCATAGTATAGTATGGCAAAAAAAGTCATAGTATAGTATGCCCATAAAAAGTCATAGTATAGTATGGCAAAAAAAGTCATAGTATAGTATGCCCATAAAAAGTCATAGTATAGTATGGCAAAAAAAGTCATAGTATAGTATGGCAAAAAAAAGTCATAGTATAGTATGGCAAAAAAAAAGTCATAGTATAGCATGGCAAAAAAAGTCATAGTATAGTATGGCAAAAAAAGTCATAGTATAGTATGCCCAAAAAAAGTCATAGTATAGTATGGCAAAAAAAGTCATAGTATAGTATAGCAAAAAAGTCATAGTATAGTATGGCAAAAAAAAGTCATAGTATAGTATGGCAAAAAAAGTCATAGTATAGTATGCCCATAAAAAGTCATAGTATAGTATGGCAAAAAAAAGTCATAGTATAGTATGGCAAAAAAAGTCATAGTATAGCATTGCAAAAAAGTCATAGTATAGTATGGCAAAAAAGTCATAGTATAGCATTGCAAAAAAGTCATAGTATAGTATGGCAAAAAAAGTCATAGTATAGTATGCCCAAAAAAGTCATAGTATAGTATGGCAAAAAAAAAGTCATAGTATAGTATGGCAAAAAAGGTCATAGTATAGTATGGCAAAAAAAGTCATAGTATAGTATGCCCAAAAAAAGTCATAGTATAGTATGCCCAAAAAAAGTCATAGTATAGTATGGCAAAAAAAAGTCATAGTATAGTATGGCAAAAAAAAAAAGTCATAGTATAGTATGCCCAAAAAAAGTCATAGTATAGTATGGCAAAAAAAAAGTCATAGTATAGTATGGCAAAAAAAGTCATAGTATGGCAAAAAAGGTCATAGTATAGTATGGCAAAAAAAGTCATAGTATAGTATGCCCAAAAAAAGTCATAGTATAGCATGGCAAAAAAAAGTCATAGTATAGTATGGCAAAAAAAGTCATAGTATAGTATGGCAAAAAAGGTCATAGTATAGTATGGCAAAAAAAGTCATAGTATAGTATGCCCAAAAAACGTCATAGTATAGTATAGCAAAAAAGTCATAGTATAGTATGGCAAAAAAAAGTCATAGTATAGTATGCCCATAAAAAGTCATAGTATAGTATGCCCATAAAAAGTCATAGTATAGTATGGCAAAAAAAAGTCATAGTATAGTATGGCAAAAAAAAGTCATAGTATAGCATTGCAAAAAAGTCATAGTATAGTATGGCAAAAAAAGTCATAGTATAGCATTGCAAAAAAGTCATAGTATGGCAAAAAAAAGTCATAGTATAGTATGGCAAAAAAAGTCATAGTATAGTATGGCAAAAAAAGTCATAGTATAGTATGCCCATAAAAAGTCATAGTGTAGTATGGCAAAAAAAGTCATAGTGTAGTATGCCCAAAAAAAGTCATAGTATAGTATGGCAAAAAAAAGTCATAGTATAGTATGGCAAAAAAAGTCATAGTATAGTATGCCCATAAAAAGTCATAGTATAGTATGCCCATAAAAAGTCATAGTATAGTATGGCAAAAAAAGTCATAGTATAGTATGGCAAAAAAAAGTCATAGTATAGTATGGCAAAAAAAAAGTCATAGTATAGTATGGCAAAAAAAGTCATAGTATAGTATGGCAAAAAAGGTCATAGTATAGTATGGCAAAAAAAGTCATAGTATAGTATGCCCAAAAAAAGTCATAGTATAGTATGGCAAAAAAAAAAGTCATAGTATAGTATGGCAAAAAAAGTCATAGTATAGTATGGCAAAAAAAGTCATAGTATAGTATGGCAAAAAAGTCATAGTATAGTATGGCAAAAAAAATCATAGTATAGTATGGCAAAAAAAAAATCATAGTATAGTATGGCAAAAAAAAGTCATAGTATAGTATGGCAAAAAAAAGTCATAGTATAGTATGGCAAAAAAAGTCATAGTATAGTATGGCAAAAAAAAGTCATAGTATAGTATGGCAAAAAAAGTCATAGTATAGTATGGCAAAAAAAGTCATAGTATAGTATGCCCAAAAAAAGTCATAGTATAGTATGGCAAAAAAAGCCATAGTATAGTATGCCCAAAAAAAGTCATAGTATAGTATGCCCATAAAAAGTCATAGTATAGTATGGCAAAGTAAAGTATAGCAAAAAAAGTCATAGTATAGTATGGCAAAAAAAGTCATAGTATAGTATGCCCAAAAAAGTCGTAGTATAGTATGGCAAATAAAAGTCATAGTATAGTATGGCAAAAAAAAGTCATAGTATAGTATGGCAAAAAAAAGTCAGTATAGTGTGGCAAAAAAAGTCATAGTATAGTATGCCCAAAAAAAGTCATAGTATGCCCAAAAAAAGTCATAGTATAGTATGCCCAAAAAAAGTCATAGTATAGTATGCCCATAAAAAGTCATAGTATAGTATGGCAAAAAATGCCTTACAATAGTAAGGAATTTTTGACCTAGTGGGCATTTTGGTGCTACTAGTAGGGTCCAGGAGGCTACTAGTGCATGACACAAGCCTACTAGTGCAGCACAGTAGTTTACAAGTAGGGTTTGATTGCTAACTAGTAGGCCAAAAGTGGCACTCGTAGTGTAAAAAACGTTACTAGTAAGACGCAGTCGTTCTACTAGTGTGCTCTAGTAGTTCAACTAGTGCGAAAAATCGTCTTACTTACTAGTAAGACGCAGTCGTTCTACTAGTGTGCTCTAGTAGTTCTACTAGTGCGAAAAATCGTCTTACTAGTGAGGACAAAAAGCTTACTAGTACATGGACCTTAAGTCCGATATCAAGGATATTGAATAAATGCTCAAACGGCTTTCCAGGCTTGAGAGAAAAGTGTGCGTTGAGAGGAGGAGAGCGACAAACTGAGTGAGGAGAAAAACAGCAATGGGAGGAGCGAAGAAAGATGTGAAACAGAGGGAGGGAGGTGTATGAGTGGGACTGCCTATGTAGTGGAGGGTAAATGTTTCTGTGTTTGTGCTCTCACGTCGACGAGCAAGGCTCAACACTTCCCCTGTGGAGTGGATGAGTGTAAGCGTGTCGCGGTTGGAGGCTGGAAGGCCGAGCTGTGATAGCATGTGGTTACACGGCCCTCCCGCAGTTGGCTTCTCCCAGTTACAGGAGGAGAGGAGGCTGAGAGGAGGTGCAGAGCCAGGGAAGCCAGGAAATGAATTGGCATGTTTCAATTTCCCATAAGTAAGCGTAATATGTGGGGCATATTCAATAAAGAACAATTATAACTATGCCACATGGTCATAACTCGAAAGTAAAAACACTAATGGTAAATGCTTTCTAATATCGGTTATGACAACAAACAGCCAACCACACTGACAAAAAGGAGCAGGGGTTACAAACTGAAAGCAACCAGCAGGGATACGACAACAATCTACAGTCCTGGGAGCTAATCTGCATAAAACCTAATAGTATGGACCTTTGCAGCAGTGTTTGCAAAAGGGATTTGGTTTGTTCACAGACGACCAAATGTTGAAAAGCAAGAACTGAATTGGCTACGTCGTCGGTGTCAGCTGTTCCTCAGAATGAATGCACATCATCAGGTCACAGTTTTCTTCAGCAGACCACGAGGTCGATCACAGATTTACTGATGAAGAAATGGACAAGACTCTCTGTATATCTTTTTTTTCCATGTGTTGCAAGAACATTCAAATCTTTCATGAATCCACACATGACCATCATCTACGTACATGCTTGCCACAGAGGGATCACCTCGGACCCAAGTTCAGGTGTTTGCATGTTGGAGTGTTTGTGGGTAATTTCAGCTGTTTGGTCATGTGCCACCGGCGTCACGTAAATACATCGATTGGCCGACTGGAACTTGATCAACAGTTCAATCCAAACACTTTCCTTGCCCTTCTGTGGCTGTTTCTCTTCTCAGCAAATTGTTGTTTTTTCCCTCTTGTAGCCCCCATTAGGATGATAGATGAGAAGAGATGCAGAGGGGATGGTTAATCTTTCAGGGAGAGAAAGAACAGAAAGAGAGGGAGGGGAGGGGAGGGAGGTAGAGAGCAGCATGCCATGCACATAAATAAACAGGATGTTGGGATTTAGCAGAAAAAATTGTGTGCAGGGAAGGAAGGAGCCGCTCACAGATAGAAGGATGGAAAGGCCCAAAAAAAAAAGGGGGGGGGACAACGAAGGAGCAGGCCTGAGTGAGGAGATAGAAAGTGATTGAAACAGAGCAACATGGATAACAGACGGAATAAAAAGCAGACCGGGGTTGAAGAAAGAGGAGAGAGAAACTGGGATATAACGAGAGGGAGACTGAGAGCAGAGGGATCCTGGTGGGCGAGGGGAGGGGATTCTGGAGGGCTATATTGAGCTCCGTTTCTCCACAGGAGCTGCTTAATGAGCACAGAGTTTGTAAGTAATTATTGGTTATCAACCTGATAATAGTCATTGCTCCATTTTGTGTAGCGGTTTCCACATACTTATACAATTATGGCAATTATTAACGAAGTACCGTCTTTGCGTCGCTGCTTTGCATTTCAAACATATAGCGTGGCCGGGCTGGGCTATTATTTTTGTGTTGCATAATAGAGGTTTCCAGGGAGGGGACGAGAAGAAGTAAGCAGTGCATTCTTCTAAGCAATAGGGTAAACAACGCAGAGCCAATTTAGCTTTCAGAACACATAGCGGAATTTCATTTAGAGGAAAGCAAGAGGCCGTGGATCATAACCTCGCTAGCTTGCTAGCAGCAGCTAGTATTGGCTCACATTGCCATCATTTAACGGCCCCCCGACTTTAAATCAAACAAGCGGCGCTTTTAGCAACAAAAAAAAAAAAAAAAAAAAACGGTCAGAATTGAGTGCTAGCATGGGCGCAGGGAGGGTTGGGAAGGAAAAGAGACGGAGAAGAAGAGTGATGGGGGAGCCAAGTGTGCATGGCAGCCTCCGCTGTGCAGGGAAGTCATCCATTTTAAGGGCTGCAGTGGAGTACCGGCTAGCTTTTCATTAGCAGGTGAGACACACTGATAGGATCGGAGGATGTGGACGGATGGCCCGGCCAGACAGACAGATGGCTCTCTGCTCCATTACTCAGGGACACAGTGCTGCACTGGACACATCATACTCCACTCCACACACACACATACACACTAGATTGTAGGCAGACAAAAGAAAAGAGCTCTTGAGTCTACTGAGAGAATAAACGAGGAGAGGAGGCATGTAGAGATGCATTGGGGTGATCTACAAAATCTGCAAAGAGCTGAACAAGAGATGTGAACACGCTGACAGTGTAGCCTCAGGATTTATAGAGGGGTTTTTTTGTGAATGAAATCTGTCTCTTTAAATAATAGAGCTTGTTTTTTTCCCCCCCTCCGCCTCAACTTTGGAAGTATTGGATTTAAATTTCAGATGAGTGCTGAGAGGGAAAAGAGACACGATCACTGTTCCGCTGAAAAAGCAAAGAAGTCAGCGCTTGCTTTCCCACACTGCGTTTGATTCAGTCATCAATTACTGTACAAGCGGCAGCGGTCGTGATAAATAAAAGTCAACAACTGACTAACTGTAAAGCCCTGTCACTGGCGCTCATCCAGCGCCCACTGCAACATATTGAGTTATAGACCTACAGTATGCGCCTGCCTGTATACACATCATTGATCTCTATAAGTTCCTCCTCAAAGTCTACACGTTTGATCAAAGGTGGTGGAGGGTGGATGGCATTTTTCGAGAGCGAAAAGACCAGCGATACACCTGAGGAAGTACGGGGGAGGGGAGGGAGGGTTGGGTGTCTTTTCTGCCACGACAGATCTGGATCAAAAGTACCTATTGCAGAATCAAAGTCAGCGCCATCAATATTTCATCATAGGAGAACCTGCCGGTCGTTGCACATCCCACCTGCAACCTTTCCTTTCTGTCCTTTCCTAGGCTACTGGTTTGGTGGACTACAAGCTTTTTAAAGAACAATTCTATTTTCCAGATTTTTTTTTTTTTTTTTTGGTGTTTGGTGTTGTAACCCACTAGTTGCTACAGAGTGTGGACCAGAGACTAGGTTCGTGGAGGAGGGTTAAAGAGAAAATGACAGACACAATAACTAACTGGAGCCACAAGGTACGTTGGAAACAATTAAATGTATTTACCATATTAAAAAAAATAAAACAATAGTTCAATGGTATCTGATCACTCAGTGGTTCACAGTCTCTCTTTATAATAACAAACCAAATTAAAGCTGCAAGCAGCGTTGAACGGGCCCTCGCACTCCCACGCAACTCGACGGCTGGCACGTCAGAAGGCACCAGTCGGAAGACGCGCGAACCGCTTTCAAAGCATTTCGCTCAATCGAACACCCACATTAGCCATCTTTTCTTTGGCCACTGGGAGGCGCTGTGAAAATCAGCAAATATTTTTATGGAAATGTATTCTAGGCCAGACTGCCGTTATACATCAGAGGTTTGGGGGAGATTGTAGTGTTTTTCGCAAAGTTATAGCACGTGGAAATTTCATGGTAAAACCCCAAAATTCGTGGCCCTGCCCCTCTGACGCAGTAAATCCGGAACTCACGATTTTGATAACTTTTCATGGTCGAGGCCTTAAGAACACACACGGCAAGTTTCAAACAGATAGGATGAAAGCCCTAGGAGGAGTTCGTTCAAATACGACCCCCGAAAATGAGCCCAAAACCACGAAAACGCCAACTTTGAAACAAAGTGCACGCCGTACGCTTGGCGATAGCCCAGGTCACCAAGAGGCTTTTTTGTGTGTCTCAGTACTTTACATACTCCCGCTAAATTTCGTACACGCGGATCAAAGCGTGTCGAGGGGCTCCTCCGACAACTGAAACGTAGGTGGCGCCGTAGAGCCATTTTTATACGTCCACGTGCGAGACCCCCAAAATACGTAATTTTACACCCGACTTTGGGGGGGGGTAGGCAAATTTTCGCAACTTTTCGAGTACATATAGGCCGTCGAAAATGCGATCATTTAGGATAGAAGAAAACGTCCAAACGAAAAAACAATGGTTTTTGCTCGGGGCCCAAATAATGGTGATTTTCATCCTCAAATATCCTCGCTTCCTGTTCATTTTAGGCCATTGCTCCAAGAGACTTTTTTGTACGTCTTTGCCATGCTCTACAATTCAGATGGGTTTTCATCACTCTGTGTCTAAAACTGTGCGGGGCTGCCTGAAAGAAAAGTTCAAGGGGGCGCTGTGGGAAAAAGTTCCCACCCGCCCCTAGGTTTTTTTATGCAAGCCGAAAGATGCATAATATCGGTCTTAACAACCACAAGAAGTTTCAGACAGGTCTGACGAAATATATGAAAGCAAACACCCGCCTTTGCCGTATAAAACAGCCAAAAAGCAAATGGAGTTTGGAGGTCGTATCAAAGGGTCAAATTTGACGGAGTGCCACGGCCACGGCGTTTCATCGAAACTCATGATTTTGATAACTTTTAGTCAGGAAGTCTATATGAACGTAACTACCAAGTTTGAAGTCAATTGGACAAAATCCCTGGGAGGAGTTCGTTCAAATATGATCCCTTCTCAGCCGGCCAAAACAGCAAAAATGGTGATTTTCATGCCTAAATATCTCGCTTCCTGATCATTTAGCCCATTTCTCCAAGAGACTTTTTTGTAGGTCATGCCTTCATCTGCAATTCGGCTAAGTTCATAATTCTGTGTCCAAAGCTGTGGTGGGGCTGCGTCAAAGAAATTTTCAAGGGGGCGCTATAGAGCGATTTTGCCCCGCCCCCTAATTAATTATGCAGCCGAATTTTGCATAATGTTGCTCTTATTTACCACAAGAAGGTTCAGACAGCTCTGACATAGTATCTGAAAGCCCAACACTTTTGCCTGAAAGACAGCCAAAAAGTCAATGGAGTTCCATTTTTCGTCGAAAAAATCACCACGCTTGACTTTGACGCGCCGTCACGGCTACGCCCTTTGATCTAACGTTGAAATTCTTTCTCAGATGTCAACTCCAAGGCCTTGACAACATCTCCACCTAATTTGAGGTGGATATGGTCAATATTTTCCGAGCTGGACGTCATTTCGTAAAAGTGGTCTTTTCTGTCGCCACTAGGAGGCGCTGTGAAAAACTCCAAATATTTTTATGGAAATGTATTTTAGGCCAGACTGTGATTATATATCAGAAGTTTGATGAAGGTTGGAGTATTTTTGGCAAAGTTATAGCACGTGGAAATTTCACGCCAAAACGCCAAATTTCGTGGCCCCGCCCCTCTGACGCAGTAAATCTCAACCTCACGATTTTGATAACTTTTCATGGTCGAGGCCTTAAGAACACACACGGCAAGTTTCAAACAGATAGGATGAAAGCTCTAGGAGGAGTTCGTTCAAATACGACCCCTGAAAATGACCCCAAAAACACGAAACACGCCAAACTTTGAAACAAAGTGCCCGCCGTACGCTTCGCCGTAGCCCGGGTCACAAGAGACTTTTTTGTGCGGCCTGGGATCTTACATACTCCCGCTAATTTCGTACACGTGGATGAAACCGTGTCGAGGGGCTCCTCCAAAAACGAAAACGTAGGTGGCGGGCCGTAGAGCCATTTTTGTCCGTCCATGTGCGAGACCCCCAAAATATGTAATTTTACGACCCACTTTGGGGGGGTAGGCAAATTTTCGCAACTTTTTGAGTGCATATAGGCAGTCGAAAATGCGATTCATTTCGCGGAAGAAAAAGAAAAAGGAGAAGAATAAAAAAAAAAAAAAAAATAATAAACATTTGAAAAACAATAGGGCCTCGCACACAGTGCGTGCTCGGGCCCTAATAAAAGTGTCCCATTGGAACAATAACGTTCCTTTAAATGTTCCTGGAATGTTTTAATGTCTTCAAGGTCCTTGAATGTCTTGCCGTCGTTAGTCAGCGCACGTTGTGTGTATGTCAAGTCAAAGGAAAATTAAACCAAAGTCAGGGTCACACGTCAGATGTGTGTGGTGGTCCTACCACAGACACCATCAGTAAGGTGAAAGAAGAGTTGGATGTCCTCTTCCGGCTCCAATACTGGTTCCCTACTCCTTGGCAAGGAGAACTTCACTGGCTCGCCATCTCCCTCAACAGGAGAATCCAGATCCACATCTAAAGGCTCCTGAGGGGTCTCAAAAACCTAGCCTGTATAAAGAAAGGACTATCACTACACAGACTCATCAACTTCTCTTATGGCCATATTCAATACATAAATCTCATAACACTACTGGTACACAATAGTAATTACATGAATTATTTTCTCTTTTTTCCTTAAGGTAAGTACTTTCACACATTTTCAATCATTTTTAATCAATATAAATTATTTTAGCTACTTAACCATGAATTATGATCATTTTAGCTCACTTCCCCACATGAAATATGGTTCATATGGTACAGTTTAATCCTTTAACCATTTCACACGTTAAATTCACAATATTAGATTATGAACTGAAATTTAGCAAAATGCACCTTCAACACACATCAGAATAACAGTGCATCTCAAAATGAATATACACACTGAAAATAAACAGCACACCTCTTTTGCTTTCGTCAAACTATCGGAGGAAGTTATACAGTTTTAACTCTTAGACACACAGTTGCAGTAGCGGCAGGTCACGTTCATGCATCAAGTTTCCGCCATGACACGTGCTAATTCACGATGTAGCTCCTACGGTTAGCTAGCGCTAGTTAGCTTAAGCAACTCACCAAGTTTCTGCCGAAAATAATATACCACAGATCCTCGACCGCCTCTCTGCTGCAGGTAGGTGCACTTTCGCAGGATATTTTGTGTTGCTAAGTGAGTTAGTAACCGCTGTCTTCGTAACTTCTTATTGACTTTCTCCTCGGTGACTTCTCGCTGCTCGTACGGCTACTCCGACTCTGAACCGCTCTGCTCCGCCCTCTCACTCCGCACTGTAACTTCCGCCGGAAATGGGTAGAACTACTTTCTCTCACAACCCACATAAATAATACATCAAATAAAACTGAGAGTGTGCAAAATTAATATTACTGACCAAATAATAAACCAAAGAGGGTTAATAAATAAAAATAATAATATTTTAAGGGCAACAGCAATAGTAACATCTTCTACTGGGTTACACGGTCACTGAAAGCAGATCTTTTTTTCCCTTGTATTAAATCCTGTTACAAACAATGTGCCTAAATAAAAAAAATAAAAACCTTCTTGTTGGGGGGGGGGGGTTGCAAAGAGGTAGTCCTAAAGTTGGTAGCTGGTTTGTAAAAGCAACAGATTAACAAGAAAGAGTCCAGTCACTTGAGTGACACTAGAGGAACAGTCAAGGAATCACAAAAGTCTGTAGGGTTCATCGTCTGGAGACCATGAAACCAAACCATTTAATTGAAATGTGTGCAATTACTGACATCACTATATCATCAATAAGATTTTCACCTTCTGAGTGGTTATCCCTGATCTTCATGTGTATACTTGGTGTAGCATAAAACACGTAAAATATTGGAAACAACCCAAAAGAAACTCTTGTAGCGAGTGACATATTAGTAATGAAGGGATTCTGTTTTTTTTATGTTGAAAAAATAATTCTTAAAAAAAGGCAACAAAAGGTTACCAGATACATTAATATTAATGACCCGACGGTACAGATCTGTGTGAGCCCGGTCTTACATGTTCCAAATCCTGTTCCACTTGATAACAGCAATGACTAAAATAGGGCAGACCCAAACTGTTTTAGGAAACCCATCCCTTGGCCTACAAATTCAAACAACCACCAAACCTCCACCATAAAACCTGTTAAATTGTCAGCAGTCTCCAGGTTCGGTGTAATTAAGGCCAAACGATACCGACAGTTCCAGCTGTTCAGCGTGAACAACTTTGTCTGTATATATAATAAATAACAAAATTTAGTGTCAGCATACACAAAAGATTCAAACTTATGAGGAATCTATGCAAATAAAACTCCAACAAGTTGAAAGAACTTTAGTTCGACAGTATGTCATATTCATGAATACAACCCCAATGTGTCAGAATTTGGATTCTTCTCCAATCCCAAAACAGGGAGGGAGCAACGTTCACGCTGTGCAGAAAGTAGGCTACGCTGTGCTTAACATGGCACCACATCGACTAATACAGGAAGAGGTTAAGTTAATGCATTCGGGGGAGAGAGAGAGAGAGAGAGAGAGGGAGGGAGGGAGGGAGTGTGTGTCCCCCGCGCGCGACAGTATTAAGGGAAAGAGGGAAATGAAACTTTGCATTATTTTTAGACGGAAATTATGTATGTACATCTCAGTAATTATAAAGCAATTCAAACCTGACTGATAGGCCTCCGGTGGACTTTTTTTCTTTCTCCCCCTCCCTACTCTCGCAGCCTTATCTTTCCCTACCACAACTGCACAGACTCCTACATGCATTTTAATATGGTAATTACTGAGTGAATTCTAAACATTAACCAAAAAGGAAAAGCTGGCGAAAGCATTTAAAAAATGGGATTCAGCCACTAGTTTCCTATATCAACACGACTCATGCTTCTCCCGCTTCCTGATTAGGAGGATTTATTCAGGGTATTTATAGCCCCTATCTCTTTTGTGTCTGCTGGCAGGCATGCTATTTACAGTATTTTGCTGCCGTCATTTGGCTGATTTGCTAACGTGATAAACAACGAGTCAATGAATGAGGGAGCTTATTGTTAAAAAAGAGAGAGAGAGAGATATCTTTGTGTAGCATAGGAGAGCACCGGCCAGTCTGAGCTATTCTTTAAGACGTGAGACATACATTGTTATGCACAACAATAAAAGAATACTCTTGGAAAGCTGAGTTTGCAGATTGTTATTTGCTTTTTTTTTTCCTCCTGTAGACTATACCTCAGCTGGGGGAGGGTGGGGTGGGGGTGTTGTTTGACAACCTTGGTCCCAAAGTTGTTGTTCTTTTTTTTTTGCAGCTAAAATAAATGGATACAGAAGGAGTGAGAAAGAATAAGAGGGGGAGGCGAGGACCTCCCAACGGACTCCTCTATCTCCAGGCAAGTTTTTCTCGTGCTTGATGGAGCTCAACAGACAAGAGTTTTCTCACTGAGGCAAAGTTAAGGGAAAGTGGCAACTGCGGCGCCATAGCTGGAAACATCTTAGCTCGCAGTTGACCATAAATTGGTTGCAGGGGGAAAGGAAACCAAAGTTGCTCTTTTCTGCGCTTTGTTTAAGAGGTCACCGAGGCTGATGGATCCATTTGTCTCAGGTTTATGTTGGAGTGGGTTGGACTTGGATACTGTTTAGTTTTACACAGTGGAGCGCAATCTACTCTGCTGTCAGTCTCGTTTTACCTCGAGGTGAATTCTTATTCTAGTAAGGGCTGTAGAAGATGTGTTTTTACATCAAACATCACAGCAGAGAGTATTCTACGTGCTGGAGTTTGTAGTTTGAGAGGGTAGACTCCGGGGTTACCTCCTGGATTCAGTGCAGCTTTGACTGTGTAACTACTTTCATAGTGAGGCCAATGGCCTGACTACACAGGCATGGTGGGAACAAGTGGCAACCTCAGGTGCTGGGAAATTAAGGAAGGTGGAAGTGCTAAAACAAGTAAGCACAGATGGCGTATTCAGGCGTCATTCAACCCGCCTCAGGTCCACCAATGATCCACGTTTTTGTTGATATTTTAGATCAGCCAGGAGGCAGAAGAAGCATTTTCAGTGCTTCAGAAACCGACGGGTGACGCCACTCAGGCTCTGTCCATTCTTTATACTGTCATTGGGTGGGAACTAAAATTGGAGACAACAGCTTGTCTTATTCTTGCTGGTTTGTCAGAGTGGATGGGGCGACTGACACATCTCACAGTGTCATGATAAAAATACTTGGCTTTCATTGATGTTTGACGTCATTGACCTGTGGTCATTTAACAATCATCATCATGAGTCACGATACTTAAATAGTGTCACATCACCCACTGAACACGTACTGAACACTTCTCTCCTTCCCGAGTTCACAAAACCGTAACTGGATATGTGAATATTTTGTCCGTCCCTGACACATTACTCTTCAGATAAGTCATCAAGATTGGTCTGGGCTCGTCGTCTAGTCTTTCCAAGTCTCTTTGCCAATTCAAAGCAACCTCAAAGTACCTCATTATTTGACAATGTGACCATCTTGAAATATTCACGTATTTTGATCTCGGCGTGAGGATTTGATTCGAGAGCCGTATCAGTACATCTCTTGTGATTTCATTCTGTGTTGCCGCTTGGTTAGTATAACCTGACTCTTCACAGTTTTATCCTCTCTGTATACATCTATGATTCCCACGCATGATTTGTTCTTCCTTCTGTCCCTTCCTCCGTCTTCCTCTCTCTATCTCTTCCTCCCTCCTGGGTTAGCTTTGCAGCCTAGCCTGTGGGCCCAGGGATGTTGTATTAATTAACTCGCCTCACTGCACTCTCATCAAGCTGCCGGTAAATGGCCCCGCTCCAAGTTTCCCTCCCGGAGCGTACCAAGATGGCAGCATCCGTAAACAACTTCAAATTTACGGTACTGCAGTCACAGCGGCAAGGCCCCTGCTACTCCTTACGCTGAGAGGAGGCAGGCTGGAGCGTGCAATTCAAATAGAGCCTCGCTCCACACGCTGCTGTGTGGTTTAATATGTAAATGCATTTTCGTTAGACTCAAACTGCCATCGCAGTCATCTATTTTTCCTCTACCTCTCTGACGTCTGTGATTTGCAATTGCTGCCTCGGAACAAAGTGCAATCTTTTTTAATGTGCACCGCAGTACAGAATGTGCCTATTGCTCAGCGGCGGAGCAGTCATAAACAACTTTGTATACCTTTTTTTACGTGGCATGATTAAAATGGATGCAAATCTTTGTCAATATTAACATGGTCTGACAAGCAGCCATGCAAATGACTCCGCTCCTTAGAGAGAGCGCAGACTGTAATGAGGTAAATACTGCGCTGCGTTTCTGTAGTGTTCAAGCTGAGCTGCCGAGGAAACTAAAGGTAGATAAATACAACCCACGATCCCAGAGGATTTCCGAGCCCTATTTTCACTTTGAATAGCCGCTGCACATAATAAATTCCAATCAGAATGGACAGTTTAATAAAGTGTTTGTTAGAAAAGCTAATTAGTTTAAGTATGTAAGCATTCCCTTTTTTGTTCCCCCCCTATAAGTCTGTTTTCCTCAGTATACGTTAGCAGTGGTGATGGTCTAATAACGCCCTGAAAGACTGTCGTCTTTTAATTTCTGTCTGCACTACAACACACACATTCTAATTCAGGACAATTCCAATGAAATAATCAATGCAACATATTTGGAGCTTTACAAAGCAGACAAGGCTGGATTCAGGAACAGACCGCTAAGAGTCTGAGTCAGAATATCCACAAAGAGACTCAGAATGACTACAAAGACGCAACATGTGTACAAATTACTAACGGGGATACAAAAGAAATTCAACCTCAAAGAGACAGTGACCACAAAGAGGTTTTAAATGACCACGACCAGAAATATAAACGCTGTGAAAGACATGTAGAATCACCAAATTGAATAAATAGGCATATCAAACGACCACAAAGACATCCGGGAGTCTTTCAGTCTTCTTGTTCTCTAAGAGGTGCAAGGCTCTTTTCCGTGTCTTTGTCCATGCTTTCTGTGCCTTTGGAACAACTTTTCCTTTCATTGTTGAGCATCTCAAATGTAACATTACACTGAATGCAACCTCAGTTGCTCTGGAGCATCTTAGAGGAACTCAATAAATGAAGAAACCGAGTGTGAGTCACGCTACCAACAGTGCAACACAGCGGCTCTTCATTCTGAAGGCCGAGCACAGAAATACACTGACCTAGCATCATCCATAAACAATGATCTGAGGCTTTTTTTTCCCCCCTCCTCCTCCTGTGGACATAGCTTCTGTCTGTTTTCTCTCTCAGTGGCAGCAGTGGATGAAAATAGCCCTCACAGAGACACACCCAGAAGAGAGTCAAATCAAACATCATTATTCCCCGGGTAAATATTGTGAGGAGATCTCATCTCCACTGGCTGCAGAGGAAATGAGGGACGAGGCACTGTCCCTGGTGTGCTCTGGTCAACCTTAAATCAGGCCTTATTACAGACGAACAGACGCTGGTGATGCAGGCAGGCAGCTACTCCACCCGTCTGCCTATAGCGCACGTGCCAACCCAGTGATGCACAACTCGCACTGCATAAACGTATGGGCACATCATAAACATGCAAAATGCATTCAGATGTGCGACGCGCAGAAACTCACTTCGAGGACAAACAGGCGCGCTCATGCTGAGCTTTCATCAAGGCCTCATGCATACATCAACATGCACAGTGGGGTGTTGCAATCTGTCAAGAGTGCCCTCCGTCCTCATAGATACTTTTGGTCTCTCCGTTTCGTGCCCAAAATTACATGCGAGAAAGGCGCACTGGATGACATACAGGCAAAGAAATGGAAGGTCATTTAGGGGCATGTAGTTATATTCTAATATGTTTGCCTAATGGGGAAACTGTCCCACTATTTGCTGAAAGAAACATTATCGAACACCGCTGCAGTCAAAGAGGAAATTAAATTACAGTAGGTACAGAAGGTGCTCCACATTGCCCACCATTGTCATTCATATCATTGTGCTGCAGTTGCTGTGCAAGTGGTAGAAAATGGCCAGAAATGCAGCAGCTCATCAGACTGTGCTGCCGTAATGAGAGAACCTAACGCTCATGACATATCAGCGTGGTGGCTCTAACAATTTTATATTTTTCAATGATGGCTAATAAAATGTTTGTTATTTTATTGATATCAGTGCCATATTGGAACGTAATTTTAGTGGTAATAAATAAGAAATCCTAGACAATTATATAATAATTAACATTTATATAATGCAACTGCTACAGAACAAACACAAGCTAATGTTTGTGGGAGTGTGAGCTTTAAGCTTAGCCTTGCTGGATTCATATCATCTCTGACAGTTGACACAAAGGAGTTCCTCAAGGATCTATTTTGGGTCCTTTCCTGTTCACTATATATGAATAAAATTGTATTGAATCATCTGCATATATTGTAATTCTGGCTATTTCACTGTACTGTAGCTTGCTTTTACTAATCACAAAAGAACATTTTAAAGCTCTTTTAAATAAATAGTCACTGTTTTAGGCTGATAGGCAGATGGAAAGCCATCTGTTTCTGCACTTCACTTTCATCTGTGTTTTTGACTTGCATGTTGGACAGACTTTACCATTTTCCCTGTAGAAGCTGACCTGAACAACAAGTCAATCTTTTCAGTTTAACTACATCTCAGTGAAAAGCTTATTTTGAATACTTGTGCTATAGAATACACGTAATAGTTTCTTCCTTATGTCTAAATAGTAAATCTGCCTGCTATAAATTCATTTGACCAGCAGGGGCCTCTAGTGAACAAGTTCAGCTTGGACCAATAAAACCATTTTCGAAAACTATCAGCTGAAAAGTCTCGCTGCTTCAAGAAAGCATCACTAAAGAACAAGACTTATCGATAGCAATCACTGGCAGAACAGCCTCTGTCCCCGAGATGGGTGCTCGAGTCCTCTGGAGTTTCCTCTGAAATGAAACTCATCTTTGATTTCCAAAGTCAACAGTCAGAGGCATGGATTTCCTCTCTGTTCTCCTCTGACTATTTGCAGAGAGCTGAGAAAAAAGAGAGGAGAGAGAGAAAGAGACAAGGAAGAAGCTATGTTTTGTTGATTGCCATCCTTGCGCCGGCGGCTTGCCACAGTCGCTATTCTTGGGGCTTGTTTTGCGTGGGGGTTGAGCGAGAGGAGAGATTTTGCCATGGCACTGCAAAACGAGAAATGACACGGCTTCCCCAAACGCGGCGCCTCATCGGCCTGTTATGGATTAGTTAAGGCTGTTATTCTAATCTGCACCCCTTTTCTTCACTGCCTCATTATGGAACGGAGGTGCCAAGGCCTCATAGGGAGAATAGCATGGAGCCCTGTTAGGAGTTGTTAGAGAAGATAGATGACGCCTTGTTGATGGGAGTCAGTGCTGATCTGACAGGGCTGGAGGAAGCCAAGCACCAACCATTTGTGATGTAAGAACTTAAATCCAATCACTGAACATGTTTGACCGTGGACTGCAAGAAATAGGAAGACAGCAGAACAAGGTCCTATACTGAGCCGAATGTCTTTGATGTCTGAAAAATGGAAATATGATGCAAAAGAGAAGCATTCAACAGTGTAAACTACACTGTGTAGTGGCATTTCTGTCAGTGGCAGCAGAGATAGAGCGACATTTTTGTATGTGGTGCATAAAAAAGGGCCTTTTTTTTTCTTTGAACTTCAACATTTAATTAATTTCAAGCTAGACAAGAATTCTACTTCAACTCCATTTTGCTGTTTTCAACTCGCGACTGCAATTGACTCATTTGAATTTATGCACCGTCAACAAGGACCATTGATCACCACTTATCCTCTTAAATAGACCGGTGCAACATTTCTCACCCTTTTGGAACCGCTTGTTAAAAAGAATATTTTCAGGCCGTGCTTAATGGATGAACCTCACACAAAAGAGAAGGTACTTGTGAATTTACCTGTGAATTATCCATGACACTGGGCCATTAAAAGGATCATATACAAGTCACGTAAAGGACCACTATTCATCCACTCCACCCCAATCAGCTTAAAGGCCTTTTCATTTAAAATGCTTTTCATCGGTGGATGACAGACAATGTTCTAACAGAGAACAAATACTCAATGAGCAACGGGGCACAGAGGACCATGCAAACAAGACTCCCGGTAACAGGATGTACCGAGCTAAACTAGATGTAAGCCTCTGTTTTATCAGCAAATAGGCGGGTAGCACCTCTGATCCTGACGGTTGCAGTGGCAAAAATGAAACTTCAACATGTTAATATATCAAGTTAGTTATGTCACCAAAAAACACGTCAATGTGTGACGCATTCTTTATTTCAACTTTGACCTACAAACTCAAGTAAGTCCAGTTTTTTTTTTTTACATAAAGCTTTGAATGAAAGTCCATAGTGTCCCTTTTCAATGAATTTGTCAGTATGCAGATTTGACGCTTTTGTGCTCCAAAGTACAAACATCCTGTCATTAACACACTCCTATTATCCCGTTTATCTGTGCATGAATGCGAGCTCTCAACCTACGACAATAGCAGAGAGAACTATGAGATGAAAATGGCTTTTGTGTCTCAGTGCTGCTGTGCTATCTGAACAGGACGGTAGGTGCAAATTATAAATGAGCGTAATAGAAAACCTGGTGGGCCATAAATCACATCAGCAGACAGACCATATGCAAATATGTTTACGTGAGCCTGCTGACATCAGCAGCCCTGGACGCAGTGTACAAGCATATTTTATTTATCCCCTGTCCTATTACATAGCATGCTACAGTATGTTAGGTTTCACGAGTGCACAGGGTGGTTAAGAGGGTGAGAGCTGCAAATGGGTGGCATGATAATCAAGGGACCGTCTGTGTGACCCTCTTCTTCATTAACACAGACTGGAATGTAGGGTAGGGCAAAGAGAAAATGTATAGAGGACACACTGCTGGAGCTCAAATCTCCACGTACCAGCCATGTGGGAACTGCTGGTCAAAGCTACATTACTTTACAGCTACTGTACATCAAGGGCATACCCTAGAAAATGCCACCAATGTGCAAAAAAAGTGCAAAAAATAGCACACGCAGCATCAACCGGGTTTTACTTAGGCCAGTTATTTCCAAGCGGAGGTACTTGAATTACGGTTTGATGTAAAAATATATCTCTGCAGTCAGCAGTAACAACTAAATGCAATGTGTTGCAATTACTTTAGTATAGTGTGTGAACTAGTTAGGCAAGTGAGCAGAGAGGTCTAAGCTTGGATATATTAAAGGAGAGCTGGGTACAGTCGGATTGCCAGGAATAAAATGACCTGGATCGACCCGTTGGTGCAACTCCAACCGACTAGTTCCCTCCACTGACTTGAATTGGGATGCAGTCATTTAATTGAGCAGCTCTTCCAGACAGTTATTGCACCGAGTGGATTCAATTCTGTGAAACTACGGTTCTTCGGCTTCAAAGCCCGGCCCTCGAAGATTTTATATATTGTTGGTTAAAATGAGTCCATCCATCCATTATTTGTAACCGCTTATCTTCATCAGGGTCATGTTGGGGCTTGGCACGAGTGGTACCACCCCGGACAAGTCGCCAGCCTATTGCAGGGCGCACAGCGACAAGCAACCGCTCACACCTATGGGCAATTAGTCAGCAATTAACCTATGAAGTGCGTGTCTTTGGACTGTGGGGGTACACGGTGAGAACCCACGCAGACACAGGCAGAACATGCAAACTCCACACAGAGCTGAGGTTCGAACCCGGAAGCTTCTCTCTCTCTGCGAGGCGGCGGTGCTAATAACTGTGACACCGTGGCGCTCTGCTGAAATGAATTGATTAGCTCAATGCGCTAAAAATAAACAATGTGGTTAACATACTGTACTAAAACTAGAAAGACAAAACAGAAAAGGCTGAAATAGCGATTGCTAATGCAACACAAAGGGTTGGAATAATTCTGCCACTCAAAGTGGCAGCAGTTGGAATGTGAACTTGACCAAAGCGACTTAAACACTGACACTTAAACTGTGAGAAAGTGTAATAATATTCACTTTTCAATAATAGTGCTGAATAACATCCATTTAAAAAAAATAAAATAAAATAAATCAGTTCAAATGAACACATTTAAGAACATGGCAGGTTGTTGAAGGGGCACTTGAGTTCATCTGACAGGGCAGTGGGACACATCTGACAAAAACAGTTGGGAACCACTGCATTAAAAACAGACCAGACGGATCCACGGTAAGGTAATAAGACCTTTTCTTCCTTTGCGGTCCGGGTTAGTTTTTGATTTGGCAGTTTCCATCAAAACACAGTTTAATATTTTGGCCTTTGCATAGCAGCACTGAGATGTGGCTCAGTATATAACATGGTGTCCTCTTCAAAGCGAAGAGCGAACATTGTGTCCCTTGTACTTCATTTGTGATCTGAATGACTGCTCGTCCAAAGCAAAAAAAAAAAGGGAGTCAAAGTAATTTTCGAGCAGCTGTCAAAAAACCAGATGATTCGGTGCGCCGCCGGAGGGAATCTGGTTCTTTACGTCAAACTACTAAGAGGGACGTGACATCAACTCACACCAACTCATCTGCGATGGCCATTAACCGCCGAAGCCTAATCCTGTTTTTACTAGCAGCGTGTAATCACAACACAGAGCGAGAGAAACGTCCAATCACGCAACTCGTCTGCCACGATAAGACCAGTTTCGAGCTGGGAGAAGAGCATCAAACATGCCAGATAAGAAACAAACAAGCCGTCACTCAAGCCAAAGCTGCTCGCATCAATATCCGTTTCCAGCGAGGCACCAACAAACCCGAGAAGTGCCATGCAACCTTAACACAGACACGCAGAATGCTTTTAAACTGTGCAAATGACTCCTTTCATAGTAAAAACTGCTGTCAGGAAAGATTACTTCTGGTCTAACATGCAGGCTAATGGAACAGTAAATATCGGAGAGACTCTGAAAGCTTTTTAAGCAGCACACAGATTAGCCTCCTTATCTTCCGCTAGCCAAACAGAGTGCTAAAATAACTACATGATTGTGCATGCCATAAATATTGTTTTCATTAAACTGAGAGATGTGCTGGAAGCCCCCCCTCCCTCTACCCAAACAGTGATTACTTTAAAGCTTTCTTTACAAAAAGGCAGTGTGGTTTCTTCAGCGGCTCCCATCTGCGTCTTTGCAATGCCCCTAAAATGACAGTCGGGCAGTGTGAGGTGGCTGCGCAGTAGGGAAGCACACTTCAAAGCAGGCCATTTCATCTTCAGCGAGGCTGTCGGCCTCAAGTGGAGCATGAGATAAAAAAAAAAAAAAAGAGAAAAATCAATACTCTATATCAGGCTTCTTCCTTCAAGCCCTGTGCTGCTCTTTGTGACAGCACAGTCAAGCCAGCACCTGAACTGTGCCCCAATTATCTATTGTGTTAGGATAGATTAGATCTTTTCAGACGTTAGAGGGTGAAAGCTTAAAAACCTGCATTGAAAACACTCTGCATTTGTTATTCCTTCGCTTAGCGTCAACGCCGTTGTGCAATGAAAAAGGGACAAGCTACAATCAAACAAGTGACACCAGACAGAATTGACAAGTGTAGCGAGCAGGGCCATGACTACCAAACACATTCATTCATAAAAACACTAGCTACTACTAAACAAAAAGAGATCACATCAACTCATACCAAACAGATTATATAAATCAGGTACTGCACTGAGAATCAACTGCTGACTGATTTAAAAAGGAAGAGTTTGACGATTTGTGAAATTTTTCTGATGCTTTGTTGCAGAGTTTGATGATTTGATGCCACTGGTGTCTCATATTTAGCTAAACTTAGCAAAGTAGGAAGAGAGTTCGCCTGGGTCTTACCAGGTTTTAAACACCTGGACAGAGCAAGGCTCACCGTTTCCCCCTGCTTCCTAAGCTACTGTCTCCAGGCTGCAGCTTGATATTTACTGTACAGACAGTGGTATTGATCCTCGTCATGCAACATTCAGAAAGTGAAATGATTTCTCAAAATGTCAAACTGTTCCTTTAAATGGACGTGTTTTCTTCATTTCCTCTATCGTGGGAAAAAAAAGTTAGTGACATTTCAACTGTGTTTTAAAAAAACCTGCAGGAAGGAAAGATGGGATCCATTCACAAAGCAGCATTGCCCTTCAACTTATTTATTGATGTACTGAACATGGAAAAAAATCCAAAGTATCCAAACACAAAGTAAAGAACATGTACATCCTTTTAAATACTCAACAAAAGATATTCTATTCCAAAAAAGCTGTGAACCAAGTCAGACTATACAACTTCAAATAAATAATCATTCTCATATTAAGAATTGAGATAAGAGGGGTGGGAGGCAACATTGTTTCATGCCGGACCATCAGCACAATTTGTCAAGACCAAATAATCATGAAGAAGTTCCAAAAAAGAAAATGTTTTCAACAATGACAGGCCAGGCGTGAACAATGTAGCCTCTACCCCACAGCAGCAAGTATCACAACTCATCTAGACTTAAATTTAACTTTTACAAGTAACACAAAGAAGGAATAGATAAACAAGAAAAAGCAGTTGCAAAGATAATTATATAATGCATAGCACACTGCTCATTTAAGGGGAAGCATGACTAGTAATTGGTTTAAATACCAAGCAGGATGCAGGTGCAGTATTCAGTGCATCTAAGGCTCAACTAGCCTCCATTTGTTTGTTCGAGATGAGTTTAGATGATGTTCGTCCAACTCTTGCAACCAATTTTGCTATCGTTAAATGGAACTGCTTCACTGACCTTCCCCCAAAGTGAATAAAGCAATATACACCTTTTTACGATTTTAAAGACAGGTTATATGCATTACGTATATATATGAGTATGAAAAAAAAACCTAATCAAATAGTTCAAAACTGTGGTTTATATCCATTCTTTACCACATAAATATATATCTATAATGTTTATATATAAAAAACAAAACATATGTCTATAGTTTCTTAATACCTTTTTTTGTTTTGTTTTTTTTATACGAAGCAAGACTATCTACAGACCAAACAACCAACAAATTTGATGCACTGTAATGCTAGTCCATGGGACAACAAATCAAATATTTCAACTGAAGGCAAACTGAAAATAAAAAAGGTTCATATCCAAAATGAATACCTTACATACTCCATAAAAAGAAAAAACAAAACGATATATAGAATATCACACTTTCCGATGAAGTCCAAACTAGAACCAAAAGAAGTCTGCCAAATACTCAACATAAAAAAGGACTTATTTACATAGCTCAAAGCTCAGGAGTAATCCGTTCTATTCTCCAGACTAATATTTCTTAAGCTGCTGCCCCGATTGGCTCGTCCTCAATCTCTCATACAAAGTATGTAAAAACTCTTATTGGTTGACATTAAGACAAAATCAGTCTAATGATATATTGTAGGTACACCACAAAACACCATGAGCTCTGTCTGAAGGGAATCCTTTAGGAAGAACTGATTTTTATCCCCCGTTTACCTTTTAAGTTAGCTCCACATTATAATTTTGCATGCAGTTTTTTGCGAATAAACCTTTGTATTTTTGTCAGTTTTCCAAATCAAATCGGAAAGCTAGTCATGTAACAACCAGGATGACAGGGGGACCCACAGATGATTTTACAAATGAAACCAGCACTGCCATTGATTCTATAATCTAAAGATAATACAAAGATCTCAAAAGGTATCTTTTACATCATAAATCTCCCCAGAAATTTCAACCACTGCAAACTTTCCTGTAAAGTTCAAAAGCTCACAAGGTGTCATATGAAGATATTTCTCAAAGTATCCAAGTCAAAATATTTTGTTCCAGGTCCAGTAAAAAGTTTCTCCAAATTTTTCTTTTTATAAAAATAGATGCTTTTTAAACCCACATCAAAGAGGTTCTTAGCTCTTTGGCAAGGTACTGCTTTAAGAATTTTTTTTTTGTCTTTTATCCGTTAAGTTTACAATAAGCAACATTATGCAGCCAACCAATAACCAACTCATATTACAATGAACGGAATACTTACAAAATCAACAGAACTGCAAATAGTTCAAAATAAGTACTTGCTAACCACTGAAGGCATAACGCACCTAAGGCAAATCAGGACACAGAGAAATACAAAGAAAATCACTACACATAACCTTACAAGACTTACTGTTTCAAAGCAGATGTGCAACAAAATGACAAAACCTATAGTAACGTTTTAGATGGTCCATCTGTAAAGACAGCAAGAGAATTCAACATCAGGCATTAAAACCTGCAGTATTTTTTTCCTGTTTTAAAGTATATTGCGAAGATTCAAAGCGTAGTAATGAAAAGAAAGAAAAATCACATTGTTGGACGCTAAATATTGTTTTTCTTCGTAACACTGATTTACAAAGCTGTTTTTACTAATGTAGAAAGTTACGGTCGATGCACTTCCATTTTCTGTTTCCATTTTCTGCTGAGTTTTCTAGAAACAATCTCAGTGGGTATTAGGCTTTGTGTGTTTTGTTGGTTTTGAACGAGACTTGCAGCACTCTGTCCCCGAGGCGGTATCCATTCAAGCTGGCGATGGCCACAGCTGCTTCGTCATAGTTAGTCATGGTGACAAAACCAAATCCTTTGCACTTGTTTGTGTTGAAGTCGCGAATAACCTTGACGTTTGTGACGGCCCCAAACGGCCCAAACATCTGCCAAAGGATGCTTTCGTCTGCGTCTGGTGCCAGGTTGTAGACGAAGATACACCAGCCAGTGCCTGCGTGCCCTGGGATGTTGATGCCAGCCAAGCTGGTCACCCCGTCAATGGCCATGGGGGAGAACCGGCTGTAAAAGACAAAAAGGTAACATGGTTCAAGGCGAGAGCCAAAATGAGGACAAAACGGGCCTTTTATAAGACAAGAGATCATGCCAACAAGCTTAACACAATCTGACAAGTCTCCAGAGGTCAGCGCAAGCCATGCTTCTCCTAGAAAAGTGTTTACATTGCTTCTACAGCCACTGTTAACACCTTCCTTTCAATTTACAAACACCTTTCATAAACTAGAAATTCTTTTAGAAGTGAGTTTTCTCCAGTTGGGCAAAACATTATGAAGTCTGAAAAAAGAAATCTGAGCAGTCTTAGCAACAAAACGGGGAGTCAACATGAACGCACACTTGGTAATTTCATATCTGAGCCAGAAGTTATAAATCCAGTTTGAAAAACTGGATGGTAAATAATGGTAAATAACAAATTAAAGTTGAACTTTGTGCCAAGACCGTAATAAAAAAAAGGACAGACAAAAGCCCCGGCCTTGGGTAAATGTGGGTTTGCAGTTTCAAGAAACAAAATTCAAAGTGCATGGAAAGCCAATGAATTATTGCAGCAGGTGTCACATAAGATTAGCTGCTCCAGTTGGCCTCTCAGGGAACATCTACCATGACAGGTGTGCTCCCAGCATCAAGGACACGGAGAGAGATTTGGCAATGAAGACGTCAGCCAACGAGCAGGGCAGAAGAGAAATCACAAGTCTATTGTCGCTGGTGATGGGCCTTTGAGCTTCCAGGGGATTGGACTTCAATCATACTCGAGGAAAGCATTCTTATAAAACTGAACTTAGACAAACTGGTATCCTGGCGAATCCTGAAAGACGTCTGATGCAACAAAGTTTAAAACAGGACAGGGCTGTCCATAATAGATCAAGGTACAAGTTTGGAGCTCAAAATACAAGTATGCAATTTTGTGCAATAGCAAGTAAGAGCCTGTAAAAGTCTGTCCTTTGTTATGTAGACAAGCAGTGTAGACAACGCTTTAATCTAGACATGTTGTGACATTATGTCTAGATTAAAGCACTTCACTGCCTCACTGTCACTAACCTTATTTTACAGTCACTGACCTTATTTTAGAGAGGACACATTAAATAATTACCAGTCGAAATCAAGCTTAAATAGAAAACGACTGAGCCCGCTCATAGTAAATTTATGAAACTGTACACGAGAGATTAAAGTGCATGAGTCGGACTAATGAGAGAAAGCAATCATTCATTTCCACTAATCAGATAAGCGATAACAGCACATACTGTACGCTGGGAGGTTTCCAACAACAGATATGCTCGATGTCATTCACGACTTGTACAATCCCAGTCCAGCGCCACACACTCAGTTTCTGGTTCGAATGGCACTGGGTGTCTTGTGACTCTCTCAGTGCATATGAAGTATAATAAGGAGTTACAACAGACTTGATGTCCACGTGGATTTAAAAAAGTATACATCAAAGAAATTTCATCTGATTTTATATTTATTCCCAGATCACTGTCAGCACCAGCAACCAGCAGCTCTAGTGTAAGGCAGAGGTGATCATCACACACTGGGCTCGTGCCCTCGCTGCTCTACTCGCAACACACACATCTGCCTTTGTGCTCAATATTTACATATACACTTACACATAAAATCCAGTCGGTGTGAGTGAATCAGGCCGTTTGTCTTATGAGCGTTTGTTTATAGAGGGGAACACTAATACATGTACACAAAAGCATTTTTCTTTGATCAACAACATCATATTGAATTAGTGCTACCTTATGCAGTGTTAAACTACCTACGCAGTGTTGCCAAGAGCGCATGCAGGAGAAAATAAACATGAGGGAAAAAATGCATCCCGTCAACCCCCTCGTGTTACGTCTGAATTCCCCTCAGGATCAATTAAAAGGAGACGATGAAATCTAAAAGAAAATCAATTTACCTTTTGACTCCATAGGCCATGTTCAGCAGATTGTCCAACCTAAACAAAAACAAATGTAAATTAGTTTCAGTATAAAGAAGGTGTTTTTTTTAATGAAGTTGATGATGCATTTTGACAGGATGACAGAGATGAGTAATATTTCTGATACATATAGTCAGTTGTGCCATTAAAGTGAATCCCAAGGCTATCACGTCCTTATTAACCTGTTGACTCAACTTGTTAATCAATATTCGACCTGCAGATCACAGCCAACAGGAGACATCCAGCTCATGTAGGGCTGGAAGCTCTGCAGCTTTCACAGGAGATCACATAAAAATTCCATTTCCACATTTTTCTTTTTTAACACATACCACGGAGGTCAATCAGTGGACTGAAATTCATAAAGGATTCATTTCCACGTTTACGGTCACTAACTAGGCTAATTGCTTTCAGACCATCTATTGATTTTTCCACCAGAGTATTGCTCATCTCATTTTCATATTTGTCAAAATCTGCCCAAACCCAATTGTGTCATAGGCCTACATCTGCAACAGGAGGAACACAGCAAAGTTGAAGATGTGAATATGGGGATGAATTATTCTGTTCAGAGGGCTGATGAGCTCCAACACAGAATATTTTCATAATACTGCTGTGAGACAATTTAAATGCTAATTTCAAAAAGCCTCAGACATCACTAGCAGTATTAACAATGCTCGGCTCTAATCAGATTTTTTTTTTTTTTTGGTGTGCCCCTTTTACCTGAAGCGTTGTGCCTGCTGTGCGAGGGGTCCTGGGTACCTTCGATTGGGTGACTGATACAGCTGGGACAGCAGGGCCTGGCTGGTCTTCTGGCTCGGGTTGTTTGCAAACTTGACTGTAATGGGTTCAGTGGCACCAGGCGGCTTCTGACAGTTAAGACCCTTGATGGCCTCCTCGGCCTCAACTCGCCGATCAAAACGAATGAAGCCGACCCCTCTGGAAACGCCTGAGGAGAGTTCATTAACATAACATCAGTTATATGCCGAGTTTGACAGCCATGAAAACAATCAGTAATGATCTGGAGCATGAACTTCAGTGACTAACTGGAACACTTCCAACATTCATTTAAGGAGAAAAAAAAAATCATTGAAGCAGATGTAACAATTAGAAATTGACGTTTTTACGATTACGTTATCAAACCATGAATATTTGATCCAACCCGTCTTCCTAAACTATGAGGCATCTTAAAACAGTGTTACATCACTGACCTACAAAGTGGTTGGCTCAAAATAGAATCAACACAATGATAGCAGAGATGTTTGCTGCAGACATACAATTCACAATTGGTAAAATTAGGGGTATATGAACAAACTTAAATCCATTTTTATACAAAAACATTTGCAAAAAATTCTAAATATGGACATCAATTTCATGATGTGTTTCAAACATTGCTACTGAAATTTATCCACATTCAGAAACACAGCACAAACGTCAGTCGTGACCCTTTCCAGAACCAAGAAAGGCTACAAAAACCAAAAGCACAAAAAGTCTGTGCAGCAAAGTGGAGAAAAGTGGACTTGTTTTTGAGTGAGCACCAGCAACAATACAAAGCTTCCCCATGATGGGACACTGGCAGGCAGCAGAGAGAAACAAGACTGAAGATCGTGACATGACCGCAGAAAGAGGTGGGGAAAAAAAAGAGAATGTTTATTTAGACATCGTAAAACTTTAGCGTTTACAGACAGCTGGGTTAGTGGCCTTACATTAACTGCTTTTAGTCATTTCTGTGTGAAGTGACAGTAATTTTAAAGCTAACATTAGCATATTATCTACCTACATTATTATCAGTGTGGTTAGCTCGCTGTTTTGCCTAAAATCCCCTGGTTGATAAACCTTTTAAGAACAGACTGAAGCCAACAGATCTTATGAGTTGATTGAAACATCATTCCTTTAGCTTATTTACCTCTTACTGTCCTCTTGGGACTTCCATGCATGTCTTTTGGCTCTTGGTCTTGTTTCTTCCTGCTGCCTGCCAATCAGCCTTGAGCTTCAGCGTCTTTGCCAAGTCAAAAAGAGGTCTGCCACTCTAGTACCCCATGTTGCTCACGGTACTACATTCCTGCTGCACATTTGATTCTCCTGTTGCTTTTGATTGAATTGCCATAATGTTGGTGCTTTAATTGGTGTCTATGTTTTGTCCTGTATTTACAAAGCATGTCTAACTTTGCATTTAGTTGTTTGTGTGCTGTTGCTCACAAACTAACATTGACGTTTGGACCTCACATTGGTTCATTAACACAAAAGTAAAACTAATTCCCGAGAAAGTGATTTCATGTTGGAAAAATAAAGACAACCATTCCCACACTGTATTCCTGAAGGGATGAGTTTCAGCAGCACAGAGACAGTACCGTTGGGAAATGTCTCAGTGAAAGATGCTGTTTAGTGTTTGATGAGAGTTCTTCCACATGACAGTCAAGAAATAGAGAATATAACTTCTTTAATGCGTTCCATTTTTTGCCATGAAACGGACACTGCATGTACACCTTGGGGATGAGTAGAGAAAGCACGAGAAGGTAAGTGCAGGCAGAAGGGAGATTGGTCGGAAAAAGAAATTAGTCCTGCTACTTTACACCCATTTCATATCCTGTCCATCTATGCATATTTATGAACACCTCTAGTGGAAAATTGCATTTTGGGGGACCTCATACCACCATCTCTCATCCATTTCTCGGGCCTGACTATGTCATTTTGTTCAGGACTCACTTGGGGAGGGACGGGGAGAGAAAAGACGCAAGCTAAAAAAGGAACAAAAAGAGGGGGGAAAGAGCAAAACCGTGGGACAGCTGTCATGTCCTACTCACCAGTCACCTGGTCCACCAGAATGCGTGAGGTAATGATGCGTCCATACTGAGAGAAGAGCTGCTCTAGTTCCTTCTGAGTCATGGTTTTTGGCAAGCCACTGACGTATAAATTTGCATCTCTGATGGAGGCGGAGCTTGGACGCGCATAGGAAACCTACAGGGAGAGACAGAACATGAACACCATTACATCCAGTTTTAGCAAATGAGGTAATGATCTTACACTGCTTGAATACTAATAGTGTGATCACTGTTATTTTACATTTACAAGGACTCTTCTAAACAATGTGCTCCAATAGAAGTCTGCATTGTGTCCTCTAAGGTGCATTTACACTAAATGAAGCAGATACTGATGTGAATGGCTTGGTTTGGTGGTTGTAAAGTGAGAATCTTAACAGATTTGCTCCAGGTGGTGTGACTGGAGGAAAAATCTCTGTGCACAATGTTAGTCTCAGCTTCAGCAAAGCTGTGAGACTCCATGACTGCACAGACAAGGCGGAGAGGAGAGGAGAGGAGAGGGTGGAGTTCCTTGTAAAAATTAAGGTCAGTTCGTGGCTGCTAGAGTAACATGTCTGCTTTATTTGAGCCAATAATGGCAAAGTAAAAATGTGCATCCTGTTCCACACTAAGAGGGGACTAAACCTTGATGTCTGCTGATAGACTCGAACAAAATACATTCAGTTCATGTCTGTACCTTTACAGTTTTTACAGTAACCCTCTCTATATCCCACTGTGTGTCAGGTTTTGTTTTATAATTTGCGGCCTACAACAATAGGGTGATGCCCTGCAGTAATTTGTCTCCCTATTTTTCTTTCCCCAGTGGATACTTAATTATGACTCTCATTGGATAAATGGACAGTGACAAATCAGTCTATCTAGAAAAAAAAAAGTTAAACTGGCACATTTTCTGTCCATCAACTGGGTTGGAAACCTGACAGAGATGAATGCAGCATCAGGCTGGTTTAGACAGCTCTCATTTAAAAGTAAATTTATCATTTCTTGAAAGATGTTGGACAGCGCGTCTGCCTCTTAAAACCAATCTCGCCCATTCCCATCTCCACAGTGAGAAGACAGGAAGAGCGGCCCAGCACAAGGCCAGATAGGAACGCAACATAAATCAACATTTGTCCATAAACAGAGCAGAGTAATAGAAAACAGACGGGGACCAGTGAGTCATCTACCAGGTCTTATGGATCAATACATCATTACACCCCTGAGTAGTCATGAATTCATTTTTTTGCAGTGCACCATCCCATTTTCAGTCATGTAGACATTTATACAATAACACGCAGGAGGAAGCTATACAGGAGCCGATGTGTGAGAATGGCTCGAGGAGGACTAAATGAGGGAATCACAGAGGGAGGAATAGCAGGAAACAGCAGACTCTCGACTCTGCACTGTTTCTTTCCTCTATCCGTCTGGTGGCTCCAGGTATGTGTGACTCGACTGTCAATTACCTGAACGGCACAGCTGTATTTAATTACAGTGTCAGGCGTGTTAAACGCTCCTATACAAAGTCCCTTTCTGCAATCTTATGCAATGGATTATATGAAGAAAAAAGAAAACCGCTCACTTTAATTAAACCTTCAAAAAAAATATATATATTCCTTTTTGTGCTCTCAGATCGATAACAACTCCACTTGGTCACACCATCTCAAAAACTCACCATGTTCCTCCCCTGAAGGGAAGGCTGACAAAGTGGATGTGAAAGCTAAAGCTCCCTTCCCACAGCCAGGCAACTCCCTCGCTTCTCCTCATCCCCTGCCTCCGTCCCAGCCTCACCTTCACACTTCATTTGATGCTAATATTTGCAAAGTATATTCCTCTACCTCACTGGGGTTTATTTGCACTTCTGACAGAGCAGCCAGAGAGTTTTTGGATGTGTGAAAAAAAAAAAAAAAAAAAATGCTCCCATGTTCTACTTTCAGGAGGCATGAACCAAGGAAGAGAGGTGGAGTGAAAAAAAAAGAAAGATGTGCTCTGTTTGATTCATGGGAATGAAGTGGTATGACTCATAACACGCCTCATCTTCAACTGTCAATATTTCAGTGTAAAATACAGAAATAATCAGGCGTACAGCTCACAAATTTGCTGCTTTTCAAACACAAATTATCTATCACAAAATAGGTTTTTGCTCACAGACATTTTCATAAATACCTGCCCGTTGTCAGAAGGAATCTGGCTAGCTCCTTGTAAAACCACTGTGAAAAAATATCACATCTAATAATCTGGCTCCACCATCCACAAATCCTGCAGCACTATATGAAGCAAATGAGTTTTTCCACCAGCACATTGAGTGCTACATTGCCTGATGAATGCTAATGGCAGCCACCTCCCTGTAAAGGCATACAGCAGTGCTACAGCACATGCAACCATAGAAACAGTTCTGCTCTACTTGAGGCCCAGGCAAAGCCGCATGTGCCCAGATTAACAATAGGCTCCCTCTCCACCCCACATTTCTCCAGCCTCATTATGTTTCCACTCAAACCCAGAGAGCTAGACATGAACGGCATATCTTGGATTTTTGCAACCAGTCATGACGGGTAACAGATTTCTGTGAGTTGAATATGACGGTCTAATTGGGCTGCTTATTGGAGGACTGAATAACGTGTCAATGTCTGTTTGCGACTTAAAAAAAAAAATAAAAATGACATGAGATCTTACCTTGATGGTTTTGGTCTGAAGTCTCAAGCCATTTAGGGTATTGATGGCTTTTTCTGCGTCCTTCGGGTCCACATAATTCACGAAGCCGTAGCCTAGGCTCTGCCCTGCAATCACAAGAACACAGAGAGGGTCACACTTAACAGAAACTGAAAGGTGACTGCCAAATATGAACTAACCATGTATTACAACTAAATATGGACAAAACGGCCTTCTATGAGCCACTTGTGTTTCTGAGCATCAGTAATACTTTGGTACTCAGACAAACAGTCCATCTTTTTCTTATTTGGCAGAGCATGAACGCGGGGTCACAAGCCCGTTTCTAACAAACATCTACTTGGCTTACAATCTATAGCGAATTCTCAAATGAGGACCAACTTTGACGAACACGTCTTAAATTAACAACGACAGGCAATTGCTCTGCTTTCACACCGACTCATCTCTTGACACAGTGCAGTAGCCGAAGCTCAATGTGTTCCCCTCCTTCTACAGTTTATCTCTAAAATGTACAATAGATTGACACCCACTCTTTATGTGCACAGAGGCAATTCAATTTCCTCCACCCACGCTGCTGGGTCTCTCTGCAATTCCACTGCCGGTCAAGTTCACCAGCTCAAGCAGCTTCAGCATATTAATACAGTACAAAAGCAACTTGAATTTGATCGAAAACTTTAGATGAGATTAGAGGGAGTTCATATTTTCCACATAGCCCACGATCAAATTTAAGCACAAGACAGGTCCAGAGAGATGATTCAGACGGTGTGTGTGGTGACGGGGAATCCACAGTATTTTAAAATCTGACTCTTTAAAACTCATTTTCTTAAGTCGTCTTTAGCTACAGCAGCTTTTACATGTTGTATGTGTGACAATATGAGTTGGAATATAAATCGATAAAGTGTTGTGTGTATTAATCAAGGAAATACTGTCAAACTGTCTGCAGCATTGCTTTTAGCTTAGATTTCGTGTGCATCTGAACATCCTCCATGTATCCATGCTTGCTTTATCGGTCTTACCACCACTGACTCACTGGTCTCAAGGGTTCTTCTGCTGTGATCAAGTAAAGTTCATAAACTTAATTTCACCTTGTATCTCAGGGACTGTTATAGCTAGGAGAAACACGCTGAGTCTTTGAAATGAGCTGGTGAAATGACACTTTTACTTAAGCCTGGAGGGCAAACCGCCTGCCTCAGTGTATTACTGTACATGCCGTATGTGGGCACGCTACGCCCCTTATACTGATGTCTTCCTATGGAACATCTAGTACCCGCTGCATCCACTGTTCAGGCTGGGAGGCCTTAAACGTGTTTCTATAAACGAACAACTTGCTCTCTTTCAGTTGTCATTAAGGAGTCGAGGAGACATGCTGGGATTCACTTTCAAACACAACTGCACCCTGCTTCCAGTAAAAGACTCACGCTGCCCATAGTGGGAGGAAAAACGACACAGACTAAAGCTGCTGCAGCAGTCAAGGCAAGAACATTTAAAGTGAAGAGGATGCATGCATCTCTCTGGTGATTACTAAACATCTGATGTAGCACCAGTACACAGATGTTGGCTGGCTTAAATCCATTGCCACAGGGCCAAGGGAAAGACAAAAGCAACCCAGTCCGGAGGGGAAAGGGTTTTATGCAGAGCTGAAATTGAAATCAGAGCATCATTCCTGAGAAATGACTTGGAGGCTTTGAATAACATTAAGAGTCTAATTTCTTCCAGAGTCAGTTTTTCAAGCTTTTATCAGTCAAAAATAACTTTAAGTAGTGCTTTTAACTGCTTAATTTAGAACTGCTGCTTAGATACTGTTGATCAATTGATACCGCAACCTCTATTAAAATTACACGCAGTGACAGACAACTACAAGAGTGTGGATCAACCCCTTTTCCCAGAGTCCTTCAGATTTAAAAGCAGATTTCTAGTTCCAAGGTTTTGCATGATTGTAACTGAAACCACAAAATGTGTAATGAGCACACTGAAACTTTAGCAACTCGTACAGAGCAAGCGTTGGTACCACAGTCCTGTTTTAGACACATTTTGGTTTGTTTGTGTCTGTGCTGTTTATCCATTTACCTAAAAAGAAGTTTGCCTTTCTTAGGTGTCCTGTTTGACAAGCATCTACTGCCAGCCAGAGAGCTCAGAGCTCACCCTTTCCAGCTGGCTGCATTTCTATTTCTTTAATAAAAAGGCAATTTGTTTTTACATGGCTAATTACGCCTAATCAGATCACCACTGATGCTAAGAGGCTTTGGAAAGGTGCCGTAAACAGACCCCATCCACACTTTGTTTCACTAAAGATACCTGCATAAGGCAGAGGACAAGGCCAAAACTACTGACTTACAATTATAACACTATGTGAAGTAGCGAGGGAGCATCTCTCAGAGAAACAGATGATAATGGCAAACAATAGTACTGCCACTTTTTTTACAAAAAAGTTCCTTCAGTTTTGGGGGTCCGATTACATTTCTGAAGTTCTTATTTCAATGTAGGTTGAGCAGTACAGGGCCATTTACTTCCATTTACCAGTGACCCTGTACGCAGACAAAATACAATAGAGTCAGACATGCATTAGATTTCCAGACATTAAAACTACTCACTTTCAAAAGAAACATAAATGCATAAAAAAAGCAAACATCCAACTATTTCAAAGCCCTGTAAACAACCGACGAGTGCCAAAGACCCAATACAACATTAAAAGACAGGAAATCTGCAAGGTCAAGCAGTCTGCTCGGATCGACTTCATCTTTTTGCTTTAAATTGCAATTTTTAGACCACATCTGTCTTTAAAGTAAGGAAACACACGATTCATAGAGAAATGCATGCTTTGGTAAAATGTGTTTATCCATTTGTTTTTATTTACAGGTCACATAGATCAAAAATTAATTTTTTAAGTGCTGGTCTTTAAATGAGTCGTCAGTAGGTCTGAATAAAACGGTTTTCTTGGTCAAAAAAGGTTCAGCTATTTCACTTGCTAAATCTGAATCTACATTTCTACTGCCCCACTTTATGGGGGCATGCAGAACTGCCTGAGGGCCAGTCTGATTTCAAAACAACTCTTTTCATTTAGTTCCTTGCACTTAAAATGACTTGAGTGCATGTTCACACTCGCTCCTCTAAATATGCAACCTATCAAGCATGTTTATGTTCAATCACCCAGGCAGACTGTGCTCAACACCGACTCTAAACGAGGATCACTCGTCAATTCAGCTCAACCGATTTCACACATTAACAATCAAATGCATTTCTTGTATGCATGGTTGAACAAGGGCATTTATTCCATGCAAGACTACACTTGACAACTTTCATCGCTGCATGCCAAAAGTCTAAATTCAGTAAATCCATAATGAGCTCACAAATACAGCAACCTTTGTGGTGTACCTTCCTGCTAGCCCTTTCTTTCCAAAATATCAAAGTTCTGGTTTTATATACAAAGATATTCTTTACTACGAATGCACCTATAATAGAAATGCACTGTAGAGGCCTAGAGACAGAATAGTTATAGCAGCAGGGTGAGAAACAGTTTACCAGAGCACTTGACAATATTTTTAGAGATGAGGCTCTGAGTAGCTGTAGGGGACAGTAGTAACCATGCAGAGACAGACTTGTGAATACTGGTCAGCTATACATAAGCGTTGTGAAATATTAAACATTATTAATATTTCAAAGCCAGATGTGGTTGGGCGCACGTCTTCCATGTTAATTTTATGAGGGTGATGACCTTGGAGTCTCAGAATAGAGACAATTTATGACGATTAAAGTTCTAGCCTCGTAGTTTAACAGCGCTTCTTCATAAGAGCTCTCGGCATACCGGCCTCATTTCAATGTAAAGATTTGTTCACTCAGAGGCTGTTAATGTTTCAGGGCTGGATGCAAATGAAACAGATGTGTGTACACATCCTTAAAAAGGCCAGAGAGGCTGACCATCGGGCTGCATTAAAAGCAGCAGATGGAGGAACGTCCTGGTAACCTTGACCAGAGCAGCAAGTAGTAAAAATCCAACACTGAGCCATCATCTACCTTCATATCACTTTAGGGATGTCTGCTACATTCCTCCCAATAAAACATGAAATGACTCTTCTACCTGCCCAAATATAAGAATGTGAAGTAGTGAAATTGAGTCTCGAAATTCCTGTAATAAAGAACCAAGGATAGTCCCTCTGAGTAGAAAAACCCTCTAGAGCATCTATTCAAATTTCCCTAGAGCCCTTTTGTTTTTTTAAAAAAGGACTGCCATTTAGGTCCATGTTCGTGCAGAATATATAGCAATTAAAATCAGTCTGCATGCTGCTGCTTGGTAGGTTTTTAGAACGGTTACTATGTAAAGTGAGTGCCTGATATTCTCCATAATGAGATGCAGAATGATTGGCTGACTTTCAAAATAAGGGCCTCTGCATTTATTGGGGGTAAAAAGGTCCATAATTTATGATGCTAGATGTCAAATATACAAAAGGAGGAAATCACATACTGTGCATGCATAAACAGACAAGCTCATGACATGGAAAGTACTGCTAGTACGGCCTCACTGATACAGGATTTTGGTTCACTGTTGATGTTAAGAAGTGAGGAAAAATATTTTTGCCAGCATTTCATCCATCTGAATATTTATAAAATCTAATTGCGTGCCCATGTAATCACACGATGAATGCACATACTTGCAGCCAAAAATTCAGAGCACATTGTATCCGTCAGGCCGAAGCCGTGAGTCAGCCATAGCAATGCAAACAGTTGAGTTACCTGTTATTTTGTCTCGGACTAGTTTACAGGACTCAATTTCGCCGATGCTTCCAAACAAACTCTTCAGCTCCTCTTGGGTCATGTTCTGAGGCAGATAGTTGACTATCAAGTTAGTTTTACTGTCCTCTATGCTCCCTGACTCTACAGGTGAGGAGCAGTTGTTTGAGATTGTTGAAGGACCGTTGCTTGTGTTGTTGCAAGTTGGCCCATTGGACAGCTGTGTTTCCATGGCAGCAATTACCTGCTAAAGAGACAGAAAAGAAAAATCAAGTCAAAACCTCATGCAGACCAAACAAAAAATAATTGAAACACCAACAGAGAGTTAAAAAAGGACACTCTTCACACATTTAAACATCGTTTTGCTGAATACTGGTGATTTTAAAATGAAACATCATCAGGGCAACTAAGAAACATGCAGTGCTACTTGTAAACTTTGCCATTTGTGTGTTTGCACAGTGGAACTAACACATTAAGGGTCATTGCACTTTTAAGTAGAAGCAAATATAAAATGTTGGATCTTACAGCATGTAGAGAAAAAATAAATTTTAAAATGAATTCCCTCTCTTCTATTCCTGACTGCAAATAGAGGAGACTTTCTGAGAAAGCAATGTGATTAATCTGTCAGAAGCTCAACAATTGATAAAGCGACATTAAAGTTGATAAGTGGCATGTTTAAACATCTCTTTTAAAGTTAAATGTGCCGACCAAAGTGAAACATTTCATTCAGCAAAATAAACTGGGCATGCAAGCCTATAGCAGCGCCAAGTCTGCAGCCATCAATACGCTAGCATCGGACAACAGGCCCTCAGTGAGATGGGAATCAGTTAAAGCAACCAGCAAATGTTTGAAGAGTCATCCTTTATTAACCCACTATGCATATTATTCAATCACATTTACTCATTTGTGCACGCAGGCCATGAAGCCATAATTTTAGAATTATCCTATGAGAATCACAGTAGACAGTAGCAGACAGGTTTAGACCATACCAATACAGTCAACAACTCGGGAGCTTTTCGTAAAAAAACAAACAAAAAAAAAACCCAAAAGTGCCCGAATTGAACATGTGATGAATTTAATTTGAGCATCGAAATATAAGAGAGCTAACGTCATTGGTATGGCCTGAGCACTGAGACAATAAGCAGGCCTTCTGGCCAAATGATTACAAAAGAAGAAGTGCCACAGACCCCAGTCCAAGGCTCAGGCGCCCACGAACCACTTCTAAGCAGAGAAGCCACATCGCACAGTCTGACAGCCATGTTAGTTTGGAGTTGCCGTCTGAAAATGTGGACACAAAAGTACTTCATGTTAGATCAACAAGAACAAAAGCAACAGTCAGAGGTGATCACATGTCATTGTTGGGGGGAAGAGGAGGAGGCTATATTTTGAGCTGGCTGTCCATGCAAATTGGTTTAAACCAGGTAAAAGCAAAGAGCAATGTTTCACTTAGTCACAATTCATCTGCAGTAAGAAGCAAACAGCAGAACCAAGGTAGAATGTTCAGTCAAGAGAAAACCTGGCCACAACAGCACTGACAATAAGCATGAGGAATGGCAATTAGTCAAATGAATGGGAGTGCTGCATAAAGATGATCACTGAAATTGTAAGGCACAAATCAATTGGTCTGCTCAGGTTGTTCACATCCAGCGACAGAGCCGATGCTCACGTTACGCTGACACATCCTGCATTCGTCATCCAGCCTTTACCACACAAAGCATTGGAAAACATCCACAGGTTCCCATCCACAGGCCTCAACATGTTCATACTTTGAAAACAAGCCACTTAATATAATCAAGGTGACATCAGAAGCCAGAAATCACCAACAAATACTAGAACAGCAGCTGCTGATGACAACGACAGCTTCGAAGGTAGAAAGCCACAGCAGTTACACACTTATCAATTTAGATTTAACACAGCAAAACTACACAAATCTCAAACAATAAAAACTAGTGCACCATGTTTACGTCGCTATTCAGAGAGGACTTTTGTTATGCTGGCTAAAAAAAAAAAAAAAGGAAATGTTCAAAATGGGAATGCACTAAATTAATCAGCTGATAATCAAAATGATTACATCATGTCAAGACAACACATTTACACAAAATGTCCTGATTCGATGCCTCTGCGACGGAAAGCTTTCTGTCAGTCTGTGTTTATAACGGAGGTGCCACACCCAGCTGAAATGAAGAGCGGCACTAGCATCAAAAGAAATTATTGCATTTTTAGATGCTTATTAGCTCTGATGAGCAGTTTCCTGTGTGAAACCGTGTGCAAAGGCCTTTTTTTGTTCATAGTTAAATAAGCTGCACACGACAGCAGCAACGCCACGTTGAACAAGTCAGAAAAACCATAATGCAGAGGCAGAATAAACGTTATGGCATTATTCAACTGTAGAAAGAAAGAAATCACTCCTCTGTACCTATAGACATTGTTAATGCTACTTTAGCATGTGCATTATGTGTTGGTAAACTTCCATGACACATAATATACAGTGAAAGACTTTTAGGATGCAGTTTTTTTTAGCAGTCCAAAAATACAGCAGATAACTGAGCATTCGGTGTCCTATTTAAGAATTAGTTTCACCTCGTTAGTTGCATCCAGTGAAAATGTCAACTTGCCACAACTCAAAACGCAAATTGATCTTCTCTACTCAAGTGATGAAAACAGCATCACGACTGTCAGATGGACAGGTATGAAACGGATCAATATTCCTCTCGCAGCACAGCCAGTGTGTCATTTTTGTTTGTTTCACCATCAGATGTGTATAATGTATGAATCAAAACATTAAATCTTAAATATACCGTTCACAAAGCTAGCTGGCATTCAGTTCTTTATGCAGTCTTTATTGTGCTGCTCTGTGTCTACATTTCTCTGCCAACTAAAATATACTACATGTACATGCCGATAAATATGTACTTTCACACATCCACCCTCTGACATTTTGTTCTAACAGCAGTTTCATTGTTGACTAGAAGACGTCAGTTCAGCCGTCATGATCACCTTTTGAACAGTTTCTTTTTCCAATATTGTCACATGAAATGATTTGGCCGTGTGGCACGTCACGGTATACATGAAGTAAACTGACAAGCAGCTCGGTGTCAGTCAGATCAAACAGCTGCAGATCTGCTCTGGACTCGGGTAGATTCAAATATAATTACAACCTCAGCTTCACCAAGTGTGAAAAATTGGAGGTGTGTTGTGAGTGTGTGTAATTAGAGTCCACTGTGATAGCGTGACTAAAAATGACAATGTACTGTATTTATCAATGTGTTTAGATCTTTATAATCAGCATCAATCTGTGCACAAACAAAGAACAGACCTGCACCAAAGCACATTCACCGGCACTGTAAAGAACACACTGGTTTTGTGGATCACATGTTGCCAACATCTTTGTTATTTTTACACTCTCTCCAAAGGGCCAAAATTGTACAAGAAATGTCAAAGATAATATACTGTATTCTGGCAGATATACATCGTTATGGAAGTTCAAATCTCTGCCTGCAGATCATTACTGACAATATGGGAAGTCTCCTTCCTTATTTGGAGCACAATATTTTGAAGAGTGGAAGGCTGATGCAAAACATCCACTTGGCACATCATTTAGCCATGGAAAATTGCAAACTTGTCAGCTACATGTTTTAGTCATTTATATATATATATAAAAAAGACAATAGTTTTAGGCAGTCTGCTTTTTCCTCAATCCAATCTGAAAGCATGTGTCCATCATGAGATGACTGCTCTGCCAACACCTGACTGACATGTTCAGTTATACCCTGATGCTAAATCCAGACAGTATAGAGAAAGGTCTCCAAAAATGATCTCCACTTTTTACCCATTATTTGCTGGAGTATCATTGCAGTGAATTCGAGCCATTGAAGGCAATACTCTGAGGAATTTACGTTCAAGGAGTGAAGTTTAGTCAAGACGACACAGCATCCTATGTGACTGACAATATGCTCATTCCAGTGTTTGCTCAAGATGTAGCAGATCAGAGGCCATGTGTAAAATGGTGTAACGGACAGATTCCTCAGTGCACACATGAAAACACAGCCGCACTTAGCAGACTGACTTGTTATGTGTTAAGGGCAGTGACATAAGTAAACCTGACAATGAGATTTGCTGCTTGTGTTTCAAATCTTTTTTAGTCGGTAGTCAAAAAAGCGATTTTAAAACACCAGTTTGATACAACATGCATCTGTCTTCACGCTCTACATTTTAAACATTGAAATTTATCATTGGAGCGAAGTGACATGCTACAGGAGCTGTTTTACTCCACTATCACAATGCAAAGAAACCGAGGACGACTAAAAATATACAATCAATTTCCAGTGTGAAAGTTGAACATTCAGCACCAGCACTGCTTGCTGGGTGGGGAGACAGTTGTGTCTATATATGCACATCCATCCTTACCATCACTATTTCCAGGCTTCTGAATGTACTGTAAACAAACTGCATTGTCAATGTTGCAGTATACAAGCACAAATACATGACTCATTTGATTCACTGGCATGTCCTGAAACCAAGGTCAAAACCCCCACTGACGACGCAACGCGTGCAAAAATAGAAACTACAGCTTCAACCCATATGACCCATTAGCACGAGCACATTTTGCTTACCAGAAGAAATAATAACCCCAGATGAGTGGACATGATTGCCATGTGGAAGATGAACGAGAGAATATTATGGCAACATTCAAACTCAACAAGGACAGTCTTTGTCCAGAGCCAGTATGCTAGCAAGCATTATGCAGGTCTGCTTCACAGCTACAGTGATAACTACAGTTACCTGTCTTTACATTGCCTGTTACCACGCGTTACCTGTGAAGTGCTATGAAGCATGTGTTGTGAAAATCACTAAAGTTAAAGAACTACAAATGGTAAACATCTGAACCTTGTCTACGCGGTTCCCTGTTAATAGTTGCTGCTAGCCACATTTATTCGCCTGCCAGCAAGAAGCTTAAACATGAGGTGAAACTCATGCACGAGGTTCACACTATTAAAATGAGCCGCCTCAATCTCCTCGAGCATCTCTGAGTATCGATGTGTACATTCTGCTACGGTTTCTGAACATTTTTCAGCAGGCAAAATAAAAAAATAAATAAAAAAAGAGTAAACAGGAGCTGAAGTAGTAAACTTGTTACATGAGATGAACAAACTGCCTCAAAGCTCAACCCTCCAACACATCAGTGCATAAACACCTACTTAACTGTTCCTCTCACAGGTTTGAGCCACAGGACGAGAAATACCATGAAACAATATAAATGTGTCTAACCTCAGAAAAAACTACAACAGCTATTGATGTAAGTCAATCTTCATTTATCATTAGCTTCCCTGATAATCCTTAACCAGGTTACTCAAGATGTGTAGAGCTTGCTCTACACAGAGGATGTTGACAGTAGCTGTGCATGCTGTGCTCTTCACCGCTGCATAGTCTCTTCTCACTGCAGGTAAAAGCTAAAAAGGCTGCAGGCCATGATACATCACACTTGTGGCTCATCTGGACTTCATAAACAGTACACTTCTAAATAAAACACATTATTTAACCTTTACTCTACCCCAGACAGCTCCAATCTGACAAATGGAAATATTTAAATATTTACATTTGTCAGAGTTATTCAAATATTATGCATTGCTTCATATAAACAGATATAATGTAATCCTAAATTATGACACTGAATTATTGCCATTAACAAAAGGCAAATTGATCTGGTGCAACGTTATCACTGTACTTTAGATATGTACAGAAATAATCATCCTGATTGACATCTATATGATATTAGAATTTGCTCATCAGTTTTAAATTGAAGCAAGTAAATGCAACCTCAAAACCAAATGCACTGCAAGCATGCACACAAAGTGACGAGTACATGAACTTGACTGCACTTCTCATCTATTTGTCTCAAGGAATAAAACTAGTTTGTGAGTGCAATATATAATACTGCGTCCACATGTTAACATGCGGTTTTGTTAACATGACAAAAAGGGCACAAAGACAGAAACAGAAGGGATATTCAGCCAGCGTCTCTCATATGCCAAAACTGCAACCGTAAGCAGTTATCGCTCCACAAGCAGCCTCCCCCACGTGCATAGTAACAGAGACAGAAGCAGGCCACAGGAGAACATATTGTTGAGGAGGAAAATGACTTACTTCAATCTCCATTTCATATGTTTCACCTTTTATTCTAAGTACAAAGCACAAACATTGGCTATTGTCCCGCTTGAGATAGTGCCACAAGGCAGAAATATTTTATTAGATAAACACTTGGAAGAGAAGGCTTGGCATGATGCCTCTCCCCAAAAAATTTCAGTCAAGGCTCTCACTGTGTGCCGCCAGCCAGCAGCCTCCTCTTAGTGCAGGCATTTGAGTGCGGAGCATCTTGTTTCCCGAGAGGCCTTGCCTCACAGTTTTCATCAGAAAGCAGCTCCAGATAAAGACCACGAGGTTCTTTTTGTGTTTCCTCGTCAGTGCTAAGATAAACTCATCTACCTCTACAGTTTTACCCCACTGAGCATGCTGCCTTTTAGGATTCATTAAAGTGTAATGTTTAGTTATCGGTACTCTCAGATCCCGCAGCCTTCCCACCAGGGGAGAAAAAGCCTCTGCACGCAGTGTTACTACAAAGTGCAGAGATTCACAATTCAACAACACTTTTGACGTTACGCACGAGATGTAATCATCAATATTGTCACAATGACAACGTGTGAAACGCATGAGGGACTAATGACAAAGCTTTGCAGTAAACTTTACGTGCAAGTGATGCGCTCAGATTCCTCGATAGTTACTATGCTTCTGACTCGTGCCTCAGTCTTGTGTCATCCTTCAGACTCTGTAGCTGGTGGTGCCGGCTCGGTTTTTTTTAGCAGTTCACTGATTGTGCAAATTAATTACATGGAAAAGTGGCTTTGAGTGGGTGTTTGGAAACAAAGTTTCACAGCTGATCAAACTCTTGACTCAAGTACAGCTGTAAATCAACTCCGATGGACTCACAAGCTTTTTTAATCCCTGTATCCTGAGCTGAAACCAGATCATAGATCTAAAGAGCAATGGCGGATTTATTCTTTAGAGTGAATCTTTCGAGTTTGGAAGATTAGTCAAACAAATAAAGATCATGATGTCGCATTGCGCTGAGAACTCGTGGTCAGCACACTCATTATTATTCTAATTATCAATTTAAACATATTTTTATAGTCAGCAGCAGCACTAATCCTGCTCAGCTGTAGCTCTCTCCTGACGCCAGACTACCTGAGGAAGAGGTTTATGACAAATGTGGCCTACAAACAATAGCAGCTCCTTCAGCTCTGAATTAAATCAGCCCAAATGATGTATTTAAGTCATAACTGCCACATGAGGATACTTAGACGGCCTCTTTAGTTTTAATTAACGGCAGCTTCAGTACAGACACATTATGATTTCCACATTTGCATGTATTGATTTTAAAAATACTAGTTTGATTTCCTTTAAAATATTTAGGAGAGGGGGGAGACTGAACTCTGTTATAATAATGCACAACAGTGAACAGGCTGCACTGTGATGACTCTCATTTTCCACATCTCTAATATGAGCACACAGACTCACTTCTAAAATATTCCCAGTCATTTTGTACAAAATTGTTCCATGCCATTTGATGACACATTGGTTGAAGAGACATTTTAGTTTCTGTTTCTGTCACTGTCAGGTTATATAAAGCAATATACTGTTTAAGCCATTTCTGTCAGGACTGACTGTCTTAACAAACGTTACATCAATGAGGGCAAATGTTCAGATTCCGTTATACAAAAATAACTGGACAAAAAACAAACTATTTACAGATCTGACTAACTGCAGAACTTTTAAGATGAACCTGAAGCCAATGGTGAGATCAGCATGTACTGATGTGACACTGAGCACTTAAAGTGAGGAGGCACGAATCTCTGCTACCAGCTCCTCAGAGGATTAAATTGACCAAGTATGCGTGACAAGCTGCAGAGTGAAGAACTCCAGAGTGCACACACCGACATGCACGGCCTGTCCTTGAGAACTAAAAGCCCACAAGTAACGGTTCAAAATATCCCAGGTGAAAACACAGATGTGACTAGTCTACCCACACACTGACGTGGACAAAAGGCAAACGCGGGGACTTCGTCAGTTGATGAGAAAAACTAGGTGTGATGTGCCCACGACACTGTGCCCACACATCAAGTCTTTTTGCTTTTCATAAAAAAAAGAAAAGATTTTAACTATAATAAATCCTATTAACTTGGAAGATTTTTACTACTTTGACTAATTGCACCTGGCCCATTGTGTCGCCAAATTTTAATCATCTTAATTTTGATAAACAAGTGAAGCAATTCCCATCACATGCTGGATGGATGATCCTGTCTCTCAGGCAGGTCCACACCTGAAAACTGTCTGCAGTTCATCGTCACGCTAACATTCCCACCAGCTCTGTTGCCAGATTTAAAGAGGAGAAAAATTGTATCAACATAAATATATGCTTCATACTGTGATAAAGTTTGCCCTGAAGGTGCACAGCCACAGTGGGTAGGGGGGCTGAGAGCAGGGTGGTTTATGCAGCAGCTCCAGATGCAGTCAGAATAACAGTGAAAAGTGATGCAACGCTCACTTATAATTGGCAGGCTGCCTCCGAAGTAGAAGTGTACAATTTCTCAACATTTTTAGAGAAAGGAGTAATCCAGCTAGTCGAGAGAAAAACAAACACGGAACATTTACTACACAGTCCGCCTGAAATAAAATTCAGTTGGGTAGTTTGCATTGCACAAGAGACAGCAACACATGGTCATCAATATTGACTTGTTCTGAAATTGACCAGAGGCATCTTTTTATTCTTCCTGACTTGATGCTGTTAGAGAAGCGATAGAAAAATATCAACATGTCACTGCTCGTGAAAGAGAATATTCTCCATATTTTCAGCTCTATTATCATCACAATTTATTTTTCATTAAGTCAAATGAATTGCTTGTTCAAACACGATTAGTTAAAGTAAGTATTAGCTTAGAAGTACTCTCACTGGTACTTCATTCTGAATAATCAAATGTAACTTACTGATAAAGAAAGGAACATCACCAAAAACTGTATTGAGAGTGAAGCCTACTTACTGCTAAGATAGACGAATGATGTTTGGTGTTTACGTTACAGCAGTAAATCATTTTCAGACGTCACAGGAGGTGCACAGGACATACATTAAAAAGCTGACTGTGGAGCTAAAAGCTGGGATTATTATTAGATAGCACTGCTCCAGAATCATCCCTCGAAACAACACCACACAGAAATGAAAACTTCTAGAAATATCAGTGTTTAAACTGAGAGAGTGAAGTGAGATTGTTCTTCTGGCAGCCCTGAGGTGACATTTTGACTGAATCTTAGATTAATAAACTCAAAAACTGGTTTCATTTTTCACTGAATACTGAATTTAAACAATTTAGACAATACAGCTGCTGAGCTATCCGTCTGCAATGTTTAGACACCGGTATGTATATTCACACTACGTCTGCTTCTCACCAGCACAGGCCTACACTCTATACACAAAGCAACACTCACCACATCACACCTATAGAGCGCATGAGATGTGGTGATCCATAAAAGCTGCTGCGATGCAGTGGCAGGGTCAGCAACACTGTACTGCTGGCTTCCAGTAATGGCCCACACATGCAGAGGGAGGGCCACCCTGTGGCCAACAGACAATAAGGACCAAATGAAAACAGTCGTGTGCGCCAGCCACAGACTGCAGAGGGTGGGGGAGACGAGGGGAGAGGCCACGAGGAGAAGAAAGGGGGATGGGGTGGACATTTAAGAAGGACAAAGGGGACAAAATTGCTTTTTTTTGTGCTGAAGCCACCCACTGTATACTAACCCAGTTCTGACAGCAGCACACATTGCTGCACAGAGCACAGAAATGTGGCCTTTAGAAGTTCATTCACTGTCCTGCATTTTAGTCACTCTGTCAGCAGCCTTTATTTAGAAAAGGCAAACATGGGGGCTCAATAATACATAAAGACAACCGCTCTTATCCCGTGTCCCTCCTAGGAGCACAGAGGCTGCTGATATTGTGGAAGTTGCATGAACACTGAGGAGGGAAAATGCCTAAGAACAGCAGATCTGTATATAGAAACAGGAGCATGTACACATCTCCTTGCGATGCTAAAGGCTCAAGGTGTCATGAGATCTGGGGTGCTTCTTAATGTGCTGCCAATTAAGCTCTCTGCTTAACGTTACTAATATCACTAGAACTCATTATTTCAGTCGTGGTGATCGCAAAACGCCAAGACTCGATTAAAACTGAACCGCAATCAGTGTGTGTCATACAAAAATTTCATGGAGGTGTTAAGTTAAAAAGCAGCACAGCAACTATTTTAACAAATATTGCATTTCGAGCCGGTTAAATTAAGAAACCACGTTCAATAATCACACTACATCTATAAAAATCTTACTAATAACTCATGTTCAAGCTGACAAATACTAGGAATCGGCACTCGCGGTATAAGAAATGGTGTCACGCCTTTAAACGCTCAGTAAGCACCCCTCCATTTCCTTTTTTCCGGGCTGTCCCACCCTATACCCACAGGACCACAGATGTCCTGTGCGCCGGCAACCTCCTGGTAAATTAACTGGTCAGGCTCTTAGCTGCTGGCTCCACACGATATGTAGTCTTTTCATGACCCACCAAGTGAAGATTACTCACCGCAGTCTGCCAGCTATAACTCATGATGCCCGTGGCTTCAATATATTCATGCTTAATATTCAAGGCCAGATACTAACGTTGCAATCATAAGCACACACACACACAGACACGAAGAGGAAACTAGAAAGCACGCCTTTGTTTGTACCAAAGATTACAGTTAAACAAATGCCCTTACAGCCTTTGTGCGTGAAAACTACAACGAACATGAGCCTTTGTCACGTAATGGAAAACTACAAACAGGCCAAACATGCTATTTTTTGTATTTAAATGCAAAATTTAAAGAGATTTTTGCTAAATATGAACAGAAATTGTAACTGCGTTGCAGCAGACATGTATGCATGCAACATTTGATCTGAATTAGACTGTAAAAAGCAAGGGTAAACCGGTTTAGGTGCGTTGTTTGTGATTAGCCCATGTGCAGAGCATGAAGGGGGGAGCCTCGCTTTGGCTAATTGATTAATCAGAGACACCTGTGACACCGCGGCCAAGCTGCGCCACGCGACCAAATTACGCCATGCAACGACGGCCTTTAGCAACATGCTAAACGGCTACATTTTTTTTAAAAGTGTTTTTCATGCTTGGCGTTTAAGTGCAACTTCACAAAAGTCCAACTTCCCACTGTGTTGTTTTAAAAAAGTTACACCAGGCGAGCGGAGTCGCTGTTTTAGCCTGCCCGCGACTTGGACCGACGCCAACGGATAGCTCGGCTCGGCACAGCCGCGTGTTCCTCGCCGAGCTGCCGCGTCGTACAGAGCTCGTTTTTTTTTTTTTTGCTTGTTGGTTAGCGCCGAATTTTTTTTTTTTGTTTGCTTCTGCGCTGCAGCAGCAGTAAACTCCAGCTTAGCTAGCTTGAAGTCGGATAACACGCTGCGTCACGTTTAAAGCGTGAAGAGCTCCGCGAGGAACGCGTGGCGGCGGCTCGCTGCGCCAGCTCCTGTTTGACCTTGCTAGCTAGTCGTTAAATGCTTTTATTCTTTGCACGGTTACTTTTGGTAGTTTTATTTTTTACACTGTTCCCCTGTGGTGTCTTACCTTGAGGTGTTGTATCGGCGTCGCGGGTATTTATTGACGTAAAGTCTGCAGACATCAAACTTTTGGTCGCAGCCTTTGCGCAGTAGAAAAGGGGGGGGGGGGCTGGCGGGAACTCAGCCTCCCCAAGTAAACTAATCAGAGGCTCAGCCAATCAGCGAGGAGCCGGTCTCTAACCCAGGAAATACACCATTAACTAATTGATTTGCTGCAGGTGTACTTTCGGCTTCATGCTACCTAACCTGAGTCTGTTCGAGCAAATACATGTCACTGCAAAAAAAAAAGGGGGGGGAACACACACACACACACCCTCCCTCTCTCTCTCACACACACACACACAACAATGACTGGAGACTTGCTGGAGCAGTGGTCCCCAAAGCTGAGTCAGGATGCCACCAGGGTCCCTGGGGTATTCAGGGGAACCCAGCAAAATGGGAGATTTGAGTTGACTTTAGCCTACAGCAATTATGAAGGGCTTTTCAGAGCGTTGCTGTTTTTCTGTTTTGGATTTAACTGACTCCATTTGCACCTATAGAACATGCATGTCTCTAGTTGGCATTGATAGAAGTATAAAAGACAAATAATAATAATAAAACAATCAAAATCTGAATAACAAAGTGGCCTTTGGAATGAAAAAGGTTAAAAATCCAGTGTGTGTGTGTGTTTTTTTAACAGGCCTAAAGGAAAGGTGAGCTTGTCTACCCTATAATTAGCCTAACACCTGCATGGAAATTCAAAAATCCCATGCAAACATGCCTATGATAGCAGAACTTATAGCAGAGATCTCATCCAGCAAGCCCAAGTAGCGCAGCACACAGGCTGCACTTAACCTATATAGCGTTACTCATTTTAGAGAAAATAACACCGAATCTTTAGCCACACGAGCCATTTTACATTTAAATCAAAGAGATCAATATTCCCACCACTTAGTTTAAAATCGCATTTGCATTTGGTCGTGTTTTTAAAATCACATTCTGAATAAAATACAAGTTTTCAGCTCAGATTTAAAGAAAGAAATCGAGTAAATTTGGTTAGTTGTTTACTGCAGCTATTATTTCATCTACTAATACGAAATACTACACATAAAGCAACGCGGTTAGTCTACTAACCCCAGCATAATAACGTTTTTTACTTTAGATGCGGTAAAATAACCGACTACTATGCGGATCCCACGTTTCAGCTCTCTACCAAAAGGCCTATATTTCTCCACACGAGAGCAATAAACGCGTCCGTCCATGTCTGAAACACAGGGAAGGTTTTTGAAATGAGCACATGTGCGGAGATAGCCTTCTTATCCTGCCGTGTAAGTCTGTGATATGCCAAGGCAGCAGCCGCAATTCAGAGTTGGAAGAAGAAGAAGAAAAAAAGAAAGAAAAAAAAAATCAGCCGTCAATGGAAACATTGGAAACATGAATGCATCACGGTGACTTTCCTATCGCGTTTACATGCAATAAGATAGGCTGAGACTACAAGGGAAGGCATGATCTGCTGCACACACTGTCCTCCAAAGAACTGACACAGGATAAAATATCGCTTTGAAATGTTTCAGGTGAATGAGCAAATGTGTAAAAATATCTTACCGTTTCTATAAATGAAAGTTATGGACGTCCTTAGGGCAAACAATCTCTGAATGAAAACACCTGGCCAATAGCTTGTAAAATGATGAATTCCGCTCTCTCTTTAGTTCAAACTTGGAAACATAAAAAGCCAAACACAAACAAGATAAAATGAGGAAATGAAATATTTATTAAATCAAAACACAGAAATGGCTTCCTTTCAGCAAATGCATGAAACAAAAAGGGAAAACGGAACAGAAGAAATAAAAGGAATCAAATAATTAAAAAAGCCGGCTTCTGCCTGTCTCGCTCTTTACAGGTGCGCCACACAAATACGCGACATCACTGAGTGGAAACCAATGTGAGGAGGAGGTTGTCTTTAAAAGGAAGATAGTCCTGCCGGCAAATATATAGGGCCGTATCACAGCATGCCTATACCTCTCCGCTCTCTCCGTTTCATCCATTCAACCTACACACGAACACGCATTTGGACGCGGAAGTATACCCAGAGTAGCTCCATCCACCGCTTATGCACACAGGAGCTCTCCAACGCCATTGGCTCTGACGCGGTCCTCGTTGGGGCTTGAGCGTCTTTCTGAAATCACAAGACGCCATTCGTCCTCGGCCGAGTCACTCAAAGCGATCAAGCACCTTATCTTTGAGTTATTTATTTATTTATTTTATTTTCCTCCCTCTCCTTTTTTTCCCTTCTTCCTAAATATGGCATTTGAAGTCAAACATCGCCTCGCCAAAGACACGCAGGGTGCAGCAGGAGGGGATAACACCACCACCACCACCAGCAGCAGCAGCACCAACCAACCAACCCGAAAAAGTCATAATAAAACTCTTTTATTTCTATTATTATTATGTGTTTGCCACATCACTGTCTGCATCATTTCACCGTCTCCCCCGTCATCAAAAACATGTGAAAACCGGTGTCGGTGCGTTAGGGGCGAGCTTTCAGCACCGAGGACAGCGCAGGTCTCCGGGATGCGTGGAGCAGCCGCTTGCACGCTTCCTGTCTGCCTGAGAGTCAACGACCAGCCACTCAATACTCGACCTATCGGCTCCACAACAAAAGGTGGGCGTTAATTCGGACTCCCCTGGCACATTTGAAACAATAGAAACACGCTCTGCTTGAGCCTTTTTCTTTTTCTTTGCAGCAGTGTGAGCGCGAGGCACGCTTTCACCCCCCCCCACCACCACCACCACCACACACACACACACACACACACACAGACAACAGGAGCGGTCGCATTCTTATCCCGTGTGCATCTTTTTGTCGACTTTCAGAGGGTGGAGCAACAGTTAGACTCGCATGGATACAAGCGGAAGGGGGGGGGGGGCAGATCAATGCTGTCAGGAGAAAATACTGTTTGAAACATATAAGCCGATACAGGAGCAGTGGCAGAAAAAAAAAAGGCTGTAAGCTCATAAGCTCACTGCGGAAAACACAACAGGACCAGTACCACACAATGACATCTCACATAGTATCCTATAAACCCACATGTACATGCAGGTTCAGGTGCTTTCCTCAACACTTTAAATAAGTGGCAGCATGATAGGCATGCTGTTAAATGGTCTGCATGTAAAACCCTAACTATCTTAAGCAGACTTCACTCACTGGAAAGGGCTGTTAAAGACACATGCAGCATGCTATCCCTGAGTGAATGGTGTCAAAAAAAAAGAAAGTTATGTGTGCACATTCATTCAGACGTATTTCAAATATTGTTCAAATAAGAATGATACGATATAAAAACCAGAGGAGACGCAAATATACTAAAAGTAGCCCCCGATTCAGAGATACAGGCTAAAGAAATGTGTTAGAATGGAAAAGTAGATCTTTAGAATGAAACAAGGAAACAAATCTCTGGGTTTCTAACAAGAATATGCTTCATATTTTCCATTTCAAAGCCTGTAATAAAGTATAAAGTGTCCTGGAGACAACCACAGCAAATAAGAAGCAATGAGAGGCATCAGTTCATAGACTGCGCAACAGACCGTTGGACGACTTACTCCATGCACTAAATTGTCTGAAAACAAGAACTATCGATGTGTACGTTTGTATGTACATTAGTGGGTTTAATTGGAAATGTGACTGATTTATGAATTACGAGAGAGGTGTTGACGTGTCCATGGTGTGCACAGCTACCAAACAAAACCACATAAGACATAAAGACCAAGAAGTAAAGATTATATGGGATTCTACCACCATTACTCTACCACCGCCATTATTCCAAAAGCAAAATGGATGCTGCTGGTGTGTAAACATTCCCAGCACTTCAAGGTTACCTCAAAGTAAAAAAGTCAATAACAACCGCCGTCGCTCTTTGACTTGCAAAATGAAAATATTAAAACAGGGGTAATAATTCTGAAGTCACCATTGTGAATGATGTCCGCCGATGCACGCCATGCATCAGTTCCTGCTGGGAGAAAATGATAAAGCACAGGGAAATAGCGCACTATTGACATGAGTACATAATCTACGAGGATATGAATCATGTGCTCCTAGCCGTACCGAGTACAAGACTTTCCTGTAGGATGTAACGTTGAATGATAGTTTAGTTTGATGCTTTCCTGGCTCACATGCTTTGAAATCTGCAAAATGGAAACAATTTAAAAGGTAAGGACAAAAAAAATCAAATATAAATTATTCAAAATCAATCTTCTAAAAGGTATTTCCAGGCTTTACATCTTGATGACAGCACATGTTTGAGTCTTGCCGCTCTATTTTATATTTTTTTTTCCCTTTGGGGAAGTTATTCATGCCCACAAATATCAATTAGATCATTAGCATTTAGATAGCATATAGGAATTCTTGAAATGAAAGAGAACACGGACCTTTTACTCTTTATTTTTAATGGTGATTTGTGGAAGTGTGTCTCAAAAGAATGTCAGGAAGACTTACTGGGTAGGTAGATTATATTTAAAAGACCAGACACAAGGAAGGGTCAGTACATCAGGATAAATCAGGGAACTGCAAGGGACACAAGTACTTCTGTGTGACTCGTTTCCAGGAATAGACGTGGACAGGAAAAATACAGAGGGGCTGCTAAACTAATTTTTCTTGTCTACTGAACAGACTGACAAACCATCTCTTTCACTTCAGGTACTGCTGGGCTTCTTCTCCAAGTCTGACTTTACATGAAGCTAAATCCACAGAGACATTATCACAGTCTAGCAGTCAATAATTTTGGCTCGGGGTTGAACAAATGCAAGAAAGAAAAAAAAACGCTCTGAACACTGGTGTATTAAATATTATGCTACTCGGGAGATTTCCCTGTGTGGCAGCCAAGGCAACAATCATTAGAAAAATCTTACAAGGCTCCTGTAGCTTTGGTCCGGCACCATCTCCCTGGCAGGACCTCACAGCATGCTCCTGGCCAGCTACGCCGTACCCAGGGAGCAGTAAGGAAACAACCATCTTGATTCCACCAAGGAGACAAAGAAGCACAGTACAGTGTGGGAGCATGGAAAATGGACGTATTTCACCCTCTCAGTGGTCAAATCAAAAATTACTTGTAATGTTAGGAACTTCTTTTTTTTTTTCCACACCGCCTAACCAAGGGCAGCAGAGAGCTGTAGTACAGCAGCACAAGCCTTTGTTTTGAAAGTTTCATGCTCACATCAGACTTCACTTCCTGTTCCTGACCACACCCAGGGCGGGCTGTGGAAGGGGCGCGGCCTTAAAGCGACACCTTTAGCAATGCGCGTATCTTGTATGTCGCTTTTAAGAAACGAAAAACACAACCTCAGATTAATAGCCGCAACACGAAGAACTAAAAGCAGGAATGAATACACGAGACATAAAAGAACAGACAATAATTCGAGAGGATTTTGGTTACGAGAACCTAATATTCATCTGGGAGTTGCAATTATGTCATGCTGGACCAGTGCTTACCGGCCATGGGCTAAAAGGTGGCAAACAGGTTCATCGGGGGACTCTTTACTGTAAACCAATATAACTCTAATGGAGAGAAAGCGCCAGCATCCAAACCCGACTGCAGATCAGATATCCATCTATATTTCAGGGCCACAAATATGAACCTATGTGTAATATGTACACCCCCTCGGTGGGGAATGTAGGTCAATGCTGGGGTCATTAACCTAATCCATCTCTCTAATGTGGAGCGCCAAGGTCTCATTTGGACAGTATGGATTGCATTAGACTTTTTTTTTCTCACTGCAGGTCAATAATTAGTCACCGACTCTGCACGGAAGGGGGCGCTCTTTTAATTAAAGTTAATTATTTAATATCTCAAGTCATGAGTCTCTTTGTCTCTGTTTTTGCGGCCAATCCGGCATACAAAGGGTGGCGTAATGGCTGAAAGAAGAACAAAAAGTCGCTTTCAGCTGTAGAACGTAGATTTACTCAAGCTATTACTATTTCAGAAGAAAACATGGCATGTTTGACTTCAGTACACTTGGCTTGGGAACCTGGAGGGTGGCCAGCTCATGTCTAGCACGGACCACAGTATGAGGGGTGGACTTGTAGATGGACTGGTGCCAGTTCACCTCCTGGGCACCGCCACTGGACCCCAGAACCTGCTTCTAGGGCGCCCTTACATGGCTGCCCATCACTTCACTATCTCTTCCTTATTTGCATGTCTATGCCCTTTCTGTGTGTGTGTGTGTGTATGTGTGTGTGTGTGTGGTTGTATTTCGGGCCTACATTGTCTAACTACTTCAACTAAATGTTATAATAATCCAATATGTTTAATCATATCAAACTCTGCATAATTAGAACTCTTGCCACATGCAAAAATGGACTCATCTTCACTTAAACTAAAAGACATTTCATTCTATAGAAAAATATTTCTCCATCACTGCACACTTTAAAAAAATTGCAAGTAATTAATCTAAACAGGCAGCCTACAGCAAAGGAAAATTAATGACTTTATGGTACAGTGATGAAAAATGTAATTTATTTATAAAAATTGATGCTTTCTTTTCCAGGTGACCACACACAGATGAAGGTACTGACCTGGTACAAGTCATAAAATATTCCCACCTCTCCATTTGGATCCTCTCATCTCCTCTCTGCTCATTGATAATCTGTATGACTGATCCAGTGGGTCCCACCTCCTGCTATTAAATGTCAAGGGTGAACGCTCTTGACCTCCGCACCCTCCCCGCACACTTACTGGCAAACCTGCGAGGATGACAGGCCAGCATTTCATCCGACACGCGCGCGCTCTCGTCTCTCCGATAGATCCTAGCAATTGGACGAAGATGTCAATAAAGGTTCCTTTGAGGCATTAACATTCCCTGTGCCGGATCCTTTTGTGTCACAATGGTCTCCAGAGTTGCATGGAGGTGATTATTAATGCTCCCTGCTGGGACCGGGCAGAAATGTGTCGAGATGAGCCTCCTGAAAGGCTGCAAAAGAGGGTAATAAGCAGTACTGCTGTAAAATATCTCTTTGAATGTGCCTTCCTCTCTTTTAGCACAGAGACTGCTATGATCATAAAGAAGTGTACAGGCCGGGGCTCTCTTCAGGCCTTAAATTATATCCGAGTATAAACAGCTCACATGTTGCACGCCTGTCTAAAAGTACATTTCATTTAATACAGCAAGAAGCAACTCATTGTTCTTTTGGAAAGTCACTACGATCTTAAATCTGAGTTATGGCACCCAAATGAGCTTCAAACTCGGCTGTTCATCCGTCGGCAACGCTAAAACACAAACTCTGTTTTGGTGTGGCAGCTAAGCTTGGATCTCACTACACGGTGTAATGTCTGGGGAGCAACTTTTGAAGTGACAAATCACAAGTGGTATCTCTGCGAGAGAGCAAATTCACAAAAGCTGACTGAGCTGTCGTACGGACGTACGGTTACCTTTATCAGCGCTTAGAGGGGAAACTACTTCGGTCGCCAGGTGCACAGTGATAAATAATAAAAAAATATGTATTACCATGCAAATCAAAACTTTGAACTCTCGTTGGATTAGGAGGAAACTGGGCGTGGCTCTGTGAATATAGCACTGGAACTGTAGGACCTCCCTCATTTGGTACATTTATGGAATTACACGAAGAAAAAATAAAGAATTCCTGATATAAAAACATTCAAAACTGATTTCCAGCCCACATACTTGGAATGTAACAAGCTAAACAAACAACTAATACACGGAGGGTGGATTACACCATGGAAAATATATTTTTCATCTGACAGTGACAGGATTAGGGATCTGATTGGTCTAATTTTGGTTCACAAAATTGATGTCCAGAATGGTAACAATACCCGAGTAAGCTTTAATCTTGCTGAACTGACCAGATATTTCAATTTTTTGAATCAGGTTTCGCAAAAAAATTCCATTCAGCCCAAGTAGAGGAACAGAGGGATAATCAAACTTTCTGAGTTAGTGATAAGAGCTTGCTATATTTCTTTAAGGACCTCCAGTCTTTCTGGAAAACACTTTTATAAACACAGTGTACTAGTACTATTCAATAAATAACCTCTGTCCTGTACCATCAGAGTGCTTCTCCGTACCTTGAGAGAAGAGCTAAGCAGCATAAGCGCTCATATTCTACAATATGCTAAGGACGTCTAGAAACATATGCAACAGTCCCAGGCTCTTTGATATATCCTTAGCTGACTTCAATCAAAAGCACGTCTTCTATCTAAAAAGCATAAATTCAAAGTAACTTAGAAGAGCACGAGAAAAGAAGAAACAGAAAGAACATCGCATGAATACGACCATTTAATGTCTTTGCTCTTGTGACGCTAATGTCTGACTGATGTCAGACTGATGTCATCTGCTTTCAACCAGAAGGAAGAAAGAAAAAAAAAAGTCCTGGGGGGGCTGAGATCAGCCTGTTTTTGTATATTCCCCTCTGGCATTAGAAGTTGATGCTTGTGGATGATGTCATTGATTGCAGACCTTCCAATATGGGTCCTGCTGGGAAGCCATAGCTCCCACCGTGACTGTTAGCGCTATGTAATGCAAGACTGGGTGATGTCATAGCAAGAGCACAGGGACAAGAATGACTGCGTGACACAATACGGCTAGACAAATTAAAGGTGCAGTGTGTAAGATTTAAGGGCGGGGGGGGGGGCAGAAATGAAATATAATATCAATACAGATGGAGTCCACCATGTTTTTTTTTTACAGTAGTCCACAATCTGGGGTATATTGGGTGTCATAATATGAAAACCTTTGTTTGTTTGGTTGGTTTGTGGATCGCTTGAAAAGACAAGAACCGCCACTCATCTTGCATTGAACAATGAGGACTTTATTCACAGAAACAAGTGAGTTTGGGATGCGATCCCTTGATCCAACCCCCCCCCCCCCCCATGCCGAATTGTAACCCCTCTTCTCCCGGTTTAGCTTTCATACACACAGAGAGACAAACAAATATACATTCTGAGAATGTCCTTTTTGTGGGACCACCTTCTGTTGTTTATCCTTCATAGCTGACTTTGCCATACATGTCTTTACCAACTGAGGACCTAAGATAGTCTGTTTAGAGAGAGAGCAAAAGGTCAACAAGAACCTCGCGCCATTTACCCAAAAAAAGGTCATATACTATAGAGTGCTTATTCCTCACTCAGACAGAGGCCATGGCGAGTTCTTTCAGACATACACTTCACATTCAACTGTAACATTAGGAGAGGTCAATGAAAATACCGCGAAACACTTGCAAGAAAATAATACCGCACCTTCACAGAGGAATTTTTACATTAGAATAAAACCGGTACTGGCAGCGGCTCCTCCAGTCCGGTGAAGAACTGCATGTAGAACAAATGTCCTTAGATCATATATTCAAGGTCAAGAAGACTGAAAGAAGTTTTATTACTTTTAGTCCTTTGTCAAACATTTTGATTGGCAACAAAGAAGTCATTCTGAGGTGGCCATACGAATAAAACCAGGGATGAGTGCAGCTATGAATGATACTTTTTTTTCTCCCTCTCTCTCTCTCTTCACAACAATCACGACAAATCTATGCACGCAGTCAAATTGAATACTTCTGTTTATTGGGATTCACTTTTGCACCACCTTTCAGACAAACCAAATCAAGCGCAGTTACTTTTGTCTCCTGAACAAAACAAAAAAAAGGCACTTTTTATTGAAAAGCTGCTGTAGCGCGATATAAAAAATAAAAAAAAACTAAAGAAATAAATAAAACCCTTAAAGCAACAACAACAAAACAAAAAACAAATAAAACCTGAAAACATTTTCTTTCATCTCGATCCTCGGGGAAATACTGCTTGCGGTAAAACAGAGCGAGCTTTTTCGAATCTGTGAGAAAATAGGGCATGAAATCTCAATTAGATGTGTCAAGATCCCGGGAAATTTCAGTGGTCTTTCTTTCTTTCTTTCTTTTTTTTTTTGCACACTTGTCTCAGGGAGACACTGAGGAGTGCTTGACCACCCAGTGCCTCATTCTCCCCCTGAAATAGCCTGGTCTAAATAATCTGATTGCAGAGCGGGATGGACGGACGGCGTGGGCCTGTCTCTTTCGGGGGTGCAGGAGAAGGGATGGGGGTTGGGGGGAGAAGCAGGTGCAGGGGAGACAAGGATCGATTTGGTTGTCCACAGATAAAATAAGAAATCAAGGGGTTTTATGTGGCGCCACTCCCTGGCAGGCCTTCACAGTGTCCCGGAGATTAGAAAGTGAAGTTCCCAGAAAACAAACAAAGGGCATCATTAAACAGTCGCCGCTCACGCTTTGTCTCTTAAGTGCAATTTGATCTTTGGCTCCCTTTTAAATCCAAAATGTCTGAGAAGAAGAGTGAGTTTCTGAGCTCTGGTCTGATTGAAAGCCAATTGTCTCTGCCTTCAGCCCGTGGCACAGGTCTTTACACAAGAAATACACTCACTGGAAAATAAACTCTTTGAATAGCTTCTCCGCGTCTCCAGTATTTATTCTGTTTTCCGCGGCGCGTTGCCTCATTAGAACGCCATTAGAACGGTAACGCTTTAGCACGTTGTGTCTTAATTGATGACACGGGCACAGGAGCAATCACAGTGCAGTCACACACTGGAGACACAGGGGTCAAAGTGCGACCAACAGAAAGTAGTCACGTCCCGATTTATTTCAGATTGGTTCATTTAAAAAAAAAAATTCCTTCTAAATAAAGCAAAATGGTTATTTATTTGCAGCACGGTTAGCAAAACACAGGCCCATTAACAATCTCTGCTCATGTTTACCTGCCACATACTGCACAGCGCGCACCTCGTATCATTTCACCCGCTAATCATTGTAGAAATCAATCCAGGAAAATTAGCGCCGCGTCAGAGCTCAAAGGGTGTTTTGCTTTGATTTCATTAGGGCCCCAAAAAACATGAAAACCTCCTTGTCGTGCAGGCACATGCATGATCAGTTGCGGTTATTGTCGAGCAAAAAAATCTATATCCACCTTCGCCTGCTATTGTTGTTGTGTTTTGGTCATCGGCATGTAAAAAGCCTGTACACTGTAGCTCCAAAATGTCAGCTTTTCAAAATCAAACAAACAAAACATGGCATTTTGTCTTTTTTAATATGAAAGACACACATTAATTCACATAGTTCCCAGTGGTGAGAAGTAATTAAGTACATTTTATCAAGTATTGTACCAAAGTACCAATTTGAGACAGATGCCAGCGTGCCACTTTGTACTTCAATTAATGAACTGGTTGATTATTACAGTATCATATTAATTAAGTTTATGTATTTTTCCAACTTATTTTCATGGTTGCAGCTTCCTACATGGACGAAATATGCGATTTAAAGAGGTCACCTCGCCCACTGGGAAATAGTTATTTACATTTCTTACTATTAATCCGAACAACTAATTGATTTAGCAAGGAAATAATCAGCAGATCCCCAATAACGTTAACAATAATAATGAACACAATGAATAATGAATGTGAGACAGCAAAGTTGCAGCTTTAGTAAGCTCACTATGAAGCTCTGTAAAGCCAAGGGTAGCTGTATGTTGGTTCATTCCGACGAAGGACTTCTTTTGTACATCACATTCTTCTCACATTGTCATTGATATATTACAAAATATCAACTATAGCCACTTTAAGGATCTGAATAGTCCCTGAACCAATGACGGATCAATGTCACCGCAGCACAACTGTTTAATGTGTGCACACATTCCTCCCCAAGAATGAAAGCATTCACCTTACGATGACGAGCGCGTCGGCGTGAAATAACAGCGCTAACAATAATTTCATGTTCGTACGCGACACTTCAAACGGCCGACCGCGTGCTCTGACACATCGGGTCTGAATATTTACTTTTACAATGCGCAAGCCGACACTCAAGATGACTCAATCGCCAACACACAAAGAAACACTCAAAACTTGCCACCTTTTAATCTTTTATGCAGTCACATCTTGGAGATCCAAAAGACCTTTGTCACATCTCAAGGTGGTCCTGACCTTGTGTTTTCAAAAGTGCCACATCATTGCAATTCATAACGCGCAAGCCGAATCAAAAGTCCGCCAGCACTTCGCTGGACTAAACATGAAGAGCCAACATTTTTCCACAAATTAAACACGGGAATTCATTAGAAGGTGAGGAGCGAAGGATAAATGTTATACATTTGGGTCAAACAAACAAGTGATGGGATGATTAATTATTCAGCTGTGGCAGTTTGCTGAGATAATGGCTTCTCCGCCCTAATGAATTTAACTAAGGAAGAAACGCGTTGGACCCTATTTTGGTTCATCATCTGAGGTACGATTCAGCTCCGCAGTGATGCTTTAATGTGACACGTTAATTGCTTTCACCCAAAGAAATATTTGTACAAAGCCCGGCTATACTGGGAAGATGAATTGAGCATGTATCTCATTCATTATTGCGAAGGGATTTATTGTGATGTGATTGCAAATGCATCCACAGAGGACAAAGAGGACTTGCTCACTCATTTAGAACCACTTTGGTCCAAGGCCTCGTAGAGAGTACTCTATATCTTTACATTCCTTCATTCACAGTTAGAATAGAGCAGCGGGTAAATGGATTTATTGCAATTGATGGTGAAATCAAAGTAAGTGAAAGCAAGACAAAGGAAATGTTTTTCTTACTATTTATCTTCTCAGTTCAGCTTCATTTATTTTCTAATAACACACAAAAAGTTTGCTTTGCCAAAAAAGAAAAAAAAACAACAACTTTCAAATCTATATCTGTCCAAAAACAGAAAGTTAGGTGATTCTTTATTGTATAAATGTATCTTTCTGTTCGTGCAGTTATGTTTTCTTAAGATAGGCCAAGACTGAACAAAGAGCAAACTTTAGAGGTGCATATAAAGTCAATGCAAACAGACACAGCTTTGCCGAGGGAGGTGCAAATCAAGGCAAAGGCACATCCGCACCAGTTGAAATCGTTTCAGCTTGAGTGAAACATTTGCACTTATCCCAAGGCTGTATGTCTCCATGTCATAAACGTACACGGACAAGAGGAAGAAAAGGAGAAGATAACAGTAAAAGCTGGAATTCTGTACATGAGGTTTATTGGCTGTTTGCTGTTAACAGAACGTTAAATGTATGTGATCTGAGCAGCTTTAACCTACCACATTTTAAGACTAGAACTAAGTTTCTACCCAAAGAACCCAGAACTTTAAGAACAGTAGTTTTGTAAACTACTAAGCCTTTTCAAGGAACTAAAAAGTACTCAAAGTTTTGCTCCGTTTGTCCAGCCTGTGCTTCCACCACAGTTTAAAGACCCACAATAATTCGGTAGTCTACAACAACAACAAAAAAACGCTAGCCTCCAAGAGGGGATAGTTCTTGTCAGTCAAATGTTCCTCGTCCCTGGGGAAAGTTCATACAGTCGACAATCTTATTTAGCACGTTAGCATGCTAACATTTCCTAATTAGCACCAAAGCACCATGACCACAAAGGTTGTAAATGACGGACCATTAATATTTATCCTTGTCGAAAATAATTCACCAAAAAACGAAAAAGGTCACCTTCGTGGCCTCAGAGGAAAAGATTGCAGAAGCACAATACATCGTCTGAAAACAATAATTTCTTTACAGATTTTAGCACCAATCCATCCAATAGATGAAAAGTAAATGAAAACTTTAATATGCAGGTGGTGCAGGATAAAATCAGGTGACTTCAGTCATTCGGATTCATCCTCTGGGGACCATGAATGCCCATACAAAATTTCATATTTTCAATGGGGATCAAAGCAGTAGTAGACATACAGCCAACATCCCTAGAGCCACGCTATCGTCGTTCATAAATACCAATGAAACACTTCCTCTGAAAAAATCGGAGCTCATGAGTCAGAGATCTTTAGGAGTGTGTCGGAATACAACTAGAGGACAAAAATCCATTTCGATCACGGCGTCAAAATGGAACAACCATGAGAGACGATAATCTCGACCACCTTTTCCAGGGCTGCAGACACTGATCATACGGGCCCGCGTGTGATTACAGGGAGCTCAATTAACGTAGACCAAGGAGACGGTTCAATCACGGAGACAAACATTCCCCCAACATAGCTTACGTGACCTGCAACCAATGGTCCATCTTAGCTCTATTGATTGAGTTCAACAGGTTTGGGATGGAGGGCCTTGCAGACATCCACTTGAAACTTACAGTTAAGTCAGAGCCTGAAAAGAAAGAGGGGGATGTTTTTTGTGTGAGGGTTGTTGTCATTGAAGTATTATATTCGAGCACTGCAATAAAAAAAGAGGGAGAGAATGAAAGAAGGACAAAAGATATATATGAGAGTCTTAGCCACCCGGTCATGTTGAGCCTGCTGCCAAGGCCTCCAAATGCATGAGTTTTCTCTGATTTTACACTTAAAACAGCTGTGTTTTTGCAATTTCCCGTCCACACACTCTCATGCATGCTCTCATATCTACCCTCCATTCTCATGCAAAGTTAAATATACCTGCAGTGAAAAAGAGGATGAATATTCTACAGAGACCGGCATCACAAATCCGTCTGATACAAGTCTTTTTCCGCAGATCACACATAGGTCTCGTGAATTACTCCCTTTTCCATTTCAAAGCGCTACAATCTGGGATTTTTTTTTTTTACAGCAAAGACGTCTCATTTAAAATGGAACCATAATTGAATCTGAGATCACGCGCTCACAGATATGGGCGCCTGTTCCCTTGACACAGGCATATCAGACGGATGCTATGTTTCAAAGTGGCTTTCATGCGATTTCATGAGAATATGGCTAATTCGGTGCGCTTAGGCAGATCACAATGGGCATAATCCCGTGTTTGGAAGACTACCTCCCAGTGGCGCGCAAAAAAAATAAAGAACGTTCCGTCTCCAACAGAGAAAATGCTTCAGTTGCTCTGATTTGTTGTGACTGAGACTGAGATTGAACAGTAAAAATGTGACAACCACAAAAAGAGGAGAGAAAAAACAATTGTCTTCTTCTTTGCCTCTGCGACTGTATACTGTGCATCACTCGTGGGCAGCAGGAGACAACATAAACTGAGGCTAGAAAGGAGACAGAAATAGAAATGTTGCAGACAGTATCTCGATTTAAAGACCGGGAAGAACAGCTTGATGTTAAACGGAAACAAATGCTACATTTAATCTACCTGCGCCTCGCTAATGCCTAATTTGAATAGCGATTTTCGAAGGTAATACAGTATTTGATCCTTTGTTGCCATTGGTAACCTCTTTTGGTGGAACCACTTGCTGCCCAATTAAGTGAATCTTAATTCACGACGCTCATGTTTTGAGCTATGCCTCACAAAATGTAATTTAGAACTGGCTGGCACATTGCTTGCGCTTTACACAGCCTCTGCCCTCCTGGGAAGAGAAGACAGGCATTTTTGAGCAAATCAAAATCAATAGCTATCTAAAGGGGGCGAATCTAACGACATTAATCTTCTGGATCCACCAGTGATTCTCCCCATAATTAATCAATGCTTTAAACTGGAGAAATTTTGGCAATTAATCTTTAATTCTCTAATGGAACACACACACACACGGAGGCGGAAAAAAGCAGCTAGCAGCGAAGCAAAGTTACACCAGCTCAGAGCTTATTCAATACGAGTCTAATGAGGTCTATTATGAGTCAAATGTGTTCTTTTTGAAGCAGCCGAAGTGTGCAGGAAGAGGGTACATGTCATTATGCTCAACATTCTGCGAAATGTACGATTGTGAGGAGAGACGACTTTAATAAGACGGGCTCAGATGGTCCCCATGGTGATTATTTGTCCCTAAAAAACGAGCACCCAAGCTTAAAGATCATCATGTGTCCCATGGCATTCGATGAACTTTAAATGAACTTCATCGCCGTGTTTAAAGTTTTTTTTTTTTTTTGCTGATTTAATTATTCTTTCCCGCGTCTTTGCCGAATGAACCGCCCGTCGCTCTGGCTGAAACGAAGCTCGCCGAGGCCTCGGCGCGCCGGATCCGACGCGCGGTTTGCCCTGCGTCTGCGCAGGCTTTATCAAAACAGGTGAGTCCGCCGTGTCACCGACTCAGCGAGAGCCCGAACCAAAAACACTACAGAAGAGAAATCAGTCAAGCCTGTCGCATTGACCTACTTGACAGCGGCTGTGTGAGCCCGCACGGTGAGAGCTCGAGAAGTCGCTGCCTTTCCTTCTCCTTCCCCTCCGCTCTGTTTCTCCATTTTGTGTTTTTTCGCTACATTTTCTACATCACATGCACTCAAGCAACCCGAAGGTCAGCGACTAAATAAACCACTACCATAAAGGACAAAGTGGCGTTTCACTTTGAATACAAATCAATTTCACGAGTCTAATTAAATACCACAGCTCTTACTTTGTTCATTTAGGAATCAAATTAAAAGCGTTTAGCCTGAAAGAAAGCAAATCTTTAAGACATCTCACTGACGAGGAGGGAAAGAAGAAAAAGTTGCCATGGGTGATAGTTAAAGCAAGCTTGATGCTTTTTACACCTCGGCCGTCTTATTTTAAAGTCTCGCGAGCCCGAAAAAACACACAACCTGTGTTGATTATGCTGCAAACAACAGACAGTTAAAGAAAGTCACAGTTCAAGTAATAAATATAACCCGCCTTGACCTCAAGTAGATCCACATTAATACTGGAAATAGCCAGACAGAAATAGTTCACCACACTGTTGGTTGCTCATAAGCTCCCGCTGTCACTCATCACACGACTGCCATGGTAACTGTTGGTAAGGCTAAAACCCCCCATTAAATTACATTTTCAGCTGAACATGTGAGGAGAAAAAAAAGTTAAAGTTAGGATTCCTCTCGCTCTGTTTTTGCGTGTGACACAGACCGCGGAGTGATTTCTCGATCCGCGCCATGTGTGACTGAATAAGCGTCAAGGCGTGCCGACGTGGGAGTCGGATCCTACAGTTTGTTTGCGTCGCGTGCTACTTATGGACTTCTCACTCTAGCGGTGGCATTTCTGAATTTCACACGAGTCGGATGCAACAGATTTGACTTTTTTTTTTTTTACACGACGCCAAAGTTTTGTTTGCAGCTCACTTGCAACTTTTTTTTGGATCCGTTACGTGGTAAAGCTGCAAACAGCCTGTGCGCCGCACAAGTCAAAGCATGTTTAGGCTAGCTTAGCATTAAGAATAGCTGCTGGAAAATAGCCTGTCGCCTATCAACACCTCTAAAGCCCGACATGCAGGATCTCGTTGCTTTAATCTGTGCCCAAACACACGTGTAATGTCGACAATTGACGGAACTGCTGGAGCTATTTTCTCACAAAACAGCAGTTTTCTTCTGTTCAGTGCGTTTCATGATGACAACTGGGCGCAGTCAGCCCACCGCCTGCATCCTAAGGTGTTTTTGTCGCTGTGTATCTTGTTAATTTAACTCACACAAAAAGAGAAATGCGAGACTGGCAATTTGTGGTTACAGGGAGGGAGTTACGCGCTGGAGCAAATGTTGGGGGGCAGCGTACCAAAAAAAACCCCCCTGTTGTCACAGTGCGGTTGCCAGATTTAATGGCGTCATGTACCAAGACCAGAACCAGAGCTCACTGACCGCATCTGGCAAGCGATGCCGTAGCCCGAGAAATGGCCCCAAGACAAGGTTTGACTTGCTAACCAGGGGATGACAGTGCAGAGAAATGTGACCCCAACAAATTGATTGAATGAATGCAACTTACTGTAGAGTCAGGTTTAGGGGCCATGGAAATGTCTAAGGGAAGGAGAAATTGTCAGGACAATATGAGTTGACGGAAACGAAAGGATTCCCCAGCTAGCAGTGGTGGTAGAACTGTTTAGAAAGAAGCTGAGAGGTTTTTCAGGACAAAATTCATAAAAACCCAACAGAAGAACTGGGAGGCTGAGAGGATTGAGACATCTGAAACTCAAAAAAAAAAAAAGTGTCGAAAGAGGAAGCTGTAATCGATCTTCTGATTCTCCCCTCCTCCAAACCGCTTTAAACAAGGCAATATCTAAATCCGCAGTTAGAGAAAGGATTTGAGGGGAACCTTTTCAGAGCTGGTGTTTGGGGAAAAGGCGTAGCTTTCTTCCGTCTTTGAGGCGCAACTTCAACGGCGAAGCTCTCACGCCGAGAAATGCCTCTTATGTGCCCTTTAAAGTGAGTCATTTTTACATTTCTTTATATGTATGGATTATATAAACAAGATACATCGTGTAATCGGCGCCTGCTTTCAGTCTAAACCAGTCCCAGCTCTCTACTTGAGCACACCGACACGAGCTTGATATAAATATTCTCCACTTACTCTTGTAAGGGAAGCAAATACGTGTGTTTCCCAAACTATGTCTTTCACAGAAATCAACAAAACACAAAGAATCCCTTCTAGACAGAGTGGAGAAGGGGAAAAAAAGCGAGAATAATATTCTGGCCTTCCACACACACCGTGCAGAGAGAAAGCCAATCCTCACATTGTTCACTACAAACTCTACATTTCACTCGTTTTATTCTCTGTCATGGCAGCTACTCCCGACACGGGGGAACAGTTTAGAATCAAACTGCCAGGAGTCGACAGCTCTGGTGTTTAGGGAGAGAGAGAGAGAGACAGAGAGGGAGTGTGAGAGGAAAGGAGAGAGAGAGAGAACGCGTGCGAGGGAGCGAGCTACGGTGGGAGAAATGTGGAGGCACAACAGGTAGCTCTGTCAAACTCCGGGGGTCTGTCTTGCTGATCCCTGCCTCTCATTAGAACAGAAGGATGACACACAGGCGAGTGAAGAAAGAGGGGAGGATTCTGGGAATGAGGACGAGGGGGAGGAAAGAAACAAGAGAGGATGAGGAAGGGCAAAGTGGGCTCTTAAAGCCCCTTCCACTGACAGGTTTGGTGTAGCTGAGATATGTTTCAGGGGATGGTGCTGGTAAAACAAAGCTTCACAAGAAAAGAAGGTTGGGGTGGGTGAAAGACAAGTAATTGGGAGCTGTGGCATGACACGCTGCTGGGTGAATCCCCCCCTGACCCACTGACTCAGTAGCAGGGTTGTTTTCTGGAGGTAACTGGGACTGCAGTGCGAGCTCGGGGAGGGCGCCGCCCCCACAGTTAGAAAACAAAAGTCTCCGTGGGGGCGGAGAGTATGAACACACAGGAACCCTCCGCTTCCAAATACGTACGGAGCCAGCACCAACATGTACACAATCCCGGCGAAGGTGGGAGTTTGCAAGTCTCACCTTACAAAGCTCCACGCTTGACAGTTTTCCCGGGGTTTGGGGAGGGAGGGCTCTGCGAAGAAGGCACGCAGTCACAATCTGTATGCGTGGTGAAATAGCGAAAAAAAACCCAGCGGCTGGCACGAAAGCACTGTCATCAAATGCAGAGACAGTGTGAGAGGCTGTCAAACACCAGGTATTGTACCAGAGTCCTGCTGTCTGTAACGACAGAATTTTATGCTCCAGTGAACATGCAAGGACCACCATGTCACAGCGTACACACAGAGACACGCTGAAGTGGAAAGAGAGAGAGAGAGAGAGAAAAAAACTTACAAGAAAAACACATACCAAGAGAAACAAAATGGCCTCCTGTCAAGACAGGTCAGCGGGAAGAAGCCGGCCACGGGCCTCGGAAGAAGTCAGAGGAAGGGAAAACTCAGTAATCCGAGGACACGCGAAACCATTCGTACGAGCGGCAAAAACATCACAGATTCACAACCTAATTTCAGCATGAGACAACACGGGAGTGACTCATGGCTGTGTGTTTTTATCGGCAAGGTGTTTTCACACAGTTTCCTAACACAATAAAAACCTGCGGAGAGCGCGTGGACAGAAAAGACTGTTGGCACCAGCTCTGAAACCAGGCTCACAGAAGAAGGGTGGGGAGGGTGGAGAAACGGCGATAAATTATTGAACGTCTGATCCCCCCCGTTAAAAAAAAAACAAAGGCAAAAAAACAACAAAAAAAAAAAGCTCCTCAATGCCTCCCGTGTCTAGACACAACATTGTATTACTGACGCTTGATTTGTTGATGCACAAGCACTCAAGTATTTACATAATCAGTCCAGCTAGACGAACACTGATTAGTAGCTGGTTCCAATTTTCGATAGTGTTTCTTTTTTCTTTTAAATATATATAAGTAAGAGTAAACTTTTCAAAACATGAATAAGTTGGGGGTTTTTTTGGTGCATTTTTTTGCAGTTTTCTTACTACTAATACTAGAAGCCAAGACCAAGGGTCTGTGATTTTAGACTTCTGAACTGCTTTGACGTAAGGGCGACACCAAATTTCTAAGGTATCAGTCTTCTCTGATCATTGTACCTGGATTACTTAACAATTAACAATTACAATTACGTAAAGGCAATTCGAGATTTCTTTCAAAATACATTAATGATGTTGGAAAACGGTTGCTGAAAACACGTGAAAAGACTTTGAACGATAGATTACTGAAATGTGGCGTTGGAGGCTCAAACTGTTTTTCATCAGTTTTCAGTCCAGGATTTTTGTGGGCGGTCCTTAAAGGGCGGCTCGATGACACGCTGAGGCCACCCTGAGCGTACCCCTGCGCCCCGAGCAGAGAAAAAAAGAGATGAATTCATCTCTATCTCTTCAGCGTACACGCCCCCACAGTCCTGGAGCTGAGAACACTGCTCATTTTTTACCTGATTCGGACACCTAATTTGAACTTGTTGATGTTTTCAGTCATTCAAATTTAGCTGGGTGGTTAATAACACTTTGGTCTGACAAACTCAGAACACATAACATGGTGGTAAAATCTGAAAATTATTGTAAAAAGGAAACACTAATAAACTGATAGCTGATTTCAAATTTTTAAACTACTTTAAATGGTGAATGCACTGTACTTTTCTACATCAACCAAGTGCCATGGCCATGTAAGCGATAGGGCCGAGGATCAACCATCCAACCTTGTGATTAGACAATCTGCCATTACCTCCTTTTGAACACCCATTTATTTTAATGTGACATCACTAGAGCCCTGCAATGAATTTGGAAATGAAGCTCTAACGTGAATTACATTGACTGCTTTGAAGATACAGCATTTAAAGGTGCCCTCTAGACATGAAAATGCTTTAAATAATAATTTGTCTCATATGTTGTTTTTTTTTCCTTTCATCCAAAAAAAAGTTCAATAAACCGCTTTCACTTCACTGCAAAGGCCTCCACCTTACACTTCTGTAAGTTGTGCATTGGACCACGACTCGCCGTCAAACTTGTTGTGATGTCACAAAGTCCTGCTCGCAAATATATATCAAATTCAGATTTACAGAGAGGACGGAAACATTTTAAAAGTATAAAAAAATGTGAAAATTGAGGCTCAAACATCCACAACAAAAAGTGATGTGACAAGAAGTGATATTTTTTCAGTGGAGTTCCTTTAAGCTTTCATACTACACCTGCTGGTGCCTGGATTATATTTACAACAGGTGTTCTTTTGAGATTGACCACAGGTACCGAAAAGATCTATTCATACTTATTCTACATGCTCACATTCGCTGTAACTTCTCAAGGCGTAAAAGGCCAATGCGTTTTTTATGAGGTGCACACAAATCAAACTCCGCAAAGACGATGACCACCATCTCATCGAAATATTCTCCGGTCCCGTGCGCGCATGGCTTCCTCATGGCTTTTCACTGCTGTTCCGCAGCTCATGCTTCGTGAAGGCTCCTTGCGAAGCTGAGGGAGGGACACAGACTGAGGCGAGGTGGGAATACTTAGCCCCTGAGAGACGGCTCCGCATGGCAGCGCTTTCTGCCCGGAGAGGAAGAGAGGCACCGCTGAGAGAGGGGCGGGGGGGAAAAAAAAGTGGGAGGTGAGTTGTGGTCATGGTGTTGGGTGGGGTGGAGGTGTAGAGAGGCGGGGGCATAATGACAAGCCATAAAATTTTTAATGCCCCCCACACCCCGGCCTTTTTAGTCAGACACTCAATTATTGATACATTTATGGTGTGTCCAAGAAGCTGCACAGAGTTAGGCCAGCAGGACAGCGAGGGGTTACTAGCCAAAAACAACATCGCCGTCGTCTCTTTTTATATCTGTCATACTTGTCGTGTATCCAAATGAACGAACAAGGGAGCGGCAACACACACATTCTGGCGGAAGCAATAACATTTGAATGTCAGAAAATAATTCTTGCAGTAATATTTTCTAATATTAGAGGCACAGCAAAGGCCATGAATGGCCATGGGGGGAAAAAAGGAAATGACTTACTACTTTCGCCCGTGACAGTTCATAATTCCATTTCCAATATCTTTCCCTTTAAAAGTTTAAGGTCGCTCTTGATGTACTCGGCGCATCTCATATACGTCTTTTCAAACCGAGTTCTCCTCCTTTTCATGTTTCCCTTTGTCATTCAGCACAGGACGACATGTGACAGCTAAAGTGAAATCTCCTTTATTATTTGCCTGCCATCTTGCGCCCCTGCATAATCACCCCGAATGAGCTGTAATTACACCTCCCCTGAAAAGGGTATCGGACGCGCGGCTTTATTGAGAAAGATGAACCGATGAACGCCGACTCGAATAGCCGCCGTCGGCCGCGCGAGGGTGAAAACGGATTTCACATTTTCTACGGAATAGCGGCCCCACATTCACAGGCGGGCGGGTTTCGGTGGACGTCGATACGAGTCCTTGTCACACCGTGTGAAACGACTTCCACTCATGCACAGAGCAAACAAAGAAGCTCCCAAAGGAGTTGTGTTGTTGGATGACCGAGCTGGAATTCCATCCCCGACTAAAACATCCGCAGGGGGATGCATCGCTCTCTGATTCACAAAATAATCATCTTTTGTCCTCACGAAAAGAAGAAGAAGAAAAAAAACGAAATGTCCAGTTTGCCTAACATGGTGCATTGTAATTACTAGCTATGTGGCTACTGCTGGATTCTAATTGGAAACGGAGTGGCCCTGTTCTGGCTGCCTCCTGTCAGTGGATGTGCCACTTGTAATGTACGGCATCCCACCCACTCACTTCGAGATCACACCGCGGCCCGATGTTGAGCTTGTTTTCCACGATGCTTGGGTCATGCCGGCCGGCCAATTTGCAGCTAGTTCAAACGACATCCCATGCAATTTTTATTTCTTCTTTTCTGTGTATTATCTGAACCAACGTGCGTAACGGCTTGTAATTGTAATTAATATATCCTTCTTTTCACGTTCGCGCATGTGTGAAAGTGTTTTCTTTTTTGCAGATTCACAACCTGAATTTTCTTTTTTTTTTTTTTTACATTACAAAAATCACTGATTTAAACAAACAGTGGGGAAGCGCAGCAGCATAAAAAAAATCAGCCGGCTGAGGAGAGACTGCATGAATGAGAGGCTCAGACACACATGCCCTCAAGACGAGTGATCTTTCACTGGATGCTGACACTTGCCAATTACAAACCACCCACATCCCACTTGTTTTTAAGACTAATTAGTCAGGCCCAGTGTGTATTCCAGGAGGGTCTCGGGAGATGAGAGAAATGTGCCACAGGTCAGCCAGCTCAGTGGAGGGTTTAGTGCTTAGAGAGGCCCCTCTCCATTCAACTCTGCACTCCAAATGTGTGGGCTGCATTGAAGTGGAGTAATGGAGTGAAGGTTCGGCACGCTTAGCGCCTCAGGGGTCAGCCACGATCATCTTTAGACAAGAACTATAAAGGCAAATAAACACACACGCACACACACAATCACTAGGAGGGCTTTCCTTTCCGTCTGCATGCTGCTACCACATTGCAGATTTGACAGATTCAATATGGCAGGGAGGGCTGGGGAAAAGGTCTACATGTGGCGCTCAGTCAAACTAGGTCCAGGAGATAACTTTTTTTTTTTCTTTCTTTTTTCCCCCCACTTGCGTAATAGATATGAAATATTTCTGACACATTTTAATAGGTGGGAACATTCAGCTCTCGACCATATGGCTTTCTGCTGATGGGAGCAAAAGTAAAAGTGTGACTCAGTGAGGGAGTTATCACTGGTGAAAATGAGAGATATGGTATTGTCTGAAGGCTCACACAGTTTACGAAGCTTTAACTTCCACGGCAATGACAATTAAGAGACATTTTCAAAGAAATATTTTCATCAGATCACCTGATGAAGATCACACTTGGAGTGAAACATCCTCATTGCTGCTTTTCCCATTGAATGTCCATTTTTCAATCTAATTCCCAACCCGACATCCATTTATAACAATCGTGGCACTTTAAATGACTTTAAAGTCCAAGACAATATAAATTTGATATCAATTTAATACAGCAAAACACAGCCAAAATTTCATTGAAAAAGCTTGAAACAGACTTGACATTTTAGTTTTCACTCCTGAGTTTGAAAAATGGGAATTGTGCTTTTGTGTTTTAAATCTGAATTATGTCGCGATTTTTATTCTAAATGAAATAGAAAAAATGAAATGTCACTTTGTCTGAGTCATTTACATTCAATCGCTAACTTTGCTAACTAACTTCGCTAACTTAAAAAAAAAATAATCCAAACTTTGTTTTGCCATCTGCATGCATGGAAAAGTACTCATAACTTTCCTATCTATCTACCCTTCCCAGTCCCCGCTCCCGTCTCCCTCTCTAAACTCAACTGGTTGCGGCAGATGGCTGCCCACCATGAGCTGGGTTCTGCTCAAGGTTTCTGCCTCCTGAAAAGAAGGTTTTCCTTGCCAGCGTTGCCAAGTGCTTGCTCATGGTGGCGAACATTGAGTCTAATATTATAGAGAGTACAGTCTAGACCTGCTTTATGTGGAAAGTGTCACGAGATAACTTCTGTTATGATTTTGGCGCCATGTAAATAACGTTTAATTGAAAAACCTCATGGAACACAAATGGCCTCCGTGGAAAAACACGACGAGAGAACCCAAACAAAATAAAGAAGATGTCAAATCACCGCTAGAGGAGAAGAAAGATTCATCCTGCGGCAGTACATTTCAAGTATGTAAATCCACTTGCCTTGAAACCACTCAAGGACACTCGACTACCAGTGTGAACAAAATCAACTTTAGTTAAAAGACGTATGTGTTAAGGTCAACTGTGGTTTGTCATGAATACGATATGTTTTGTCAAATGAGGTTGAAGGAATATAGGATTTATGCTGCAAAATGTAGATTCGTGCCTATTGAGAAAGATAGTCAGGCTACTGTAAATGCTGATTCATAAGTCGCACGACTAAGTGATTGAACTGTACATATGGGAATGACCCTCAATGGCGCAACGGCTGTGCAACAGTCCCGGACTTTCATTCATGTTTGCAGGCTGGAAGTTTTGCTAAACTTTGGAGCAATTTTCCCTCAGCTCACTGTTTTAGTCTGAGAGGGTACATTAATCAAAAAGCCAGTGAAGAAGCAACTGTGGCCTGAGCCCAGAAGGTTTGACAGTACATACAGAGGATAGTTACAATAGTTGCGCGACTCGCCTCTGACCTCCTGTCATGGCATGATAAATACCTGGCTGGTGGTTGCGGTCGACTGGTACAAAACTGGGGGATTGTGGGACACTGATGGGAGCTTTGTTTCGGTTTGGCATGAGGCGCCGACTTCCCTCTATTTGTCCTTCCTGACCCCCCGAATTCAACATGTTTACTGCATTTAAACACAACAGATGGCGGGGTTGCTCTTTGCACAAAGCGGGTCACAGGAACAAAATCTCAAGGAGCCAGAGGATTTGGAATCCTCCTGTGTGCTATTCCGTCTTCAGTTTGTCTGCAGAGGTCGACGGGAGAAATTCCCAACCCCTCCCCCTCCCTCGTTTGTTTGCTTTCATATTATTGCTTTTCGCGAGGTCTGGGCTAATTTCTCGTCTACTTTCAAGGTTCTGCTTGGAAACCAGACTGGCCTGTGTGTGTGTGTGCGCGTGTGTGGGAGAAGGAGAGAGACACATTAGCAGCGTCGCGAACAATTCCAAGTCACCCATCAAAGTGCGCCGTGTCCAGTAATTGTTGTTTAATTGGCAGTGAAATGTTGTTTTCTGGTTTGACAATTTAGAAGGGACACTGGAAGAGGAATGACTCCGACGATCCTGCCGGAGCCGCCGCTAATCCGCGACAAACTAATTGCTGTTTTCTCCAAACATGTTGCTTTACAATAAGAAGCGCACAATTGAGGATTGCTATGAGAAAAAAGGACACAGTATTTACCATCTTTCTGGGTTTCACGTGACATTTTGCAGTTGCAACTCATGTAAGTAAGTGAAAAGAAAGCGCGAGGATAGTATGCGACCTTAAAAGGATATTTGAGAGCTGTTAGAGGATAAATGTAACTGTCTGCTGTTGGCAGAGATGTGTCGTAAACAGCGCTAACTGTGTTTTCTGCCTCCTTTTTTTTTTTTTTTTTGACAGAGCTGATTCTCTGATGTCCATTATAGACTGTAGAGAGAGTCACTCTCGCATTAGTCTCTCCGCTCAAGGCCACTAAAACAAACCGAGCGGGCATCAAAATCAAAAAAACGCTGCAAGGATCGCTCTGCCTCTCTCTTCTTCCAGCTAGTGTACTCCACCCTCTTTATCTCTCCATCCCTCCCTCCCTCCCTGCCTCCCTCCCTCTCTCCCCCCCTGCTTTATCATGGCAGCGAGACCCCCTGGGAGGCTCTGATCTCCAGCGCACATCCTGAAGAATTAATGACTTCTAATGTACCAGTTAATGCAGAAAAGGCGGAACATCCATCATAACTGACAATTTAATGGCGCTTTCATAGATGGGCCACTCACATCTCTCCTATTCTCCTTCACCATTTTTTCCCATTCGCGTCTCTCTCTCTCTCTCTCTCTCGCTAACAGACGGACGCAGACACACACACACACACACACACACACCCTCGTAGAAATGTAGCACATGTACAACGCATACACACAAGGGCAACATTATCCTTCTTACTGACATCATGGTAAATGTATCTAAAATGTTCTGCGCTTCATGGGGGAGGATACATTAAATATGATCCGCTAACCCGGGAAAGAAGGTACACAAAATCGCGACGAGGCGCCAGTGCACGACTGGGAACAAATCGGGAACTAACTGGTAATTAATGAATAGTTAACAAGTAGTTTCAAATCAAGAGTTACAGTATGTACTTGAGAACATACCGCTAGATACTACGTTAATGAACCGTCAAATGATTAGTTCCTACAAATGTGAATCGTACTGAACACTTTTTTAAATGAATTTGCCCAAATTAATTCTGAATCAGCTGCTAAATGGTCCATAACCGCTAATTAATCATTACTTCCCCGCATATCCGTTGCTATTTTTGTGTCCCCCTTTTCCAAAGTAGCGCATCGTACTGAGCTATTATCACGAATGCTTCATTACTTCATGATTACCTTACCATTACTTACAAGTAAAGAAGCAACTGCTGAGTTTCTACGGAGAAATGCATCATGAGTTGACACCAGAAGGAAACAGTAGCTATACGTAGCAGTAAAAAAAGTAAGGCATATTCAAAGCGGCACTATTCAATATTTTTGACTTAAATGACTTTGTGTAATGTGAAATGGGTTTTTAATGTGATAACCCAACGGAGTCTTTCAGCTCACTGTTTTGGTTTCACAGATCCACAACTTTAAAGTTTTATTTCACTCTCATCGGTGTCATTGCCGCAGCAGACGGGCAACCTTTGATAAACCCATCGTGCAAGCGCCTGCCGGGCGCTAAAGGTTCACAAAGGTTGGCGACAAGCAGCAACCTCCAGCGGAGCCAGCGCAGCAGTGCTAAAAACTGCAATTCACCGAGCGACCGCTTGAGACAGGCTGCAGAACTAAGTCAATCTCCATCACCTGCGGCAGAAATAAACATGTATGTCCGATATTTAGATCAACTGGATCAACAGGAAGAAGCAGTGCCTCCAACATTTTTTAATCTTTTCACTTACATAATGTCTGATGCTTGGTTTGCCCTGCTTTATCCTCTGTGCCAACTTAAAGAGACATTTTTTTGTACCTCATTAGTATTCCATGTCACACCAGGAAGACTAGCAACCACTTTAAGCAAGCTCCCGTTAGAACAATCCTGCTTATTAGTTAGCCATATGTATTTTTTTCCCCTCGTCTCTTCTCTGTAACTACTCAGCAATTTGAGTATCTTGTTGTACAGCTGGACATTGCACATCATGTCACTATTGATAAATGTCATCTAAATATGAGGTTTGTTTAAGTAAGACATATGCAATTTACCTTTTCGATACGTCAGTCATATTCGAGCGTGCGTCTTACAAATAGAAATGTCATTCCATAAAACGCAGTCTCTTATATATGAAGATGTGGAAGATGATCCCTGGCTTACAGACTTATATCTCCTGCTGAATATTTAATGTGTCTTCGACTGATGAAGTCAACGTGATGGAATCTTTTGTCAAAAATCAATTTTCAAAGCACAGGACACTCAAACCTCTTAATTCTTAATATAAAATACACATTTAAACGAGAGAGAGGAAAGAGGAAAAGTGTCACTTAGTGTCAACTGCTTAATTGCGACACCAATCACACCTTGAAGTGATATGTGTGGGTTTGCAGTAAACATAACAGGCGTTGTACATTAAGTTGCTGTAATACGGCTCACTGTCACCGAGCAGACTGAGAAGAGAGAATTTCTTGGCTCCCCAGCCTCTTTGACTTGATATAGAGGACCAATATTCCCTAGAACAGCTTGCGCAGGCAGCTAATGTCCCTTTCAACACGTCTAAAATTATGTTCAGAGGACTGTCCAATCAATGGGATTGTCCAGCGATGGGAGACCGAGCCACCTTGCAGCCAAATGAGTCGGTGTTTCATAATGGTGAGCTAAATTTATTGCAGCGCCCGAAATGGTCTTTGCAGGATTTTGTCCTGAGAGGGGGAGGAGGAAGCAGATAGTTTTCTCTCTGCTATTTTCAGATACCACAAACATAATTGAAAAGTGTTGGAGACAAGAAAACACTGCAGCACCGCGGTCGCAGTATATTGGCTTGATAAAGAGGTTGGAAGATGGTTAATGAAATTACCGGAAAGGTTCAACAAAAGCATAAACAAGAGAGCTTAAATGTAGGAGGAGTTCATGAAGTTCAGTGGAGATAAAAATGAACACGGACAATACTCAGGACAAATGAGAATTAATGCTCCTGCTCTAATGTTCACAGAGAGGAAGGTACATTTTTCTTAACATTTAGTAACTCATGTAATCCATACACTGAACCTTTTTTTTTACATTTTATACCATAAACATAAAATATTCTCCTTTAAAATTGATATTTCTGGCTGCTATTGGGTATAACAGGCTGTTAACAACATTGACACATCTTCGAATGTGTTAGCAAACAGACAGCCAATTTTCACAGCAGCACAAAGCAACATTGCATTCGATATATGGTGAACAGTGAACCGTGTCTCTAGTCGCTCACTAGTGCTTTTAGCTCTGTTTTTGGTCGCCACCAACTCCCTGCGAAAAACCTCCAGCTCTTTAGCTGCTAAAGGCTCCACTATGCTCACCGACTACTTGCCAACTTTGTCTGCCAGCCATTTGGTGCCGAACAGGTGGCACCGAGTTGGTTTATTCGAGCATATTCGCTGAAAGCAGCTGCCTGTTACAGAGACAGGGAATGAGGTCGAGGAGAGCAGTGAGAGTGAATCAAAACAGGAATGTTTTGGCTGTAAAAACCAAAACAACGAGCTGAAAGACACTAAAACGCTGTGTAGAGATGACAGGTTTTTCTCTGTGGATTAATTTAATCCATTGTTAATGTGAACATCTTAACAGGTGTCGCTTTAATTTACCCGCTTCTTCTAATCCTCATCTCCTCTGTTATACATTAATAAGAGGATACACTGAGGATAACAGTCATGTTCCTTGCATGTATTTCTATCTTGTGGACAAAAGAAAAGAGCCTTTGACAATAGTCATACAGCCTGACATGGGAAGGTACTACAGTAACTGTCATAAGTGGATGCTGCTATGCAAAAAAAAGCACAAATAATATTGTACAAGGGCAAGGCCGAACAAAATTTTCACCGTCTCACACACAGTCCATGAGTTTGAGAGTCTGAATTTTGCCCCGTTGGATACCTGCCAAAAGATCCTGATCCAGAATCATTTGTTGTCAGTTTCTATATGTTATGCTCTGACCTCTCAGAGCTGACACCCGATTCAATAAAACGTGCGCACGGCCGAGCCTTTAGGGAATTTATTTTCCCGTGGAAAATGCAATCGGTGACAGATGCTTGTTTTTCTGGGGACATCGCTGTCTCACAAGGCCGAGCAGGTCAAAAGTACAAGATAAGCGTGTTAGTATCGAGCAGCGGGATGGTAAGAAAAAATCGTTGCCATTGACCTGCAACCAACTATCAGATAGCCAAATACAGCAGCAAACTGATCAGATTACTTGCTACTGTATGTGCAATAATAAGACCTGCAAGTTGGCCATGCGTTAAATGGGAAACATTATCACTGTGGCGGAGTCAATTACAGATCTTTATTTTAGCACAGGGTTTTTAAGATGGCTTACTTTGTTGTCTTGAGGGTAAAAGCTTCTCTCCTTCCAGTCAGAGCCCTCCCCTGCTCCTCTGCATTCTTTCAAATGTGGCCGAAAAAAGGGATGTTGAAGCCCCTTGTGTATTTTGCTCATAAGGGTGAGCTCAGAGGGAATCACGGCGAATAATGAAAGAAAGCAAAGTCTGGCTTTTTTTCCAATTCTACCAGGGTAAGTAGCAATCTGAAGTCAAATAGCCGTCGGTAACCGGTGGATGATGTTTAGCGGCAGCTCATTTAATTCCTTTATTATTTCTCAGCAAGCTCTCTGCTTCAGAAATCACAGGAAATTGATTCCATTATCTGTATCACTTTTCCTCTGTGCATAGCACCTGCATATGAAATGCAACACACCCGCCATCTTAACATCTCTGCCACTGAAGTGACATTACTATTGTCATGGCAACAAACCCCCTTTTCTCCATAGAGAAACTGTAGAATGCAGCATCCTGTTTTTGGAGTCAGGTATACCAGTTTTAGATTTGTGCACAACACAAATCATGAATTGTACCATGAAAGACCTCCGTCAGTGTGCTAAAGGGCTGCAAATCGACACGAAGTCGTTGAGAGAAGGGACAGTAGACGATGTCAGTCGGCGTGTTTGCATGTTAGACTGTCCATAGCACCCTGTCCGAGCAGCCCATGCCTCAAAAGGATTAAATTACATGAAAACAAGCCGTACCATTCAAGCTCTGAAAGATACACTTGCAATTTTCTTAAATCTACATATTCTGCACTTTCTGTATGTGAGCCGCCTCTTCCGTGGACATGTTCTGACATTTACATTGCCAAGAAAATCATGCACCGAGTCATTTTTCTACATACACGGTCCTTAAAGGTCTCGTGTGTAAGATTCTATCCTATTGGCCAAACATGACAGCAGATTGTAACGTTGAAGCATGTTTTCATTCATGTACGATTGCCTAAAAATAAGAATCGTTGTGTTTTCGTGAGCGGGAGGGGGTCCTCTTCTACGGCGTCCGCCATGTTGCCCTCACCATATTTTCTACAGTAGCACAGCACGCTAGCAAGGGGAGGGTTTAAGGAGGTATTCAGTTGGTTGCGATCTGCAACCCCACCACTAGATGTCACTAAATGGGGAAATTACATGAGGAAACGTTGAGCTATGCACACGTCCAGAGTACATCAGTTCAACTGAAGCATTGTTTTTCAGGTCAAAATGATGACACAGACGCCTCCTGTATCATTTTCAACGAAGAAACCAAGACGTGTCTCGCGTTGCAGGGCTGGAAGAAATCATCACTTTAACAAATGTGGCATTTAGACACTCAAAACGCCTTTTGCTGTTCAATTTGCTGCTCACTGCAGATTTCTGCCCATGTTCGTCAAAAGAGAGGACTGAGCGAAAGATGAAGAAAAAGGCTTTCGACGTGCCCATACTCAAGGACATCGAGGCAGCACCTTGCAAAATCTAATTTCCAAAGTGTGAAATTTCCTCATTCTCTTCCGTGATAGCTTCATTTCATAGTGAAAGCTAATTATGGGCGCTGTAATTTCTTTCAGCAGTCAAGTCATCAGCTGGTCAAATATAGAGCGGCTCACCAAATGACACAATATAATTGCCGTGGCAAAAACAAATGCTCTTTAAGATATTAGCCATCGCATTGAAGACATTCTAACACACAGAAGCGGGAAGAATATTGTTTATATGTCTGAATCTGTGCACGAGTGTGTGTTTATGTCATTGAAGGGGGGGGGGGCTTTTTTTAACTTTCTGTGTTTTTCCTCCCATCATACTTTCTCATGCTGCGCCTCTTAGCATTGTTTCTCCGCAGGAGCAGCTGTCTCTCTTTTCAACCCAAGTAAAATAGCAGAACAACACTTTTACAAGCAAAACAAACAGTCAACCCAACCCTTTGACATTGTCTTGTTAAAAAAAAAAAAAAAAGAAGAAGGAGGCCCGGCCAGATTTAAGATTCACTAGGGTTGCAATCTGCATGCTAAGGTCCATCAATTTTTCATGGCTCTCACACTATGAGCACTCGCAGCCAGAAGGGGGTAATGCAAAATTGATTTGTGTATTAAAACTGCTTAGCCAAGCAGGCATCACTGGGAAATGTAGTGATCACCCCCTTGGGACCCGAAAAGGTATAGCTAAAGTGATCGAAAGAGGGACTCTTCTGTACACATAAAAAACAAAACAAAGCATATATTACATTATATAGATATATAAAAAAAAACAAATATAATAAACTTTGAATAAAATACAATCCATTATTTTGAGCATGAGGCTGCCAGGAGGAAACTTGGCAGCTTTTAAAAACTGTGTCCAGGTGACAGGAGCAGGAAAGATGGAGCCACTGCAAGTGATGTCAGAACCGTTACGGCCCCAACTGATGTCAGGTCAAAATGATTAACATGCCTGTGTCAAAACCACACAGCTGACGCCACCTGTAAACGGAACGGCTGACGTCACAAGGAATCGAGCACGAGCGATGTCATCGGGAATACAAAGAGCCGTGACACGCGCGGACTGACGTCACGGGCAACATGACGCTCTGTTATGTCACGGGCAGTAAGACGCTGGTGACATCATGCTGTGAGCCTCGTGACGTCAGTGGTGTTACCGGCAAGGTGACTCCACCAACCGAAGAAGAAAAGCCTTCAACGCTGTCTCATTGAAGTGCATCACCGTAGAGCGCTGTTAGGGAGCGGCGCTTCTTTATTTAGAAAATGATGCAATGATGTAAGCCATCTGAGAGGATGACTTGCAGAGAGCATATTGTGTAGACCGCAGCCATCAGTTTCAGTCGGGTATTTGGACACACTGCCTACAGAATTATTGTTTATTAGCTACAGCTGATATAATCGGCCACTGGCAACGTTTTTCATTTTAACTGGCGGAAGGGATGTCCATTGTTCTTTTGTAAAGAAAAGAGCAAGGAGAGAAACGAGATTGGATCAGAGACTTGTGAGTCTCTTGCCAACCCGAAACTGGACGCAAAATGGAACTGGCTGGAATCCACTCATTATTATCATTATTAATATATTTTGAATATATGGTAAATTTGTCCACTCCACAAAATCACAGAAACAGCTTGGAGGGAGCACCTGTTGTAAGACTCATAAGACAATATTCATAATCAACAATGTCTGGTGATTTGCTAAAAGCTCTACGCGCATATCACAAGTGCGGTTACAGTTGCGTGCAACTGTTGCCGCCTCACTTAATAGACGGCCTTGGTCGCGCTAAAGGATTTCGCCCTCCCAGAGGTCACTTTATTCAGCGCGGGGAAGAATAACGCGCGCGAGTTGTCACATGCGTGACATGACCTGTGTTGGTCCGGCGTTTAACAAATGCTCACCTTTGCGCGGTAACCTTGCCTGACTGCACAAAACATTACAAACACATACATATTTATCAAAGCCCGTTCGGTGAGGTGGTGAAATGAGTCGTTTGGATTTTTCCCCAGCTCCCCTGCCTGTCTATACTAAATATGTCCTTGGTTGTCAGAGGAGGTGAATACCTGCACTTCTGGAATATATACAAGCCTTTGATTTGGCAGTTTCAACCATTATCAAAGAGATCCTTAATATGGTCAAATGATCTCAGGTAATGAGCTCAGCGGATTGACATGACATGAAAAATATCTTCCTCTTCGATATAATCCTGAATTGTTCAGACGAATGATTAAAAATCCAGTTTATTCGCTTGCCAGTGGGCTACGGCAAAACTAATCCCTTTCATAAAGTTTCAAATTCATCGACTTTTCTGCAGGCATAAATGTGAAAACAAATTCATAGCATCCCCATAAATTACATACCCATCAACTCACCCTCCCACATTATGCTTTGACAACTCTGAAAAGCACTCAAAGGTCATTTTTATCCCGCAACATGAAAAGCTCCCTCTAATAAAAGTAATTTAATCATTATTTGCAAAAGAGTTGGCACACGTCACCGGAGCTGCCAAACAAGTGGTGAGTCATAGTCAGTTAATGGTCAGCTCAACAAGCAAGAGTTTAACACAAATGGAATGCCATTTCTTGATTATTGCTGGTGTCGTGCAAGCTTTATTTAGTGCTGACCTGTATGTCAAAACATGTCCTCAATTGAAGGGCCTCCGGTGAGGCAGTAAGAGGTTGAGCTGAGAATGAGCCGATTAGGTGGGCTACTGTACTGCCAGCAGGGGAAACGAGGTAGCTGAATGTGACCGGAGCCATTCATACTCAGGATGATTATGTAGCATGCACACACACACACACACACAAACTCTTTAATGATCTGGGTCCAAAACAAACTCCTCAAACTGAATGAAAATCATCGGCAAGTAAAAAACGGATCTATGCACGGCTGGGAAGAAACACGATTCGCGCTTCTCTGACATGATCTCGTCTTGGCTGTGGAGAAAGAAAGGGAGGCTCGAGAAAAGCCTCCAACGCCCGGTTGAAAAAACGCGACCGGCAAATGGCAGCGTGGCTTTTTATCCATGTTTGAGGAGCAGCGACTGACCTTTCCCACTAAAAGCTCAAACATGTTGTCTGCTACACCTCGGCTTTGGGCAGGGCAGTCGCCGGGCTTTTCTGTGATTATGGAAATATTTGTAGATGCCTCCGCCTGGAGAAAGCCCAGGGGAGCATTTACCAGGCCTACCATCAGGACCTTCCCACCATCAAACTCCCATCTCTGGGTTGGATTCCTTCTAGTGCGGTTTTGTGGTCTGTAATCTTCTCCCCCACAGACATTGTTGAGTAAAACGGAGGTATCACCACGGGGGTGGTTCTGTTGTAAAGACATTTCTCTACCCATCAAACATCGTTCAAACCAGGAAGCTTTGCAGACAATAATCCAACACTATTACACATTGGTTGATACGGTTAATAGATCGGAAAGTAAATTAAAACTCATTAGAATTAAACTCAATTAAATGAGCGACTGAGGAACAAATACATTTTAACAGTTGTGCCAGAACAGAAGTTTTTTTTCTCTCTTCTCCAATTCAATCAAATGGAAACTTCAGTTCCTGATCAAGAACCTTCTGTTGCTTGAACAATGGAGTTACTCACACAATCACAGTGTGGATTATGCATGACTTATTATTCCTTTTGTGGCCATTTTATATTTATTTCCTCACCTCTTCGGTGCAAATGCAAAAATTACAATAACAATCGAAATAATCACAATTACATCTCCTTTTTTACTTCTAAGTGGCTATTTATTGTGCTTTGTTTAAACTGAAAGGCACATCTCCTTTATACTACACAATCATTATAATTGTCAAGTAACCCATTATAATTTGTGGGCAAAGGAACTCGGCGACAATGTGAAGTAGCAGAGGTTAGCGGTATTTGGAACGTGATGCGCGACATCTGCAACTTGAATGAAGACACATTGTTGACTGAGCCTGCCCAAGGCAACGCAACGCGGGCCATCACGGCAAGCGGGAACACATTTAGTCTCAGATGTAGCATTTCAACACCTGTTTCGACACTCCCCCAGCGCAGAAGGCATTTCATCTCTTGAGTTTACTTTTTTTTTTAGCGAAAGGGTCACATTTAAAATCCGAGCCAGTCAAATTTATTTTTCACCATTCGGCTCCAAAGACAGATCTGTAAGTGCACTATCTCCAATACGTGGGAGGATCTTATCTAACCTTTCCTGCCTCATGAAAAATTCAGCATCCTGGCTACCAATCTCCGCCGTCTCAGGATGTTATGTCCGATACAGAGGCGGAGGTGCTGGGGAGAGAAGAGGAAATTGCTTTGGAGTCCAGCACTGTATGATCAGTATTATCACCGCAATGGACCTCATTCACCCACATATTCTATAGCGCCCTTTGCCGCGCGCATTCACAACATTCGGATCTGATTCCAGCCGTGGTTCTTTGGATGTGTGTGTGTGTGTGGGGCCTTGTGTTTGTGATGGGTCTTTGTGATAGGGGTGGCAGGTTACGTAACAAGCGGGAGGCGGCTGTGGGGCGCAGAGGAGTTGAGCGGCAAACTGTGGCATGACAGCTCTCCGAACATAGAGGGAAGGTCTAATACGGGTGAGTGACAGAGATGTCGAGATAAAGCTTCCCGTCAGTCTCTGGAAAGTGTTGCCCACCATCGCTGCCAACCCCCCACCACCCTTCATCCCTGAGGGGCCTGGCAGACAGGACGGAGGAGATCCTAAATATCACGTAGCTCCTCAACATTAGACAAGCCAAACATCTGCTTTGTAAAGCGACACAGGCATCTCTCAGCTATTTCTTCCATCTCGGCCTCACTCTCACTCGCAGCTTGCCTGAATTTTTAGGAATCTGTGTCATATTTCAGGTTTTGACTTCTGCAGGAAGGACACAGATGGTTAGCTGACAGGAAATGCTGGACAGGTTTAGCTTTTACGTTTTCCCATTGGGCAGGTTTATGATTCATATTACATGGGTGACAGTTTTGCTAGTAGTTACTATTATTTTCTCGGTATGGAATACTTTCACACTTTGGGAAATACACTGATTAGCTTACTATCTTTGGATTATATGAGAAATTAGCTAGGCTATTAGCTTAGCCTAGCATAACTACCTGAAGCAGGAGCAGGGAAAGACAGGTTGTATACCTACCAATACAAAACTTGCTATAACAAAATTGTTTCAGAAGGTGTTATAAAGCCAATACAGAAGTGGTAAAATTCCTTGAGACAGGCTGCAGAAGTGAGTGTAATCACCATAAGTCCCTATGTTAAAATGTCTAACTTCACGGCAGAATTAAACATGTTTACAGCTTGGTACAAAAAACTGTTTTGGCCACTTTGATTGACAGGTAGGTGCCGTTACAGATGGCTTATGCAAGCACCCCAGGTGTCACTCGGGCCAACCTTAGGTTCACCAATGATCTATATCTTTGTCGATATTCAGATTAGCCGGGAGGAGGAAGAAGCGGCACAGCAACATGACGTTGGCCAGTGCTGCTTATTTTCAGCTTTCGAAACAGCGCCTCAAGAACGACTGGTGACGTCCCTCAGGCTCTGTCCACTCTTTATACTGCCACTGGTCAAGAGTCAGACGAAAAGATTGACGCCACTCTCACTTCTGTCTGTTAGATAAAAGGCTATAGCCAGGTTGTAGTTAGCTTGGCTTAGCATAAAGACACAAAAAGGAGGGAAACATTTAACTCAGTTCTTCGAAAAGGAAGATTTTGTTTATTTAATCTGTATGTGTCTAAGTGTTTGTGTTTTTATCCTTCCTTTAAGAAACTTTCAACCTCCGCATGTACAAGTATTTTTACATGATGGTTATTGCTCCTCTTGTTTCTGCTGCTGCATTTTTAGTTCAGTTTTTTTTCTTTGAAAGTTAAAATCAAGTTTGCTTCTCACTACTTGCTTGAGAGCACTTGAGTTTTGTTTGACAGCGCACTGATCTGCAACAAACAATAATCCGCAGCATTAATGTAGGGCAGATGCAGACCAAAATCAGGACAGCTACAATGGCTACTACTGAACAGTGGGTTTAAATTTAAGCCCGAGGCGTGAAAAAAAAAAAAAAAAAAACCCACGCAACCCTGCCAGCCACCAACTGTATGTTTGCTTGGCTTTGCACACAAGTGTGAACAACACCATCAGTTGCACGATCTCACGGTAATGCCTCGGCCCATTAGATGAGAAGTCACACTGCTTTTTTTATTTCCACCCCTGCCTCCGCTGGGCAGAGGGACAACCCCCCGTTAGCGAGCACCACCCGCAGCCCACCCAGTGAGCGAGACGACAAGGAGCAGTCGAGCCAAGGCAGCCGGCCAGAGGCTTGCCAGCGGGGCGCGCCTGGCCCGGCCGAGGAAGGCTCTCCGGCTGGATGTCCACCTGGGTGATAAGCACCACGGATTCCACTCACCCCTAAGGGCTCACAGCAGGATGTGGACACAGAGTCGCTGCTGAGCCAAATCCCACAAGGAAGGACAGGAAAAAGAAGAAAATGCATGTTAAAGAGATGCAGTGTTACACATTTAAATTATCCTCGCCGATGTTTGGTGTGAGAATTTACAGATCTAAATCAGAAAGAACAACCCCTCTAAACGAGACGCTCTTACTGGTACCAACCTGCAGATCTCATTTAATCTGCAAGTATCCAGGATCAAATCCCCTCCCTGTACAACTCAATGATTTAGATTTGTATTTGTATTTACTGGAAGTGACCACTTAAATGTGTGAAGAAGTGTTTCCATTAAAACAATGTTTAAAGTTGTCCAAAATTATTTGAATCATTGACCATTCATGCTTCATGCACATCAGCGTGTGACATTTAGAGTGCGGGCTCCGAAATACCAGCCGGCCATGGCTGCATTTATTATGTAAATGTGAGATGTGAAAATCAGTAATTATAACATTATTTAAAAAAAAAAAAAAAAAAAGACACACATTTCCAAATTACAGCCTCTCTTTTGTGCCCCGCGTTAATGCAGCAAAACCATTTATGAACTGCCTGTATGTAGTCAGTGAATGCAGCAATCAATATATGTATGTTGGTTGCCATGGTTTCTCGTCCTGATGTGCTCCGCGAGTTGTGATCTACATTTGAGAGTGGGCTTTTTAGAGATGTGGGGGCACTGTAATAGAAGAAAAGAGGAACATTTTGATTGTGGTGCAAGGAGGAGGAGAAGCGACAGCTCCAGGAGCTCTGTGGAACGTGCGCGGATCTTAATAGCCTTCAAATATTGTTTTGATGGTGTTTGTGTTGTTATTGACAGGGAGCACGGATTATGTAAATAAATAAATAATAGCTAATAGCAAACATTAAGGCTGTAATTAATACCTGCTGAGGTAAAGTGGCCCGCGCTATAAAGCGTCCTCACTGTGAGGCGCAGAGAGATAAATGATCTGAAGGAAATCAAGATAATGACTTTCATTTACTCAATAAGTAGATATTAATTATCTGTCCAACAGATTAGGAGGCCAGACTTATCGAGGGCCTTGAGATAAATGGCTTTCTGATCAGGACATAATGAAAACCTTTTAAGGTAGCACTCACAAATTTACATATTAATTCCTGCCCTTGTTTTGGCGATTACTGGTGATTTTATTTCAACGCCACCGCCGCCGCCATCAACCAACAGCCTAGCAGCACGCCGCTGTGTTTTGTTTTCATCTGGGAATTTGATGCTATCACGAACATGGTGCCTCTGCTACCCTCCACCCACCGCCCCACCCCACCCCAGCCCCCGCCACCTCCACCGCCACCCTCTGTGGAAAAGTAATGAAATGATGAATTTGTGAAACAACCGCAGGGTGACTATGATGAATTTTGTGGTATCTCTCAGACTAATAGCTCTGTCAACGAGAACAACTCTCTATAGACGAGCACAAATAGGCAAAGCAATCACGGCATTTGTGGTTTAATGCACAAAACATAAGCGGCGGTAGCCCTAAAATCGAGGCTGCAAATATCTCTCTGATGAGAGAGGTTAATCCAACATTGATTGCTGAGGCCACCGTGTTTTTTTGGGGGGGTCCAGAAAACACTGAAATGCAGCCTCCGTCCCCGGCTGTGCCTCTCTTCTTAAGCATATTTGCCAGAGGGGCGAGCTGATTTGTGGCAGGCCATCATGCTTTTTGGCTGTTGTCCAGTCATTTAACCTGCCAATAGCAGCATGATCTTGGGAGATACTCATGAGAGCAAATATTGCCCTGCAGCCTAGCTGAGCCGGTGGCAGGAGAGCAGTCTGGTTAGGCCACCACAAGTCGAAGGAAACCTTATCTAATAACTGCCAAGGCATTTCCTCAAGTTGGCAAAGTGTCTGTGGGCACTATGTTCGCAAAGCACTTCTCCTGGCTGTTAGGGGAAGCTCACTGGGGGATTCCTCTGAAGCTACAAAAACTCGGCCAAACACAGGTCGCTTACATTATTATTAATATTTAAACTCAGGTGGTGGGTGAAACGTCTCTCATCTACAATACACATACAGTGTGTGGGCGGGAGCAACCTTTTTAACATCTGCCAGCAGTTACAGTACATCACTGCTAAGATTCCCTGATAAAAATTATACTGACTTGTAGAATATCAAAGACAGTCTTTGCTAGGTATCATTGTCACTGCTGTTCACTGCATGTAACTTTTACCTGGCGTGTGTTTGGAAGAAGGTTGAAGTACAAACGCAGTAAATCTCAGTTTTCTTCACATTATGATAAAGATACAAACATGTTATCCAAGTTTGCTATTATTAGTAAGCTCAACAAGGCAAGTGTGCATATGTTGGCACGTCGTATGCTGGTTTTCCACCAGAATTTGGAGCCAGAGTTCAACTAAATTAAATTTAGACCCCTAAAACACTGACCACGCTAATGTGTGTCCAATGGGTTTCTGGCATTGATGAGTGATGGCAGTTATGACATTTAACTGGAGAGAATAATGATTGAAACATATCAGAGAGTATAAAAACACTTAATATTGCAACTATTTAAAGACTGTGGACAGGCAATTGTGAGATTTCTTTCAAATTACATTGCAGTTGCTGAAAACATGTGAAAAGACTTTGATGATATGTTACTGAAATGTGGAGTTGGAGGTTAAAACAGTTTTTCACCAGTTTTCAGTCCAGTTTTTTGTGGGCGGTCCTTAAAGGGCGGCTCGTTAGTCACGTCATTTTCTGAACTCATCCGACACGTTTCAGTCGCTTAAAAATGGCTGCTCGGCTGCTCCCATGAGTGGGCGTGGCTTCAGCCCTGGAGCCGAGAGTACTGCTAATTTACCTGATTTTGACACCTAATTTCATAAATCTGTCAATATTTTTAATCATTCAAATTTGGCTGTGTGGTTAATAACACTTTCTTCTTTGGTCTGACAAACATATTTATCCCTACTTTACACGGACTTTAAATAACGATGTAGAGCATTATCATAGCATTTTAGCTAGCTGATTGTGTGCGTGTCTCTATTCTGTGCTAAACTTCACAAACTGTAACAAACACAACAAAGTTAATTATAGTTATTAAAAGTTTTTGGTTTTGGTCTTACTGTACGTAATGAATAATAATGGAACACTATCACATCAGTAACCTACAAAAGAGCAACATTTTCATCTGCTTGTTAACATTTCCTCATCAGGTATGAGATTCAAATAGACTCAGGTGTGTTATGAGAAATAATAATGCTAGGGCTGAAACTAACAATTATTTTCATTTCTGATTAATCCTCCAAAGTCCAAAGTTACATCTTTAAATGTCTTGCTTTGTCTGACCAAAAGTCCAAAACCTGCAATCCTCAGCTGCAGATGCTAAAGTTTTTTTTTTTTGCTTGAAAAATTACCTTCAGTTGATTGGACAATTATCTAAAGAGTTGGTAATTATTCTTTTGTTGATCGACGTTTCTATTAATGATTAAGCTCTACAAAAAAAAAAACAAAGCAAATTGGTAATGCCTACAGAGAGGCATCTAAAGCAACAAACACGCCAGACATTTCATTATTATTTATGCATGTCAAACATATGTCAAAGAGCAGTCTCAAAATACATACAGTATAGCATCACTGCAAAAGCAATTAACCATAGGAAATCAAATATGAGAAAAAACATGCTAAGAAAGTTACTGTAATTAAGTTTTCCTTTCTTCATAGACACCAGTGTTGATATTTGCACTTCCACATCCTCATATATATCAGCATCGGAAAATATTCATTTTCATGTGACTATAATTCAGACTGCCCTGCCCCATTCTTGTATTAATTCAACATCTAATAAGGGACATGTTTTAATGAGGGGTGCACATTTGTCTTCATCACTTTCAATATGCATGCGAGCCCTGGATGGATCGACACATTTACGCAGGCACATTTTTGGGGGCGAGAAACAACGAAACAAAGAAACCCTACTTAAAATGCTTTAAACGGCTAATTAACTTAACAGCGGCGCCGTCGTGCATTACACACATGCATTGTTTCTTTGTCTTGTGAGGGTGTGTGTGTGCGCTTTCCCGGTAAGGGGAGCATGTTTTCACACATGTAAGAAAAAGGGCCAGCTGCTGAAGTTATGTTTTCTTTCCCTTCTATTATTTTTGCGCGCCTGTTGTTAGCTTGCCCGGTAACCACGGCGGTACCTCGGCGGGGCGCGTGTCTGACCACATACCAATCAGTTGCCTGGATAATGAGCATAATTGATTGGAGCCTCATTCAGATTCTGTGGAATAGAGCATGCAAATTGTCCTTGCCAAGTCATAATGAGGGCCCTCTTTAATGGCACAATCAAAAATTTCACTTCTAATTTTGCAAACTGAAGCGAGCGCTCCGTGTTGATTGCATGGTCGGGTGCCAGCGTCAACAGCACGTAAATAGATAGGTTGGTGGTTCATCTCCATTTGCTGAGGAAATATGCCACATGCGTATATACCCACGGATGCAAGCTGAAGACTGCGAGCGCTCATAATTCACATTTTATTCACTCGACAGGTGTTTTTTTTATTTTATTTGTTTTTTTTCTCTAATTGTGCCATTGATTGGTTCTGACACTGGCTGCAAGAGAAGTTATTGTCTGTGTTGCGCTGAGGGGATTCTAACTGCCAACGCCCTCCATCACCGACATGCTTAGAATGTCAGTCATGAGCACTTGATCCTGCATTATCCTCAAGGAAATATTCACAGTGGAACCTGGCAAGGGTGAGAGCACACATAAATCTGATGGCAAGCCCTTTATGCAGTCACAGCGTGGCTATAAATGCGCAAGTTTTTCCCGTGTTTGCATTTCGAAATGAAGTCTATCCAATATTAATAACGTCCCACTTGCAGGACGTGGTAAACAGCTCTCTGTGAGTTATCGAAAGAATTTTGTCTTTGGCAAACTTTTGCAAACGGAGCATCAGAATGTCTTAAGTAGTCTTGTCATTCCTGGACTAATGAATGAATTAACAAATGAAAGAGGATTTGCTTGTCTTGGGCTCTCCCTCAGAGGAAGGTTAATTTCCATTCAATATGCTAAACTGCTTAGAACTCAGGACCTTATCCAAGCACTAGCCCTCTTGCAACAAACACACTGCTTTGCCCTACGACCCCTTGGCCCATCCTTAATCCTTCAGGATCCCGTGGTCAATATCTTAAGATTGATTCACCTCTCCAGTCAAATAAACTATTAAATCCATTAGCTGAGATGGCTCAGGCTTACTTTACATTTTGATTACAATCAATTACAATCTCCTACCGCCGATCTGACTCCGTGGTTCCGTCCAAATGTTAAAATGCTCGACCGTGCAGACTAGAGCAGCTCTTCAGGATTCAGCCAGCGATAAAAGTTCCTATTTAAGGGGTTTGAAATTCTGTGCATTTATGGTTTTTTTTTTGCTCAGCAGCCCTAAGCGCTGATCATTATCATGTTGGCAATGGAAATAGAAAATGCAATCCTGAGGCCTCTAATGACAAAGATTTATAGGTGGGTGTAGTACCATATTTATCACGGATTATTTACAGAGAGATTCTTTGTGATGAGTGTGGATGATGTGTGGGGAGTGGAGATGTGGCACATGAATCAGTCCGAGCTGGATACAGAGGCTGGCTCTGCCACCAAGGACAAAAAGAGCACAGTGACAAAAAAATACAATTTTTTAAAAAAGCCAAAGTTAAGTCTCGATGTGAAAGAATTCACTTCAAACACACTTCTCATACAGCTACTTGGAAATAGCTTAAAGCTGCCTGCATCAATATGTTTATGTTAATGAAGGTTTGCTTTCAGAGGATTAGATTACAGTGAATATTGGACGCACATCTGTCATGACCTCGAAACTTCACTGTTGCTGCAACTCTTTGCTAACACATATCAACTTTATAAGCAAGCGGCAATCTCCGGGGCTGTGAAATATTACTCATGTAGAAGTGACAAAAACTGCAGTTCCTCAAACGTCCACTTGAGGCTGGCTACAGAACGAGTCAGTCTCCATAAGTCCCCATGTTAAAATGTCCAACTTCACAGCAGAAATAAACATGTAAACAAAACAACAGTTTTGGTCTCTATAGCTAATTTCCCCATTCGTGACAACTGTAGTCCGAATTACTATTTAACTCATCCGTTCAAAGTAGATCAAGGCTCAAAGTTACGCACTTACCAGATGCCCAAAAAATACAAATTAATGTACTGCAGGTTTATGGGGAAAAAAATAAAATGTAAAATACAGTCACATCTTCCATTTTCATATTTTCTTCTATTATTTTTTTCACATTTTCATCCTTACGCTGACTGATCAGTATTATTCAAATATCAATAAGCCATGCTCCAGTGATCTCAGACATCGCTTCCTGGTTGAGCAAGACATTTGTACACGTACATGCAAGCTAAATCAAGAAATATGTACAATACGCATGTACATATTTGACAATAAAATCATGACATTTATTAAAAAGTGTGTAAACAGTCATAATCACAATTCAAACAATGCTAAGACAGCTACTTGTATGTGGAGCACTGTTTCCGTATCTTGTGCCAGAATGAGATACTTAAACACATAATATATTGATGTGTTATGACACACAAACCCCATTCTCTGACAGTGAGAGCGGTAAGTCATGCTCACATCATATTAGTGTGGGAAAAGATGTGAATCATGATGACTAAATATACAAAGGAGCTTTGTTAAAGTAAATTAATGACAGTTGATAGCATGTCAGTAATAGCTTTTAGGGCTTCTGTGGTGCATCAGAGCTAATGGTCTAATGAATCAATAGGAAACACTTAAAGGACCTTGTATGCACAAAGCATTGTCACTGAGAGCAGAGGTCCTACTGATGTAATTCTTAGTGAGTGACAAGCTAAATCATGCAACCCCGAGGAGGCATAGAAGTAAAAGACTTATGGCTGACAGGTGATTGTCAACATTAATTAAGATTGCACTTTTAATGGCTGACAAACAGTACCAATATAGTTTGCACCAAATTAGGTTGCAGTGCCTGTAAAATAATTAGTAAGTTCTTCATAGCTACAAGCTACTTTCAAACTGGTGATTTACTTCAATAAATCTGGTTGCTCACTTTGAGCTTAAATAAATGGATGAGCTTTGGTTTGACTTTAATACTGTGGAGAAGATCACGCAATGCAATCTCCGCCAGTGATATGAAATGGTATACACTTCTCCCTCCTAAGTGGGTATGTTCTTCTCACCCCCAATCTCAGATTGTGTTGTGCCAGAGATGGTACAGAAAGTTATTTCGAAGTTTTAGTCAAGTTGTTAAAAATCATCTTTTGGTAAAACCAGGCCGATGATTCAGCGCCGGCAAAGAAATTTCTGCGTTGCCACATCCAGAGTGTGTCGAGACACGACACAAAGTTAATTTTCTCCTGATTTATGTCTAAATCTGTCATTTTACTATCATTGTGTTTCAAGATATGTGCCTTGTGAGAAAGGAGTCCGATATTTACTTCGATGACTTATGGGGTGAAAGAATTGTTCATGTTCACCTCTCCCATTAGAGTCAGTAGACTCGAGACCTGCTGTAAGTCAATTAAAGGGAAGCATCTGTGGCTAAACCCATGGCACGTGGATACAGGAAATGACTTTTCAGTGTGGCATATCTTTTATTAGCCATCTCTGTAGTAAACTATAAACTTTAAACATGAAGTTACAGTAGCATCACAAGCTAGCTAAGCTAACCTAGCCGATAATGTGTCCTGTGGGATAATATTAAAGACATAAAGCTTTATAATTTGAGGCATGTCGTGTTTTCTTTGTTGAACTGAATCCAAGCAGCATTTTAATCAAATACCGTCTAACACACCGTCTAAAAACCGTCTAAACAGATCATAGGCTAGACAGCAAGCTAATGTTAAACTAGCCAGTCTGGTTAGTAATGCAACAGTACAACTGGAAGTTAGTGTAGTAACAAGAAATGGCTACGTAAAGGTATATATTAATATGTGTAGTGCAACCTATTGCAATATACATCTCCACTTTGTAAACACGATAACGTAACAGGGCTAAGTTTGAAGCCGTTAACAGGTATTATTTTAGATTTGTCTCGAAATCATCTTGAGGCTTGACATGCAGTCACAGAAACTATATTCAGCACAAGGAGTCTTCAGATTCATCATCCGATCTACTTACAGCCATGTAGGACATTTGTTCTGGCTATTCTCTCTCTCTTGCACATGTGCTACTAGGTATGTAACTGCATCATCTTTGAATTTCTGCTCAAAATAGCATCATAAGCTGTCTCCAGTCACACACTTTGTATCTGCCTCCTGTATATTCTTGGTGGTAGAATTTTTGGTAATCCTTTTGGATTAAAAATGACTTCTCCTAATACCTGGAGATGCAAGTCAACCGCACTTAGTAGGTAGTGTATATAAGCCTGTGTTGCTGCACGAAGACTGAGGTAAACAGTTCGTGATGAAGAGACAGAGAGGAGGGAGAGGAGGGAGAAAGAGGGAGCGCTTTAATGCTGGTGTCCCTTTTAGACATGCTTTTAATTCCTCTGCAGGAATATCAGCAATATTTAACTGGAAATGTCACAGAATGTCACGTTGGAAAATGTCACTGGGGAAGGACTGGAGGGTGACCTCAAACCTCCCCTTTAAGATGAAATAAATATGCCTCTGTGGTATTGTAAAGACAGGTTTTTTTCAGGGCATGATTTCTCCATTTTACGGGGGCTATTCATTTTCATAGCAACAGAGGGGCGTAAAGGCAGAAGACAGGCCAGGGAGAGATAAATGAACTCATCAATCGTGGCGAGTGGGGACACGGGAACGGCTGACGTCTACCCTGTCATTTCCACCATCCGCTGGGTAATTGTTGACTTGCAGCTTCGTCGCATTGTTGGCTCTCGCCTCCTATATGTGATTAGTCTGGCGAATGCTAAAAGGAGTGGTTACTGTTCCCTAAATGATATATTGGTCAAACATTTACATATGAAAGCATACATTAAGGGGTGAGTCACTCTCTTGATGAAGCATTCGCCCGAGCCTTACTGCAAAGTCGAGGCAGAGTAGTAGTATGTACTTAACCTTCACGGCAAAAAACTTCTATAAATAGTTAAAAGACAGTGATTTGTTTATTCCGACCTTGTAGACTTGAAGAAAAGAGGCAGATTATGATTGTTTGTGTCGCTGTCGGAAAGCAGGGTAACCTAGCACAAGCCCCACCCAGCGACATACTTTCCTACGAGCCATGACAAAGCAAAGATGTGATGGATGCACGCGCTCCTCCCACCTAATGCATCAACTTGGACACGGGTTTCATATGAAAACACACATCCTATACGCCGCTGAACAGTGTAGCTTCAAGGAATTCGGGTTGACATTTGAAACAATTCAACGGAGGACTATAAACAGCCCCTGGGCTTGATGAGCTGGAAACCTACACGAGGCAGCGTTGCGAGGTATCTCATTGTACCAAAGTGCGGGATACAGGGAAACATAAAGCAACTGTAATCTGAAATCAATAAAGCCGGAGACAGAGAAAATATTACACAAACAGTAGAAAACAGGGGGCACAGTTCAGCGAAAAGGCACAAGGATTTTACAGACTCTTTCAAACTGCACCAGGGAAAAATTTTCTAAGGGCAGAAATGATCCACTTATGCTTTACCAAGACATTAGCCAGTAGTGCTAGGTGTCAGATTAGATACGCATTCGCTTTGCTGCAGTGCATCAGAACATCTCTTTCCCCTTTCCTTCTCTGTCTCTCCGCTACATCTCCCTTCAGATATCTACCTCAGTGCTTTTAACATTACGGAAATTGACATTAACAAGATTCAGTCCATTCTCTGCTGAGTTTTATAGTTTCCAATAATGGAGCTAATGCAGATCATTACCAAGGGAGCCAATCAAGTTATAATCCGGCCAGGCAAACACATCTAGCTGACCCCAACAGGAACAGCAGGAGCTTATACATGGAGCAGGATAATGTTTCACATTAGCTTAATGTTCGAGGATTCATTTATGTTCGAGGATTCACCTTGGACACACCGTTTTCAGAAATTCTACAGATATACATTGGGTTCAAGCTACTTTGGAATGTGCTGGATATATAAAAATCTCAAAGTAGGCTTATTTCGAAAGATGTTAGAAAAGAAAATTTTAGCAGAAAAAGAAGCATAGTACAGGATGTGCAACAAAGCACAGCCGACCACATCCACAAACCTTCAAACAGAGTCAACTCTGATTTTCAGTCTGGCATTTAGTTATTCTTTCAGGACCGTGTAAAGGCAATTTTACATTCTATTTCTTTCAAAATACATTAAAAATGTTGGGAAATAGTTGCTGAAAACATATAGTACTGAAATGTGGAGTTTCAAACCAGTTTTTCACCAGTTTTCAGTCCAGGATTTTGATGTCAATGACACGCTGAGGCCACCCTGAGCACACCTTTGCACCCCGAGCAGAGAGATTAATTCATCTCCCTCAGAATGTTTCAAAGTTACTGTAGTCATGTCATTTTTTGAACTCATCCGACGCGTTTCAGTCGCTTCAAAATGGCTGCTTGACTGCTCCCAGGAGTGGGCGTGGCTTCAGCGCACGCAGCTCACTTCCAGTCATCTGAATCGCCGCCCACATCATCTTGTTAGCAAATAGGCCCAGCACTGTGTTCTCTAACTTGCAGTAGCTGTTTAAACTGATTGAGGAAACCAATTAGATATTTGCAGATCATCCTCCCATTCAGCTAACGAGCCACAAAGTGCCACTATTGAAAAATAGCAGCAGAAAAATCAGTGAATGATATAACACAGACGTAGCGCTTCAAATAATGCAATAATGCTGCCTACCTCTACCCTTGAAATGAGCTCGCACGAACACAATGTCAGGCTGAATGAGTAATGAAATGAAATGGTGACCGTCCAGTCTGATTATCAGGCTAGAGATTAGTGTTGTCAGGGAAACTATTTAGTTTTTGTGCAAATAAAGCCACTTTATACTATTAAAACTATTCAAAATTCCCTAAAATTAATTCACTCATACTGACTGCGGCCTTTCTGATATAGCATCATTTTTCATCCTTGATATCTACGATTCTTAAGAAAGGCTGCGAAATGAAATAAGCTCCTTTATCACTTCTCTATACTTACCTTAATCAATACACCTTTTGAACCAATTCTACACACCTTATCAAAGAATACTGATAAGGGAAATACCTAATTCAGCTGTTCCGTCTTGGATTAAAAGCCTGGGCTTCACTTAAGGTCCCCCGATTCAAACGAAAATCAAGTTTAGCAGGACAAAAAGATTATACGGCAGCAGAAATTCTAAATGGCTCACCGAGGCTCAGGCCAGATATGAGGTGACACTCAAAAGATGTGTGTGTGTGTTTTTTCCCCTTCCTGCGCTATTGGCAGGTAATTATATTAAAGGTGCATTATTTCAAGGTCCCAGTCCTTAAAATGTGATAAAGTGTAATCTGATGTCTGTGGCAGCTAGCTGTGTGTCCTTTTCGGAGGTCAGCCTGCTCTCCAGCCTCTCTCTGCACTCGTCTTCCCTTACTTGCTCAGAAAGCTCATTGAATCAAAGTCCAAGATGTGACATGTTTATGACCTATCACACCAAGAGATTATCATTCCCTGCACATGCAAGGTGCTTAATAATTGCTCTTTTAAAAGTATCGTTCCCCAAAGCATTTTTTTTAAGAAGTAGGTGTCTAAAGCTGCCGTTGGAAAGCGTGGGCTTGCATTGCTTTATGTAATCGGCAAAAAAGAGTATGTCATTCAAAGCTCTTTTGATGAAGTCGCCACAAAGGTGTACAGTAGCTGGGACCTTGAGCCGAAAGCGAGGAAACAGTTAATGCTGATACTTGATGCGTACACAGCTGCACTGCAGTGTTGCCTCTTGAAAGCCACCCACATCAAGTGGCCATAACCCACTTGGCACCCAATGATACTCATTCAGATAATACCTCTTATTACTTCAACCTCTCAAGCCATGCAACTTAAAATACGGTAAAGCTTTTAGGTCAAGGGCAAGAAAAGATTTATACTCTGCGACCAACTGAGAATTCTTCATTGTCTTGGTGTTCTGCTTTTAGCGCTGAATAATGCTATAAAGAGAGTGTTTTATAAATGACCACAGATTAAGGATTTAGGTGTGCACTTTGAGCCCATAGTAGACTTTCTCTCACCCCATTTAAACAATTTAAATTCTTGGATATGGCATTTTTTGTGTTTTAATCAAATCAACCGTAAATCCGTGTACATAACCTAAACCCACTTGACTTCCTCGATACACTTGCGCGTTTATGGCCTCAAAAACTAGATACTGCATTGTGGCTCAGGCGCTGTCTGCACCTGATTCATCTTCTCGGGGTTGAGTAATGTCAGGGCAACGTTACATCACTTCCAGAGGAGGATGAAATGCCAGAGATGTTCCTGACCATGTGCACTCCATTCCAGTTCCCGTTTCCATCAGACCTTGTGTCCCCAGGCTCAAGTGCTCCTACATAGGCCGAGAGAACAGGCATTAACCTTTGAGGTTAGGGATTTATATATATATATATCTGTTTTCAAGACGACGGGAAAATAGGGCATCTTCTTCTATTGATTTTTCCTATGTCTGCTCTGAGGCAGTGGCCAAGTTTTGAGAGTTTCATATATTCTGGCTCCCTCTCAAAACTACTCCACAGATCTGTTTTTCAATGCCTTGGGGTGTTATTAAGTGTTTTACTTTTGAGACATCACAAAGGTACTTCAGGTTTGTTTTTGTACCACATCACATTTTTGTCCTTTTTTTTTTTTCGTGGCCACATAAGAACAGCTATTTCTCAATTTTTGCCAGATAAGTTTTAACTTTACATTAATAACTACTACACTCTTACTATGCACAGCATCCATTTGATTGACACAGCAGTAATTTCCTATTTAATGATTGCATTGTCCTCTACTCTCTTCTCCTCTCTTCATGGATATTAACTTTTATTGTATAATAGCTTGGCTTTGACGCTACACTAAGTTTGGCTTTATGGCTGTTCATAAACATTGACCACAGTTGCACATTATAGCCGACATTTTTAAAGTGTTAAGTAAAACAAAGTCCTTGGAATTGTCCATGATGGGAGTGTTTGGGTCCACACTCATCTCAGATATGTGAAACTAAAATCCTCGGGAATGGAACGGCTGTAATAATTAAGGCAGATGATAAAGTGCAGGAGTTTATAACCACAGAAATGAGGTTCACAAACTTGATTAAATTGCATTGACAATACTTGTGCTGAAAATGAATCAGCACATTTAAAGGAGGGATTCTGCTACAAACTAGTTTAAGATAAAGAATCTCTGCCATTTGACAGTAGACCACACTTAAATAGAAACAGGGGTTGTCGTGACATGACTACACAACAACTAAGCAAACTCCCTTTGCTGAAGAAGACCATGGGATCTAGTTGAAAGCTGGACAAGTCAAATTCAAAATCTGTGTTTGACAGAAGGACCAACATCCATCCATCTATCCAGTTCCTGTAACCGCTTGTTCTTATCAGGGTTACGGGAGCTTGGAGCGAGAAGCCGGGTATACCGCGGACAAGTCAGGGTACATCCGGGACCAGTCTTTGCACAGAAACCTTGCTGTGAGTGGACAGTGCTAACCACTGCACATAAGGACTAACTTGAAATGATTGAATATATTGCACTTGCAAGTGAAAGATTAAAAGTCGAAGAAAAATTTGCATATGTAGATGACTTCTGCCAAGTAAGTCGCAAGAACAGGTAGGTGATGAACGTAGTCAGTTATATCTATCCGGCTAACTAAGGAAAAAGCTAGCACTCGCCTCCAAAGCATACTTGTGTACACATTAAAGATGAAAGTAGTAAAGAGATGTTGATAGGTGTATTTCAGAATTTGGAGAATGCCAAGCTTGCCATTTTTAGTTGCCTTTATGCTAAGCTAGGCTAGTCACATTTTGGATTTGCTGTGCCTCTGAAATTAGAATAGTGCATTGCATATTTCATGTTTGATGAGATTTATGAGTTGCTTTGACAATGCCGTAAGAGAGAACCCTGGCAACTCTTTGCATTTGCTGCTGAACACCAAAACAACAAAAGTCACATCTTTCTTGGTTCTTAATTTAGTCTTTGTCGTCAGTATTGTTGACTAAAATGATCGTCTTCAAACAGTTTGTTGTTTCTGCTTTGGTCGTTTCCCCGAGAAGTCTGCCACTGCTTGGGTTCCAAAATTTCTGTCTACCTCCAATCTGCAATTCAAATGGAAAGAATATGCAGAATAGGCCAGATGGTGTATCCCAGCCTGCTATTCCCCAGCCCATCAGTGAGCCATTTCTGTGTCTATTCTTCTGCACCCTCTTAAACAAAAACTTTAAAAAAACCAAAAACAAATCTCAGGATGTCTCAGATTAATCGATTTGCAGATTCTTTGAATTAATTCAGAATTTGAAGATTAAGATGAACAGTTTCAGCGCTATACGTGATGCAACGTTTGCGCTTGATGGTGAGCCAATCAAACAAGTAAAGGATTCCCATTTTCACCAGACCTCCAAGATTTCAAACACATTGACTCTGACCTTGCCAATTTGTTTACATGTGGTCTTCCACAAAAATCTGTCAATCACAAGTCCATCAGTTCGCCCCAAAATGGGCCAGGCAATCCAGTCTTACAGTCATGAATGCTTAAGCAACTTTCGCCTGCCAACCTTTGGCTTTCGTGGAATCAAAAAAAGAAGAAGAAGAAGAAGGCACAGGAAATGATCATTTGCATCTCTGCCAACCTGTCAAGTCAAACCCTCACCGACAAAATGAGCGCTGTCAAACCCTGACATGACGGGCGATTTTGCGTGCACATGCCAAAGTGTGTCAGGAACTCATCTCCCCACCTGTCCTTCAACAACACCACGGGGTGCCATCTTGCCTTTACTCGCGCCGGCTGATGAGAGGAGGACATGGTACCGTTCCCCCTCCCGATTCCCCTAAAATAGACCCCGAGTCTCGTGTCCTTCTTGGCAGCAGTGAGTCTTCCTTGTCATGACACATTGTCAGAAAGCTACGCAAAGTAGCAATTTGCCCAGGTATCTGTCATCCGAAATTTTAAATACAAGCGAGACATGATCCCTCCAAATTTAGATCAAATCCCATTAAGCTTGCAAACATCAGTGTCACGCTGTTGGAGGGTGTGGACTAATACAAGTCTAATACAAGATCTTCATGCACTGCAGTCTTCAGCAGCTACCTTTTATTCTGCATATTCTATTATACGATTTTTGGTCCTTTGTGCTATGGTAGCACATTTATTTGTAAGACTATATGATTGATTTATAAATTGTGTATTTCTCAAATGTGAATATTGCAGTATATTGTATTTATATGTGGAAAAAATGACAAATTCCTACCAGAAAGGGGCATTGCTTGATCGAAAATGAATAATTTTGCAGTGTTTTTTTCTTATATAACAGCTATAATGTACTGCTGATGGTGTTATCTGTAGCTATTCCATTTCTTGGCTGTGGGTAAGCTAACTGTACTCGGTTTTGAATTAAAAGACTGACTAGACCACATCAGCCTGACACCAGGTTTATTTGACCTATAAGAAGCTTTTCACACCTGCTTTTAAATTTTCACAGTGCACCTTAACAGCTCTTGATAAAGGGTGTTACTGTCATGCCGCTGAGGCATAGAAACAAGCTGTTAAAAAGCACTAGGAACACCAATATCGGCGGCGTTCTCCAGGACGGAAAAAGAAACAAGTCCATTACTTGAGGTGGCAAATGTAAGATCAGGCGCTTTGTATTCTCCGTGTGTTGTGATGTCCTGTTCTCACTCAGAGATCAGACTACACGCTAATGTAAAGCCCATAAAACGAGAGCCATAAAGCGAGCGAGGCCCAGATTCTTGATTAAAAAGAGTAGATTAAGAGCCAGCTTGGCTGCTCTGTAGACATAAGTCATACATGCTGCCGCCGCGTGTGAGCACTATGGGAAAATTTGCAGTCAGATCTCCCCTCCCTTTTCACATATAACATGGCACTCAGGGGGGGCGTTCTTTGTACATATCAGTGCTGCCCTCTGCAGTTCTACACCCATTTGCTCCTTAATGAAGATGACACAGCCAAATGAGTTGATAAGGCTATAAATGGGCTGCTGGCTGTGACAATGTCGCATTTCTGGAATTGGATCGCCTTTTACCGTCTCGTGATGGAGTTTTTTGGTTTTTTTGTGGAAAGCATTATTGATTATATCCTAAAAAACACAAAACAAGGCTTTTTTTTCTTTCTCTCCTAATGATAAGACAACAGCTCTGCACGAGTCCGAGATTTAAACTCCTCCCGAGTCCAACCAATAAAATCCACAAAAAGTCACGATCGGAAGAACATCCAGGGCTCAGTTCTTAACTTCAAACTTGTTTCTAGGACAAGTCTACCGTCCTATTTTTTACCCACTAAAGCGCAGATCCACAGTGACATAAATGTTCAATCCACACCTGTGGTGTGATGTGTCTTGTGACACACAGCTCAACTCTTCCCCCTTGGGCCTGCCCGCTCGCCGGCCCGCCTGCCGCATAACAAGAGAATGCAATTAATGACAGATGGCCAGGCGATGACCACGTCCTTGAGCCGCGAGCCTTATTGGCACCTACCGCTAATTATATCACATATAACAACTAAAAGCATAATAAATCTGGGAGAGAGTGGAAGGTTTTATGCAAGCCCTCTCCTCTTTTTCCAAGTGGTAAATTGCTCTGCTCTTGAAATATCTACAACCTTATGACACCCATACTGCATTAGCTTAATTGCCTCTTTCTCTGCCCAGGTTCTTCGGCCCTGAGAAACAGAAGAAGAGGGGAAGAAAAGAAGCAGTTGCGGTTAAGGAATCGCTGGGATCTTTACGCTGATTAACAAAAATTGCGGCCGATTAGGTGTCATCGCCTGCTATGAAGTGAGTCGAGGAGCGAGGGCACGGAATTATGATGTGCTGTGACAAAATTGTCAAACACTGCTACAGGTTTATTAATTTCCCTTGTACTTTCTCACTGACGGTGAGATCATCAATACACAGTACATTACCATAGGTCTGCATGACATCTAACCATACATGACAAGTGTAGAATATTAGATATATAAATAGACAGAGTCAGATCCAGTGTCTGTAAAAGTTAAGACTGTGAAACTCCATTAATGAGGACACTTCATGGGCTCACCTGAGGAGCCTCAGAAAGTCTGGCGCTCACACGTGTCCATGTAGACAGCTTGTGTCACTGCAGGGTTTTTCCCTCAACGCCGAGCGGCTCTTCCCCACCCTCGCCGCCCAACCTTCCCATCTCACCCTGGGCTCGTTACGGGGAGAGTGATGACGATGTCTTGGAGCAGCTGCTGCAGGGACGGACCCGCCAACCATCCTCCCCCCACCGCCGCCCCGCCCAACCCGGCAAGCGCGCTAAAAGAATCCCAGACACGTAGCCACGCACACGGCACAGGCTCTCTCAGGTACACGGGCTGTGATATGCTGTGTCACTTCCGACGCTTGCATATATTATGACCCTTTACCGCGAAGCGCTGAGGATTTTCATCGCCCTCCTCAAACAAAGGTTCATGCACTCCACACATGTACAATCGATGGCTGATATTGATTTCCAACATGAACAACAAGGTCCAGGCACATCCGAGTGACGCCAACACATCCGAGTGATGAGCGGATTGATTAGTTTACCTGCAGCTTCATTCAGCACTTCTTTGTGAATTATTACTACGACTAAAGACGGATGTCATTTCTTGTAAATCCAGTGGAACCTGTTGTCATTTCTAGAACACGAATGACGAGAGACAAATGTCCAAATGCTTCGAAAGCTGCCTCTACGTCCCCTCCCTTCCCCTTCATACTTAACTACCCGCTCCCTCTACATCATCTGGATTTGTCACTGGCTTATCTGCAATAGACTCTCGTCCCCCCGGTGATAAATTCACCCTTAACCTAACGACCTAGCAAATTAGTCTTAGCCTTCCGTCCCCATTGTAGATTATGCTGCAACACGGGCACGGTAATAAGCCGTCACACAAAGTAAATGCCCACGATGCCCGGTACAAATCTTTGGCCCCCTCGGTTGGCACCAAAGTCCACAAAGAAAGCTGAGCCCGCAGAGGGGGGGCTGCTTACTCTGGTGGAAAAGGGCTGATTTATTAACATATTCCATTAAATATATTGACCAACCAGGGAGCGTGGGTTTTAAATAGTTGGATGCAGGGTGTATCTTAAGGGAATTTCACAGGGAACTTGAGTCCAGATTTTTCTTTTGTGAACCACCATTATGCCTAAAAGGCAATAAGCGTCTTTTTTCCCTTGTACTGCATGAAAACGGGAAAAGTTCAGCAAAGAAAACTGGATGCCTAATAGCAAATGGCGCGCAGATACATCCACGTATACTTAGAGAATGTAAACAGGGGTATAAAGTTCTTTCTGAATTGCTTTAAAGCTCAGGGAGGAGAAAATTTGATTCCGTTTTCGGGCGGAATGATTTCATCAAAATCGTTCTCCTCCCCGCATCTTCCCCCTGCCTTGAATAATGCTTTGCACCATTTTCCCAGTTTGAGATCTGTTTTAAGGAAATGAGCTACAGCTGCACATTCCCCTCTACTTACTTACATAAACAAGGCAACGTGTCAGAAAGGCGTCTCGGGCCGGAAAAAAGAAACGACTGTAGCGGCGGTTGCTCAGCTGAGCAAGCCCAGCGGGAAGTGAAGAAGTGAAACTAAACTTTAAAAAGGTAAATAGAAAGGGTGCGCGGGGTCCCGCTCCGTCCTCCCTACAATATACATGTGCAATTAAGCTCACAGCTCCACGTGTGCTGTAAAAGAAATAAAGAGGAGAGCGTGGCAGCATGTTGGAGCGAGCCGAGAGAAAGGGTGGGGGGGGGAAAGAACACAGATGGGGAAATCAATAAGGGTGTGTGAGAAACGGTCTGAATGGCTTGCATTTCCTCACTGGTCATCAAAAGGTTATTTTACACCCAAAAGCATGTATTGATTGCGCACACTCGGCACGGTCTCCCAGAGAAAGTGGAGGAATATCTGCTGGGGGAATTTACACGGTATTTATTTTTTGCATTAGGATTAGGGTGGGCGTTGGGGACGATCAATGCTTGTTTAATGTAGCTGCAGGGATCAAGACATGAATCATAGGCTCTAGGGCTATTACATTTTATTTGGCATTATCATTGGTGGGCTTAAGGGCCCAGCAATCCTTCAGTTTAGTCAACATACGGAATTAAAGTTCCGTGTCAACTCTCACGACGGTGCCAAACATATCTGGCACAGATGTGGACGTCCATTACAGAACTGGCTGTGCACAAATAACGGCTAAATATATGACAAGCAGGCTGGAACAGAAATGTCTAAAATAAAAAATATCAAGCGACACTGTCTAATAAAAGACCCTGTATAGCTTTTATTAATCTATACTAAAATTATTTACCAGCCTCGTCGAGCATTCATAAGCCATTAACAACCTTTGGGTCGTGGAAAATCTAGAGCTAGTGGAGCGAGAGGATTATTCCCATTATCAAGTCATACATTCTAAAAATGGTTTTATCAATTACTCTTAAATAAAAAAAACCCAAAACATTCAGAAGAACACGAGTAAATTAGCATGTTTTAGAAGCTGGAAGTGGTGCTGATTTTTTTTTAGCATTCTTTGAGGGAAACGTTAGCAAAAAATGAGAAAACGTGGCATAAGTTTATGAAGCTCCAATAATCCATTAACTGACTAATAACTTCAGAATTAGAAAAAATAAAAAAATACTAGAAAAGGTGCAACAGGATTCCATTTATTAACAATTTATTAAACTGCACTGGCCTGATGGATTATTGTAACGACTTGGTAGCATTCATAAATGCAGATTTGATGACCATTTAGTGATGATTTGACTATCAATAACGCGCCAGACACAGATTTTTCACAACCCGACAGCTGGAATATATTGGTCTTATTAATGGCTTATAACTGATCTATGAAGCATCGGTAGAAGATTTTCTACCATTAAAAAGACATTAATTACAACTCAAGAAGCTCGTATCAAGCGTGCCGTATCAAGAAGCAGTATAATAATATGATATTCTTACGACGAGGCAACAATGAAAGGTTACTGTGACCAAAAGAAGAGACGGTTTTTGCCTTCTAATCTCGAGACTCCTTATTAGCATATCGGCTGTCAAAAGCGAGAGTGTATGAAAAGAAAGCAGCACAGTCAATGACAGTTTCACCTTGTCAGGAACTTTCCCCGTGCAAAGAGAACCTTTGGATATATGCTACTGTCAAGCAGTCGGCATAAATTGCCTTAGCTTTAGCACTTTGAGATGATCAATTCTACCAAAACATGCATCATCATGACATACTACTATGTTGCCGCAGCGGGAGAGATCAATTCATCAAGAGATATCTGAGCACGTTGAAAATGTTTTATTGTGTAATATGGTTGGTGAAGGTGTGTGTGTGTGTTATGCTGGATCGGGGCCAAGATCCATCGTGCTGGTAAAGAACAAGTGTAGCATTTCTGCTGATGAAGAAAAGTTAGCAGAGAGAGCATGGATCATTTTCACTCTTCCCCCGTCATCGCAACCGCTCTCAGCATTCGGCCCATCAGCCCCCAGACAGTCATTGACATGGACCACATAGCCAAGCAGCAATCCTGTGGTTCAAATGAATAATTCAACCATAACCAATAAGCCAATGTTCCAGTGCTCAGCCCGTGACACAAAAACGATAGCATCCCCACTTATGTCTGTTGAAATTACAGAGATTAATAAGAGCACACAGACGTCGGCGCGCTGACAAACAACAACCGCCATGTTAGATTTGCATGGATTTGGGGGAGGAATCTATTTACGGGCCCGCTTTGATGTGGCACACGCGAGGGGCAGAGACATCTGACACGCGGTCCCCTCAAAAAGGGGGTTTGCTTGATCTAATTTCACTAATTGAGGATACAATATGGCCTGTAACAGCCGTGAATCAATCAGCGTTAGAAAACATTAGAGCCAAGGGGAAAATGTTTGCACTCCTCTAAAGGAAGAGGTAGCATGTTAGCACGACAGATTTGTAATATTAGGGTAAAGATTTGTCGGCTGTAATGAAATAATTCACGTTATTTTAATCGGTCGACTCGATGTCAACAATTCTACAACTAACCAGCGGGCTCGGCTCTGTGAGGTCTCAGCTGCGGCCCTGTTTTGGTCCATGATCCACGCAGCTTCAGCAGGAGCGTGTCAGAAGTGGAGCATCTTGCCCGTCAGACAGTTCATTTGCTCAGATTTGGTCATTTTTGCTTTGTTGATGTGCTTTCATCACGGCTAAGCAGGCTACGTGGTAGTTTTGTCTGTTTGTCAGCTCGTCAATGGCACCTATAAAGAAATAGACCAGGCGTGTATGGAAGGAAGAGGCAGTGCGTCCGACAGGGGCGACATCCAACGGCGCATATTCCCAGCTTCGAAACAGATTTGGAAACCTACGGGTGACGTCACTCACGGTCTGCCCATTGTCCACCTAATGCGATTAATCCTGAGGGGGACATCAATGAGTGTTTACCACATTTCATGGCAATCCAGCCAATCGTTCAAGTGGCTGACCACCTCCACAAAAATGTCAGACGCGCACACGTTTCTCAAATGTCAGGATCTGCTTCTATTTTTATAGATAATTATAAATTTAATATCTTCGGGTTTTGGATTGCTGGTCAGACAAATCAAGCCATTTAAAGAGAGTTTGATGAGCAATTTTCACTAGTTTCTGACATTTTATAAACCATTCATCCGTCAGTCAAACAAATAATGGACTTAGCGGTGGAAAAAAAAAAATCGTTACATGCATGTTGTCTCTCTCACATCATTTCTCACCGCCGTTCACACACACACACACACACACAGATCTCCGATGAAAACGTTGATTGTCAACTGTGATGACACCATAACCGCCCACAGGAGACTGCTACTATGTCCTTCTTATCCTCATTTATTTGTCTACGTATGACATCCAAGAAAGACGGTCTTGGCTTGGGAGCGTGAGTCTCATGTTCTCCACGTGTCCACCCCTAAGGACGTGCATGTTACGTCTTTGCCCTTGACCAAGACGCTGCCTTCAGGACTGAAGCGCTCCTGCTCCCTACATACAGTAACAAGGATGGGTCAAACGCACGTGCAAATTTCCCCCCACGGGGGCTGACAGCAGCATGATTTCAAATCTAAAACTTGAACATTTGCTCGCTTGCAGAGAAATGCAAATAAAAACCGAATAGCAAATACCAAAATAACTGCCTATTAAAAGGCAGAAAGCATATCACAGTAAAGTTTACTCAAGGGACACTTAAAAAAAAAAAAAAAAAGACCAGGGCTTTAAGGTTTGTGTAATTGTGTCGATCTAAGAATTTAAGCGCTTTATAGTTGAGGCTAAGGCAGAATACAGAGACAAGATGGACGCCTTAACGGTAATGGTAGCTGACAGCGTGATTAGCCACTGACAGCACCATTAGCCAGGAAAGTCACCCACTTTAGGGGCCGTCCTCACTTACTTTCTTGTCTTTCTTGTGGCACATCTGAGGCTCGGTCTCACCTTAAATCAAACCTTTTTCTGTGCCGCAGAGCAACACCGAAAGGTGCTTAAGCATGACAACTTTTGATTTCTTTCTTCTTCTTTTTTTTTTTTTTTTGTTGCCGTTATTGATACAGGAAAGCCACATGCAAATGATGAACAACTCCAGTACCGTAGGCTGCGGTGCAACCGACCGACACACTCAAACAGCTAAACACTACAGCTATGGATCAATATTGCTTTCTCTTGACAGGGGGAGTGATTGATCACAGACCGACATGAGATTTCAAGATGAAAACAGCAGGTGTCTTCTCTGGAGGAGGATGTCGAGTAACAGAGCGGTGCACCCGCTGATGAAACCGACAGGCCGGCAAAGACATAGAAACCAGAGCCTTCACTCGCCCACGCACCTTACGTGACTAGAGACACTCAATTGAAGAGCCCCGAGACTGTGGATGCAGCAGCTCTTTCCGCCGCCACCGCTGCTGCCTTGGAAGTCTGCTACAACAGCCTCCCGCTGTTTTGAAATGATTTTCAATTGAGTTTTTTTTTTGTGTGTGTGTGTGTGTGTGTGTGTCAGTTGCAAGATGACATGCCCTGACCAGTGTTAAAGTGAGGGTCTTTTTTTTTTATTATCAGTGATTATGTGACCACAAAAAAATGTCTGTTTTGATGGTTAGTCTCAGGATGAACTAAATGTTTGCATCCCAAGGATTTCTGAGCTTTAGAAAGCGGAACATTCTGAACACGATGGACACGGCGGAACAAGGACACCGATTTGACAAATCCCAATTCTTTTATAGCTTTTCTTTGCTTTCTTTTGCTCTTTTTTTCCCCCCTCACACCTCCTGGCTTTATGGATTGCTCTCAGTCAAAATATTACACCTCTCCCAGACCCTGTAAATCACGCTTCTTTCAAATCAGTCAAAGAAGTCCTGCTTTAAAAGTCCCTTTAGTGTTTTATCAATAGACTGATTTATCATAGCGCCCTGATATCACAGCAGCCACCACTGATAATACGGGCTTTTATCACAAAGCAGATGTTTAAAAGGGGACAGAGCATGTAAAATTTCATATGCTGCACACCCCCTGTGCCCCCATTGTGCCATCGCCTGTGTCACCCCGATTATATATCTATAGAAATTACAATGCAATGCGCGTTCAGAGCATGAGGCATCCATATGGGATTGATTACATGGATATCACATCCCATCAAGGACATCAGTGGGGTCCTGGCAGGCTTAAGTAATTCATCCGCATGTTCAGACGTGTTTAGGCAGGCTTTTGATACTTCAAAAAAGGTTGAAATGTTTGTGATAACATCTCCTGACATCTATTCATGCGGCGGTCGGAGTCTGTGAATGCAACGTGTTGCAGGCTTCCCAAAAGGGCAGCGGTGGCCGTGGCGAAGCACAGGCATGTTTGAATCATGACATTTCATGACAAAAGAGGCAACTCCGGGAGATGTGTGCGCAGAGTTCTCCCTCACGCCGTCGCTTCCGGACTTTTTGAAGGTTTTAATGTATTGTGGAGAGAAAACAAAACGCTAGCGCTGTGTGATTTGACATCTTGTTTCATTTGGAGGTCGTAACGGTTCTCCATTAAAAACACGGCGAGAACAAGTACATATAAACACCTACAGTACCGCCTATTTACTGCTGAAGGACAATCTGACAAAGCCTGAAGGTCAACACATTGTAAGTCTTTTAGCGTGCACTCCAGAAGCTTCTTCTTTAGCTCAAGCAGCAACGTTACTGTACACAGGATATTTACCGGCGATGGTTATTTACAGTATCGGTGCATGTGGTGAAATGCGCCAGATGTCCGTCCACAACTTTGGTCCTGACTGAAACATTTCAACAACTGTTCCATGGACTACAACGAACCTTTCCTCATTCTGACTTTAGCGACTCCCTGACTTGTCCTCTACAGTGCTACTATAATTTGGTGTTCTTTAGTGAAATTTGAATGAATTCCCATGAAATATCATGCAAACATGAAATAACTTTGGTAATCGCTTTACTTTTTCATTTTTCAGCCACCATCAGGTCAAAATCTGTCAAAAAAAAAAAAAGTTAGATACTTCTGTTTATGACGGTCCCATGGAGTTAGCACCAATTGGCAAACGTCATCATGTTAGCATATTAAGCTAAGCAGCATGCTAGCATTCAATGTGAGCATGTTAGCGCGCTGACATTAACATTTAGCTCAAAGCACCACAGTACAAGTTCACAGAGCAATTTGCATATTCATACACAAGCCACTGCAATGCAAGCTGCATTGTCCTTCAAGTTTTCTGCATGGAGTATATCTGTATATTGCATCACCCTGGATAACAACTTTCCAAAGAACTAATTTTGCTCAACATAAATATAACAAACTATGGCAGTCAGTGCAAACTAATACAGTAGAGGATATTTAACACTGCGTTTAGAGTCATTTAAACAAAGCAATATCTATCTACAACCCCATATGTTGCCTTCTGTACGCAGGTTTATTTGTTTGATTGTTTCATTTGAATCATTTTATAGGCTTGAAGAGGCTTGTCCTCTAAGATTTATCTTATGATCCATTAGGGGGTCATTGCTGTGCTTTAGAGTACAGCCTTTTTTATTTTCATCTCAATTAAAACGACAAAAAAAAGCCTCCGAGCTTTAGTACATGCAGATAAGCTTAAAACATCAATATATCCACGCTATTTAAGCTCACACAGCCTGTAAATAGTGACTAGTGTCAATGGCTAATCCTCTCTATGATTAAATATATGCTCGCTGTATCATAATTCTTCTGCGTCCTCTCATTTGGAGGTTTTTCACATCCATTATCTCAACTTGGCCCGATCAGAGGTCAACATAAACAACCCGCAGAGAGTCCAAAGGATCTAATGCATTACTGGAGCGTGGAGTCGGGTTGAAGCAGTTTGGTGGGAAATGAGTTCCCACATTGAGATGGTCTCCTCCTCAGACAGGCGAGGTCAAGGTTGGGAGGTAATCCAATAAAGCTGATTCACTGCGTTGCTGTAATATGGGGTCACAGTGTTCTCAGACGCTGGGAGAGGAAGGAAAACTGGAAATTGTCCTTGAGAAACACCACTGGTGGAGCAATGCGTATCAAGCCAGTCGTGAGTTATACTGACGACATTATTACAGGCCAGCAATTAAAGCTCAAAACTTTGCTGACTCTAATCTTTTGAGACATTTAAGTCTTTGGCTTGTTGATGATGTGACTTTCCAAACGAGTAAATGGAGAACAACGCTAAGATGCATGGCAGCGCCTTCCCCAATGCTGTGGGACTGGCCTTGAGGGTGCCAATCGCTCAGTTATGGAAATTGCATTGGCTACTTGTCAATGGTGATGTCTTGGGAGGCAGGGCCACCTAATTGGTTTAAAAAGTATTGTGCCAGTGGGAAGAGCATATCAATGCTTGATATGCAGACCTAACCGGAGGATTTAAAGAGCAAGGCCACATGAGAGGAAAACACCGAGTTGACATGATACAGGAGAAGAGCATATGTAGACATGGAACCATTTCTGTGCTCATAGCTGCATATTGAAGAAATGGGAGAAAATGCACGGACAAAAAATATATATAATGACAGCCTATCAGTCTGAGACTGAACCATTGTGTATAATGATAATTTGCGAGTGCACAGTACTCAAAAAGACCCCAGAACTATATTTTTCAAATGAAAAAGGTCATGTCTCTGTATTTATGGTTTTGCGTATCTCTCTCCTTGTTTTGCTTTTAAATCTTCATAATTGTTTTCTGTTCCTTCCCACTGCTTCTCTGCCACGGAAGATACAGTAATATCTAAACTAAAGAGAAATTGATTCTACTGCCCTTTCTTGGGATAATTTATAAGTTGGACTCGGCTAATCTTCGGCAAATTGCGGTCCAAACTCGTAAAGGTCACGGATCCCCGGTACCTTAAGAGGAACGCCACGCGAGATAGGCTGTCTGTCCAAGCTCATCAGTGCTTAGGGTTGGCACACGGGAGGTGACAGACAACATGGGGGTTGATCAGTGTGCCGACAGCTATTAGGCAAGTGGGGCTGAAAGGGCAAGTGTGTTTAAGTAAGCCGCCTGGGAAAGCATGGTTTCCATCACTAAAAATTGAGAGATTAGCCAGTGGTGGTATATTTACAGCCACAGAGCAAAGGTTCAAAACAAATATTAGACACCAACGTATCAAACATATAAATACCAAATTTGATTAAGGAGATACTTTATGATTGTGCCATGATTTACTCCAAAAACGATGCTGGATATGTATCATACATCCGGGTTTTCCCACTGGACTGGGCTGACATTGTTAGCAGTTGCTTGGTATCATGCTAAGTGGCGACCTCTCTCCGGATGGGAGCTAGTTAGCCTTACTTGCTTCTTGTATTACTGTTAATAGATAGCGCCTATGACTTCCTCCAGTCACCAAGGAAGTTGACAGCATGTCTCCTAGCAACTCTCAAACCCAGCGACTCTCTCAAATGTCAGTTGCTACCTTGGGACATGATCATCCAGAGGCCTGAAGCTCACATGCTGTTTCCACCTGTGTCCAAAAAAGGTTGTACCCTCTTTTGAACACTGCAAATGTATATAATAATGACTATATAATAATCATTATAGTTTAAGAGAAGAACACAAATTTTTAGTTTGGCTTTAAAAGAGGTTTGTGATTTCCAAGCAGTTTCAGCATACCCATCATCTCCTTGGCCAAATGCAGCACCAAGAGCTGTATAATTTTCTTTGAGACCAGCTTATTTCTCAGTACCACGGGCCCTTCTTTAGAAACTGAAAGCCCAAAGCACTATTTCCAAATTTTAAAAAGGTCACAGAGATGTAGAGGAAAGGGCAGTCATGCCTCCCTCTCATCACCCTGTCACTGATGTGTGTCCACTAGGAACGGTAAAGGACAGGAGGGCCTGTGGCAGTGTTTGATTGTGCGATGACCCCCATAAGGGATCCGTGTGTGCTAACAAATGGCAAATTAATCAGCCAACTAGGGCTGTCCTTTTTTCTTTTTTCCTTTTTTTTTTAACTTGAACACATACACACTTTTAAATAGGTGGAAATAATTGTTGTCTAATAAATAACTGACTCAGGATAACTGATTCCCATTATGCATGGTGTAAGGCAGACCCTGAGTCAGGTCACACGGGAGGTAAAAAGGCTTAGCTAAATGAAAACAGATAACATACACAGCGGAGTTGTAATTGGGAAGTCTAGGGGAGAACTGAAAAGAAACAGTTCAAGGTCTGACGAGTATGAAATAAACTAAGATTCATCCCAAGGTCTCTATGTTTTCCACAGATGCATTGTTTGTTTGCTTCTTTAAAAAAGAAAATCAAATCACAGTGAGAATAGCAAAGGGGGGAAAAAAAAGAAACCGGGTACATATTCAACCTGCAACAAGCTTTCATTTAACAATAGTCAAAGCACAGCATGAGGCAGCCATCTGCTAACTCAAAATGTTCTGAAAACCAGATTTTGTGAAATCATAAAAATGTACTACAGGGGATTTGTGTCGGTTTTTTTATGCCTCTATCAACAATGATGGAAAAAAAGTGAATTATTAGTCATCTGCATTTCTAGACGAGATATTGGCAACACACAGTTACTTAGTCGTCAACAGGGTCATTAGAATCTGCATTCTTCCCTCAGTGAGTCGAATGACCTGTATTAGGATTAATACTTAATAAATATACCAGCATGCTATTTAAAAAAATTATAATAATGTGAATCCTACAGTAACGTTGTGAACAAAAATAAGTCATGTCAAATTTTAGATAGTTAGCTACAAAGCTAGCTAAGCTACTTAGCACCACAGTTCTTCCAAAACTATATTAATGTTAGCTGGCAAGATAAAGTTAGCTATAATTTGATTACATTGCATATCTTTTCACACAATATGAAGTATTATGTTAAGCAGCTATTAAGCAATTCATTTTTTTAATCAAAAGTGAAACTGACCCACTATTTAAAAATAAGCTAGCTGTATGGTGATGCTAACAATGGGAAGAAGTGTAGTGAAGATACTGCAGGCTGTACACCTGAGAGAAATAACTTATTAAGATAAAAGGCTTTTATAAATTCCCAGAGGACTTTATGGACCTTATGGAAAAGTTCCAACTCCAAACTATTTTCCTTAATTTGGCAAAGATTGATACATCATCAGCCCCGTACAGTCATTAAAATTAAATGACTTGAAATAAACTATTGGATTGATCATCACCTCATTCCCTGAAATGTCCTGACATGCCATGTGTTCATTTCCAACCTCATACCTCCTCATGACCTCGGCTCTATTTATGGTAAATATGATCTGATCTGATCTGACTGAGTCGCAGCAGTGGCAATCTAGCAGTTAGTAGTGTCTGTTATTTCCAAAACACTGGGGACCGGGGCTGCCAGCTTTCACTTCAATCTGATAATTGGCCTGCCCCAAAGATCTGCAATTACAGCACATCATAATTAATAGCCTGCTTTCCGGAAATGATTCAACTTTTGTCCTTTCACAGGTTTTTTTTTCTTTCTTGGTCTACAATTAAAGCTGCCACCTGAGGAAACGCGAACGCGCAATTACAACAGCCATAAAAGACTGGTCATCACGGGTCATTGTAATTTCAATACGCATCACAGGTGATGGGTAATATTGTAAAGGCTGTCCCGTGGAGTTAGACTGGCTGCCATAACGATGGACCTCCGTGCCATCATGCATGACACTGATGTAATGGAACAGCACTATGGGGGCGCCAAACCCTCCAGAGAGGTTAACACAACTCTGTGTTACCAGCAGACTTCTGAGGCCTTTGTTTGATGGGCAACCTTCCTGTGTATACTGTAGTAAAAAAAAAAACAGTAGTAAACCTCTCATAAAACCACAGAACGTTACTGTGTGTGGTTTATTGTTCAATCTCCCAGGACTTTTTAAAAGTTTGCTCCACAGAGGTCATCTGTGACGGTGGTGAAATACAGAATGTCATGTTATGTTTTCAGAAACACAATCCCTACAAAGTGGAGAAAATAACTTCACCGTGACTGTTTTTATATTGCACAGTGAATGCTTTTTGAAAATAAACTACATTTCCATGATCAATTTAGCTACATTCATTGTTTAGTGAAAAGTAATGTAACATTCTTATTATATGCTGCCAAACCTCAAAGTGATGTCCAACAAAAAAAGTCAAAACAAGGACTCAATTTTAATACAAACCAAGAAAATATAATTTCTTGTCTTATTTTCAAAGCATAAAACGGGAAATATTTGCCATTTCCATTTGATGAATTTCCCTTTGTTAATTAATTGTTTCAGCCACAAAAAAAAGAACATCAGATCTTACAGGATCCTGCAAAACCCCTAATTTTATTCAGTGACAACATTTTTACGTCCGCCGCCAACCTTTTCAAGAATGCTTGCTAATTACAAAACTACACATCCAAACTATGGTAGAGTTATGTTTTGGTTATGGCAAATGGTGAAGGTATGAATCGGCAAATAAAATGCTTAGCTAAGGTTTGGCAATCTGTGGTTGTGATTAATTAAGTAATAATAATTACTATAAGTGTTGGCCTGAAATGTATGCTAGATGATACATAAAACGTACAATATTTACTGCATCGGTGCTGTACAAACAGTCCTTTATGAACTGATAAATCTACAAATAAAAGCATTAATTTATTTGTTTCCTCAACCGTGCTAGATTTTTTTTAAAATTGTATGAAGCATTTTCATACTCAGACATGAAAATAACCTCTAGTATATGTCAAATTTGTCAGTGGAATATACCCTTGTATTTTGATTTGAAGCAAACACAACATGGATACAGTAATTAAAATGGTAAGTCAATTTACAGTTGTGTGACAAGAGAATCTACAGCACAACAGTATCTAAGAGGATTTGGAACTGAGAAAATGAACAAATTTGGCCACAGCTCGTGTCTCGTGTGATGCGCTGGTGGGAAACACGAGTACGGTAGCATGAATCACTTTGCCGAAGCTGTTTATGCAATGCGGGGAAGCACATACGGAAAGTGGAAAATTAGCCCTGCACATTCGCTAACCAACGCCTTGTTTTTTTCTGCTGCTTTATTCTGCTCTACAGTATTATAAACCACCTTTAAAAGCTCACAAACATCAGCAGTACAAGTTTGCAAACTATTATACAGTGCGAAAACACGGAAGGCACACATAATTCTGTTTCATTTTAAGCAGGCTGCTATTGAACAGGCCATTTCTACTTAATGCATCAATCAATCACGCATTAGCATTAGTCAAGGACGCACTCACACCCTCCCTCATCCCCCCGGGAAGAAAATAGGTTGCAGCTGCTTAAGTGGCCAAATCACACAGAGGTGAACACAACTGGGTGGAGTCACCTTTAGCATCACTGCCGGTAACGCCGGACATTAATGCTCCGTCATGCTGAGAAGTCGAGTAATTGAACATAAGTGATAAAGACGAGGATGAGCAATGATCTTCGAAATGAGGTGAGTTTGATGAATGCGCGCGTGTGTTCATTTGGTTGAGCGATGGGTGTTCAGCGCATAATTTATTCAATGACTCACTTGTTCTCCTCAGAATTCGGCACAATTACACGAGCCTCTATTCTCAGCATCAACACAGTGCATTTCCTGGGCCTCATTTTGTGGAGGTCTGTGAATATAAACCTAGTTTCCAGAAAGAGGGGTACTGAAAGCCAAATTCATCCCATTGTGGGCTGAGAGCTCTCTCCACAACAGGTGCGCCATCTACCTGAACCTCGGCTTTTTGACTATGAGATCAACTGCTTGTCATGAGTTACTTTGCCATTCTAGCTCAGGAGTAAGAGCTGTGCTCACAGCAGATCACAGCGTAGAGGCGACGTGAAGAAGAACTGGGATTGTAACAATGAGCCGAGAAAGACGCGACAATCGAGAATGGCTTGTGTGGGATAAGGGTTCTTCCTTTACGTCCATCACAGTTTGCTGTCTGGTTACACTGTAGACGGCTGTGTCATCTCAGTGTTTTTTTCTCCACCAGTTGACAAGAACAACACTGAAAGTGATCAAGCCTTGGATGTACAATCCGAGCGGGACACAATGCCCAAGGTAGCACTGACACTACGTTCGGTGTCTTTGCTCTTTTTGTAGAAAACTGTTTTACACCAGTGCCGGCGCAGTGCCTAACCATTGCAAAAACTTTAAGTTTTATTGAGACAATTAGTCCATCCATTAATTAGACCTTGTCTGAAGAAAAACCATTAGTTAAGAGCCGAAATAATTTCAGTTCATTTCAGTTCTTTAAACAAACAAAAATGATCCAATGGTTCCAGCTTCTTGAATATGAGGATTTACTCCTTTGACCACACATAGCTAATGGCGCTTTCACGGCAGAGCTGTTTAGTCCACTTTAAAGAGACCAGAGTTTGTATTCATGGTTCGTCTGCTTCGTTGGGGCAGGTGTGAAAGCTCATCCGAACTCTGGTTGCGGTTCGCTTACTGTTTGGAAAGGCAATGATCCGCTTTTCTTCTTCCTGGTCAGTGCTCATTTCGGGCAATGTCACCCCAAAACGAGCAGCTGTCGCAACTGCGCGACGTTGTCCAGGTGGTTTGGTCAGCTTTCAAAAGTGCAGTGTGAAAGTGAATTTTTTTTGCCATTCCTCTTCCAGTCGAACAGAGCCCCCCTGGACTATCCTGGTGTGGAAGCGCGCCTAAGTCTGGATTATGAGCATATGGGATGTGGAAAGAGCGCAGTTGTCTCTAGTTGGCGACATAATGAAGATTATTTGCCCGGGTCCAGCTATGCTTATGCTCCATCCACTGACAGATCTTGGACTCTCATTTAAAAGCATATCAGTGTGGAAGATTTACTCTGCAGCTACAGTAATTGGGCTTCACCCCATACCTCCATGAGAATTCACCATCTGGATGTGATGGCCCTGAGTGTGGAACATGCTGTCCTGTCAGCAAACACAGGTGTGACCTCCATCTCTGCCAAGCTCCCCATTCATGTTATTTTGTGTACCCTGGTGAATAGTTTTCTCTTTTCCTCAATTCAAGAAACTTAATATAACTCTGCTACAACTCTGGTTGGCCTAGAATCAAGTTGAGGGAATGTATAAATAATATTAAGGTTGGGTCTTCCCAGGTGATGTTCAGAGGCCAATAGGTGTTGGTGTAGACTTTACACTCGAGCTGTGATGTGCTCCTGTGCTCCAGAGAATAAGTGTTACCTCCCTGAACTGACTGAAAGGGCACGAGCTACTTTGTTCTCTTAAGCACAGAGAAATCCTAACATCACTTAATTTAAAGATTCAAGGCCCAATTAAAGCACTACATACAGGCTGAATCGAATGAATGCCCTGTTGCTTAACGGCTTCATTTTTGAAATACTTTTAAAAAAAACACACACACATCCAGCACGCAATCTGTGTGAACAATCGATTTCTTCTACTTGCTTTATCAGCCTGGACAGTTTCTGAGCACTATACAAGCTTCATCCAGACTCTGGCTTGTCTTTTCCACGCTGGCCGCGCTCCATCCGGCACAGATCAGCCATTCCATCGGATTATCATTGACAGGAAGTCTGGACCTGCTGAGAGAGGCACTTTCCCTCCTGATTCTCGATCTGACATTGGGACGGACAACAAACAACTCTTTTCCACGGGGAGCGCAGCGCTCCATAATCCATACTGACCTTCCCTGGCTGCAATTCAGCTTTATTTTTAGTCGGGCTGAAGAGGAGAAACCTAACTGCGTGTTGTTGATGCGGAGAGCATTGCAACAATTTTCCCAGCAGCGCCTCGCCTCACCATTGCGTTTATTTGGATGTATAGTGAGACATCACTGATTTTGTTTTCTTTATTATTTAAACTTTCCCCACGTACCCCTGATCACAGTACACTCAATAATGCTTACAATAAACAGTCTACCGTGTTACAAAGGTAAATTACACCATGCTTGTATGCCAATTAGCAATATGCATATATATATTCCTGTTGGGAAGTTATTTAAAGGAAAAGTTTGGTGATGTTCTATTTATTCTTATTGTCAGCTAACCCAATGAGAACGGGTGACATTACCAGTTCATTCTGAATCAATTCCACATACATCTTCCTGTTACCCTAAACACTCAAATGTGTATTAATCGGTGGCTAGAAATAGTTCTCAGCCAAAGCACTATTTACATTTGCTAAACACCACCGTGCCCATCTGTTTAGTTTTTTTTTTTTCTTTTCCAAAATAAAACTATTTGTGACCTGTTTTTTTTTTTTAAGATTTATGTCTTTGGTGGAAGAACAAATGAGCTTGGGCTTTGAGAGCAGCAGAAAGGGTAGAGAAGTCAGGAAGTAATTTTTTTTTGTTTGTTTTTCCCTTTCTGTTTTTACCAGTGCACCTGCAGTTTGGGCACAAATTTGGTTTCTTTGGAGTTCTGTTGGTTGTCACACCTCTTTAATTGATGATAATGCGGAGAGCCCAGCCAAATTTGAATGATTAAAAATAGCAACAAATTTATGAAATTAGGTGTCAAAATCAGGTAAATGAGCAGTATTGTCAGCTCCCGGGCTGTGAGGGCGTGTCTGCTGAATGTGCTGAAGCCATGCCCACTCGTGGGAGCAGTCAAGCAGCCATTTTGAAGTGACTGAAACAATAAGTTCAGAAAATGACATGACTAACTTTGAAACACTGAGCGAGATGAATTCATCTCTGTCTCTCTGCTAGGGGTGCAGGGGGATGCTCAGGATGGCCTCAGCGTGTCATCAAGCCACCCTTTAAGGACCGCCCACAAAAATCCTGTACTGAAAACTGGTGAAAAACTTTTTGAACCTTTAGCTCTACATTTCAGTTCTTTTCACATGTTTTCAGCAAATATTTTCCAACATATTTAATGTATTCTGAAAGAAATCGGAGTTGCCTTTACACAGACTGTTACTAGTACAGTACTAAATTATGCAGAAATACAGATAATAAAATATCAGGTAGCAGTGTCTGCGTTGGCTTAACAGTGTGAATTAAATACAAAATGATGAATGAAAAGTCAAGTACAAGTGCACATAGATTTCAAAGATCTGTAAATATAATACGGCCATGAAGCAGTCCTGCTCATTGATTTGCGACAATCCCCACAATGGCCTATGAGACATTAAAGGAATACATAAACAGTATTATTTCTATAGAAATATATCGCTTCCATCTCACCGTATACAGTATCAGTGCCCGTTCTACAGTATAATATCACATGCAAAGAGATATGACTATTAAATTATTCACTTAGTTGCCATATTATATACCACAGTTAACATATTTACCCTTCTACGTATGGATGTATCTGTCTGGGCTGCACGCGTTTTACTGCCTGAATAAACGCCACTCAAATAAGCTGACACTCAGTTCAATCTCCACAGTAGTGGACACATTAATCCTCAAACTGATTATCATCTGTTGAAACAAAATAGATATCCATTACAGCAAAACCCCCCTCCGTCCCAAAGAGTGACAAAACATCTGTTTTTGTCTTTGGTAATGTTGCTACTAAATCTCCTAGGTTCACTTTATGATGACAGAATGCTTAAAAAAGGATGCCGTGTTAATGGACGTGGTGTTTTGCTTTTTTTTTTTGTTTTTGGAAATCTTTAATTATTACAAAGACTCCCCCACTATTTGCATACTTTGGTTGAGCATCAGGGATTGTCTAGAGACCAGAACGCCTGGAGCAAATTAAATGAAACTTCGTGCCAAAGATAATTCGGTCATTAATATTTTGGAATGCTAATATCAGAATATGTAAGTAAGGTGGAAAAAAAAGAAAAAAAGGTGACTTCATCTAAATGGAATGACTCTATTGCCGTGGCAGTGTGTGTTTGTGCGTCGAGCATAAGTCTGTGTGTTGTCTGCGTGTCGGTGCGGTTCATGGCTGTGTGCTTTCGAGCAGCTGCAGTGCTTTCAAGTCGCACAGAGTAGAAAGTACGGAATCAAGAAATGGAGAACAGGGGGAGTAAATGTTAAAATTACCATATTGATGGATGTTACAAAATAGGGGCTCCATCTTTTTCATCTGAATTTCAATGATGCATAATCATAATGGTCATTTGCTTTGCCTATTTGCATAGTTCCCAGAATTATTCAATTTTTAGGTCATTTTACCAACAAAGAGAAATGAAGACAGAAACTATGTTTTTATGTGGGTCATGATTACAAGTCACAAGCTACTACTTGCCGCAGTACACCATAGCGGTGAACACACTGAAAGAATTTCTTTTTTTTAAATCCTAACCTATGACAAGAGTCAGAATCGTGTTTAATGGCTTACTTTTGCAGGTTAACACGTTTGAATATATTGTTCAGGTGTCTGTCACTGTAATCGCCTCAACCCGCACGGTCACATTTTGACACAGTGAAATCAAACCTTCACAAACTGCGAGATAACACGCTCCATCTGTCCACCCAGTCTCGCCTCTTATTCATCGACCACTGCGGACCATCCGCAGCCTTGAAAATCAAACATAATGACCAACTTGCTTATTTTTTGCGACTTATAATTGGGTTTTAAATGTGTCCGGCCTGTCCCCGGCCTGACAACAACATTTTTGTTTAAATAATGGCTCTGAATTCTAATGCCAGCCACTTAAAATTGCTTAGTTGATTCAATATAGTGTTTTGTGACCATATGCATTGAGTTTTCATGTGGTCACATCTACTTGGCTGACACAGGAAGTTAACAAGAGCATAACTGGAGTCCAAGAGCTTGTCTACCAGGTATTGTAGATATGACATTCTTACACAAATACAAAGTTGTCGACAATTTGATCTGATACCTGTGAGAGAACCAAGATAAACTCTTACGGGTGAGGTAAAATACAAGGGTAAAGTTCCAGTCCACCACCGGAAAGATGCTGGTTTAATTCTGGGGTAGTAGTGAAATTAACAACAACGCCACGTTTTTGTCCTTTTTCAACTGCTGTTGGATTTTTAGTCCAATATCAATATTTCCAATATTTATAAATTTTCTTAAATGAAATGCACCTTTTTTATTAGGATCCTTTCATTTTGGTTATTAAATAGTTGTGTCAATGAGCTGTGGCTTTGCTGCCAATGCTACCAATGACACTGCTAAAATGCTGGTGTTTATTAAATAATGTTTGCCGTGGTTCATCTTCAGTGTGTCAGCTTGCTGATGTTTGGTTCTTAGCAATCACCACAACATATTTAGGCCTTTAGGAATGTAATGTAATGTTATATTTGCAGGTATTTTCTCATTGTAATATCAGTATATCACGTAGCATTCAGCGTGTGGTGATGGGATATGAAGGTGTATACCATGCATGGTCGCCAAAAGTCATGAGGGTTCATCCTCTGGGGACTTGTGAACATCTGTACCAGATTTAATGGCAATCCACTCAATAGCTGTTGAGATATTTCAAGTGGTGGACCAACAGAGCCACGCTGCTAACATGGCTAAAAATAAACCTGTCAGTGCTCTCACAGATAATGGTGACTGCAAACATTTTAATACATCTGTGGATAACTGCTGATTAGCAGGCCAACTCTTTGGTCAGGATAGTGTTTCAAATTTAAAAAATGATGTAAAACATCATATACTATATCACTCCATAACTTGTGTAGTTGTCCTGTATGTATGTAGTTCTGTTCTGTTTACTTCACAGTCAAAGATGCCGCATTCATCATGTGGAATTTGATGCGGCCACGTGTGAATATGCTTCAATACCGTGTATGTATATTTCAAAAACAAGATTTTGTCACACTGTGCCTTTGTTTCAATGACAAGACCCAGTGTTTAACCTGGCTGCCTTTCATGTTTTCCACAAAACAGTGCCTTACTGTAGATACACTCATCTTTGTGTTTGCATAAACTGGGCATGGATAGGCTGCTGCAGGTTCCTCGCTAAGGTCTCCATAGCAACACCTTGTCATCTGTGTTTAAGTCAGTCGGTGTAGCAGTAGTGTCACAGGGAAATACAGCCTCAGTACCCATCACAAAGTGACAGTGCAATTTACTTTACTCCCTAATCCTGTTTTCCCCCTCAAAGAGCATCAACACCTGCATTACAAAAAGGAAACTGAGAAAGTACTCTCAGGAACTGTAAAAGCTTTTTGTGTTAAAATTGATATTTCGGTTTATGTCTGTAAATTTAAGTTCATCCAGGGATTTATGTTGTATATACAATTTCTTCTTCATTAGCCATTTCTCCGAAATCATAATGTATCTGCAGTTTGCCTGTGGCTGCCCAGAAGCCTATTCTAAAATTCATAACGACAACTCATGTCACGTAAATAGATGAGATTGTTGTCATGGTCTTATATCATGGCCCAGACAGCTCATCCAAACACCGCAAAGTGAATCTACATAATCTATCAATACACTGTAAAGCTTTGGGCCTTCAAGAAGACTCAGTAGATCGATACTTTGCTGCAGGTATTGACAGAACTTTAAATGGTGGCTTAACACAATGTGCAAACTCTGGAAACATTTTTCACAGTTCTCCCATTATCCTATTGCACATTTGTTTCAAAGACATAGCCCCATTCATCCAGGAGGCTGAAGTTCTCTGCAGAGGAGCGGGGGGGGGGGGGGGGGGGGGGGGGGGGGGGGGGGGGGGCATAAATGGAGTGAGTTTTAAAGGGAAAGTTAATCTAAATCTGTTTGTTTGTCATGTCGGATTGTGATATAAACTGCCTCACTGAGCACTGAGTGGCTCTAATCATACATGCATCATCCAGAATTTGCTAAATTGCCATAATGGACCGTGACGTGTGTCTCAAGGATCAAAATGAGGTTGCTGCAATAGCAATCTAGCTTATTGGACACCGGCTGCTTAGATAATCATGTGACAACAACAATAACAACAACAATGGAGCTAGCAGCCCAGTTAGCAAAACGCTAGTGGGAATGATTACTATTCAGATCACTGAAAGGATCATTCCAGTCTCCATTTCCAGCTATGACCACCAGTTATAATAACACATTAACTGCAGAGTTATAGGAACATGCAACTAACACCATCACACTACCTTCTAATTTCATACAGTATGCACTATAATAGTAATTATAGTAAAGTGTGTTCTAGTTGGTGTACAAGAAATCATATCAAACATATTTGACTTTTTTTTATATTCACAGGAAATGGAAATGATGCAGTGCTTGCACAATCAGATGTCAGTCAAACTGCCAATTAAACTTCACAAAGTGGCAACAAACTATTTTTCCCAAAAATATAATTTATCTTTTGTTTTGTGGTTATATGCAGCAAACTCAAAGGGTTTTTAGCCATGCTAGTGGCCGAGCTCAAAAGTGAATCTTGGTCCCCAGCTGGTGAACCCAAAGGACTTTGATGATACTTTTCTTCTCGTGTTACCATGACAATTCACATTTGTGTTTTTCTGAGTAGAATTTTGATTTAAATATCTCAGTAATGCATTGAAATTTATAACATATATTCATGTCCCCCTCAGGATGAACTGTAATAACTTTGGTGAGCCCCTTATTTTCCATGCAGAGACACCATTAAGTCAAAATTTCTGTTTTTCCAGTGGTCATCATGGTAATCCTTACACCAGTTTAACATTGGCATATTACCATTGTTGTTGTGTGCATGTTAACAGGCTAAATTAGCATTCAACCAAAAGCACCTCTATGACTAAGTACCGTCCGACTATTGAGTACATTGTCTCTTTTGCAGTGTGAGCACACTCAAGTCTCAAAACCTGCTTTGTATTTACAACGGCTCTTGGACACACCTATCATTTCCTGCGCACCTATTAGAAGTTATGAGGTCTCACTGCCTTCATTACAATTAGTGGTTTTCTAATCTGGCTAAACTGTTGGCCAGTGTCCAGCCTGCCTCTGTTCCCTACTCTGCCAGCTTTTATTTTGGTAATGTACTCTTGTTCCCACATCTCAAGCAATTACTTTGGTGCATACAGTCTTATCATAACAAATATAAATCATTGTTAAAATGAAAATAAGACCCAAATTCCAATGAACCAGACTTTTTTCCCTTGATTTCAATGACACCCTAAAAGAGCTCTTCTCAAACATAAACACATTTCCCCTTAACACCATTTTGGAAGGTCATTGTCATCTCATTATGGGGCTTAGCGCTATGATAATCACACAACACAAGCTGTTTTTTCCCCCCACTGTCCAAGCTTAAAAATGAGCTCTGTCAGACCATTCTTCAGCATAGTTACAGCAAAACATTTCGAGAACTGTCCGGATACTCAAGGCTAACGCGATAACGAAACCAAGAGGCTTCTAACTTATTTTGTATCAACACCTCACTGAAATCTTGTGAGAGAAACCATTTATCACAAATTCACTTAAGAATTCTGCCCATGTCAGACCCCTTAAACAAAGTGCCATATTGGCAGCTAAAGATCCCACAATGCCCAGTCTTTTCCAGCCTTCTGATTTCCCTTCTGCGGGTGAAAGTAGACAACATCTGAGGATTTCAAGAGATTACTCAGTCATCAAGGCCGAACAGTCAATATGCAAAGAAACGGATGCCCTCACGGTGATCCCTAATAGACAGGCTGTTTTGTGGCGCAGTGATGAACTTGTGTGTTGTGGAGACTTTCACTTGACTTGTTAAAAGAGTCACATTTCAGTGTCTTATTAGCATTGCCAAACACAATATTTTATGGTTTTGAAACAGAGCCCTTTCCTGACAAATTTAATTAAGAATATGAAGAGAGAAATTCACCTCCAGGTGTCTTTTGTTCCCGGCTGAAAGAGATTTATACCTTTTCTATAAATGTACCAAAGCCACACCATAAAAAAAAAAAACAACTTTATTTAATGTTGCCATTAGATAATTTGCTGAGACTTCAACAACTTTTCATTTGTCATTCTCCCCTCTTCACTTTCCCTGTAAACTGCCACGTTAATTGTTGAAGAATAGCATGACGCTTTGTTTCCGTATGACTTTAATGAGGAAGATGACATCTTGAAATGCCATCCAAACTACCTATTTTATTGCTTGTTGCCCACTTTTTCTCTCCGGCTAGTGTCTGCGGAGCGACAAGCATGTGACTAAAGAGGTTTTGCCAGTGGACATAAAAACTTCTGGGTGAGGGGCCTTCTGGGACAACACAAATCTCTTTAATTCATCCTGATTATCACCACTTAATTATTATCTTCTGTCAAGTGTTGCAAATGGAAATAATAGACAGCACAAATTGCTCCCAAACAATGGAGTGCTGTGTTTGTTTACCCCAAAAGGTCTAATTATCTGGAAACCTTGCGCACAGCCCCCTTTCCCAGTCCCAAACCTTAAACAATTAAACCAAAGCTTTTATTTGTTTTATTTTGACTTTTTGCTATCTCTTGTGCTGTGTGTGTCCCAGCATGATGCAGACCCCGTGCAGCATGATGGGCAAATAAGAAGAGAAAAACACGTTGGACCAACATGAAAGGGGGGCGAAGAACGAAGAGGAACACGTCTCGTTCTGGAAACGCCGTCTCACACGGTGAGAGCCTCGAGGTATTCCGCTCTGCACTTGAAAAGACTGAAAACTGACGACCTCTCCCCTTTTGCTGCCTATGATGTGCACGTTGCAAGCTTCTAAGCGCAGGCAGTTTAGGAAAAGTCAACGGGAAGAGAAAAAAAAAGCCCAATGGATCACTGTTGAACTAGTAACACAGCAAAGGCAGCGCTGAAGTGCTGGGGGAATATGGGCTAAGTGGGCTGTGAAGGGTTGGGAGACTTGGAAGAGGAATCTGGCAGGTTGTTGCCGCTATTTACATATCTGGATGGTTATAGATGTGTGAAAGATGGAGTCATTCAGAGTATTGCAGTCAGTTTTATTCGACTGCATAGTTGATCAAAGATTATGAGATTAAGCCTGGCCTCCAAGACTCGTTTCATACTCACAACAGCTGGCAAATACCGCAACGCCTTCTTTTTAATGCGCATCTATTGAAATGGCTTAACTGTCCTCAAAATGATAAAGGCTAAAATGATAGAAAAAGATAGAGTTGTTTGTTCCGATGACACATTTTGTAGATCACTTTAACTTCCGGTAATTGGCACAGGGGGTGTGGTTGCACCTTATTTTTACCTGTGCACTTGGTGGCAGGAGTTTGGACCAAGAGTGTGACAGGCTCCAGTATTTTCTGTTGACCATTTCACTACTTACTGTATCGTCTGAACCATTTATTATCATGTTACATATCACATAGGAGGAGCCTACTCGGCCTCTTAAAGGCCGTTTTAATGGAAAGTTGCCGCTACAATCACTGTGAATCAGTTTTTTTGGTGTCTTTAAGCTCATTGTTTTGGATTTGCAGTCAAAATTGGAACAATGGAACAAAGAATGTAGTCACTGTAGTCAATGTATTGCCATTTTGTAATGAGTGAGTGAACCGGGGATTTCAGACACATCCGTAGCCATAACCTATTCCCAACAACTGTTTCATGACCATAGACATAAGAAATGGAAATACATTTATGTATCAGCACACTATATCAAGTAAAAACTAGCTGACTGAAAAGTTTTTAGATTTTAGAAGGCTAAAACGTATAGTCGACCCTTCAATGTCACTTGAATTTTTTCAGCATTTGACATTTGAAGGCAAAAGCCACCATACTGCACTTAAACCAAAAAAAAAAAAAAAAACAAGCTACCGCCGGTGTGTGTGTGCGTGTGTGTGTGCAGTCTGTGGAGCTTTGTGATCGACAGTACCCCTCTTGCTTCAAACTGCCCGCAGCCACTGCTGTGATTATGGTCTTACACAGGGGTAACAGCGGGGCCCTTGATTCTCCCTGTGCTATAGTCATCAAAAAGTCTGGCCTTATTCTGCCATATCCATCTTCCACTTACTAGAATCCTCTTAATTGATGGATAAGGAAGTTATGGGAAATGGCAGGAGTCGTTACGCCGGTGATTTTCCTTCAAATGTATCTGCCACTTGGCGGGTGGAGGGAAGGATGAACAACAACTTTCTTGGACCTTGAACAGGAAGAAATGCATGTGGGCTGGTGATGCCACATCGGCGGGGGGTAAAAAGCGAAGGGTGGATGATTGATAGAGACTTAAAATGGAAGAGGGACACCCACCTTCTCTCTCATCACGCCTATAGCCACAGTGTCTGTAATTTCCAGTGGCTGGAATCAGGATGGGTCTAATGAAAAAGGACTGTGCTCTTTTCCTCACCTTCATAGGTTTTCTCTATCTGTGTGCGTCTCTGTCCTTCCTTGTTACTCGCACCCTGCCGCTCTCTCTGCAGACGATTTCTCTATTGACAAAATGTACTAATGAAATGTCACCTCCGACAGCTGGCCGAGAGGATTGATGTGCCAGAACTTTTTTTCACTTTATTTGAATTTTCCTTCCCTGCACTTTCTCTTCCTCACATTTTCTCCATCGATTTCTTTTTCCGACCGTCCATTTCACAACGCTGAAAATTAAATTTTTGCCCGTGCCTATTTGTTACACAGATTTGTCGAGTTGGTTCAAAAATATCATAAGTCATCCTCGCAAGCAGGGGCTGTAATGCCATAATTGGCATCCCGGTGTCATATCAGAAAATAAGGCTAATTACTGCTCTTCCACGTGTAACCCATGTGGTAAGTATTTATTGATACAGCCTTTTATATCGCTTCAGAGGCCACAAAGTATGCAGGGTCATGAATTCATATTGCAAAGTACTGTGTTGGCTGCAAACGATAGAAAAACAAGAAGCAGTGGTAACGAGCACAATGCCAAAGTGTTCACAGTGACATTTACAATTTACACTGCAGCAAAAAAAAAGACATTTACTGGATCAACTTCTACCTTCTCTGTTGCAATGTGGCAACAGAATGTCATGTTGACACTGGATCCTCCCATTTATGCAATTTAAACTATTTTAACACTCAAGATAATAAAAAAAAAGTTGTTGGTACTTGTTGCCGTGCTCAATGATGGAGATCTATTATAATGTAAAATGGTGACTCCCGTGTTTTTGCTATGGACTAGCCTAATACTAACTGCCAACAGTGGACACAGGTAGGGCTGCAAAGGGGCTGGAAAACCTTTCCGTGGGAAGTTAAACTGGAGGAGACTTTGGAAATATTCCAAATTGGAAACTTTCCATGGGAATTACGTAAATTTATGGGAATTAACTGGAAACTGGGAGCTGGTAAGCTAACATCATGATAAGACAGCCCCATAAATGGTCAATGAAATGATGCTAGCTATAGCTTATCTAGCATCTAACTTATCAGCGAGCTATCAACTGTATGAACAGTGCTATTTGCAAGTTCAACATTAAATCACATCAAATATATTTACCCAATAAGATGATTTAAACTTACTTCACTTCGTGTATCTTGTGCTCTGGGCTCTAAAGTGTGGTCCAGGGTTGTAGTAATCATCTGTGCATGTAGGGGGCGTGGGCCTCAATAGCCCTGCAGTAAGCAGTGTGCAATTGTGTGCATGTGATTGAGGAATAGCAGATATATTCAGATGTACTTGCACAAAAGCTGGTTGCTTTAGTTAAAATTATGCTAAAATATATTTTCCCCAACTGTATTTAACCAATCCAACCTTCAGTTTTGGAAATTCCCATTAATTCCCATGGAAAGTTTCCAACTTTTTTTATTGCTGGAATTTTGCAACCCCAGACACAAGTATATTCTATAGTCTAAAGAGACAAAAGAAACCTCAGCGAGTGGTTCAGGTGGAGGGCAGTGGAGGAGAACAGAGCCAAACATCAGGTCTGCAGGCTGTTTTATACAGTAGATGTCACCAGCCTGGAGCCAACACACAAGATTTCTTTTTAAAAAACCAAGAATGATTCATATTTGTCGTTTCTGCAGGTATGCTTTGCATTTCTCATACTGTGTTTTTCTCATGCAAAGTCAGATTGCAGAAAATGCGAGGCTCTGCTTCGTGCACAGCATAATTAATGCAGCGAGGGTTAAGAGCTTTAAATTCCTTTGGAAAAAAGCACAATTGGATTGATGCATTACTGTCATTTAAGCCTCATTAGTGATTTGGTAATCATTGCTGTTCTGCAGGGATGGCTATACAGGGTGAATACTGTGTGTAAACCCCCAAGGGAACATTCCAACCCAGCTACCACCCACCTGCTCGTGTCTAAAAATTAAACTTTCTTTCCGCTCCAGACTGCCTAAACTCGTGAAACAGGCAGTCACACGGGGGGAGGGGGAATCCATAATTCGAGAAAAACCCTCCCTCTACAGCCAGCGCCACCGGTCCCCCAGAAATCTAGACACACCACTGCACAAGCCCACCGCGTGAGCCGCTTTCCCTCGGTCCGCTCGGAGCACACAGCGGGGGAAAACAGTATGACTGAGTGACACTTGAGAATTGCTTTGCATTGCATGCTGAGCTGCATCTCAAGGTGAAGATACAAGTTGTTGCCTTATGCCTTCCCCCCCTGTAAAAATCTAATCCAGACAAAGATAGCAGCGAGTGCACGCCAAATTGGATTGGGTGATTGTGACATTTTCCGTTAGCATTGCCAGAATTAAGTAGACGCGATAGGTCAAGCATTTGTCACAGGATGCTTTGAGCCTGTATTTATTTCAAGATTTAAAATAGTTTGCGCAGTTCATTAAGGCTCCAGTCGAACTGCAAATTGAGGCTGTTTCAAGACGCAAGATTGTGTTGCATTTTTTAAGGGAGATCGGCTGGGAGGTAAATTGCCATCCCTCTCTGTTAATAATCTTCTATTGTGGTCCAACATTCAGACTGACTCATTTACAGGGTTAGACCACACATTTTCAATTATCAGCACCCGGAAACAGCTGTCTCTTTTAATTAGAAATCACTGTTCAGCGGGGTCTTAACACAAAAACACATAACACACATACACAGATCTGCTCTATAGCACGCACTTTCGCCTACATAACATGTTTAAGCCGCGCTTCTGCTTAAATAATCACTGGTAACACAGAGATAGCATTGCCCGCTATGAAATAGCTATGAATAGTGAATCAACAATGAATCACACAGGACAGAAAACTGCTGTTAGGGCAGCAGCGAGCGTCAAATCTTTCCACCGTGTTGCACCTCTCTCCACACCCCAATCATGTGTCAAAGCGGGTGTTTTGCCTCTGACAGCTGATGGAGAGATGGAGAGCACCTGCTTAAATTCAGCCGTGATTTACCCTTAAAAAACCTGGACAGGGAGCATCAGGGGACACGACGCTGACGCCTCAGGTTCTCCCACAGCCACTCAGAACAATAGATGCATCTGTTGACAACGGGTCCGATGCATTCTATCTGCCCAGGGCTTAAATACTGCTATCTGTATTCTGTCACTTTTATTTAACCTTGAGGGGGAGACAATAACTGCCAAACAATGTTAAATCAGTGAATTATCCCTTTAATTTGCTCTCTCTCTCTGTACAGCTACAACACCACTCCCCGCAGAGATACTGGAGCTCAAAACTGAATTATGTCCAAATCTATTTTTAGAGTAAGAATTTCTCCTATTCTCAAGGCTCCATCTCATTTTATTCTTCACTGCTGCCTGTCCGGTGTGTATGCTGGGATCCTGAAAATGATCAAGTACACGAAGGAGTACTTAAATACCGTAAACGGATGCGGCAAAAGGGAACGAAGTCGCCATTTGACCTTCCTGCTCATTACATCCAATGTTTAAGACAGGGGCGCTTTAAACACGTGTGATTTCTCCACGTTACCGAGATTTACGCGAGGCCGTGACTCCATCAGGCGGAGGTTGTGTGAAGCGCCGGCGGTCATCCCCCACGTCAGGTGAAAATGATGTTGTCGGATTACCGGATTGAGATATTTACAGAGCGCCCTGCCGCAAGACGGCACAGCGCGCCGAAGACACCGGAGCGCTGTCAACCGCCGCTGTGACCTTTCTGGCGTGAACACGTTTACAAAGTGGATACAATTATGACCAAAGATATTAAATTCAATTTTAGAATGTTTGTTGTTCTTTTTGGGTGTACCTCTTTGAGCTCTTGAATATGTGCTCCAGCTGTCTACCAGTCACGCCCTGAATAATATGTCAAGTGCTTACAATGCTCTGTTGAAGCCGACCATACAACCAAATCCACTCTCTGCGTCAGATTTAGGGGGCTTTATTTACAGAACATAACAGAAACTGAATATGCACAACTGTGCTCAGAATCGTGAGGTTTTTTGCCTTTTATATCGACAGATATTGTGGTTTCTCTTCCACCGCGATGAAGCACCAAAATAGCCCAGAATGGACACACGTTTGTTCACGTTTCCTGGGCTTCACGGCTAACGGTAACAACTAAATCCGACACACTGGTTCATTAACCAATCTTCTCGTGACGACCAGGCCAAACACGATGTGTCCAAGCTGTGCTATTCTCGGTTGCAGATCGCTGATAACTAATCCCTAATTTCACGCAATTCTTAAGTGTTTATTTAATTTAACAGCTTTAATTGAGGATTGGTGAGATTTAGGCGCAAACATAAGAATATCACGGTTTGGGTCGAGATGAATAACTAATGAACTGTGAAAAATGAAGACCCACTTGGTCAAGCTTAGGGAATTATTGTGACCACCGTTAAAAGAAACTCTTAGTAGGAGACGGGAAAACATACAGCACTCTCTGACGTGTTTCCGACCTCCTGCCTTTGTCTTTGCGACAAAGCCACGTCACCTCCTCCTTTGCTCCTGATGGACAGGAGTCATAATTGACCCCTCACTGTCGCTAATGGTCACTTGAACTTGTCGGTTTTGGGACGGAGTCAACAGCAACATAATTATGTTGAATCATGATTTACTGCCAATTACCTGAAAGAAACACACACATTTTCTGGTGGTCCTTTAAAGTAAACAACAAAATACAAAGTCATTTCTTTCCGTAACAATATGTTTCATAATCAGACGCCCCCTATCAGCAGGACAGCGTGATTTCTCAGCGACATAGTTTAAAAAGTGAAGACAACTGATCATTACAAAAATGATTCAGACTGCTATTTTCTTCCTTTCTATTAATAAAGATGAGTAAAAAGAGATTGTGGTTGGTCTCCTGTGTCCATCTGACCCAACAACGTAACAAAATCGTGCATCTGAACAAGTGACAGGTGCTTTCACCGTTGCTTGCTAGCTATTATTAATCCCCCATATATTTAGTCACTAATATGGGAAGCGTTAAGCAACCTGGCTTGCTTCTTTCCTGCAGTCAAGCTTATTTATATCGCCAAAAGTCACATCGTCTCAGAGGGCTTTACAATCTGTACAACATATGGCGCCCTGTATGCCTAGACGCCTCGCTCCCTCGTCCGGCACGGACAGAGATGCACCAGGTGCCGTGTGTGCAGAGCAAAAATGATTGCAAGGTCTACAAAAGAAGCAGAACGTTTTTCGTGAATGAAGAAGCGTAACGCGAAGTCTATCGAGAAAAAGTTAAACAGCGGCAGCTAACAAAAGTGAGCTGGAACTCTTCCTGTTTCATGTCATGACGCGTTCAAATTAATCTGCATCGCTGTTTAGAAAATGAAACATTTTTATGCTCTCATCTTTGACTGTTTTATTTGTTTACGAACCGCTCCGTCCCCCTTAATTTATGTTATTTGCATTTAGCGCCAGGTACTACATGATAATAATGACATTTTTATTGCCAAGTCTCTTTGGCTCTCTCAAAGCGGAGATCACAGGCACATCCTAGGGCTAAAGAAGGATTACTTTGCGGTGAGACGCCGCGCAGCAGACCTCGCATTAAAACGCAGACACCTCCAAGGATGTTATTTGCTTGATTTGTTTCTTAGATGGAAACTTACAAGAAGAATGGAGCAATAAAAAAAAGGAGGTGCAATAAAAAGAATCCTCTCTGCTTGGATTTGATTTCCGGGGGTAAAGAGGTGCGTGCGAGGTGCCCCTGAGTGACTTTTTGACAGCTGTTTGTTTCCGAAGAAGCGCCCGCGTTAATTTATTTATTTCTCTGACAGATTGTGGATATGCAAAGCGTCTTTGCTCTCTTTGCTCTCCGTACGGAAAAATTCCTTGAGCCCTCTTTGTTATTCATTGTTTGAACAGCACCAAGACGTGGTGTGCAATGTTAACAAAGCCCCCCCCCTCCCTCTTCTTAAATGCATCCTCCCAAAGAGGATGCAGGTACAGACGCGTCTCCCGTTAGGTATAATATCAGGACTGGTAATAAATGAGTTCATGTGGCCGACGCGTGCCACGCCCACCTTCATAATGCCGCTTCAGAATTTACTGCTTCAGTTGACTCTCTGGCTTCAAAGCCAATTTGCCGTGGTAATTGAAGGAGATGAAACTGTGAGCACAATGGACTCGAGGCAGCATGCTGATTAGAATTGATGACTGCGTTCAGTGTCTGTACATTTCTCGTGCAACGAGACGGGCGGCGCAGCACCGCCGGTTCTGTCGGAAAAACGGTGGGAAGAGTGGAAGTTTACCTTCTATAAAGTTCAGCTTTAATCCCGTTTTAATGGCAGTTTTTCTCCGACAGTGGCCTCATGTTGTCATGGTAATTTCCTATAGAAGCTCGGGAGACGGCCGTCTAATTTAGCACAGCTTCAACACAAATTGTCCTGCAGCACGTTCTTGTTATCTAACAGGCTAAGATGGCTAATGAAGGTTTTCAAAGTTAACTCAACGCTGTGATATTAAACAGCGCTGCGGCTCCTGCTGGCCTGTAATCTCCCTCAGTATTTAAGTCCTCCACGAGTTACACCCTCAATCTGTCAACTATCTGAATACAAGGCGAGATACTTGAAAGCGGAGTCGGCGCTTGTTGTTCTGCAAAAGTGTTACAAGCTTTCACAGGCTGGAAAATCTTGACTGTATGGATTATATTTTTCTCCGAGACAGCCTTTATCTGCCAAAGGCTTTATCAATACGGCCATGACTTTTATTAATTTCAGTGCTCCACAGAGACATTGATCAGCGCCTCTATCATTCCTATGATCTCATTTCAGGCTGTAAAGTGAAACTAAAGGGTCAATAAAGACATCTTATTTAATCCCAGTGTTTGGCCGGTTCAGTGGTTCGAGGAACTGAAAACGTACATCTCCACGATTAGCATCTTCAGTTTCATTTAAGAGCCGGTGATGGCTGCTACCACGGGGCTGTGTTGCAGTGAGATGCTTGCTTAGTTTTAAATGACAGTTCCCTCTGGAGTGCACTATTTTTTTTTTTTTTGTCTTGTGTTATATTACATTGTCTCCATGTCCTCGATATATTTAGAGTCTTTCAGCTCATGTATCAATGACAGATTTGGGATTCTTAACATAGTAAACACTGTAAAATGGCTGTATGGGTTGCACTGGATATAGAGATGACGGCAGATAGTGACTTGAGTGTTATTCCGCGTAAAGACTGTATCGCCGTTATCAAAAAAAAGTCTTGTCATAAAAAAATATATGCTAGAAGATTACCCTAAATCAAGCTTTTATGTCCGACATCGTTCGTCAAAGCGGCTGAAATCTGTTTTTGTTTGTTTGCAACACCCTCTGAAAATCTCCCCGCCGCTGCCACAGATGGCTATAAACTTTAATTTCCTGCCCAAAAGTACATTTTATACAGCTTTTCCACGCCGCCGCGTACTTTTGTCTTTCCTACAAAGACGGAGATTAAAGAAAGGAAAAAAAGAAGGGGAAAATGCACAAAGGAGCAGATAAAAGCGATATGCGCCATAATAACTGTAGGGGGAGGCGTGGATACGGCCGCACTCCTTTGCCGCTTCCCTTTTCTTATCAACACAACACCAGTATCATATCGGAAAACAAACCTCGGAGAGAATTCCGGAGAAACACCGTCATGTGCGATAACGCTGTAGCGAGGTGCCCTTTACTGGCAGATAGGGCTTATAATGAGGTAAAAAGGGGGGAAAACATCAGATTAATAATACATGGGTCATTTGTAAATCAATGGTGGGGCATCAGGCCAGTGAATAGGCTCGAGGATTTATTCTGATTACAGAATGGCAATAAAGGGCCATTTACAACCTGAATGGGACAGCTAGTAATTAAGAAGCCTGCCTTAAAACAAAGGGAGAAGGAGTTCTGTGGGAGTACGCCGTTAACTCCGGGGAGAACCACTGCATGTTAATGGGCATGCTGTATTTCACCTGCAGTTGGTGGACAAGACCAAGAAAGCCAGTCCTCCAGGAGAATGTGCAGTAGCCATCCATCTTATTATAATATTTGGACCGCACTGCAGTATAATACCTTTGGCCTGCAATGGATTTGCTGCATTGTGAGGTGTAATGCATGGGAAATCAAACCAACGGAGTCAAAGGGGACAGTGAAGTTGCGCGCGATGAACCAACATGGTTAAAAATGTACGCCCGGCGCCGGGAAAAGAATCCCGGCCTTGTTGTCAAAGTGCAGCCATTTTCATACCAATCATGACTCCTTCCTCGGGTTACTCTAATTAACTTCCACTTTATTGTACCAGATTGCAAATACACCAACATATCGACTACATTAGTGTCAATCTGATTTTATCCCCATGACAGCATGATGGATTAAGTGCTGGTTGGCTGCAGTCAGCCACCTCTTTAATTGGTTTGTCTAAATGTTTTATGAAATCAAGATAAAATTCAATCAATCCCCCCCCACCGCCACAAAACTGCTGATTCATCCCAAAACGGCGGCGGACATTTTGATTTATATCAGTAGCCAAGGGGGCTGCAAAGGTGATATGTGCTCGAGTAGCAACAGCTCAAGGTTAAACATCGCTAGCGGTGTGTTTTTTTTATGACAGGAGGCGGGGGCGACGCCCCACACGCGCGCGGAGGATAAGCCTGTAGATTTTTACCGCAGGACAACACCGCTCCTTTAAATGCACAGCGGCGAGGGGCTTCACGCGGACGGGATGTGATGTTGGAGACGTTTGGAAGAAAACGGAACGTACAGTGTTAACAAATCCCATGCCCCGAGCTGAATTGACTGTGCTCACCAGATGGAGCATATCACAATCCGTTCATTCATTTCACCATCGCGCTTTCAATGGAAATCAATGGTCATTAAGCTCGACCGGCAGCAGTCGGTTTTATTTATTTCACTGGCTGGTTTGGCAACTGTTTATGCAATGTTATCCTCGAAATTGATCATGTTGTAAATCATCTCACATGTCAAGCTTCTGACAATCATCTATAAGGAAATAATTAGGGCGAGCAGGGCTGCAATATTTTCACCATCGACTAATCTGCACATTGCTCTCTCAATGCTGGGTCTGAAAACAACCGCCACAATTCCTCTAAGCTCGAGCTCGGGATATGAAAAACGACTCACATTTGCATGTCAGGCACTGGAATCATGTCTGGCATTTTGAATGCGAACATTAGTATGTCAACAAGCTCACAATGACAATGCTAATGTTGACTATTTTCACAGTCCCAAAAGAGTTCGACAACTTTTGAAACAAAGCAGCAGCAGACAAAGTTTTTTGTGTAGAGTAAAAGTGAACTGCTGCACCAAATTTTATGGCAGTCCATCCGATGGATATTACAATAAAAACCAAAAATGTCAACCTCCCGGAGGAGCTGCAGGAAATGTCAGCTGGTCACCAAAACCAGTAGGAATCTGACCTCTGGAGGCCACAAATGTCCGTCCGCGTGTCCGACCAAAGCTCATCAGGTTCTGCACACAACCTTCTGATCACACCATTGAAAAAACGGCCCTGTGTCACGGGTCTGCAAGTTGCTCTACAAAGTTACAGAAAAATGGTCATCTGGGCCCGTTCCCCTCAGCCGCAGCAGGTGAAATCTGGTCGGGTTAACAATAGGTCTCCCTGTCCCAGAAGCTCGGAGTGGAAACTAATAAGCCCGCTGTATTTTAAGGGGGGGGGGGGGGGGGGGGGGGGGGGGACAGGCTGAGTCTCTGGCTAGCGGAGCTCAGATCTTAAAACACGGGAGCACAGATTCTATGAACTTTCTATGAACCTCCTACAACCTAAATAAGACATATGTTCTAACTAGTTCAAAGTTGCGCAAGACAAGTGGGGATGTTTTGGAGAACAGGTGCCGGGCAGAACCCGGCTTTTACTTTTCTTTTTGCACGACTTCATGTGCTGATGCCTACGTTGATGAATTTGCACATCTCACTGGGTGTGTTTAATGTGCCTGTTGGGTTTGAGGACGGTTAAAACAATGTAACCTTGGTAACAGACGTTCGTGTGATATTTTGACCGATCCTTTTATTAAATTCTCAACTGATTTGACAAATTACTTGCTTATATTACTGCACACTGAATTTTACGACGGATAATTGATTGGTCATTTCTTGTTTCCCGATTGATTGCCAATCAAGAAAGGTTGCTCATTTATAGACTGTGATTTGATTATGATTTTAATTGCTCGTAGGAAAGTAGAAATACGAAGACTTGAATCACACATTTATTTATTTATATATCTAGTAAAAAAAGGATGAAAGAAAAACACCCAAGTGTGCTTTTGTCTGGTTCATTTTTCCATCAGGGCTGAAATGGTGGACCGACTAATCGACATTAATTAGCCCATGAAATTAAAAAATAAAGGAAAAAAAGTAAAAACTAACAAATGTTAAGGCACCTGAAATAAAAGCCAGCCTTCAAAGATATCTCTTATGGTTACTTTTATCATCAGGTTTTAACATGATGTGATTCTTAGTGTGAAAGTCTAATTATGCTTTAATGGGTTTTGTAATTGCAGATAAATTGCTTATTTTGAATGAGGATTGATGTTTTTATTCAAATGAGATTGATTTCTAATTAAAAGCTAATTGAGCATGAATCAGAAAATAGTCTCGCACTGGAAGCAGACCAGAAATAACCATCAAGTTTTTTTCTTATATCTGCACATTTTGCAGGTTCGGGCTGTAATAAGAATTTGCTCGCTGCCTGCAGCTGTGATTCACCGTATCCTTGCATAGATATTTTTCTACAGTGTGACATATGCTATCTGGGATGTCAGCTGAAATGAGAGGACGGCTGAAATGCAAAGCCATTTCCTCCTTGTTCCATTGTGGAGCTCAGCCATGTTGCTTGCCTATTGTATGGCTTCTTCCAAGTTATCTGTCAGGCCTCGCAAGCACCCTATTATTTTCTGCCATTTGACTGTCCCCTCTGCCACAGTGCAACACTTCTGTCGTGCCATGTGATCAATCTGATTCTTTTGACATCCAGCGAACAGTATCTAGTGATCTGTAATGGTGGTAATGTTTCCTGTCAGAAAATGGTCCCGGGAAATAGGGTGTGGGATAGGCAGAGAAAGCTAAAGTGAGAATAAGAGACTGAGTGAGAGGAAAAGGAGATAACAGAGAAATGCAGACAACCTTTATGGGAAATATCACAGTCCAGTCTTTACCCAGAGACGGAACCACAGCAGACTTTTATTGTTGTTGCTTCCCCTGCCTTCTCTTTACATCTGCGGTCCCATCTCATTTCTTTCCACGCCCGTGAGCAAGACAGAAAGCCAACCGCGGGACCAAGGTCTGTATGTGCACGCCACGGCGAAGTAACATTATTTGAGACGCCGTTAGTCCAAAATGGCTTATTTCTATTGATTCTTTGAAAACTTGGAGGTAGCAGAGAGGAGAAGCAAACAGAAAGGCATTATAATTCCTCTGCCGCTACTTACGTTGTCTTTCAAAAGAGACACCGCGGCCGGCTATTACTCTGTACACGGCATCCCTGTCACTCCAGACTGACAGAGCTGTAAAGTGCCTCCTTAGCCTGTTGCTCTTTTCGATGTCACAGAGAAAGGTCTGCTTTGAATATGGCCTTTGTCATTCCCAGTTTCTTGAAATCCAATGTCAACTTAGACTGTGAGGACGGATGCTCACAAAGGGGGTGAGAAAGAAAAGACTTTTCTCTGCTTCTGACACGGCCAGAAATAAAAAGAAATAAAAAAAGATGAAAAAATCCACAGCTGCATTATGAGTCATGTCCATTTCTTCTGTTTTATTATTCCTCAAACTGTTTGCGTGCTATCACACCGCTATTGTGTGTAAGGGTAAATTTCGTATTCCCGCAACCGGGTGTGTATGTTTGCCGTGTAGTGTTTACATAATTGGTTTCATGCCTGTCAACCATTTCTCTCTCTGCGGCGGCATTCAGCTACCTACAGTATGGAGCGGGGAAGCTTGCTGTAATTAGTTTTGCTTGCATTGGAAATTCTGCATTCAGCGCATTCAACTCTTGTCACAAAGGCAACAATTGGAGGAGAAATGAATCCAGAGCAAGCGAGCAGATGTGAAAAAAAAAAAAAAAAAAGCTCTAACACTCCTAATAATGGCAAAGTACCTCAGAACAGGGCATGAAACTTCCTTGCTAGCCACTTACTGTATCTCACTGGCTGCCATAATGATGTTTTGTGTTGCACTATAGTAAAAGTCTCCAAGACCGCAAATAAACACCTGGTGGAACTTTTAATGTATTTTATAGTGTCGGCTGAAAGCACCACATCATCGAGAGAGAGAATCATCATCAAGACGGCAAATAATTTACACCCTTAAAGGTCCGGTGTGTAAGATGAGAGGGGGGCTCTATTTGCAGAATATGGCAGAAATGGAATATAATTTGGATAACTGTGTTTTCATTGCCTCAGATTGAGCCTCCACAGAGGCCGTACATCCTCTTCCTGGGAGCGTGCCATCTTAAACTGTCATGTTTCTACAATAGCCCCCAAGCTAAACACGGCCCTTCACGTTTCTCATGCATCGTCCAGCCACCATAGCTCCTCCTTCATCCTAGGAGGTTGCAATTAACGACTACACTGCCAAATGCCACTAAATCCTACAGATTAGTCCTTTTCAGCTCACGGATCAATATTTCTTTGCACATACATGTCAACCAGCTCAACAAGTTCCCCTTTATTCCCCCGCGAGACGTTTAGCATCTTCCAGCTCATTGTGTTGGTTTTTCTAGCCTGTAGCTTTTTTTTTTTTTTTTTGTGGGTTTACCGCACTGCTCTAATAAGCATCTATCTGACCGTAGAAGGCAGCTATTTTCAGCAAACAAACAAAAAAAAACTCTGTGCACCACAGCACCGCACGCCAGGCAGAAAAAGTTAGACCACCTGATGAAGAATTCAAACTAACTAAACTTGTTCACCCCCCACGTGCGTCGTTTTGCACTTTTCTAAAAAAGGGTTTAAACCATTTCGGCGCGCTGAAAGAATAAAGGAATAAAAATAAATTGCACACTTCTCGGGGACTGTTCTCAGGCACGGATTAATACACACTGACCGGCAGCAAAATGGCGTTGTGTGACTTATATTGAGCTACAGCACCCATATTCATCATAATAAACATGTCATCTAGTGTAACCGTCTAACAGTCCCTGGACAATGAGCGGTATCACAGTTTGGATACATAGAAAATACCTGTTGTATCAAGTCATTGTTAATTTTGATATTTTCACGGGACTTGCTGGACAATAGGGAAAATACTTTTAGCAGACTTATCTTTTAATAGCCAGGGTAGTTTTTTGGGTTTGCTCAAATATGCTGTTGCCTTTTTCGCATTCTTATTGTGAGACCAAACTTATGACATGAAATTATCCTGGAAACGATGCAGAAGGAATAGGAAGAGCGCGAGTTTATCGTTTTGTTTATTACAGCGCAGACAAAGATACAGCCACCTCACCCATCAAGCCCATAGGAATGCAATTTGAGGAAGGTTTGCAATCTAAAAAGGAAAGCGACGAACGCTGAAGCAAGAGAGGAGTAGCATTTTGGACCGCGTTCAATTTTGTGGAAGCAAATAATGAAGCTGCAAGTAATCAGAGCAGACCGGGAAATGGCCTGTTTTGTTTTTGAGGTGCATTCCTACATCCATACACACTCAAATACGGTAAATTCATTGCAAGTACACATTCGTGGAAAAAAATACACAGCAACAGTAACCAAACTTGTGCAATGTAACTTTAAAGAAAAAATCCAGAAATCTTTAATGTTCCCAAAGTTTGTCGCACGTCGACACATTCCCTCCCCTCTCTCTCTCTCTCTCTCTCTTCTCTCTGTTTCACAATGACAGACCCTAAACATTATATCCAAATTGGATCTGGGAGATGCAAGCGTAGTCTGCATCTGCTCTGAGAGACATATACACTGGGGCGGCTGATCGTTCGAGGAGGCACTGAAAATTGTGCTGTCATGGTAGAAAATGCTGAGAGATTAATATGGGCGCATTTCGCTGCCATCATCTCGCTTTCATTATCAAGTAACAAGCGCTAGAGAGAGAGAGAAAAAAAAAGACGCTGCTCCGCCGCTCAACCTGAGATGTGAGTGTGACATTATGTTGACAATTCAGTGTGTGGGTACTGTTCAGACAGACACAGGCATATCAATGCGAGCCATTACTGTCTATAGTAGATTGGCTTAGCTTTGTGCTGAGGTGTAATTGCGCAGCTGTCTGGCATTAGTCCTCCCAAACAAATTGGCTTGGGAAAGACTGCCTTCCAAATCTAGCAGCGAGGACACTGTATTATGCACACTGCATGCATAAAATCTCCGTTTGGTTTGCTTCTAGCTTCTGAAAATGCTTATCAATGCATTAACTTGCAAATATGTCCTTTTTTTTTGTATTGTATTAATAGAATATTTGACGCTCTTTAAGTCCAAAAAGTCAGCTAGAAATGTGTCGGCCGTGTTTGGTCGACACTCCGGGAAGTCTATCAACATGCAAGGTGTTGGCTTTACATCCTAATACGAGGTTTAGGTCTTAGAGGTGCTAAAGTGTTAATCCATTCCTGATCATGCTTCTGTCATGGGATCTCCTTGGGAATTCATGCTTGGCCTAATACATGCCCATGAAATGTCATTGCAGACATCCCATGCAGCGGCCTGGGTGACATGATACCAACGGGGGGGGGGGGCTTCCATTAAGCGATACTGCGGTGCTCTTATTGCGCGAGCTGTTGGGAATCTATATCTTGGCTAATGCAAGCTAAGGGTGTCAAAAAAGACCTCGCAGCAACACGAAGTGAAGCGCCGGAAGCGCGTCATGAATGAATGCATGTGTTGTTTGCATTGTGACAAGTCCCAGAATATATCAAATAAATCTGATATTAACATTCATGGGCCCTAGAGGATGACTTAATTTGACTTAATGATTTGGATGGAAAAAAAGTTACGACCTACACGTTTTTGATACGCTGTCTATGAGCTGATTTTTTTTTTTTTCTGCAATAGCCAGTCGTGTATTAACATCCAGTCATAATAATTCAGGTTAGTTAGTGGCGGAGTCCGCCTTTCCCGTGCTGGATTCAGATTGCCTTCATACACGCAGGGGATTCACAGGAAAATGATTCCGCATTCAGCCTCCCTGTTTACTCGTCCGCGCTCCTTAAACTGTGTCAGAGCTGTATTAAGGTACCGCTAATGCAAACGGAACATGAAAAGCGTCGTAGCCAAACCGACTGAAATTCTTAACAATTGTAACTTCGGGAGGGGATTTTTTTTTTTGCCATGAAATTTGCTGTGTGATATTCATAGTTCCCGCACACACTGAATGCATCATACATACACAGAAGAACTAGCCGAAGTGGAGCAGTCAGGATGTAGCAATCAGGGGCAGCAAATGTATTAAAATTGTTTTTCCCGGAGATCTGATCTGGGTGTTGGCGCCTAAAAATAGGACAGCGGTACGTTCGTACATGTTGACACATGGCAACCCGCGATGACTCGTGTCACACTCTGCTCACATCAGGACAAAGTTTCCACATGGAGGCCAAAAATAGCATGATGTAATGTGAAGATAACCATGAAATTACCTCGCACATTCATAATCTGGAACAAGTTTGAATCGGGGATCATGTGTGGGCAGGTCGGCAGGTTTTCAGTGCTATTTGTCAAACAAATTCGGGCTCTCAGATGATAAACCCACTTCGATATTAGTGCTTCTTATACTGGCACTATTAGGCTAAACGTTTTTTAGCCATCACTCGCTATTCTCAGTATCTTTGCTTGTGTCCACTCGTACTTTTGTCTTTTAGTCTCTGTGTCTTTGCTTTGTTTTCCCCCCTGTGCAGTATTATCTTAACTCAAGGTCATAATAAAGGAAAGATTTTATATTGTGGCTGAATTTGTCTGCAGTCAGCACAAGTGCGCTTATTAGAAAACTGTTAACCCGAAAAAAAAAGAAAGAAAAAAAAAGATCAAATGGGTTTCTATGACAACTTCAAGTCAGCAGTCTTTTAACAAATCAAAACATGATTAATCTCTCCCATAAAGTCTGCGGAATGGAGCCTCCTTTTTTTTTTTTTTTTTTTTTTTATGAATGGACCTTCAAACTCCTCAAGAGATGATTAATCAATGTCTGCCGAAGACAAGGAAAAAAAAAAAAAGAAACTTTCCTTTTCTAAGGGAAATGTGTGACTTTTGTCAGCTTGATTCTAATGAGTTTCCCCTGTAGAACTGCAGATTACAATTAAGGTTTTTCTTTTATTTCCCTCTGCCTTTGTATTCGCCGCCATTACTTGACACACATATTGTCAAATGCAGCACGCACCTTGCATTGCCTGAATGAAACACACACCTAAAGCAGATATGCTGTTCGGTGATTATATCAGAAATCAAGGTAACCAATTTGCAGGTGATTGGTGTCTCGTGATTTTGCAGTATATTGACATTCTTCTTTGGTAAACGGGGCATTTTTCCTTTCCAGTCGCAACTGCGCTGACCAGAAAATAAAAACATGTACACTATTTCATCAGAAAATATCCTACATTTCTAGCCAGGCCGGACAGTTTCCGAACGCTTACTGAAGAGTCCTGAAATGTAAATTTAGAATTTTACTTTCAAAGTAGCTTGGAGCATTAAGAAACAGGAAACCGGTGCTATGAAAGTTTTATTCCAACCTGCTGACGGTAATCCCTTTCTCATCACTCCCTTGAACGCTTTCGGTGCAGTTAAAAGAGGAACAATCGATAATGAACTGAATCTGGCCACATTAGAGCCTCCATCTGGGATATGAATGTTCCCCCCCCCCCCCCATAAATCCATAACATCACGGGTGAAACACAGTGACAGAACTAATGAGAGAATATGCTCTCAGTGCACAGAGCTTTTTCTTTCTTTCTTGAAAACAATACAGCACTCTCCACCATTTAGGAATGCATTGGTATCCATCCACTGAGCCCACCATTATTCCTCCATCAATGTCATTCAGAGGTGTCATCTCAGCGTGGAACTGTCTCAGGATGATGACTGAAATCTAACTGTTTTTTAATGTCACCTCATTTTTTCTCTCTCCGACTCACACGCCGCCACGCGAATTAACGTAATAACACAACGCCAGAACGCAAAAAGCATATTCTCATTTGCGCCGTTAATCCGAGTTCCTCGATTGTCGAATTCGGTCACGCGTGCCCTATTCCATCACCTGTTTCCTACAGGGTTATATTCCACCTCAGTTAATTGAGTAATTAAATATTTTTATATCCGTGCTTACGCGGGTGGAGACAGCCATATAAATACTGTAATAACAGGGCAGACTTTCTGCTCTGAAGGTCAAGCGTGCCGCACAGACTTCTGTCTGCCCCTTAAATATTTCATTACTTCAAAATGAAAAATAGTACATCCAATTCAAACATACCTGCGAGTCATTCAAGGCGGCTTTTAGATGCAGTGTTTACAATATAAGCAGGGCTGGATTTTCACTCTCTTTTTATCCTGTTTAGATCATTGTGTTTATTTGTTCTCCGTCTGTAATCCTTAAAATAGAGAAGCGATTCAACACTAATGCCTCAAATGAATGGGATCACATTAAGCCTACATGTTTGCGCACTGATCTGCCTGCTTTGATTAGTAAAACAGGGCTTGAGGTAAAAACAATACACCAGAGGTACGAGATTAATTGTTAAATTGGTTATCGATTAATCTGCAGAACATTTTTGAGATGAAGTGATTCATTGTTTGCTCTGTAAAATGTCAGAATAGAGTGAAAAATCCTTATTTCCACTATCTAAAGCGACAAAGGACGAGTAAAACCAGAATATTCACACTTGTGAAGTTAGTAAATCAGTTAATAAATCTAATGCAATGTAGGCATGCATGTATGTGATGGACTGGAATCAATAATACGATTTAAGATCAAGCGTGTGAAGCCACGGTAGCAGCACTGAGGCGATAACATTTGCTATTAATAAACCCAACAAACATTAACGTTACAATTTGGACCCGTTAACGGCAGCTGGACGAAAAGCCAGCCAACAGCTGTGTGGACATTTCACTCTGAACTACAATTGTGAACTTCCTGGTAGAACTGAAGGAAAAGTCCGGGCATCTGTTTTGGAATATAAATGTCCGTACCAAAACTTTGTGCAAATCTTTGAGATGTTTTGCTGGACAGGTGAAAATTCAGACCAGCTGGCGAAACTAGATGATCAGTGAGTAGGATTCATCCTCTAGGCACAGCTATACTAAATTACATGGCAGTCTATCGTTAGGGGTCATGATTGATGACTAACTAAACTTCTCTAATCATGTTGCCTCAGTTGCTCACAACATAAGAAAAATCAGGCCTGACTTGACTCAACGTGCTACCCTACTGCTGATCCAGCCTGTGGTCATATCACGACTCGATCACTGTAACACCCTCCTGACGGGCCTCCAAGCCTGCATAGTGAATCCTCTCCAGATGAGCGCGGCGGCGCGTCTGGCTCTCAATCGATCCAAAAGGGCACTCCACTAAATTCAAATTGCTAATGCTCGGCCACAAAGAAGTCTCCAGTTCTGCACCCACCTACTTAAATGCCCTGATACGGGCATATGTTACCTCGTCTGTTGTTCCCCATTGGTGGAATAATTGGTACCACCAGAGGAAGGGCGGTTTTGTCTACCTTTAAAAACCTCCCGAAGACCCACCTCTTCAGAGAGTACCTCCTCTAGTCGCACCGTACCTTTATTGTGTCCCATTTTTGTAAGTTAGCGTCAGCTAAATGGCTAAATGTAATGTAATGTAAGCAATACACACAAAAATGCCAACCTACTGGCAGCGCTAGACAAAAAGTCAGGGGATTCCATCTGTAAGAGTGACATGGAAATCCATGGAAAAACGCAGTGCAGCTTTGTAGCATTTGAGAGTCATTAAGACAGACAAACACACATGCCCCCTTTCCCTTCCTGCTGCCCCCCCCCCCTTTGATTCGATAAGCGATAAACAAATGAATTAAGAGACAATTAAATGCTAAGTCCAATGTCAGACAGGAATCCCTCCCTCAACCCCACCGTGCAGTCGCTCACAAGCATGCTAAGGTTAACCCAGGCTAACATTAACACTGATCAGGGTGCAGCCTCCCTCCTCACAGGGTGCCAGGCCCCCGCTGTCCAATCTCCACCATCACACTCAGCTCGGTGTCGTTCGATCATCCGCAGAGTAAAGACCCCAATGTTAGACATTAATTATTCCAAAGGCCAGGACTCATTTGACTAATCAGCAGTTATGGGACTCGGGGGCGCAGCCGCCTGAGTGGCAAATGCCAATATCCACTCTGTCGGTAGGGGCAAAGGGAGGGGGTGACTATGGATCAACAAGCCAATATGGAAGAACTGATCCATCATTTTGTCAGCCTTTGTCCAAGGGGTGAACCATGTGATTTGCCAATGAGAAGCAGCCGCAGCGGTGGCGGGCGGAGAAGGGGGGGGTCAACAAGCAACGCCTCCCCGATGAATGCGTGACCGTGCTTACAACTGCCACTTACAGCTTTTAATTACATCAGAGGAGAAGGCAGAGGTGAGGGAGATGCACGCCGCTCTTAGCGTCGGCATTGCCACTGTACAAAAACGCGGTTGCGTCGGTGATGGTGCTCCACCAGCGCTGTGCATTTTAATCACTCGTTTGAAAAGTCAAAATGAAGCAAAGGCCACGTGTTGGCATTATCATATCATAATACTCTTAAAAAGGCGCTATCAAAACAGTCCAGGCTCATGTGAATGACTGTTATTAAAGACACTGGACCAAAGGGTCTCTGAACTCATCTTCACACAGATTGTGTACGTGTTGAACCCTGTTGAATCAAAGTGGCAAAGAAAAACACAAAGTGGCCATATTTCAATGGTGCATAAATTATAACCCTCTTTCCTAAAAATGCACTCAATTCCATTCCAGCTTCCCACGCTATGCAAGCATAGCCTTTACAGAGAGCTTTTAACCGATTGCATTATTTAAAAAGCCACCCCAACGCACAAAAGCAATTTGGTAGAATAGCAGCCGTAAAATATAGCTTTCAGTATTCAGTCGTGGGCACAAATGGTTTGTCTTTCATCACCGCTTTTCCCCCGTGAATGCTTCTGTCCTCTTGTCAGACATGGCACCAACCGCCCCCACCCCATTGCAAAGAGCATCATAAGTGTTACCGCCACACTCCAATGCAATTGATCTTACATCAGGTGCACTTGAACCGTCCAACCCCGCCCAATTTACGGCGCATTTTCCAGGCCGCTATTTGAATCGGCTCATTTGATTTTAGGCGATGCCTTTCCAGCGAGAGCGGCAAGATACGCCACCACACCACACCACAACACAGCACAGCACAGCACAGCACACCACGCACATGTCCAAACTCTCAAAAGGTCAATGACAAGAATGTCTTGTGATTTGAAAGACTGGAAGCACTACTCACATTTTATAGGTTCTGTTATTTAAAGGCATCTGAGAAAGTGGACAGAAAAAAAAAAAGTCCACTGAAAGAGAAAAGAAAAAAGAAATCAGTGGGCTCTAATTCATCTGGTTGAAGGATGAAGAAAAGGAGGGGAACTGTGCAACTAATTAAAATGCTGAAATGGTGTAACCTTCAGAGTTCCTATGTTTAAGCATGGCTTCTTGCTCCGCCAGAAAGAGGCAAATTAAATCAGGTCTGAGCAGTGACACGCCGTGAGAGACAAGTTCAATATGTATGATTTATCTACTTAGACAAATGAAATCACTGTCAGCTTATTCTTGCGAAAAGGTTTCAATGTCTCCTCCTTGGGAGCAAATGTAATTTGTATCAAATTTGATTTTGGAGAAACTTTTTTCCTCTCTTTCCCCCAGTGGCCAATGTGAATGGCTTTAAAGAGTGAACCCCCTCCCCCGCATGTTTGTGACCATCGACTGTCATTATCATAGTTCAGAAGAACAATGTCTTTTATATTAATATCATAGCTCTATCTTTGTTCCATATCTGGAGGAGACAAATGGGAAGGCTTACTTGCAGATTAACACCTAGTGTTTACACTACAGTGTGCTTAATGAATTGAATTAAGTCTTTCCAATAAAATGTCATATTTACCTTTCTCAGCAAAAGCTAATCATTTTTTTCTCTGCACATAGCTAAATAATTACATCTCTTTCAGCATGTCAGGGAATATTGATACATTTAAAATCTCATACGATTGTTTGAGACTGTCCTGTCCAATGACAAACTGATAAAGTGATGGAGAGAAAAAGTCCGCTGTGTCCTTATTTTCATCAAAAACTGCACCAAGATTTTACCAAGATGAAGACGGTCCGAACCAACCCACAGGTTGGTTTAATCCAAACCAACATGTTTCCCCAACCTACACCAAGTCATTTTTGTGTTTAAACCGAACCGATTCCTAACAATGGAAGTGTTACAGCAATGTATAAAAGTATTGGAAGGCAAAACAAAACAATAATGCCCTGCAGGCAGAAGTGTCAGATCAGAAAATGTTTAAACATCTTACTCTGGAGGGCAATTAAAAATCGAGTATTCTGTGGTTTCATTTCATTTTGTTGAAAAATACAAATTAAAAGTGGTGGAAATTATTCTCGAGGTCAAAGAAGTTTCCAAACACGGTGTGGAGCTTATCTTCTAAACAATGGAAGTGAAACCGAGCGCAAATCAAATCTGATTGAAAATTCCACGGCAGCTACCAAGTGGACCCGGTGGTAAGATTGTTTTGTCAGCCACTGTTTCCGAGATCAAAATGAAGTTGGAACCTCATTTTTTAAGCTAATAGCTAATTAAGACATCCTTAAGGCGGTCCTAAAATCTAAAAACGTGAAGGTCCACAAATACAAATCATGATTGCAAGCAGCCACACAGCAACGAAATGGACCTTAAGGTGAGGTTGTTTTGCCAACAAATGGGAAACTAATTAGAATGATGGACGTCGCCTGAAGTTGCTGACGCAGCATTCAAATACTCACCCCTCAAAGCCGAAAAATCACCCTGCGTCATCTTTCTGGTTAATGGAGCCGTTATCAATTCGATACCATAAATAAGAGCGCTTGGTGAACTTTGCGTTATCATTTCTCGCCACCAGCAACAGAGGTGAGTGTTTAAAAAGTGCTGACGGCGGATGTGTTTTAAGCAGCCAACCCTTTCTAGTCTTCAAATGATGCGACTGTCAAATGCGCTGGCTCTAACCGGCCTCTTTCAAGTAGGAAATTTGAAAGCTTCTTGGATGTAGACGGCAATGTGAACGGGTGATAGAGCTTCCAGCTGAAGAAAATGTTCTTTGAAATGTGTAATCTCGGTTTGGGAGGGGTTTGTTGATATCTGTGTTGCCGTCACCTATGGATACCGAGCGCTTAAAATTATTTACTGACCTTTTCTCCGCATGTTCAATTATATAACCATTTATCCAGCCGCATTCAAGGCGCCTAAAAAGAAGAGCTAACAGATGTAATGGCTGAATTTAAGTGCATTTTTCCATTTATCCTCAGCCCGACCATCCTATTTAGGTCCCCTGGTGTCATCATTTCCTGAATAGCATCCTCAGCGGGCCGACACCACTCGCAATGGTAACAATGAAAAATGTGCTTACTTTCATTCTGCAATCACCATCACCTCCGAATCCATAGTCATTTTCTCCAAAAAGGATATCCACATTAGCTAAGTGAGTGATTTATGAACTTGTCCACACAGTTTTAAATACAGAAACCACAGAAGGGAAGTTGGATAATCCCCATTAAATCACTTAGTGGAACTCTTAAGTTGTGCACATTTCAAAACAATGATACAATGGATAATTAATTACAAATATTATTACTCCTATCTAAATATAGTAACAGGATATTATGTAATAAAATAATAAAGTGAGTGAGTTTTTCTCAAAATGAGATACATTGGGATACTGACAATGATTTGACTGGTATTTAACTGCAGGTTGAGCATATTTCTGATTGATGGGTGCAACCTTCTAGAAAAATATTTGTGGGGTAAGTGGGGCGGTTTTCATTTACTGGTTCTAAAGCAATCCAAATCCAAACCCATAAACAATCCATGGGAAAGAAAACAGTTGAATGAGAGGGAAGGACATTTTTATTGGAGCTATTGGCTTTACTAGATAGTAGCAACTACTGTGACAACAGCACTTTTATTCTTGTCTTAACGAATTAACTTCCTGTCAGGATGTTAAGTTGTTTTTTAGTTTTTAGTTTTTTTTTTAGTCAAGGTCAGCGCAGCTGTAAAAAAGAGGAGTACCAACAGTTCTGATGTTGTGCAAACAAAAGATATTCATTGTTAGCAAAAGACCTTGAGCATCAAACTGACTTTGTACATAACGATGACAATGAATGAGAACAAGGCAGGAAGTAATTATTGGTGAAGCACAAGAGAAATATTCAGAATAGGACATGTTAACAGGTGCAGATACTATGGGCTGGGAAAACTGTCAGCACAAACAAAATACCAGACAAAGAAATGGCGTACATACAAATGAAAGACAAATATAACAGAGTACAGTAGCATCTGAGGCTCAGCGGTGAGGCTGCAAACCTAGGGACGGCCGTGTGGAAGACGGTGCCAGGAAAATGCATCATCTACATCCACCACCTGTTCATACCGGGAACCACAGACGTCCAAGCATCACAGCTAAAGTTTAGTCATGAAAGGTAGATTCCAAAGCAGCTGAGAAGGGCAACCGGTATCGTCAGAACGGGAAGATGCTGTAAAGTAGGCTGAAGTACAATTAATCTGACTGAGACAGTCATTTACTGCATAATAGTATTCATAATTAGGTACATTAGCATCTTCCTTCCTTCTAAGATATGACAAAATCAAGTGGCGTGATTATACACGGCTGTGAAATGAAGTCAATGCAGAAGTGCCAGAAACTGCAGTTCTTTGAACGGCCACTTGAGGCTGGCTGCAGAGAAAGTCAGTCTCAATAAGCACCCATGCAAAAATGCCCAATTTGCCCGTTGACAACTGAGTCTCAATTTCTATTTAACTCGCCCGCTCAAATTATATTAAAGCTATTAATATATTAAATATTAAATGACAGGTGAGATACCATTAGGTATCGTGTTCGAGCAACCAGGCGCCAAAATCAATTAAATGCTTTAACTGCAGATTGTATAAAATGTTGTTTTAATGACCCAGCACATACAGAGCTGTGAAGCGGTGAATAAAACGATTTTTTATTTTTACTTTTTTATTTGTTTAATGATGCCTATTTTAATGTACATTCAAAAAGCCCCAATGGTTTCTTATTCCCATATCCTGATGCAGCAAGAATTGATAACAGCACTTCCAAACAACGCTGAGGTAAAGGAAACAGAAGTTCATTTTGTTTACCCAGAATCTTGATTTGCCTCAAGTCCTGCAACTACTTCTGTAACAATGTTGCCGGGTCCATTTTGGGGAAAGCAAGGATTGTAATTTTTAGCTGTGTCACAGCAATAACTCGAGTTTCTTCAGTATGTCCAGTTTGTTGCTTTCTATTCTATTATGAGCAGGCCCAGGATAAGAGTAGAGTAGAGGGATGTAGACTGACAATCTAGCTGTCAGAGGCAGTAAGGTCCAGATCTCATCTCTAAGTACCAGCTGGCTGAAGGGGGGGACCCTGCACTACAGATAAGGAATAGTGTGACCTTAATCCCCCAAATGAAGCTTCCCGTGCCCTCAGGAAGTCAGGCGAAACCGTGCACCAGCCGGCCTGCCCGTACCCGCTACTCTCTCCCTACTGTATCGCTCTGCTCTAATTTTTCATGAGGCGCCCTGCCAGTAAACGCCGGATAAGAAGTGATGTAAACAAAAAGCTTGGAGAAAGCTCCAGGTCTAATTACAATTAGGGATATAATTGCTTACCGGTGACTATTTTCAAAGCAGACAAGTAATGATTTCCAATGCGCCTTAAAAAGCTAAAAAGGCAACAGAAGCTGAGTTGGGCATCGGCAATGTGGGGATCTTTCAAAGGAATGCCCTCAAGATATCACTTCTTTTCATTGCCAACAGCAAATTAATTTCTGTGGAATATATTTACAGTGCAGGTTATAAACTTTATTTTCAGTGATATTAAATACTCTGTCACACTACACTATTTCAGCATTAAAGTTTTCATCACTCGCGAGACTTGGATGAGGCTGTTATAACATAACCCGATAATCCACTGAGATACCAAGATTCATTTAAACATAAAGGGTCATTTTTAGCGCGGAAAATTTCACCGAGATTTACCGTAATACCGGTAACCGCTATCATCCCTAGACAATACCATGCTACTTTCACTTTTATTTCACACATGGCCACAAGAGGTGCGTCAATCAATCTTAAAAATACATTCTTCCTGTACTTCTAATTTTGAGGAACTTCAACAAAGTTATAATTCTCAGTGTGACACTTAAAAAGCCTTAAAATGTCTACTCATGGGTTGGACTTTAATGTATAAAATGGCTTATTTGTAGGTAATTACAGTTACTTGAAAACCATTGAGAAAAATTCTATGTGCAATGGACGGGTATTGGATAATCTGTCATAATACTCAGCCATAATTCCAATTTACATTAGATTAATAATTGCAGTATGCTTCCAGTCCATGCAAGGCACCAGGGCAATACTTAATTATCTATTCATTACTCACTGTTAGTGGTATCTCAGTTAATATGTTGTTTGTGCCTGTAGGTAGTATTATGAGCAAATATTGTACCAGTCCAACATTTCTCTTGTGGTTTGCTCCTTGGATTCAGCAAACTGTGAAACACTTGGGGACTTGCAAACAAGTATGACATTTTTACCCTGAGGGACTGCTTACATTAAATATTAGCACTGACAGGTGTAGATTTCTCATGCCATCAAATCAAGTTGAGGGCTGCTCTCCCACATCCTTGCAAGCTAAGGCTGTAGCCAAGAAGTCTACCTCAGTTCACACACAAGTCACTAGAACCAGGTCCAATCAGCTCCGAATCAAGACCAGGTCCAGTCGGGGTGCAGATCAGTCGAACTGAGACCAAAAATATCCCAGAAAAGTGTCCATGTCTTAGCATATGCAGACATATAAAACAAATATTTGAATTTTTAACTATACTATGTACTTCATAACGTAATTATTGCATCTAATAAATCAACAGAGGTTTGGGTGCCGTTGTGTATCGAGTAATATAAAATTTGTAGCGTCTCATAGCACAAAATGACCAAAATTAATTAGCAGAGCTTTCAATTGTTGATTAGCGCCAACAAATACTTTATCATATACCGAATAGTGACAAAGTATTATCATCATGTTCACTAAATGTTTCTGATCGAGCTTCTGCTCTAATTAGCTGGCGTCTTTGTTCCATTGTTAAACTGTCACTTTTATATTACTGCCCATCTTTAACGTACGTAAAGCTTTGCCAGAGGCATGTCAATAACCATGTCGATACCGCTGCCAATTCCTTGGTTGCCAACAGAAGGCTGATGAAAGTTATAAATTACTCAGTGCACTCTGTAAATTGTTTATATTGCTGGGAAGAAAATAAACAGAGGCAGAACAGGTAGGCAGAGAAAAATAGATCCGTGAAGCGCTTGCCATCGGCAGGAGAAGGTTGAGACGGTCCCCCATGAAAGCTGATGCGAGAGTCGAAACAGACACATCAAGACAAGTTAGTACGACACGTGTATAGTGCTCAGTCACCATTCTTGCTCCGGTACGATTACAAGGCAATATATGATCAGCATAACTTATCCTGTCCTCCATAACGAATTTAATACAAACAAATGACTTTAACATCAGCTATCAATGCAGGGATGACAGTGTCGTCGTGTGTTTCGACGGTGGATGCGTCATCCCGGAGACGATACATTAAAAGTATGGAACATAAGCGCGGGTGATGGATGGGGGCGCATCTCGACAGCGAGCGTCAACCCTTTCTACAGGTTTCCTGACAGAACACCGCAGCTGCCTCGAGGCAAACTACAAAAATGCAATCTTTCACAGCCCACTGGCCAACGGAGCTGCCGTTTGTAGAAGGCCTTCAAAACCTTTTCCTCCCAATAGCTCCTCATTACAGTGCGTTTAGGTTCCGTTAACTGTCATGTTCTCAAGCGTGAGTTGTTTCATGGGCATGTTTTTAAAGTCGATGGTGCATTTCCAGGAGTATTAGTCCGCACTCAGTGTGCTATAACAACAGGTATGTGTTATATTCAAAGAGAGAAAAATAAAAAATAAACCTCCTTTCTGTAAAGGCAGCGACCGAAATTAGGAACACACAGGCCGAGAGACAGGCAGAAAGAGACAGCAAGATTATGAGTGTTTGAAAAGTATTTTAAAGACACCCCTGATGTATGTAAATCGATGCCTCCTCGCTCCTTTGTGTGTCTGGGAGGACAGACAGGCTGTGGCTGTCTCCAGGAAGAGAGTCGACACCGATATGAATTCCTACACTGCCCCCTGTCGGTGATACACGGCCGAGCACAGTGAGGCACGGATGAAACGCCTGGACTGGTTAAGCGCTTATAGAAAATGGCTGGCTGGACGGATGGATGAGGATTACGAGGTTAAAGAGAAAAAAAAAGAAACTGAATGTGCCACAGTGCATGCTGTACCTCAATGCAAATGTGATCAACGAGGGCTTAAACATGTCTGTGCACACAGCCGCTCATCTCGAGATCAGTGTGTGTGCTTGCCATTTGGAGGTCACATATAGAACTCTTCCAAAGTCATTGTGCAACGCCGGCGAATCTGAACCTCCGTGCAAAAACGCCAACCGTGTCTTGAGGGGCTGAGGAGTTTTCTTTTTTTTTTGTGGCCTATTGTTGCTTACTGCCTGAGCAGAGTGGATAAATCAAACCAATGGCCTGGGAACACCCCTGGTCAGCCGCAATGGGAGAGTGAGTAGGGGATAGTAGGAGTGAAGGCCCACACATTGGAAAATGAACTGCTGTCTTTCAAACCAAAATCCCACATGATGGGAAAGCAGCGAAGTGGCACTACACTGTGACAGCGCCTTGTTAGTGACTTTAGCTTAAGAACTACCACTGCATTTGGCTCCTTCTGAGAGGGAAGGGAGCTGGAAAAATGAATAAAAGCTGGGGAGCAGAGAGAGAAGTTCTAGTCGAGGGGAGAATGGAAGAGAAAGGGGACAAAGAGAAGAGAGATATGGCCATGGATCACCGGTCTTTTCTAGTTCATGGAAAGTTCATTTGAACTCTTGCTCAGATTCATGTCATCTGTTTAGCTGTTCATTGGTCCCTGGGGTGCATCTCTCTGCCTTCACAGTCTGTTCAACTTGACAAAAGGGCAAGGAGGCTTATCAAATCTCCAGCAGCCAGGAACAGGTCCTTGGCCAAGTTACATATTTCAAATGAAATTCACAATATCAATTATGGATCTCTCCCAGTATGGACAAAGTGGTTTCAGTTTCTCACTGGCAAATAAAGACATATGATCGTTTGGAGCTTCTGAAGGGGAAAAAAAAAAAAACAAACAGTAATTTTGGCAGACAGTAATAGTAGTCTAATTACAAACAGTGCCTCTGTCAGTGAGTAAGTGGGCATTGCGGAATGGTATAAAAAATTGCTCCTTCTGTCTTTGTCCAGACGACTGAAAAGCAATGAGAATAATTTTTTTTTTTTTTAAAAGAGGAGTCATATGTAATTGCTACAACAAATGCCAAAGTGGCAAATGGCTGTTGTCAAACTGAGAGGGAAATTAGGCAGAGGACAGTTCATAAGAGGATCTCCAGGCTGTATGTATCAATAAGTTTCAGTCAACGAAAAAGAAGTAAAAACCGAGCTCATACGCAAACACGTGCGACTCCCTGGCGGTACACGTGACGAAATGACGAACGCTATTCGAAAAACATCAGCGTCTAATTCAGTTCGCTGAGGGAGCTCTAAAGATTCATTGTATCAATGTATGCTATGTTAGCATCTAGCAGGTGAACATAGCAGAGCATTTAGCAGCTCAAATGTGAGCATCCAACTTACAACAAGAACTCACATTCATCGGGTGGCTACAAACATGACTACACAATCTTACGAATGCCTCCAAAAGCCATCTGCATGCTAACAAGTTTGCCATGTCATCGTATAAAGTCATGAAATGTAAGTTCCACGTTAGCAATTTGCTTGTCTGCTCAAAAAGTGTCCAAAATATCGTTTATTGCCCGTTTAAAGCAGCCTTATTAAGTATTATTTACTTGCAGTGAAATAACCTCGAGCTATATGAAACACATCCATAATTGATTAGCTCGCCGGCCTGCTGTTATTGTCAATTTTATGTTTTATTGCTTTGCTTTTAGACACGTTTCTTCTTCTCCTTATATAACGCCCTTCGTCTGCCCCCGTGTTTGAAAGATGGCATACAAATAAATTTGCCGCGCTTTGTTTTGCTGCCCCCCCCCCCGCCGCCAACAACACCGCCTATCCCTTCCGTATCTCACCCCAGCTGACCATCTTCTCCATAAAACTCTGCCCGTGCAGCTCGTTCATCAGGAACTACACCACCCGTTCGGTGAAAGATAATGCTCAGAGTCAAGGTCACCCTGACTTTAAAAAGGCCATAAATGCAAGAATCTGAAAATCCTGTCAGTTAACTGTGGTGTGTAATAGTATACTGCCTTCTCTGTTCACCTTTACCCATGATGCCTCCGTGCTTTGCAAGACTTGCCCTACTTTGTCTTCTGAGTGGGTATAAGTTTCACCTCAGGAAAGGGAAGGCGGGGGAAGGGTGGAGAATGACTTAGCTGTGAGTGTAGATTGTTTTCTAGTCTCGATGGCATACATCACTCCACCTCTGTGATACAGGCTGAAGAATATATGTGGTGCGGGCTTCACAAAATTGCCATGGAGGATCTGGCATCTTAAAATCAGTTGGAAGTCATAAATCAGTGTGAGGAGCACAAAATCCTGGAGTCTTGAAAAAGTTTGAAAAACTTCCAATTGGAACAACAATTTAAAGTGAATCTATCACTGTAAATCAGAGGCCATTTGATCATGTGTGTGTATCACTGTAGACTTGCGGGTTTGTTTTATATCAACGCGCACGCGGTGGAAACGCGGTGAGAGCTGAGATGGAAATCAGACTTTTCTAATACTCGGATTCGGGTGTTTTCATCTTCAAAATGAAACAAAAAATCTCTGTGGTGTCATTAAGACCATCGCTTCTGTCAATCACAGCACAGTCGAGCCCACACACAGACCCACTTCTCCAGATGTAGTCCTTAAAATTAGCAAGAAAAGGAAGAAGAAAAAAAAACTCTGATTTCACACAAATAGGATGAGCTGGTTGTCGTTTTCTACTGGGAGCGCTTCGATCTATTTCACTTAAGAAAAAAAAAAAAAGAATCAAGACCAGTAAACCAGAGCAAGTACAACACCATGCCAGCTGAAAAAAAAAAAGAATTAAAAAAAAAACAGAGTGATGTAAACCGGTACAAGAAGGCAGGAAATAAGCCAACACTCCAATCACACCGGAATAATCCTTTATGGGAATTTATGGAGCGCAGAGTGCAGTGCAGATTTCCGCCTCCTTCATCACTCAAAGAACTGGAGGTTTTGCTTCCTGAGGGATGCTTCAACTTCCCACTGCACACAGTTCAACACTTGTATGACATTGCAAGGAAGAATGAAGCTGCTCTGAAGGCATAGCATGGCTTTATTCCTTGCTGGGTAAATAATATTCAAACAGTATTCCCACCTGCTGTATCTCTTTATGATATCCACACGTATATATGACCCGGGGCCGTGCAAAAGCGCAGAGACAAACAGAGCCGATATGTTGCTCCTGTATTAAAAAGTGACGGCTGAGGACAGATTACATTTCATTTCTATCGTGTCTATAGTGTGGCGTTTTGAAGCCTCAGGTGTCTAGCGTGGTATTTAGCACGCATGCAGAAAACACAAACAACACAAAGAGCCCTCAAATATACCTCTTGGTTGAGTCAAATGAAAAATGAAAGCTGTTAAAATTAGCCTCTCCGTTCGTTGTATTATTCCGCTTAAACCATGCTCGAATGTGATTAAAATAAGACCAACTGCAGAAAAGGCTGGGATAATACACCAAGAGGTTGTGTGCATGTATCATAATGCTTCATTTAGGCACTAATTCAAATTGAAAAACAATATAGGCTCGGTAACGGTGACATGATTTGCTCATGCTTGTTTTTCAGCAATAGCTTTGCTTAGAGCTGAGAACCTCTTAATTCGAGGAGCTGGGCCACTTTACATATTTCAAACAAAAACAACATTATATTGTTCACAAAACCTAAATACAAAGCAAAGAGGACTAAAAATGCTTTATATATTTTTCTTCGCAGAAAATGTATCAAACGCTTTCCTGATGGAAATGATTTTAGGGGAGAGAAAGAGAAAGTAATATCTGATTTGCTTGTCACATTCAGAAAGAAATCAGTTCTTCGTTCGCTTGTAATTTGTGTCGTGGTAGCTGAAGTTAAAACATGCACTTTGTTTTCTTTTTAGTTTTGGAACTAGTGAGACGTGAATATACTTGACTTCTCTAACTAAGGAGTTACTGGAACAGTCAACATGTTTGAGCCACAGTTTTGATCATACAACCACCCGCAACACGATAAATGATTCTTTTTAGCCGACTTGGCAATAGATTCTTGATTTTCATCACGAGTTTCTATAATCTATACAAAACATTTATCTAATTTGCAGTGCCAAACTGTATTCTTCACTTTGGAGAAAGTCATTTTACTTGATGAGTAAACTCGCTAATTAAAGCTGCGAGAGCTTTCAGAGTTCTGGGAAATACTCATAGTGGACCTTGAGTTTATTATTACATCTGTGCAGTACCTACTAGCACAGTCTTTCTACCACTGCACAGAAATTTTAAAAATGTTGCCATGACAGTTACAGCTAAACCAGAAAAGAGTGTTGACAGTATTGTACATGCTGCCAGATTTATCCGAATGCTAAAGCAGTCTACATGGAGGTGCAGTAAGATACTCTGCATTTAAAGACTTGTGGAGTGTGATGCTGAGGCGCAGTTGTTAGCATGCCCAACTAAAAAGCTAAAAGACTAAAAAACTAAAGAGCTAAAGAAAATTATTCACGAATAAACAAAAATTAGATTGATTCACAGAATCTGGAACTGAATGCTATCATAGTTTAAGATAATGTGAGCAGCTCTTTCAAACTCAGCTTCCAATAAGTTCCCACCCTAAAAAAAAACCTAGTTAAAAGGTCTAGCGTGCAGGATTTAGTGACACCTCGCAGTGAGCTTGCAACCAACTGAATACCCCTCGCCCCACCTTCCCCTACAGTGGCCAAGAAGCCCATGAAACGATCTTTGTCCTGGGTTATTATAGAAACATAGTACAACATTGCGGACTCACTCCCTATGTGGATATAAAAGACTTAGTCTTAGTCTTAGTTTCAGGAATTATACATCATAGATCCTCCTAAATCTTACACAGTGGACCTTTAAGTGGAAACGTACTGTTTGAAAATACACGCATCTCACATAATACTAAGACTTACTAGCTCTATTGTATGCTTATTTACACATCTTCTAAATGTATCATTAACTGGTCAGGATGTTGACCTTTTACCCGAGACATTGTACATACCCATCAAGTTCATATTCAAGACCTTTTTTCCCAGAATTCTCATGTTAAAACAAGAAAGATCAAGTTAGCGAGAGAAAGCCTGAACTGATGGAGCTAATGTTAGCTTAATAAGCTAGCTGCTGCGGTGGATAAAATGTGTCAGCAACAGGCATGACACTTTATGAAAAGCAATTACTAGTAAGTATTTTCAGTGGTTAGTCTGCGATTATCACCACTGCAAACCGTTTGCTGCAGCAGAAGGGAAAGCTTGACAGGCGTAGCTACACCAAGCAAGAAGGGCGCATGGTAAACACGGTTTATCCGTTTAAGTGTGTGCATTTGAAATACATTTGAATGAAAATACATTTACTTGGAGTCGGTTAATCAGCGTTTACTATTTATGGAAACTGTGCTCTTGATGACTTATGGAAACATGAGCCGCAGTCATCAACACAGCGCTAAAACCAACCCAGCAGCCTTTCAACCACGAGGCAGGCCTTCCTTAGCAAACTTCCCAGCTTGCTTACCATTCTGTTTGGGTTGCCTCCACGCCTCTCTTTATTGCACAATTCATGGCGGCCCATAAAGGCCATTACAGAGCAGTTTAAAGTGACAAAGCATGTGATGTGAACAAGAAGCAGAGAGGCCATTATCACTGTCTAGGGCCAAGCAGCGGTGCCAAGTCCAGCTGGTACCCGCAGCCCCCCGGCAGTGCCCCCATGGCGAGTGAACGTCCGCAGAGTAACACTTGGGTCTCACAACTGTCCTGGAATACCGCTGAACGTCATCAGGATTTAATGAGGTGACAGTGCATTGTATCAAAAGCTAGTGGGGGGTCCACTGCTGCCTTCCACTCTACCCTCATTAAAATCCTTTTAATGGGCTCTGAGGAGGGCAAACCTCCTCTAACTGGCTTAACGCTTGTTCAGGTTGTCAAGGAAAATTATTTTTGTTTAAGGACGAACTTGCCATACAGCACTGAAATATTGATTTGAGTAAACTTCAAGGGAGTTGCTGGCTGGCACTAGTATAATGGCACAGCCAGTGTCTACAGAGCTGATGGCTTTCTGAGGACTCAAAGAAATGAGAAAGGATACAGGCCCGACTTTAAATTTAGCAAGTTAGGTGGCGGTTGGAAAGAATAGACTGATAATTGACACTTTCGATTTTGACACGCCATCATTCCTCTGCACAGTTACGTCCAAGTACAGCATCTCGTCAAGTTTAAACGAAAAACAAAAAGGTTAAAGTGAACGCTCAGTCGTTTTGAAGGAGGGGTGACATTTACAGACAGGGCTTTGCCGGTGTTTTCTTACAATAGCAGCGCAGCGTGATTCAAATCAAACAGATAAGATCAATCAAAGTATATAATATGTTTAAAGAACATCCCCCACAGCAGCTTTTCATGTTTCGAGTTCATTATGTGCTCTGCACTTTTCAAGCTCACGCTTCGAAAGCAAGCCTCGAGCCAGTCAAGATGAATATATTTTCCATTCGGTGTGACAGCTTATGGAAATCAAACAGGCCCAGGCATTAGAGTCGTGGATGTGGAGCATTTTTTTTTTTTTGGTTTGTTTCTTCTTCTTTTTTTTTCAAGAACTAATTACATCATTAACCACATTAAAACGACTTTGCATTCGAGAAAAGGGCAAACTACGTCTATAGTAGAAAACGCAATCTGTTTGTCATAGTAACGTGGAAATGGGAGATGGTAGCTTTCTGAAAATTGAAGACGGGGCAAAATTACACGTTAATTAGTCTGACAGTAATTGTGTATTTACTCAGTTAATGAGTGCGGATGCTTAAAAGTAGATAATGGACCAATATGTCCTTAAGGTACAGCGATTAACATAAATTAGCTTTCTTCTACCAGTCAGGCATGGCCACACTCCTTATCAAGGTTTAGGACACAGCCATAAGTCTCAATGGTGATCTAATACATTGTCTTGGTTGTTATAATCAGGAATTAAAACTCTCATGTCTCATGATGCAGAGGAACAAAGACCTGTAGTCTTAAGTCACAAGACAACTTTTACATACAGTGCAGTGCATACAGATGGAGTTTTGATACTACTACTTAGGATTGCAAAATTTTTAAAAGTTGTAAACTTTATGTGGGAAGTAACAGGGCATAAACCTGATGATTGATGATATTATGGGGTAATGTATGGTATCAATGTTTAACTTCCAAATAGCATGTGAAAATGTAATCGTACAGTTGATAGCTAGCTGATAAGTTACATGCTAAATAAGCCATAGCTAGCATCATTTCATTGACCATTGAAACTGAGGATTGAGGCGATCTTATCGGGACGTAGCCTTCCCCCCAATTACTAAATTACCCAAAATTTCCAGATAATTCCCATTAATTTGCATCATACCCATGGAAAGCATCCAAAGAATTGAATATTTCCAAAATTCCCCAGCTTAACTTCCCATGGAAAGTTTCTGGAAAGTTTCCACTCCTTTGTAATCCTATTCTACTATTACTATCCTTTAAAAAATCATTTTTTAGACGAGGAAGAAGAAGATTTACTGCATTAATCCTTTCTTTAGTTTATGACCACAGGTAGTACTGTGGGCCAAACTCTTTACAAGCTGGTCCCCACTTGACTGTATCATATACACACACACAAAGGAGACACGAGAGACATGGTACACAGTAACAGGCAAAGAAACACCAACAAAGACAAGAAAGAAGCTCGCAGACATGGATGTCGAACAGTTTCAAATATTCAAATATGTATTTGATGTTGCTTTTTCTTTTTTTTATGTTGATACTCGAAATGTTACCTTTTGATCTCAGTGTGCCACTGAAAAAAATCAAACGGAATATTTGGGGGGGAAAAAAAGGAAAAATATTCAAATATTATGAGCATGGAAATACATTCAACACATTTGTTAAGAAACACAGAATGTCACCATTTATGTGCCTCCAAAACTCCATTTGTATGCTCATATCAGAGTGATTACCTGCTGCTGCTTTTCCTACACTTCTAAATGAAGCGCATGAGAGCTGCAGATGGATGTACGAGCTCTGCCAAAACGGGAGCTCTCCTGTCAGTTGACCTCTGGACAGCTCCTACAGGTAATGCTGAGAATGCAAAGACTTTGACTGGATTTATGCTGCCATTACAATTTCTGTCACTCTAAACTAAAAAAAAAAAAGTTCAAGAGGATGACCTCCACACGGGTGATTGTGGTGACAGTGAAGGACACCTCGACCACAGTTAATCTTAAAAAAAAAAAAAAAGTAATACGTGATTTGTTTTTCTTCTGGCTGCCAAACTCTGTACCGAGTACTGACATTCAGACAGCCTTGTCAAAAAGTCCAGAAACAAAGTTCGGGGATGTGTTTTAGTTTCTTCTTTTTTTCACGAATGCACATTCATCATGCCTCGCGCTCGGTGAAATTGAGAGACAGACCTGAAATCCCTGAATGATTTTCGCATCGAGGCACTTTCTGTGATGTGAGGGGAAGCTATAACTCTTCAAAACAGCAGTTATCCCCGGCAATCTATAAACATACATCATCCGGTAACAACACATTCATCACGGGGTGGCAAGAAAAGAGCTGAGGTGGGGTAGGTTTGCGTAATACCTCTGATTAAATCTCGGGGAGCGCGGCACAAAAAGTTACATTCTCAAGCAAAATCATTTGTTCTTGGCAAATTAGTGTGGGCAGGTGCTATTATTCTCACATGAACTCTTTGGCTTTGGGAAAGAAATTCATCTTTTCAGCAATAGGAGAGAGCAAATCACTGTGAAGTTATTCAATCACTACCTAGTGATTCAAGTGAAATTACCTTTTTTGCTTTGTATGCAACTACTGAGCTTCAGTGTAGATGGCATTTAGAACAATGATAGCGACTGTCAAAGAGAAGCCGCCCTGGTTCACAGCACCCGGGGACCGGAGGAATAAGAAACTTACTGGGCTCACTGTAACTGCACAATTTCACTTTAAAGCTTCATTTACCCCCCCCCCCCCTCAGATGAATAACCTATTGCAAGGGCAAAACGCCGCGGCCCGAGATCCTTCCTTTAAACTCGTCGAAACTTCCGCCGACAACACCTCGGCGTGTTTAATCTGACCCTTCCTTGCAAAGCCGCGACTGAACGCCGCCGCGATATGAATAAATAAGCAAACACACGCTCATCGTGTGCCCCCCTCACACGGCGTACAGTTCTGAACTCAATTTCACACTCCGTTGCCTTCTCAGACAATTTAGACAGGCTGATGCCAACAGCAGAAAGTGAAGAGACAATGCATTTATTTATCGACTTTTTGGCAGAAGGGAGGATTTGTCAGACAGTGTGTATGTGTGTCAGAGGTGTGAGCGTATGTCTGTGTGTATGGGCGCACGTGCCCGACGCACCTATATGTGACACATTGGAGGGGAAGCAAGAGGAATGTGATTCAGCCCCCCGAAGAGACGAGAGAGAGAGGAAGAGCGAGACAACAGGCATATCCAGGGGAATTGTTTTCTTAGTCACTCATCCGGTGTTTGTCCCAGCGCTCCGGCGACGTGTCTGAGGAGGACATGAAACGCTCCACGTCCGCGGAGAGACAAACTCCAGCGTGAGAATGCTGACGAATAAAAATGACTCGGTTGGAGTTTAAACGCAAGTGGGCCAGTTGTCAAAACAAGTCAACGTAAATATTGGACCAAAAAATGCTATGTGCCCTATGTGTGCACACTATAGTCTGTAGATAGCAACAGTCCGCCTATATACAGCATGCTATACTATTATTTACGTGCATTTATGTAGAAATAAATGGAGGGATGAATGAAATGTGTGCACGTTTAATAATCTGTCATTAGTAGTTCCTGTAGGAGCTAATGTAGGATCCAGATTTTTTGACTCCCAGGATATGGTGGCTTCTGCCGCAATGCTAACTTGCAGGAGCGTCCCTTTAAACCACGACGAATAATTATACAGTGTGGAATAAAATTTGTATTAAAACTGAAAAGAAAAATACTTTTCGCTCTGTTTAAAAGTCATGAGACCGTTACCTCCACTGCATTTTTTGGCCCCTCCTGTCAGTCTCTTTATGCGCAGGGTCTATGAAAAGCAGCCCAGGCTGCTATGTTTCTTTTTAAAAACCCAGATCTTTAAGTCTTTATTTTGCATCAGTCGCACACACTTTGCAAAGTGGCGTCAAGGACAAAACCTTTAAGCTGGCAGGGGGGAAAATGGAGTGCCTTGCCAAAGGAAGAAAATTTCTGCCTGGAAATTATTCAAAGCACCGCCGTGTAGAAAATATCCAAACGTTCCCCAAGTAGAACCAGAGGTTCAGGTTCACTGAGCAGTTCCTTATCACAAAGACTTTGGGTAATTGACTCAGACATATCAAATAAACTTTCTACAACATTCACAAGTAAGCAGGTATGACATTCTAATGGGCTTCTTCATTAAGTCTTTCGGCAGGGGGGTAATGTGTTTGAAATTAATGTGACATTTTCGGCTCCAAAGAGTTTCAGTCTTCGGCTATTTCTCGCCCGCCTAATGCTCGTTGTGGAATGCAATTTATGCACAGTTGTGATCTAACACAAAGCTGTGTTTTCCAAGCCGGAATCCGACATCTAACGCTGGACAACGCGCACGTGTGCGTGCATATCAGTGCCGCGAAAAGAGCAGCAGAGTGGCAGTCGGGTGTACGCAGGCTATCTGATGTGAGCAGAGGTTTCTCACTGCAACAGGAGTCACCAGGTCAAATAGTATTCCAGGCTGTGGATGAATATCTTTAATTAGTACAAGGATTCCCAACCGTCTTTGACAAAACATGGAGCAATTTCGCTGAAGGAAATTCGTTTAGTGTGTCAGTATAGATCTAAAAAAGAAAAGGTTACATCAGCAGGAGCTTTCCGAATATGTAGAGCTGCAAAGGCTTGTGTGTGGGGCCCTACAAGTTTTAAAAGGAGCATTATTCACACATCTGATCTGTCAAAAGGTATAAAAATATATTTGAGATTTGACCAGCAGCATGGTGTCTTTTTGTGCTATTAATTCTTGATGAGTCACTGTCTGTCAACGCGCGGTACATGACATTACAAAAACGATGAATATAGAACATACTGTACTGTAATACGGTAACTAGGGAAACCGGTTTGAAAGAAAGAAAGAAAGAAGATGAACATCATATCCTTTCCCTGCAATATGAAGGAGTTAGTCTTCCCCAGTTGAGTTTTATCCAACACTACGCGCTGTTATCATCATTTCCGACTAAGCAGAAGCTCCCCAGATACTCCCCAGAGAGCGGCATTGAGCTGTACTCGCGCCTTTGCCATGTTACCATGGAAACATTCCCATGGCATAGCCCATTACAGAAACAGACACTTACACATCATTTCGGAAAAGCTTTCCGGGAGGAAGATTTCAACCCGTGTGAAAACACTACGACTGTCTCTTACTTAAACTTTAAACCTGAATCTCCGTCGGAGGTTTTCTGTGAACATTTAATTCTTAAAAAGGGTTCAAGACAGCTCACTAAGGCATCCTCCAAAACGCTAAAAAAAACAAATTACACAAAACTCTTCATTTAATACAGAAACACGAGGATGTGCCCCCATAATAAAATGCACTGCTGTAATTGTCTCCAAACTGCTGACTCATTTCATCAAGCGTAAATTGAAAATAACAAACAACCCCCTAGCAGCCCTTCGCCTCAGCATCTGTGTCCTCCATCACCTAAATGAGGACCTTGATGAGGTTAAGTACAAGAGTAGCCCCTGCCCAGTTGTTTCACATATTCAGCAGTGGGGAGCCATTATTCAGGAGGCCTGCTTGGTTTTGATTAAGTCACGTTTTATTATACCAACTCTGCATCCGCGTAATGAGTCCGGCGCAGGGATGATAAAGCTTTGATAAAACATCTAACGTGGCTGTTATGACTTCTCGGGCCGGCTAAAATGAATTTAAAAACAAGGCTCAGGTGAATGCTGAGTTTAACTCTCGGTGGCAGGATGCTGGTTGCTCACCTCGGGGGAGCAGAGGACAGAGAGAGAGAGAGAGAGAGAGAAGAGAGAGAGAGAGAGAGAGAGAGAGAGAGAGAGAGGGTGGGCAGCGCCTTTGCCTTCTTCTGCAAATACCAAACCTACCCCGACCAGACGTGTGCTACATCACAGCTTGCACGTCTTGAGCGCCGAGTCATCACTCAACCTCCAGAACGCTGATTGCTCTATTATGACATATCATTACTTCTGTGACTAATGAGTCACCTCGGAATAGGTTGAGGTGAGGTTATCAATACCGAGGAGGCCTATAATCGGCGGACTTCTGCCGTGAATACAGGATGACTCATGATGGATCTTTTGGTTTTGCGGTGTTGATTTTTGAAGTGACTCATCACGTCCGCGTGACCTTTAATTGCGCAAAGCGAGAGTCAATTCATCTTTGGAGGAAAAATGGCATAAAAACTCAATTGTGAAGTCTTGAGAGGGCTGCATCGCCTCCCGCTGATTAGTTTGGGTTGGACCAGATTAAAGTGAACGGCAAGGGATTGTTGATTAATGTTAAAGTCACTTCAAACTCACCTTGATTAATTACAGAGAAATCCTTATTAGTTCTGAACGGCTTTAGCCTCTGACAAACAAATAGTTCATTTCCTAAGCTCATAACCACGCGCACCGCACACATCCGCTCGACAATGACATTTCTGCTCATCAACATGGCACCGAGCGGTTGTTATCTCACTTGCAATAAATACATGTGTCAACATCATCTCCCACTGAATTATTTGCAGAGTGCATCGACAAATGGGTGACAACGTGCAGCCAGGCTTTGTGCAAACTTACCGCTTTCAGGCAGGCGGTGCGGGGTCCCGAGGAGCTGGAGCAGGACCAGAAGCTTTCGGCACATGGACGCGGAGATAAACAAGCACCTCTTCCTCCTCCCGGCGTGCCGACTCCATTTACCAGCAGGCCCAGTAACACCTGTTCCTGCTGAGGTACGTACCAAGAATGACATTTCAACATCTGTCCAGAAACCCCTGATTGAATCTGTGCTCACTTTTAACATTACAGACACGGTGACCTCGCTTTCAAAGGCAAAACTTGGAGAGGTTCATTAATTGAGTGAGCAAAGCAGCCGTCATTTATTTAATCACAGAAATATTAGTCACAATGAAGGGCGCACTGCTAACAAACTTTGTATTTCCTTGTTCATTTTACTGGAAATCCAAAGCATACCTTGTGTTTATAGATACAGAAAAATGGTGTTCTTTATGTCTGGATGTTGTGACCAATGTGACTATTCAGAAATGAAACATCTAAGTTAATCATGGCAGCTGTCTGTGAGATGAGGAGAAACTAAAGCCTTTTATGAGGATAACCTTTACGCCTTAGCATTTCTTTTCTCTTCCATCGCTCGGTGCACAGATTATGCCCATAAATATGTTATGTAAAAGTATATAAAAAGGTAATAACTCATGCTTTTCATGTGGTCTTTTATATGTGTTCTTCATCCCTATAAACAGACATATGAATGCAGGATCTGTAGGCAAGGGCGCAAGAGTTTGGCGTCAGAAGTACTCTGGTTTCTGTTTTTTAGTCCAAAAAGTACTGACCAATCACGTTTGAGCAGGGTTTCTGCAGGTACAGAGTCCATGTGGAGAGCAACAGAGGCCGAATGCATTAGCTAAAATTCAATCTCAAAACCGATCTTCCATCATCTGACGACAACATCATTCTCGTATATGAAGTTTCTAATCGCACTACAGAGGACATTTTGGACCGGCTATCCGCGGCTATCTATCGTCACTGGACAACAGATGATGGGTTCCAAGATTGGTGCGTTATCAGAAGACGTCTTCTGAGACTTTTTGGTGATTGATATATTGTCGCGTTCCAACGGACGGCAGGAGAAAAATACAATTCGCCCAAGGCTGTAGATTCTTCTCATACGTTCGCTGCTTCTCTCAAACATTAGCTTTCATATCAAAATAAGAATTTCTCTTTTCTATGCCGTGCAGTAATGTGTGTATATTTTAAAGTCCTCATTTGTTCTGAGGAACATATTCAGCCCTTTTCTACTCACAAAGGTTCAGTGTGTCACAGGGCTGTCTGGTTAGCAATAAGGTTAATCACAGTCAGACATTTACATGCTGGTAACCCTTCTCCAGCTTTCAAGAATGGGCTTTCCTAATAAAATCTACTTGGCTGAATTTCTTACAATGCTGAGGAACTCGGTCACGGATCTTCGACTGTAGAGTTGACAAAAGTGCTATACAACTACTGCTTTTAACTCTCCTGGATGTTAGCATGAACGGTTATTGAGTTGAGAGCGACGCTGGAACTTCCACCTCCATCAGTCAAACCATTTTTTTCCCCTGATTGTTCTCACATCAATGTAAATGCCATTTCAGTTGCAAACGTATTGTATTTGTAAAAATCCTCACAATCGGAGCGAGGGATGAGTACACACCGGCTGCTTAATTGGCTGTCAAGAAGTCCAATTGAAAAAAAAACAAAAAAAACACTATTCATATGTTGTGATGAAGAAGAGGAGAGTATGGATGTTGGGACTTGAAGTGGCGGTGTGGGGGTAAGCTTTTGTGCGGCTCCGTTTATTGGTTGCATGACTCATGCCTATTGTATTGTGACTTAGAGTGACTTAGACAACAACTTCATATGTCTGACTTATTATCTTCCAGAACTTATAGGAATCCGAAGGTTGCCGAGTTCTCCCAAGAATCGTAAAACTTATCCCCTATCAATCGAAAGTGATAGATGACACTTGCCCTACTTGTTATTGTGATCCATAAAAATAAGGTGTAAGTGAGGCTGGTGTCAAAATCTGTGTTCAAAACTGTTGGTGTCAGACATAAAATGAAATGCAAAAGAGTTAGGATTAATTTTGACTCCAACCATGGCTTTACCCCGGAGGGCTACATGGTGCAATGTAGTTAAAGCACACGACAGAGCCATTAAACTAAGGCAAGGAACGTAAAGCCCTGATGGAAAGACTGACACAGACTCAACGAACAATATACTCCTCTCTTGACATTCCCTCTGACAATTACTTATGTAATACAATCGCTTGCCAGCTGATGGTGGGAAGCAATTTGACAGTTTTATCACAACTTTGACAAAAGTAATTTACTCGGCTCAGTCCTTTCTGTGCTTCTGTGGGAAATAAATCATCCAAATAAAAATAAATAAAAGGGCACCCCACCAGGATTTGACAGTTCAATGTCTTCCAACCCCGGCACAAATCGTGTAGTCTTCACCTAGCATCATAAAAGTGTGAGTTTCCAGGGCTGTGTACTGTGATCTATCATCAGTCTGGGGGACACTTTGGTGGTCCATTGCCGTTCATAGGACAGCTGGGACTATAACAATGCAGCTGTTTAAAGCTTAGCTTCACACAAAGTGTGATTAGTTTAAGGAAACTGGATTTTGAATGGCTGTAGAGTTTATTTTTTCACATTACCGGGTCTGTATAGTCACTGCAGCATACCAAGGTTTCTTCATAATCTATATTTTAGTGTTATGGTTCTTATGGTACAGTGTCTTAACAAAAGTCTGATTTTAGTTATGAAAGAAACTCCCTAAAAGGATGTGATAATGTAAACTTTAAAAAGGTGTGCATGTTTGCTCATATCTCTGTAGCTTTCTATGTTATAGTAGTCATATTTGCATCACTCTTACGTTCAACAAAAAGCATGAATCACTGTACTAATCCCGGAACAATACAGTCATACTGCGCATTAAATTCTCCGCTCCGAGCACAAATAAGTCATAATTACACACGGCAGACATAACTCCGACTAATCACAAATTAATTATCAAATATCAGAATCTGTATAGCGTCATAGTCGACCCACTCATCACATTTACATTGCTAGAGCTCTGACACTTGATGCCTACACAGACGAACGACGTGTCATATGAAAGCTGAGACCATGACGATTTCAACAGTTACCATAAAAGTTACCTAAAATGATCCATTACATGACCTTTATATTAATTTTGGGTATGACATTTTCAAGCAGAGGCATAAAAAAAAAAAAGAGCCTGGGGCTTAAGAGGTTAACTAAACTTTTAATAGTTGCACAAGTTAGTTATGACTTCAGTCCTTTAATATTTATTTCCACTGGGTGCGGTGACATAGCATTTTTAAACATAATGCTCTTTTTGAAATCATTATATTGAAATTAGCCTCAGTGTTTTGCGTTATTGATGCCGAAAAAAAGAAATATAATCTGACGCAGACATAATTATCTTGAGTGCCGTCGCCCCTGATTCTGAAAAGGAAAGCTAAATCTTTGCATACTATTACAGATTGCGAGGTCGCAGTCTGCATACTCATTTCGGCGGGAATCGGTCATGTTTACTGATGGAAGATTAGGCATAAATCACGTGAACGTTTAAAAGCCACACAATATTACGGAGTTACAGAAAGCGCTGCCCCGCGTGTAAAATATATCTTCACTTCAGAGCATCCACCGCAATATTTCTGTGAGAAAAGCATCGATACTCCAAAGATTGAGGCTTGTTGATCGCGTTGCAGTTGCCGTCGCGGTGGGAGTTGGCTTTGATGTAATATTGTGATATTTCATTTGATTATGCTGATTTGATTGTGCGAGGTCATCCATCCTGCGTGATGTCTCCGATATCCTTCAAAAGTATTTTGCTTTATTGGCTTTCTGGTCTACACACTAGAATTTTAATGATTGTTTGATGGTATTAATGCACCATTTAAATGCAGACCCCGAAGTTGAGGGGGGAGGACCCACGCGGAGAGAGCATGCATGGAATCTGAAAGTCAGATGTCAGAGGAGTCAGTGGAGGGGAGGAATTTTCTCAAAATGCAGATACTACACTGGAGTGGAATATCAAACGTTCAGATCTTTTTCAGGGATTTTGTAGTGTGACCGAAAAAAGGGAGTACTTTCAAACTTACAATCACCCACTCCACATTTTTAAAAAAAAGGATTGAGCCAAATGTACGCCACTCTGAGAAAAAAAAAAAAAAGCCAAGCATTTATGCACACAAATGAAGTCAATAGCGAACAGATGTGTAGCACACCTGCTATAAAACTTCAACAAATGTCATTCCTTTCTGTCGAAGGGGACAGAAGTATCCATTTTTCCAAAAAGAAATGTCTACAGCGAGCCGAAAAACATCAAGGCCAGAGCTGAACACCGTTTCTTGACTAATCTCACCACTCAAATACAATCAGCGCGTTTACACACCTTGACTTTCTACAGCCTTTACAATGACAATCACGATTATTGCCAATGCAACAGGCGGTTAGCGCCAGAATTACGGAATTGGACGTTTAATCAAAACAAACCACGTTTAGCATAAAACATCTCTTCGTCTGCTTTGTTAAGGAAAAAAAACGCTGTCTGAAACTGAGAATGAAATGTGTCCTCTGAGTCATTGCTTGGGGAAATCAATTCATTTAGTCATACAGAGGTGCTAAGTTATTTATTGCCTGTCAGCATGAGCTGTTAGTTCAATTTAATTTCTTTCTGCAGAAAGAACAGAGACGCTACAGAAGGAATTTGAAGAGAAGTTGCTTTATTTATGCAAACAGAATGTATTCTTTAAAAAAAAAAATCACTATTTTGCAATACTTTTTAAAATCTACATTTGTTTTCCTGTTGTGTCATGACCATGACCATTGCACTGACCAGTTAATACTTCTACTGCTTCTTTTACCCTTTCCAGTAGCGAAGTTCAAACATTAAGCAAAATGTACCCCGAGACACTATAGCAAGTGTCATGACAGACATTTAGCATCATTAATATTTGCTTGCACGTGCTGACGCGCTAAATGTTAGCCTGTCAGGCGCACTAAGGAACGAGGCTGCGAGTGGGCAGGAAGTGGTTCGTCCATTTCCCAAAGTAAATGCGTTGACATAAACTAAAGTGTTGGTGTAAAGTGGAAGTTTTACAGGTCTGTTGTAGATCAAAAGTAACAGGATTGACTTATTCAAACTCCGCAGACCGTGGTTGTCAATAATGGCAGCCTATTCAAGGATTGTTGAGATACAGATGAACCGAAACTGACTTCCACACTGCAAGAGACACGCTGTTGAGACCTAACTCCAGCTCCCCCGTGTGACAGAGCACGTTCCGACAATGTTTGTGCTTTTGCTTTGTATTTATTTTGGTATCTGTTGTAACGTCTGTATTGGCGTGCTTTCCTTGAAGCACTCTTTAAGGATTGCAAACACAACACAAAAAGAGAACTGACAGTACAATAAACTGCACAATCTCGTCTTTCTTCTCTCATTTTAGGGACGCAATCCAGAAGCCTTGACTTTGCAGTACGGCGGTGGTTTCAAATTGATGATGTCTTACACCGGGAGAAAGAAAGTGATTGCAGACAACTGCAAGCATTCATCACAATATAAAATGCTCCTGAACCCATCAATGCTCCAAACCTATCAATTTCTACACCCGCTACAACACAGTATCTAGCATATAAAGTATCCCAGAACATCTCGTACATGACCCAAGTACCTGGAGTCATTATGCTCATTGTTCCTTCTTAAGCACAAGCCTAAGAAGTTTTGAAAGGCTGTTACATTGAGAAAAAAAAAGTTCAATATAAGATTTTAAGGATAAACCACCCTCAAATAATTTGAGCACAATAGCGTATTGGGCATCGCTATCTAGACACTTGGTCACAACAGTGAAGAAGATGACAGGTGCAACTATTAAACTTGATAAACCAGTGTGCACAAGAACCTTGTTTTTGGCTTTGATAATAGCACCAGTTCACGGAGGCGTCATACCTGAATGGCGTTCATGAGGCTCCTTTAAAAATCAAAAAGCACTCCCTCAACAAAACAGTATCATCTCACCTCCATCAATCCATTTTGCAGCCTGCTCATTCTGAGGTCTGCTTAAAAAGCCATTTATCTGCTCAGACTAAATCATAATTGCCGTTCTAATAGCAGTAAAATGACACCGATAAATACTCACCAATCAGTCACCACGAGCACTTAAGGATCGTTGTATCCCTTTTAACTAAAGTGCACGGTTGCCTCTTCAAATCATCAATGAGTACAAAGATACCTGCACATGAATGCATAGACAATGACGCATTTAACCCTCCCCTGCCTCATTCCTCCCCGTGAAATAACCCTTTTAAATGCAAATACCCGGGACGCAACTGGCTTCTTATCGTACATTTTCATTGTCTCCTTTGGGGTGGCGGCACGGAGCTGTTTTGCTCTACATCTGCATGTAATTGCACACACATCGCAACCTTACAGTTTATACAGGAACAAAGCAGCTTTGGAATAAATTACAGAGAGGAAGAACACTAACACGGCGAGGACGCTATTTAGCTCCACGGAGGTGCGGAAAACACAGAGAAAAAATGATTTTAAAGTTACTCTGGTGGGTAACAGTGGCAGGTTCTTTAGCTTGATGTATAGGTGAGGACAGCGGGTCTAATTATCTTTGATTTATTTCATTCACGGGTTTCTTTGTCTTTCGTCTGTGGGAGACGTTTTTGTTCTCTTTGCCTAACAGATCTATTCAAACCTGCTGTTAGGAGAAGGCTATACATGCTATTAATACGCATTTATCAGACTGACAAGTCAAACAGATGTTCAGTGAGGGAAAAAAAAAATCAAGCGCGTCTACTGTACATGACAGTACAACAATGCTGCCACCTACTTTGGCATTCAAAGCTCAGCCTACATACAAATAACACTGAGTCAAGGAGAAGCTCCACCACCAATTTCTCTAACCCAAACTGTTTTAGTAAATTACATCATCACTAAGAAGACTTGACTTCCACGCTGCTGTGACTATTCCGACTGTAATGTGAGCAAACAAATCTCATCTCCTGCTCTCCTCTGCGCCGCCGCCTGTGCACTGCGGCAGGTTAACACTGCCATCTAGTGACCGGAGGGGAAAATACATGAAGAAATGCCATCACATGGATCATCCCAGAAGATTCAGAAGGTGAAGGACAAGCCTTAATGTGTTTAATTTCTCACATTAAACAATCTCTAACATCATTCCAATATGGAGCAATAACACGACGTGCCATCCTCGCAGAACAGTAAATCAGGGCTTGAATAGAGGAGATCAGTCCAACGTGAACGTGAATCGGATAATTTAACCACAAAGACAAATAACAAATAAAAATATGCTAAGCAGTTTTTGTCACAGCGGGTTTTTTCCCATCACTTGCTTTCATCAGCGCCTTGATGGCCCTCGCCCTCATTTCCAGCTCCAGAAGCTCCAGCTGCTGGATCGACGGCTGGCACGTCGTCGGCGCGCGGCTTAAAACGGGGCCGCCTTGAACGGGTGAAATGACATCTGCGGGCGGCGGCGGCGGCGCGCTCTGTGCCTCTTCGGCCAGCTCTCTGCCTGAAGCGGACGACAATGCTAAGATCTCGCTCACGCTTTTGTCTATATCGCTCTGAATGTCTTTCTTTGCCTCCGTTGGCGGAGAAGCCTCGGGAGGTTTAGGGTTTTCTGGGTCGGGGTTCGCGGCTGGCTCAGCGCCTTCCCTGTTGCTGTCCGTCACTTTGACCGCGCCTTCCACAGACTTAATATTCTGCTCCTCTTTGGGTCCCTCTATGTCACTATCGTAAGTGTCTGCGTTTATGCTCAGGACGTCACTCTCCTCGCTTGAACCGCCGCCCTCTGTAAAGAAAAGACATTTTAAATATGAAGCTGGCTTTGGTTCCTTTTTTTGGTTGGGGGTTGTTCTTTTTGGACATTACATATTTATTACCTTGCTTAGGGTCTTCAGTTTTCGTAGTTTCTTTGAGGCAAGATGTAGAGTCCACAATATTGTCTTGCCTCGATTGGAAAAAAAAATTAAATAAAACATATACAGGTATGAGAAAAGCACGGCAACACACTCTACTTTCATTGTGAAATTGTGCCCTCGGTACATTTGATAACTCATAACTTCTCACTCACTGGCTTTCCAAGGTCTCTTCTGTGTTTTCATCACAATTTCCAGACGTCAGTTCTTCCCCTAGACACAAACAACAGCTTTAAGCGAATAAAAATGCTTGCCGGTAAAAGATTGTTTTAAGCACAGGCAGTCCAGACAGTGCGTAGATGTGGGAAAAGAACGTGGCCTTAAGTCTTACCTGCTAAGATCTGAGCAATATTCTTCTCTGAGATCGGCTCCAGCTGCTCCCAGCACAGCTTTTTGATTTCCTCTAAACTACAGCCCTGTGAATGACAGCGTGTTTAAATAGTATCTTTGGCAGGCGCGTTGCTTTAATTCAGCAGAAGCCTATGGTCTTATTTCTCTGACTATATGAGATATTCATATGTTATTTCAAAATGTCATATACATTCTAGAGTTTGCACAAAAGCACAGACGTGTTTTTAACTTTTCATTTTTAACTTACAGCTCCATAGCTATAGATATTCATAGCTATAGATAAAAACACACAGTGAGTATAAAAGTGACAGTAGTTTTATAATTAACTTCAAGGTGGATAAGGTGACTTTCAACCAGCCGTTATGAAATGAAACATACCTTACCATTAATACAGTATACCAAACCTTTTCATGCAATGATCACTATTGCGCAAAGTGTTGCCGGTGCTGCCGGAATACAGCGATCAGTCTAAAATATGCCCGTACATGTTGGAAGACAACACTTGGACAAAATGCGGTGCGTAAAAAAAAAAACACCACAGAGTGGTGTGCGGCGTAGCAGCAAATACGACGTTGGTTTAACTTTGCGGTGGACAGGCATCTTACAGACTCCATTTAAGCAAGTCCAATGCTACGTCGCAACTGTGAAATGACGCTAATAGATAATGACAAAAACAAAATACGAATGCCGTGTGAGCAGCCGTCATTAGAGTTTCCTTATCGATGAAAAACACGGGTATGAAAACATCTCAAACATTTACATTCAGACGGATGCATTCCAGGCAGAGGAAATGAGGAGTTTGAAATTATGCTGCCGTCCACGTGATCACACAATTACCTTCAGCTCATCCGGCAGCATTTTCCGGAGCTTCTTGTCCCCCAGCACGTGGAAACACTGCTCCAGCATCTCCCGCTTGTCAGTGACATAAGCGGTGATGGGCTTGAAGAGCAGGCTGAGGTCGAGTCCCCCGTCCTCAATGTCACTGCCGATGCGGTCCAGCTCTGGGTCAGCGAGGTCATCTTTGGAGTCCTGCTTTGGGAACACAGTGTGTTACTATTCAAAAACCCTGTTATCAACCGCTTTAAACGAAAAATCATATGTCACATGTCACAGGTCACACAGACGCAAGCTAACCTGAGCTGACAGTCTATTAGGTACATCTAGCTAAATTAAGACAAGCCCTACGATGTTCCTTTTTCATAGTGCAGCTGGAAGTAGTAGTAAAAGTGGTGAGGGAAGAGTGATGAAGGGCGGTGCAAGCAAAGGCCCCCTGGTTGGAATCAAAGCCCGGTAAGGACTTAGTCTTGGCACGCTCCGGGTGAGCTGCTGGGGCACCTAAAGACGTTGAATTTTGTGGGAGACATTCGACTTAACCATCGCGTAGAGAGGCTGTAATTTGTGATGCTGTGTGTTCTGTTCGTCCACCAGTGTGATCTGACAATTGACACGTGAATTTTTGGATTAATTAGGTATTTATTTTAAAAGTATTTATTAGTATTAGTAGTATTTATTTCATTTATCAGGTGGGTTGTACAGATATATAAATAAACTGTTAATTCTAAATGATTTCTGTAAATATCATCACTACACACTGTATATTTATTATTTCACCTCTGCACTATGCTGCAGCTCTTTATAAAGCTTTTTATATGTACATAGTTTTATTATTGTTCTTGTTCATGTTTACCTGTCAAGTAACTGTACCTCTGTTTATATATGTTTGATGTTTGTACTACGACATTAGCTTATTATAGGTTAATTTCAATGTATGTTTACTCTCATGCTGCTACTGGATGCTAAAGTATCTATCTATCTATCTATCTATCTATCTATCTATCTATCTATCTATCAGACTTCTTCTAGTAAACTTTAGGTAGGTGTGTGTGTGTGTGTGTGTGTGTGTGTGTGTGTGTGTGTATAAGGACGGCAGCTCCATGTTATCAACAAAACATTAGCATTAGCGTTAGCATCATTAGCTTGAACGGCTCACCTCCACGCCGGTTTCGGCGCTTCTGCGTTTACTGCTGTCGTGTCGCTCATCGGGCTGCGAGTGTTTCCGCTTCTTTTCGGTGCTGCTGGATTTCTTTTTCAGCATTTTGTGAAGGTTAACGCGGCAGTCTTCTCTCCGCAAAGCTCTGTCCTCACTCGGGAGCTCGCTGGCTAAAAAGTTGCGGGCGGAAATGCGTCATTAGCGAGAGACGACTTCTTCTTCTTCTTCTTCTGGTGTCTCTCTTTTTTTTTTTGTGCTACCGCCACCTGCTGCACCGGAGCGCCACTGCTCGTCTATCTGAATCTAGCAGCGTCCTGTGCTGTCTTAATTAATACCATTAATTAACATTCGGCTTCCTTACTAATCCCACAGGTTTAGCAGTGTCATTGTGTCTTACTTGAGTTTTGACTTTTGTTTGACTTGGCTTTTAAAATGTACTGCATTCACTTCCAGACTTATCAAACGAGCACTGGAATGCTTGACTATAACCATATGTCCATAATTGGAGAGAGTAGCGTCTGTAAGTTCCCGCATTCACACAGGTCTTCTAGCCACAGCAACAAAAGACTGTCAGTCTGGCTCTATATCATATTCTGTAAACGTTACATCTGCACAGCCGCCTGTATTTTGACTGAACCTCCTTCTCTCTCTCCCTCACACACACGCGCACACACACAGCGAGAGGTGTCATTCCTGTGACCTCTCAAGCTGCTGATGGAAGTGCAAATACATTCAAACTGTATCCCATCATCATTTTACACTTCAAAGCTTGCCCGGATTACTAGTGACAGTCAATCACAAGTCCTCTTCCTGTATTTCAAACAGTCTTGCCATCTTCCAGTTCCCATCTGCTTCACCATTTCATCAAATACGGTGTGTCGGATTCATTACTTGCGAAAAGCCTTCAAACCTACCGCCTCTGCTAATTTACATCAATCAGGTTTTCCACATTTTAAATCAGACTGCACTGTCCCCGTTGGTATGTTTGGGGTTGGATAATGACGACACATACTGTGGGGTCACAGACGTTTGCGCAACTTGGGCTACGCTAAAATGCAAAACAAAGAGACACACGTGAAAACGTATTATCGACGGCCGCGGTGCATTATGCACGGCGCGGACGGCATGCAAAGCGGTGAGATTATCATTTAAAATAGGTAACAAGGTTATTATGCAGATATGTTTCCAAATGAAATCGTCTCAAAAGCATAGTCTACGCTCTAAGGGAATCACTGCACTAACGCGACTGAATGAGATGCTAAAATGTTTCGTGCCACTGACATAAAACGGTCAACACAGAGGATGTATGTACATATCTTCAGGCAGGATAGTCAGACAGTAATCTGGGGATTTGTAGAGCAAAACACTATCCTCAAATCCCTTAAAAAAAGTTCATTAACTTTATTCAAAGCACACGTTAACATTGAACAGATCCCACCGATAAACAATGCTGCTGCTCTCTTCAGCATGGCCTCCTTATTACCGCCCAGGTAGCCATGTATTTTCTTGAGCCGGACTGAGACACAGGTTCCAAGGTGGTGACGACACAGGCGAGCTGTAAATCACTCTAATTGGCTTCCCCGCCTCCGCCTGAAAGAAGGCGGGAGCCAATGCAATGGCTGCCCAGGCGCCATGGCGACAGCTGTCTCCACATAATGCAGGTTGTTATCCTGATGCCATCCGCCAAATTATGCAGTGGATATGGTGGGTGGTGCGCATCGATCACAATCATGTCACAATGTGTTTTCTTTGCAACATCTGCTCCCATGTGTCTGGATATCACCTCGTTAAAAGGGCAATGATGGAGCTGGCACTGTTGAAGGGGACATTGCGTTTGGGAGCCATGAAAAGGATCAGAAAAACAAACCACACTCTGTGTATGAGAGAACTAAAGCAAGACTAATTCTCCAAAGAAAGAAAAAAAAGTACGTTTCCGAGTTTTGTGATGAGACAATTTCATTCACAATAGCACATTATTGCATTCCTAAATTAGAGGGTGCTCATGGGAATAGAGTTTAATGATTCTTACTTTGTCTTCAAAAGGGCAAGAGTATCTGTTGAATACCCATCGAGGCTCTGTTGTCTAATGAGGAGATTCGGCTAATCAAGAGATGTATAACGGCGCTTCTTCGAATGCTTTTTTTTTTCTTTTTTGCTTTAATTTGGTTGGAGTTGCATAATGCATGGCAAACGATGACTCGCAGGGAAGAAGAGAAAAATTTCAATTAGTGAAAGTGAGATTAAAATGAGGGGAAGGGCTGATGAGAGTGGCGTGCCTCAAAGAAATCAAGGAAGAAAAACAAGAAACAACACGGAAACAAAGTTAAGGGAGAGAGAAAAAATGGTATGAAAACACAATGGGAGATCCATTCCAGTCCAATCTGATGCAAGAAGAACAATGAAATTGAAAGTTACAGTATGACATATCGAAGTGACGCACACATTATGTGTCTCAATGTAGGCTCACGCACTGACGGTGCATTCGGGTCATCGTATTTTTCACGACTTCACAGTTGAAAAAAGAGCACATGCATCACCATTCTTCTGTTTGAACTCCAAATACATAGCATACGCTTGACAGTATGCTTTGATTGCATTAAGTTATTCACATCTTGGCATAACGCAATCGTCTTTACGCCGCATAATTACAGAAATGAATCCATAGCCGGGCATTATCATTCCCTCAGCAGTGAGACATTTTTACAGACAAGCCTTTCATGCCAATTATTATGTTCAAAGAAAACGGTGTTGATTTAACTCGGAGCACACAAATCAACTTCAGTTTGATTCCCAGTTAAATGCACATCCATCAGATGTATTCACTTCAGCACTTCTGCCACCTTTTTCTTTTTTTTTTTTTTTGAAGCCATATAAGTTCTATGTGTGAACAGACAACTCTGCAATCAACACCTGCCCTTGACAAATCAACACATATTGGGTGTAAAATAACAAATTCTCTGCCAACTGAGAGCGATGTGTATTTTTACCTCTCGAGTCGTACCTGAGATCAAGTCATCCGAACAGTTCTGTTGGGACTCCTGATTGGTTAGACAACATGACATCTTATTATTACTAGCCGAATGCCCCACGCAGTCATTGGAAATAAATGCACTCTTATGTATCTCTATCTGTATCTGAACTGTTTCTTACTTATAGCGACCCAACCTGACACAGATCTCTCCACTTAAAGTGTCGGGTGTTGTGGAGATTTCTCTGCTGCTGGTGAAAAATGAAATAGAGACTTCTGCCGGCCGACGAGGTTATTATTTTCTTTGCGAAGAAAAGGTGGGTCAGCACGCGAGCGGTCAAAGATGAAGAAAGACCCCGAGCATGGGGAGACCTAAACATTTACCCCCCAGAGTATGTTTCACATCCCTTTGTCTGTTGCAGGCATCGGCGCCGACCCCGTTGGGTGTGTTTTACATCTGGGGGTATCCTGCAGGGTCTTGCATTTCGGTGCAAAGTTGAGTCTAGACATCACAGTTTGAAGCACAAAAGAATCTGGTATCTTGTGTTAGGAAGGGGGGAGGTTGGGCATCTCAAGTGGCCGAAACAAAGAAATTGAAATTACCACTACGCGGGAAAATCTAACCAAAGCCACGTCTGAGCCTACTTATCAACTTCTCATATCCAGTCATGTAGTGCCTTCGAGATCGAGTCTCTCAATAGACTATTGACTTTGAGACGCCTTAATGTCGTGCCACTGGTCCAAAGATGTAGCTGTACGAGATAATGGCCCCCTAACTGAAGGGTTTGGAGAGGGATCTTTCAGAAATCACCTCATATGGCCAAAGAGTCACAGCTGCTCTACAGCGAAAGTGAAGGAGGGAAAAAAAAAAAAAAACAATCTCTGCAAGCGGGACGTCTTAATTCAGCCCATTATAATGGCTGTCCAGACTGTCCCTAACTATGCTTTCAGCGAGTATCCTCAGCTGTCATCCCTGATAACAGTTTGCTCTATAAGCTTCAATTATCCTCACACAGCGTTGTGCAGCATGCTGACAGTTGTCACCAATTAAATCTAACTAATGTATTAGTTGTCAGCGGTTGTAAAATTATAACCAGTGGGTAACATTTTGTCTTAATTACTGCTCTCCTTCACATTTCTGAAGTGTTTCTTCTAACATGAAGTGATGTATCCTGGTTTAAACGGACCTCCTTCAAGTTCGGAGCGCCGACATTGCCAACATCTAAGGCAGGTGAGGCAATATTGATCGGGTTGCCATGGTCGCGCAATGCCGAGGTGAAACAACTTCGCAAATGTGACCGAATAAATCTGTTTGCTCGGGAGCCTGAGTTGCATTCAAATTATGAAAGGGCTGGAAATAACCCTGATGCTTAATTATGAATAATTTACACCACTGACCAAATATTTTATGTTATCGCTTTTAAAAAAACAAAAAAACAAGTCACGACACCACATAAAACACTGAATAATGAAACTAAAGAGCTAATCGCTTTCTTTTTGGCTCAAGATGGCAATACAACAGCACTCCCGCTTCCCTCATTCAGCATGGTGTTAACTTAAATATCAATTGTTCTCACTTAAGCAGCAGCTTTTCTCCACGGTGCTGCTCGGTAGCTTGTTAGAGGACTGGAAAAACAAGCCAGCGGGCGCGCACACACTCTCTGCCTTGAGTAATGCAAGCCAGAGATGTCTATTAAAAAGCCCTTCATTGCCTCGCGCCCGACGTCTCGGGAAAAAGTGTGTAGCTCATCAGGATGAGCGGCCATTCTCGAGTGAAGGTGTTTTTGAATCAGGTGGGGCGAAAACAGGAAATGAGAAACACTCCTACAGCGTTGCCTTGTGCTAGTCAGCTCATGCTGTAGCAGAGGCGTCTTTAAAATATTCATGAGCCCACCGAGGTTTGAATTAGACATGTTAAAGTGCACCAAAGTGCGCAGCCTTGTTGGGGTAAGACAAATGCGTGCACCGCCGGAGCTCCGAGGGATGAGCACGATCAAAAAAATGTTGTCAGACAACACCGCCCGAAGAACATTTGAGAAGTTTCCAAGTTGCAGCCGCAGTTAGGAGTAAAATGTCGAGGACAGGGTACAAGCTGCATTGAATCGCCCCTCGTGGGGTCTAAATTGACATTATAAAGTTCAAAATATACAGTAAAACAAACAAAGCCAAAAGAATATTGGATCAGTTGAGCAATCTCTAGTCCTTTTCTCCGCAAATAGGCATTAAATGCATTTATGTTCTGCAGTAATTTTCTTACATATTGTGTCGTGTATTGTTTGTGGCTATTCTTGTGCTTGATTGACGTTGTTTATACAGCAGATTCGCAGGAAAGTCTGCGGATCTTCAGTCGAGATTGTTTTTTACCGGCTGTTGTTTCCGAGGTCAAGAATGAACTGTCAAGCTCAATATTGAATCCTGTTTCTAATCCTCCCGCTTTTTTTTCTTTCCTCATATCGTCTGCTCTTGCTCACTTCACAGGAAGCGTTTCATTTATAGAAATGTTTTGAAGTCCATCAGTCACAAGACATAAGCAGTAGCCTATGCTCTCTCCGAAGAGGCTGTCATGAAATTCCCAAACTTTTAAAAAGACTTGCGGAAAACAATAACTGACAGACGAGCGAGCTCGCGTCGCCGGGCGTCTGTGCTTTACTCTCTAACAGTTTGATGCATTTCTTTAAAATGGACTTTGCCTTTTGCGCTCCTCCATCCTGAGCGGTGATCATTTGGAGAATATTCGTCTTAAATCTACAGCCCACCCGAGGAAAATAAGAAAAAAGAGGCTTTTCTCACAGCCGGCTGTGCATTCCATATAAACCAGGCGAGTGATGTCACTCATATTCACATTCCAGCTGTCACTGCAGTCGTTTCTCCACTGGCATAAGCCCCTCACTACTTATGCTATAAGCCTTTGTGTTTAGTAAATAACAAGATACATAAAAAGTACACTTCTTCGTAGGACAGGCAGGGAGATAACGCGGGGGAAGTGGGATGAAAACGCCGCTGACAAGTCTCATCTGCGCGCGTTCACGTGGGAGCAGCTTAGGAATAAGCAACATGTTAAGAGGAGTGTGCGGGGGGGGAGGGAAAAAAAAAGAGGTGAGGAGATATCGAGAACTCACCCCATCTGCGCTCCCGCCGAGAAAGAGCAATGAACTTTGAAGCTTCTTTGGAGCACAACCAGCAGCTCACTTGCAAGGTTCCCAGGAGCTGTGCTCCGTGTGCGTTCCAGTTAGAGTGAGTGAACAAGTAGGGAGAGATAGCCTGTCGGGTCTAGCAGGGTGAGATGAGGACCAGGCGCAGGATGGGATTTGGTTTTCCTCTCGCCTTTGATTCAGTAATTGAGGGCTAAGATTGGGAGGAAAACTGACAGGCTCTCGGCCCTCAAGGGCCAACCCCTAGCCTCCCTCGAGTCCTCGGGCACAGGTTCATTCCCAGAACACTCAGCCTTGGTTGGGCCCATACATTTCTCATTTAATAAGGAACAGAAACGGAGAGAGATGAGTTCATTGTTATCTAGCTTGCTTGGGGATTGTCTGAGACTATACTTACCACCTGGCTGTCTTCTTCAGACAAAGTCAGAGCAACTTTCCCGGAACAAAAGTATCTCTAAAGAAAGCAGGCTGCAGGGCAGAAAGGTTATCTAAAGTAAAGGACAGAACTGGCTTGATAATAGAGACAGATTAAAACATTTACCTATCATTTTTTTAAATGTTTAAATTATATCATATCCATTCAACATGAAGCCATTTGTTCACTTGCTGGCATTGTAACTTATGCAATAATACAACAGACAATGCTGATATACGGTATGCTGACGTTTAGCAACTGGTGTTCACCCTCTTAGCTTAGCGTGTTAGCATGCTAACATCTTGTAATTAGCACTAAGCACAGTGCAAGTAGTCTACAGCTGAGGCCCATAGGGATGTCATTAGTTTTGCAGTTTTGCTCATACTGAAGCGATTCACACAATGTTTTATCCAAGCTGTATCAACAAAGTGTAAAAAATAATATTTCCAATTAGGGAAAATGTACAAGTTATGCACGCGTGTACATGCTAATTTGACATCTAACCTTATCTACTGTGCGTGCGTTTTAGAAATGATTTCTCCGTATAACTCGCTGTCAAGCATCGTCTTTTCAAAGATCATACCAAGCCATTATCTTCCTCTTATTGCCCTCGAAAATCATCTTCGAAACATCTGCTGAAGAAAGAACAACATATAATCAAATCAGACATCAGGATTCAGCATATGAACATATAATATACCCTCATGTGAACTCAGTAAGTTTCAGTAAGGCTGAAAAGGCTGGCAAAAAATAAAAAAAAATAAATAAATAAATAAAGTTTGATGCATCCCAAGGTAGCTTTGAACGACAAGCCTTTGCAGCAACCTGTAAGTCTGATTGACGGCAGCGGAGCCTGACATATTAACTGTCAGAAGGATATTTACAGTCACATAAGCCATGGATTTATCCATGACTAATTTTTTGGGAGCAATTTCTCTCTCACATCTTCAAGGCTTTCTGTGAGGAAATCTAAATCACATCAGATAAAAGTAAAAACAGATAAATATAAATTGTGCAGACCCGACGTCAGTATTTTCACAGGGAAGGATACGCATTGAAAGGCCTGTCAGAGGTTTTGCTCCATTAAATGAAGGCCTGACACTCAGTATTTCCATAGATGGCACTGTTTCATTGCAGAAGAGACAGACAGACTCTGTGCTGCCCAGAAACAATGATGCAGCCGCAGACTTCAGTTCAACATGAGTATGATGTCATGCCGTGACAAGCAATGAACTCTTGTTTTCTGTGGCCCTTTAGAGGTGCAGCTGATATTCATTGAAAGTGAAAGAAAAAAACGTGATACGTTTATCAAATAATAAAATATTCCCTCCGTAATTTGACGGCTCTACGGTTTCCCCCCGTGTCCCACTTAATATCAGGTAGTAAACATGTTGATGTTTTTATGTCTTGCCTGTACAATAAAGCTTATATGTGATGTGATTCCTGTTTAAGAATCTCTACATGTCAGAACCATCTCTGTAGTGAGAGAGAATTAATTATTTCCCTCCCCACGAGGCTCTGTAGATGGAGGAAGTGGGAGTGACTACTCAGGAGTCTGGACAGCGTCTGGACAAAAAAATGTCTTTTGTGAGTCTCAAGCGTATATTAAAGCCCCTCTATGCTGAATATTAACTCCAGCATATCATCCTCAATTTAATTTTGATTGCACAGAATGTCTGCAGAACGCTTTTAATCATGGCGTAATTGATTTATTCTATGTGTTGACTGCGGCTGAGTCATGGTAGACAGAAAGAACCTGAAAGGTGACTGATTTGCTGCACTTCATAGCTCTCAAACCTGATGTACATATCAAAGGGGGAATTTGGCTCATTATAGCTTTAACTGAAATATTTTGTAGCGAAAGCAATTACCTATCTGTGCCATTATTTCTTTTGTATTACTGATGTCGTCAGTCCCCATGAACTAGATGGGGACTTGCTAACTATACTAGTTAGCAAATGCGGGCATGCTAAAGCACGATGCTAAGATGGTAAATCTTAGATAAATTATATTTGCTCAACAACAACATGTAGCCAACAGAATTCCTCTGCAGTCCAATTAGCAATTAGCAATAATGAGGAAGACACACCCAAAAAGCTAAATCATACCATAGCCGATACGTTTAGCCTTTTTTTTGCTATCCGCGCCAACAGTTTTCACGCTAGCTCAACAGTGATTGAAGTTAGCGCGTTAAAATCTCGGCCCCTTGCGTACAGATTGTGCATTTATACGCACATATCTGTTTACAGAGATATTATTGTTCTTCATTCATATTGTACATCATTTATTATAGTTCAAATTCTGCACAATATAGATGAGTCTCATTTTATTTCACCGTGTCTTGGTTTGGAAGATTGTTTGGCTGATTTGCCATTTTTTAAGAAATTTCAGTGCGGGAAGATCAGCGAATTAATTCACAAATGAATGTAGAGAGGCCTGTTTCACTTTGCCGCTGAAAAATGGTGCACTTCAAATATACAGGAAGCTGACACGCTGAACACTGGCTGCTGTGGTGCCCCTGAGCAAGGCATTTGGGTCACCTCCTCCTTTGTAGCTGCGAACAGTAGGAGGCTCAGCTTGATCCGTGAAGTTGGAAACGTGTGTGAAGGTAAAGCGGGGCATTGGTGCTGGAAGGAGTTTGCATGCTGAGCAAAACTTAACGGGATATGTTAAGGTTATACACACACACACAAACACACACACATACACACACGCATTATAAGGGTATATCAAATAGGCAGGACCTGGGATTTTGGCTTACAATGTAAGGGATTGTCATGCACTGTCAATCAAACGCCCTTCAGCTCTTTGGTTGGAGGAACAAAAAAAAGCCTCCAGTGAGCAGGCTGATGACTGATTATGCCTGACAATACCGTTTCAAAAGCATCACGCCTCCTAAATATGACAAAGCAAAGCGTTGGGTGTGGGCTGCTGCAATCCCCAAAGTACTTTCAACTTCAACTGAGTGCTGCAAAACTACAAAATGCAATACATCACTGATGTTTTAACTATTGATGTTCTCCTGTCACTAGTCCACTGTGTACCCTCGTCATCCATCACAAGTTCCTACCTGTCTTTTCTCTTTCTCCTTACACCTGTACTCTTTACAAATGAGCTCCCAGGATGCAGCCTGTCCATCCCACCAATATCAGCCATTTCGCACTATTCTTCACCGCGGAGCTGACGTGTTTGTTCAGATAAAACAGCTCTATATCTGAGCCCAATGGTCAGATCGATAACCGGGATGGATATGAATGCAGATCATGATTTTCTTCACTGTGAAAATAAAAGGCTTCACAAATAATGGAAGACAAAGCGCATTCAGGCTGGAGCTGGACCTGAAATAGCCCTTGTTGCCCTTTTTGGAATCAGAATTGCAGATCAGAAATTTGCACATGTATCTGAGAGAAAAACATGCATATTAACGGCCACATAAATTTTTACAATTTCATATATAAATCTCATGTTCTACAAGGGTAAGGTTATTAAGAGACCTGGTAATACTTCACTGGATTTTAACCTCGTGTGTTTCTGCGCCTACATGGAGTCTATCAAAGTTTGAATCCGCTGCAGCGACCAATTTGGAGGCCCATCCGACTGTAACTAAGGTGTAAAATGCAGATGTCCAAGGTGTGAAAATGCTTCCTGGCGGGCATACTCCCCGTGGTGTTTGGTGTTCGGCACGCTTTTCTGTGTTTCACACAAACAAATGGTGCCAATTTCCGAAATGGATTTTGTATCCAGGTCAGTAGAAGGGAAAGCTCTGGGTTCTGTGGTGTGAACCGGTGCTTCCATGTCTGAATTCGACTAATTTTCTGACATATGCTGCAGTTTTCCCCTTACTGTCTATTCAGGAATTGTACATTGTGAAGATTTTCTCAAAGAAAACACGCTCCTGCTCCAGCGCTTTGCAGGATCGGTACAGTCGGTGCTCTCGGTGGCCCCTTTTATTACAGAATTCAGCTTCCTGATCGCCTTACAACACCTACTCTTTAAAAAAAATGTCACGATAAGCAGGTGGGTGGCTTAAGAATGGTGACATAACGATTACTCGCAGGGCCAGTGGTGGGCTGCTGTAACTGGCGAGCTAGCTGTTAGCTTAGTCACAATAGCTCGCTCTATTTTTTTTTCCCTCTCCCTGTATGCTTTCCTCCAGCGTTTAGCTCAGTACCGCACGCCATTTCGTTCAACAAAAAGTTATTGAAGAGGGCAATTAGCAAACTCTTTTGATTAGTTTGGTGAAGTTCACATTTTGTTCAAAGGATATATTTTTATCCTCAGCTCCTGTCTCATAGCTCTTTCTGAATCATTGTTATTTTGTGGAGCACTTAATAATGCAACAGAGGAGCTTGAACAAAAGTGGATTGTGCAGCGCAGCTAATAGATCCTCTATTTTGGACCCCTTCATCCCATCGAAGGTCAGCAATGTTGAGACAGCTTGCTATTGGTCAATGGCACAAATTTGCATGCCAAAGGAAAAGTAATTACGCCTCCCCGAGGTGGTCCCATGATCCCATGAAAAAGCCGAATAAGTCAACACCTTCCATTTACAGAAGATTCAGTTTTCTTTAGGAAACAAGCTCTCGGTTTGGCAGTCCCCTCATTAAGTGCTTTTCAGCTTGAGCGTAGGAGACGATCTAGATTTTACACCCTTGCAATATGTCATGGTATCGTGAAAATGTCAAAGAAGAAAGAGTGAGTAAATATATACATGGAGTGCAGGTGGTATTATCCAAACTCTGGTGGCCTTTTCCCTCCACACTTTATTTTGTTCATTTTTTTCAAAGAATTGATTAAATATCAAGTGAATATCACATCCTTTGGATGTTTTAATGGTTAAACTGTGCAGCAAAGAAGTCACTGTTATTTGTATTTGAACCCAACCGCTCAATAAAAATATGTGCAAAATTTCTTTTTTGTGTCTCCCTGGACAGTGTTTTCTTGCTGAGCTGGAGTGGACGGGTGGTCACAGAAAAAAATAAAGACATTTTATACCAAAAAGACCTTTTGATGCGGTGAACTTCAACTGATGAAGCCTGGCATAAGCTAAACTGAATGTAAGAGTGCATTTCTGCATGGATTGGGGATTTTGTTCCCCAACTCAGGGGACGAACCAATGACCTCAAACTCTTTCGTACGACTGTTGTTTAAGATCTTGTCGACCTCTCCTTTAAAGCCGCGAAAGTACTTCTCTCAAACAACAATCAGCTAATCTGTTCCATCCAGACTCTGTGGGTTTAGTTTGAAGCAAAGGATGAAAACACAGATGTGCTGAAATTGTTGTTGGATGAAATAACCAGACGCAAACTAGCTAAGATGACCAAGAGTCTATAGAAAGAGCTTAAGCCACACTGTGTTGCTCAAGTAGTATTATTTCCCTAAACCAGCACGGACCTTGGTCAACAACCCATCATGAGCGACTGCACTGTATGCCACCACCAGCTAAGCAGTTGGGCGTGGCCTCACCCCACTGACATGGCAGATCACGGCTTTGATGGAGCAACCTAACCTATGTCCCCGTGTCCTACACCGCTTGGCACGACCCGCTCATTAGCAAGGTCCAAGGGTCCAAACCTGCCATCTGTCCCAAGGCTGAGGTTCAGAAGGGCCCCCACTGTGCCCCATTGCACTCTCCGTGGCCCTCCCAGTTGAGATGCCAAGGAGCAGAAGGTGACATTCCAACTTTCTGCCACTCTCTCTCTCTCTCAGTCGCTTTTTTGCTCAACTCCAACTCTAGTCAACTCCGGGGTTAGGTTTATTCTGAGAAAGCTTGGATCCAAGTGAGGCACCGCACTGCCAACAGTGACTACAAAAAGAGGTGGAGAGAGTTTGGTGTGTTTGTTTACAATGTGAAGAAGGAGCAGGGGAGAGTGCGTCTGTAGGAGTGTCTCAAATCGGCAGCATCTGGCTTTGAACGTCTCGGTGTGTGTTTCTCTGTGCCTGCACTCACTCCCTGCGCACATTTGCTTGTACCCATTGGCAGTGTGTGCCAGAGGGAGACAAGGATGGGCAGAAAGATGTTCAAAATAAACAGTCGCCCCCCCCCCCCCTGTTTTCCCTAAAACACTTTGGAGACATGTATACTTGATAGAGATGTGCAAGCATGCCTCAGCATGAAAATGCTCACTCCTCTCCCCTAAAAGTCACAGAGAAAGACCGCAGAGCGGTACAGAAAGAGGAGAGAGGCGGCGCTGCAATTCACCTGACAGGGCCTCAAGTCTGACTAGCACTGACGCTCATCGCGTGTGTCATCCGGGCTGAAATTAGGATGTGGCTTCGACAGTCATAAATCAGTCATAAAGCCGCGCAACTGTTGCGGCTACCGATGAATTTCACCATTTGATCACTTTTAATCTCCCTTCCCTGCAGGTACATCTTCCCTCAACTGGTCTTAAACTGAAAATAGATTTTTACAAAGAATGTAAGTAATGTCTCTGAAGGAAGGCTATTAAAGGAGGCTGCTATTTCTTTTCCTCACGCCATTAGACGTGATGGAGTTATCCATTTGTTTTCAATCACAGTAAATGAAAGATTTGAATGCTACCGTCTCCAAAAAAAAAGAAAAAAAAGGAGTAGAAACAATTTATCTTTATGGGAAGAATCTTTTTGCTTTGCTGGCGTTGGGATTAAATGCGTCCTAATACATCCTGTTAAATCATCAGCAATATAAACTACATTAGCATTAGCAGTTTCATATAAACCTAAATGTAGATCTATCTATCTATCTATCTATCTATCTATCTATCTATCTATCTATCTATCTATCTATCTATCTATCTATCTATCTATGTATATCATATACACCTAGAGGATGTATAGATATAGGTTCACATTACCTTATAGCTGGACTGGTAAATATATATAAATATATATCTATCTATCTATATATATATATATATATAGACACTCACTCACTGCAAACGTATTTCTGACCTGAACCACTAGGGGCCAGTAACAGAACATCTGATCCAATATGTACACAGCATTTCAACAATACAGCATGTACCCTGACACTGCTCGCAGCAGGCCCGATCACCAAAAAAACATGCTATTTCCAGAGTGATTATCTGATATACACAAAGCCACACTGACAGCAAGCACTGTTCTGCTGATGGGTAACACGTCTAATTTATTGTCCAATTCTCATAATCTCATAACAAACAGTGTCTACCTCCATATTTATGATATACTCCACTGGAACTTAAAGAAAACCTTCCTCTCTGCTATCCCAGCCAGGCCCGCAAGCAGGGTGTCATGATTTCAGGGGATATTGCGGCGAGGATGCGCCACGGAGGAGAAGAAATAAAACATGGCATTAATGTTGTGTTGCAAATGACTCCACCTTTGATGCCTCTCCAGTGAGCATTCAACACAGCCACCTCTTTGTCTTTCTCGCTCTCCTGTTTTCTCTCTGGTGACAAACTCCAGCCCAAGTCTTATATGTGAAGTTTCTATAGCAACCCTGTTGCCAGCATGAGCTCATCAGTTAATTTCCCCATAGGCTGTCTGACAAAGAGAGAAAAACAAAAAAGACTTCAGGGCATCAGGTTGACTTTGCGGGGGGTTTGAGGTCTGCTTCTTGAACCCCACTTCTATTTAATGTTTAATCTTCTAAATGACTCTCCCTGCTGAATTGTAACCAGTGGATACCGATCGGACTGCGAGATTTCGATCAGTCCAATGACCAAACACTTAGTTGCCGTCACCCTTTGACAAAAATGTTCTTTTTTTTGTGTTTGTTTTAAACATTATGTAGAGATTGGAATATGTGCGTTACTGTAGATGCCTCGAGGCAGCGATGCCGCTTTCTTTCTTCCTAGAAAGTTCATGGAGAGGATGCGGTAAACAGTCACCAGGAAAAAAGCAGGAGTTTGAGTGCAGAGGACAGGGCACAACCTGCCTTGTTAATGTCTCCCTGACAGCGGGGGACGCCTAATGTGGGTGGAAACACACACAGCCTCCACATTGATGGGCATACGAGGGGGCCGCTCACCCGGTTGGAAATCCGGCAGCTTTTAGGCTCTGGCTGTGGCTCCAGAGGTCTTTGGAAATGTCAATCATGTGCCCTTGGACCCACATGCTGGGACCTGGGCTTTACAACTTAACTTGGCCCTGGCAATTCTCCTGCAATCAAAAACAGCTCAATAGGCTATTTCTTCTAATGGCAGGCGGAATTGGCTCGACGTTGTTCTGCATTAAATTATAATAATTGCCACCTAGATGAAGTGACCTATCAGTAAAGTTGTAGTAAAAAAAAAAAATGGCATAAGAAATCTGGGAAAATACTTTGCTGGTTCTCTGGAAACAATTCTTAAACACAGTCAAACGTGTTATATACTTATTGGCTTTCTTGCAGAGAATGAAAAGATAAAACGAGGAGATGGATACAGCAACGATTCAGGCAGAAACAGCTGGCCTGAGATACAAAAACACGCCTGCCAGTATCTCCAAAGCTCACTAATGAACACAATGTATCTCTTTTGTTTCGTCCGCGCAAAAACCACAGTGTAACAATCACACGTTGTGTTCGGATTATTTTTTGGATTGTTTGTTGGCCGTGAGCGCTGACTTCCTGGAGTCTCAACCCCAATTTCTTTCATTTGGACAAAGCCAAGCTAGCAATTGTTGCCCTTGCTCCCAGCCTTTATGCTAAGCTAGGCTAATTGCAAAATGTCCCTGCGTTTTTCGGCTTCATAGCCTGGTTTCCTGAAAAGAACTATAGAATTGGGAACTACAGAATCCAGAAACCAAATGGGGACAGTGTTTAGTTGAGGCTTTCTCTCTAATTTTGGTATGTTTTTTAAAAAGTTGAACTACCGGAAAGAAAACTAAATCCTAAAAGTCAGTACAGTGTTTGAGCACAGGCCTGTACAAACTCGGATTTAAGGTGAACGCGGGAGAAACGTTCCCCCTTTCAGCAGGTGAATGTGAAAGCAAGTCGTCTAATGTCAAACTCGGCACATACATCATCCCGCACGGCGAAGGTCAAACATCCAAAGTGATGTAACAATAAGCGAAACACGTTCGAGTGGAGGGGGACCCTAAAGAAAACAGTTTCTTCACGGAGCTCCTAATAAACTCAACACAAGTGACTAAACTCAAGTGGAAATTTGGCGTCTGTTTTCTTTTAATTAGTCGCAAATTACAAAGCTCTCCTGAAAACCCCCCAAGGTAATTATTGGAAGATTATTAGCAAAGTGAAACTAAAAACCAACTCCTCTTACTACACACTTTTAAAGGAAGGAGTAAGTGCTTCTAAAGCAAGCATCTGTCATAAACTAAACTTAAAAACACTGTAAAACTTGAGAAAATTGGCTGCCAGGTTGAAATGGTCCAATAAGCCGAAACCAAATGCAGGCCAATATTTGCTGTGTTATTGATTTTGCCCCGCTGTTTATTTTTTATAAGCTTTCCCATTTTCTTGTAAGTTGACAAGAAGAAACATAAATTTGGCTGCGTGTAATCACTGAAGCATCCATTTGTTTTCCGTAAATGTAGCCCAAAGTAACACGATTTATTGCGGCTCAATCATTTTATCTACGTCTGTAAACATTTTAAAACATCAGTCTGCCACATGTCATAACAGATGCAGCCTAATAAGTTCAGGTAGAGCAGCCAGACACTCACATAGACATTGATTTGCAGATCTAATAAACAGGCTAGAGTTATTACTGCTTGCTATGCTGAAAGCTGGAAATACAAGCATCCAATAGTAGAAATGAAATTTTAATATCGGAGGTTTAACCAGGGGAATGTTTTGTAAGTAATAAAAATGTGCTTCCGGCCCTGATCAAGGACTTGAATCTGGACAAGCCAATTCCCACAACAAGAATCTAAACTTTTAGCTGACACCGAGAAACATATTTGATTTCTCAAAACTTTGACATGGCGAGGCTGCTCCATTTAGTTACTTTCTACCCGCAGTAGCAGTCATCTCAAGGCCTCCACAGTTGAGCGTTTTCTCCACCCCCTCTAACTTCTTGAGAAACTCACTTCCTCCAAATAAAATCTTCGCCATCCAAGGACTTTTTCTACTTCACGACTGAGCGTGAGGACCAAGGTATTTTAGCTACTCCGTGGACTGTTATTGCTATTTTGTCTTTGCTAAGGTCGACTCGGGAGAGAAACGGAAACTGTGACCTTAGTGGCAAAAAGCTCTCAGATTTGACAATGAATGGATTTCAATTTAAGGGCCTTCAGTTTAAATTCAAAAACCTTTTTTGGTTTGTCTGGGCAGATTGAATAAACAATCATATGAAATAAAATATATAAAAGAAATGGATAAACAAAATGATTCTGAGTAAAAACAGGAAGTATTACTGCTGCTTTTACACCCAATCCTTTGCTTGGAGGTTTATTTTGAAGTCCACATATTTATGTTGTGATGCAGTGTAACTCCACCTGTTTACGAATGTAAGAGACGTCCTTTATAATGTATGAGCTGCTGTCAGAGAACACCAATTAGTAAAAGCTGTGGTTCAGAAGGAGGCTAAGTTCACCATTCATCTTCATGATCGTTCTCAGTCGTAACGGTTTTGGTGCACGGAGCGAAGTCCCCTGAAAGTCTGCTATATTTCTAGGTATCTGCGTCTCAGAAAGTGCTCTCTCCTCTGCCTGTGAAAAGGCCTAATATAATCATATCGAGCCATGACAGTACTTCAAACCAAGCAGAACAGACAGGACTAAAATGCCATCAATATTATTCCAGCACAAGAGGCGGGGGGGGGGGGGGGGGGGGGACAGGAAAGCTTCTTAAACTTTTACATAAAAATCCAAACAATTTCATCAGGAGTCTCATTCGGGTGGCTCGGTCATGCCAGGTAAAAAGCTTTGACATTGTCACCGGCACATCATAATATAAACTGCGCCGGTGTGCTTCTGCCTGTGTGGCCGTGACACTGTCGTCTCTATCTCTTTCGATTGTGGATGGACCTGCCACTCAGATCACCTCGCCACCTGTCAATCACACGTTGCACCGACACATTAATGACCCTCATTATGTGCCCGTGGCCATATGGCACGCCACTGTATGTGTGTGTGTGTGTGTGTGAGCACGTATGCCTGCACCACCGCGTCTGCTCCGCCGTCCTGAAAGCAGATTGCGCTGGAGACGAGGCCAAACTCTTGGTCACCTCCCTTAGAATCTCATTGCCGTGGTTACACTGACAGAGGAAATATGGCCCCGGATCTGGGGGGGCAACCGTAATGGACTCTTTGCATCTGCTTCAGAATGTCAGCCCAGATGTCCCCTTCTGGCCGGCAAGAGCAGGAGAATGAGCAACGGGCAGAGCTGAATAATCGCTATGTGAGGGCCGCTGTGGGGTGACTTGGAGCCTCTGAATGGCACAGAGGGTGCAAGTCATAGTGAACTTCTCACCCTTTATATATTAAAAGTGCTCATCTTTGTGACAATCATTTTTTTTTTTGCATGATATGGTGTTTGTGTGGGCTATGCAAGTCGAAAATAAACCCACTGAAGTCAAAGTCAAGTCAAAATGGCAGAGAATTTAACCTCCGGTATCACAAACGCCTACGATGAAAATCTGATATTGATTTGAGGATTGGTCACCCACATGGAGACCTCTGTATCTTTCAGGTTTTCATGCAATTACCAGTTTTAACTGCTTTGCAAAAGCAACTTATCCTCCTGGCAAACTCTGTCGAAGTTTCATGGAAAGTGACAAAAATAAAAAGACTTTTCCCGGGAAAATAATTCACACATTTTCCGCCAGACATCCCCACAATGAAGCATATAAAAAAAAAGTAGTTAAACGATTTGGGAAATACAGTTATTGATGTTCTAGCAGAGTATTATATGAGAAGATCGATACCGCTCTCACACTTGAAGCGAAAGCTGGAAGGTGATTAATGTAGCTTAGCTTAAAAGACCGAAAGCAAGGGAGACAAAACCTAGCCTGACTTCGTCCAAAGCTAAAAGAAATATGACTACCGGTGCCCCTGAGGCTTAAAAAGGAACAGGCATGTATTTTGTTTGTGTACTTTGACAAAACAGTATAAATCAACTGGTTGCTTGGAAACAGTCTTTAGGCTAAGCTAGGCTAATCACCCCCAGCTCCATCTGGATTTTACAATAGCAATGCTAAGCCAGAATTATAGGTCAAAGACATCCATGCACTATGTCACGGAGATGTCTGCTGAAATTGTTAGCATGCTATATTTTTAGCGACAGCTTGTAATTTCTTGTAATACCTCTTGTGCCTTGGGAGATGATAGTGACAGTGATACAGATAGTCGCTGTAGCGTCTTAGCGTAGGAAAAGGAAAGATATGCTGCTAGCCGAGCGATGGCATGAGCTTGAGGATGACACAGCAGGAGAGGAGCTGGAGATTCTCGAGGAATAAAAACCTGCAGCCTCGCCAGATTCTGCTCTGATCTGAGGCCGGTTACCAGCAGGAGAGAGGAGTGCTCAGAGTTCTTCTTTTAAACTTTAGGGATTAAAAAGTGGATTCATCTTCACTCTCAGTAAAGACATCCACTGCCATTGTCATTGCAGCCATGTGGCCACCCAGAGCTCTGTATCATACTACAAAAAAGGAGATCGCTTGGAGAAAATTCAGCGAGGACGTTGGATTACCTCACAAGCGCCGAAAATATGTGTCTATGCATCTGTTACTTAACTCCAGATAAAGATTGTACTTTACTTTGAGCTAAATTAGCATAGTCTTCATGAACTCCATTCAGAAAACTGACACTACATAGCACAAGCACATAGACCCTACATTACATAATTACAAGGCTGTTGCGGATTTCGGTTTCCAGTGGCATAATGAGTTGCAACTTCTGTTCTCTTCTGATATTTGACCAGTTAAATCAGTGTGTATTCAACCGTCTCCGTAATGGTTGCTAAGTGACGCGTTAATCTTCCTCTCTCTGAGAGGATCGCAGTGGATCCTGTGTGTGATACTGGCTCGAGGTTGTTGAAAATGTACAGCTCTGGATGATGATTTCCCTGTAATGTTTTGCTTTCTGTTCCCCTTAACAACCGCAATAAACAAAATGGTCTCTGTCCAGTGAAGCTGGAGTGAGGCTCATTGCGGCCTGATGTAATGACTCCACTGGTCGGATTGACTTACCCTGACTGACTTGCTGCTCTCAAGAGGCTTTTACTTGGCCTTTCCTATTATTCTTCAGTATGCACTGTATCTTCTAATGAGTCTCATTTGTCTGCTCTTAGCCACCTAATGCTGCTTTCACAGTGCAATGGCAAGAAGAAAGCAAATCCACATGCATCTGTGCAAATTGCTCATTTTTTACCGAAATGTATTTTTCGCGAGAAGATGGAAAGTTTGGAGTGGCCGAGCTCTTCCAGTTCCCTGGTTATGCTTCCTATTGATTCACAGTAACACTGATATTTCATTATCTGCAAAATATACCCTGATAAGACATTTTGAAATTAAAATAAATATCGAACATTAACATTTATGCAGAGATTTTAGATAGCGTCTCATTGCTGTGGTTACACCGACCAAGGAAATATGGCTGTGGGGCTGGGGGGCAACCGTAATGGACTCTCTGCATCTGCTTCAGAATGTCAGCCCAGATGTCCCCTTCTGTCCGGCAAGATCAGGAGAATGAGCAACGGGCAGAGCTGAACAATCACCATGTGGGGCCACCGGGAGGGGTGACGGAGAGCCTCTGAATGGCACAGAGGGTGCAAGGCACAGCGACCTTCTATCCCCCTTTAAATATTTGAAGTGTCCACCTTTGTGACAGTCGTGTCTGCGCGGAAAGGTGTTTGTGTGGCTTCTACAATCCGAAAATAAACCCAGCGAAGTCAAAGTCAAGTCAAAAAGGCAAAGAATCTAACCTCCGGTATCACAGACGTCTACAGACAAGATTAGAAAACTGGTACTGACTTAAAGATTGGTCACCAGATGGAGGGTGACAGGCACAATAGTGGTGGGCAGATCGATCTAAAATATTGAGTAGTAAGACAGGGGACACTGGTAGAGGCCTGTCAGCATGGTCAAATATACCCAGGTAGCTGATTTATAAAAGTGAAGTAAGATTTAGTCATGTCCAGCATTTGTTCAAGTTATTTCACCCCTTTAGTTATATTTAAAAATCGAATTGGTCACCATAGTTGTCATTTTAGCAGACCAGCTCGTTTATTTTTAGACCACAGCGTCAACGCTACACATTTCTCCGTGCCGAGAGCCGCCGTGCTCCGTCGTAGGTGATCTATTTGGTAAGTAAAGTGGTCTGATTAACTGTCCAACATGGGGGTTAAGATAAGAACACGCGCGGGTTGCAACACTCGGCGAGTGACGGCAAAAAATGTGTTTTTGGCTGATAATGAATTACCTCACTCTGAGAAGCAATCAATTACTGCTGATCATTCGCTAATTACAGCTCAGCTACCTACACGCACAGAGGATTTTTGTGTTGACTTTTCTTGTTCTGCCTGCATGATAGCATCAAAAGTCATCACAATAAAGAGAGCCACTCTATAAATATTGTTGGATATAAGGCATTTTCCGTCTCCATGAAAGGCTGACTTTATTTATTTTTTTTACCTACAGGCATATACCAACACTTTGTAACGTCTATAAATAAATCAGTCACTCATGCACAAGCCGCCGAGGACAAAAACATACAGCTTGTCAGTCTGATCTGCGGCACGGAGCTAAAAGTCACACACTCTGGAGCCCTTCTGCTCGGGCCTCTTGTTTCTTTACAGGCTTCAGATGCGCTGAGACAACTCGCGCGGGTGGGGGGGGGAGGGGGGGTGGTAAACGAGAGGAGATGTGCTGAATCCAAAAGTCCACACTCGCCCAGACTTGCTGACTCGCAGGCTTTTCAGAAGGTTAGGGCAAGCCTTTGCCAAAATTCATCTAGTCTGCGAGGGCTCTCATGCGAATATTTGGTGTGGGCTCGGCGTGGACTTCCACAGACTGTACCGGGGAGATTTCCTCACGGTTCACTGCCCTGCTGATGTGATCGTAAAAGACATCAGGTGACAGAGGCTTGTTCTTGCCTTCGGTATGAGGGCTGGAACAAGGTCTTCAAGTCCCGGTCACGATATCAGGGAGCTAATAACATCCATCTGGCGCTGGTCTGTCGAAGCGTGACGATCAAAATATCTGGGAAGCTGCTATTAATTAAATCATTAATATTACCTTTGACAGCTTTGAATAATTAATAAAATGTGTTGACTTTAAGGGCGTTTCCCTCGGGAATGTGAATCCCGCAGAGAGGTAACTCGTCACATCAAGGTCTTCATCAAGGCTACATTTGTCCCATTCACCCGTACATGCTCGGGATGAGACTCCCTGAAAACCCAGTCCATCAGGGCTCAGTCTGTGCATCCAGAGTCCAGGCATTTAATTCACCAATGGAACAAGCCTGGCACACGAGGCCCACGGAGTGTAGAGCAGCAAGCCGAAATGTGCTCTTTGACTAAAGCTGTTAAGCCCCTGCTGATCGATTGGCCTGGCCTTTTACTGGCACTGTACGCACACACACCACACACACACACACACACACACACAGCGTACGCAGTAGGACATTGTTCTCTCTCATCCATACATACATGAACAAACCAGGTGCAAGCACGCACACACACGACTGGAATCCTATTGTCATCACAGTTCAATGAAACTACATTAAGGTAATAAGCAGTCTACTTCGTCCTACCTGCTTTGCTCAGGCACCGGCTCAGTGACACTTGTCGCTATGGCTACCGTTCATCAACTGTCACCACCGCATCCAGCGCCAGTTAATCACAAGTTCAAGTTAATTCATCTACGCGGCCGAACAGTCACTCATAAGGAGGTCTGGTAACCGCCGTAATTTGCTTCACAAAGAAGAAAATGTGCCCACAGCGGCTTGATTTCTCATTTCTGTTGCATGATTGACGTGCCAACCTCCGATGCCGAGATCAAATGAGAGGTTTATTTAAGGCCGTGCTGAAGCAAAGACCAACGCAAAAGACATGAAGCGACTGCATGCGTTCTGGAGGTCAAGCCGTTTTATGTGTCCCTAACATTTTGGCCCTGATGCAGCGAAGTGTGAGCACGGTAAACATATGTATCTCCTTCGTTTTTAGCCGACCGCGCTTATCTATGAGCGTGCAGGGCGCTGATACTGTTAGTTTCCCAACCTGCGGCGTCCCTATTCAGAATTTGGCGTTTAAAAACAGGGGCTCCTCTGTCTCGCCTACTTTGTATTCCAACTGCGGTAAGGTCAAACTTCATTTGATTTAAAGGAGGAGGAAATATGTAGTGGGGAGGGAAAAAAAGATCCCCCTCCTGCCTGTGGAAAATTTAGGGCTTGTGTTGCCACGGGCCTTAGCAACAGGCTGCTGCCCGGTGTTTCACGAGGACACTGGCGACCAAAGGCGGCTCTTCAAGTGGATCCCTGAATCGCTCCATCAAAATAAAGGCCCGGGTGAATCACCCCGTGCTCAATGAAGCTTTGCTGATCAGTATGCACCTGCAGGCAGATGTGTGTGATGCATTAATAGGTTCTTTCCTGGCTTTATTTTTAACCCCTAACCCTGCACTGCATAACAATTCAGCTGAAAATCAAACCGTGCTCCTTTCCCCGCTGTGCGAGACGACTTTCGAAGTGTGGCTTGGCCACTGTGGCTATTTACGGCTGATGATTCTGTTCAAATACACAGATCACAACCCCAACTAACCTATTTGTCTTACTTACTTTGGTAGACGGCGCTTCTGCAGTCAGTTGCAGCGTGATAACAGCGCCGTAGCTGCAGATTCAAGCATCTGCTCATGCTCCCTGAACAAGTCCGGGCGTAGCTGCTGGGTCATAAAACCCTGTCAAAGTGAATAATGAGGTGGTCTCCGAGGCTGAGCCGGTGCCAGACCAGGTAGGTGACGTGCTGAGGGCAAAGCATGCTGGGAGCCGCGTGGTTCCGCCGACAGGCTCAGCAGCGCTTTGTCATCTGCCGAGTTGGCTTGCGTGTGCACACTGAAAGGTTCGGGCTGTCAGAGGATCGGGGGAAGCCGAAACCCTTCATGGTGTCAGATAAACACTGGGAGTGGAGTAGCATGCCCGGCTACAAAACAGATTGGAAAGCGCTGGGAGGCATTAAGGAGGGAGAGAAGAGAAACAGTCGGGCATAAGAGTGTCTGGGCCGTGAACTCTCCTTCAGCTTTCTTTCCCCCCCCTCTCCTTTCCCCCCTCCGGCAGCCTTGTTGGCAAACCGAGCCTCTCCACCAACCCATTAGACAGTGAGGTTTTGATGTGGCGAGAGGCGGTGAGAGCCGCGCTCGTTATTTCGCCTCTATTGTCAACGAGGTCAGTGCTGCCCTTTCAAGCGAGTGCATCGCTTTCCAGGACGAGATTAACGCACAAAGTCGCGACCACTGGTGGGACTCCAAGGCGGCCTTTAATGGACAAGACAAACACGGTGAAGCAAATCCAAACAAATGAAGGAGGATTCCACGAGGGGGGAAAACAGGCATGGCTGTCAGGTGAATCTTCCGAGTGTACATTTCCGTTCTCACTCAAACCTGCTTGACTGCGAGGATGCAAGTAATACATGTTTGATGACATAGAAATGTCCGGGTTGGACACGTACAATCAAACAAAGGCCCAGAATGCATTTCTGATGTCACAGGGACTAGAATCGGATTTGTTTTGCCTCAACCGACCGCCAAAACCCTCAAACCATTCTGGACGATAAGCCACAGCAGACTGTGTCCAGCCAATGAATTAATTATGAGCCCAGGATAGTTTTGTTGCTGAGCCCTGGCAAATTTGATGTATTGTGAATTTAAACAAACACATACACACAAGCACTTTCTCCTGTTGCCTCCGTCAGTGTTAGCTGGCTACATCCTTACACAGGAATCCTAAGGAGGAGGTTGCTGTTACTGAGTGGCTGCTTGAAGCTAAGAATATCACGCAGCATCCTCAAGAGAAAAAGCTTTCACTGGCAGCCATTCTTATATAAATCAAACAGACGTGAAGGCACGGAGCTTCAGTCGCAGCCTTGACATCCCCAACATTGTATATGTGTTACATTTTATTCTGACCAGCTGCGACTCTCGGTCATGTGATGAACACTTGAGTGAAAAAAAATTGAGAAAGAAAACATTACTCGGTCGTATTTATTGGGCTGTTGCAAAAAAGTGCTTGGCTTGCATCAAATTTGTCCTGTCAGTGATTCATCGACATAATTGCGGAAGCGTAATAATCAACCGCCCCTCCAAAAGAAGACAATTTGTACAAGCTAAGCAAGTCCAAAGGAGACATTACGGAATTAATTGTGAGTCAATGTAATTCATCACTGACTTGCAAAGGTGACTTAAAGAAGGCTCAATTATTAAAATGGCCATAATCAGTCAGCGAACCGGACATTTCGTGCCCGACGGTGCCGTGACAGCGAATCCCACCCACCACCTTCAAAGACGAGCGGCACTTGAGACAGGCGGCCTGGACAGGAAAAAGGATCGCGGGAAGGCGCTGAGAAATGTCTGTGACTTCGCAGCGTTCATCGCTGCGGGAGCTCCTAAATGAACACCAATCAAACGGTGAACCGAGGCCCACGCGGCGACTTTGAACCCTCATCATCCCTCAGCGTGAAGCCTCAGAGAGGTGGGTGGCTGTTAAAAAAAAAAAAAAAAGCACCTTATGTAACTTAAATAGCCCTGAACAAAGAGTGCGACAGCCCTCGCTCATCGTGCCTATTCCTGACCCGATATTGCTCTGATAAACATTTTTCAGATTTCATTAAGCCCAGAATATGTCACCAAGAGCCCCTGGTACAGTACCTCACCACCAGCTTCCACAGTGTGAAGCTCTGAGTTTGCTCAAAATAGTCTAAAAGCAGTGCTGCATGCTTATTAAAGGATACTGACTCAGTGTGACTTTTGCTGCATCCACTGCACGTCAGAGGGGGAGCAGGGGGGATTAAAGAAATAACCCTAACTCAATAAAAACAGAAATATCAGTGACAAACACTCCGGACTATAATGGCTGCCATAAAATATTTTTGGAAGCTCTTACATTCAGAACAGGAAAAAAAAAAAAAACAGAACAGGAAGAAGAAAGAGGTTGTTTTTTTTCGGGCCCTCTATATCAAAGCAGGAGACAAGATGGAGAGTTTAAGCGCGGCGTGCATGCATAAAAATGTCAACAAAGGCAATTAACTGGAGGAGGGAGGGGAGACGCTTCTCCACAAGTCAACGTGAGCACACGCGTGATATCTCACACCAGCCGTGGACGGGGTCACAAACTGGGGTCCGCTATATGAGGAATGTACAGCGGCTGGTTGAGGTGGGAAGATAGAGTCCAGCATCCCACCCCACTCCCCCAACCCCCTTTTCTTTTTGTCTGCAAGAAGCTGCTGACCTTCGTTTCTGCAGCAGCTATCCTCCCTGCACGCTCACTCGACCGCGCCGCATGCAAAACATAAATACGGGTCTGATTTCCATGAGGTTTTGGTGATACAGGGCACACCGTGAGTCCATCGTGAGAAATGACCTCACGCACACGTGCGGTATGCAAATTTCAGAGCGTGACGTCGGAGCCCGTTGAGCTGCTTCATTACTAGAAGTGATCAGGAAAAATGATCGGGGATGTGCATTAAACTGCGTTTGCCGTGGCCGCGTGCGCACTTTTAATGAGCTGTAACAATGGGATCTTTAGCCGCTTGTTGCTCAGCACCAAATGAAAAGCCACGTGTCGCTCACAGCAGGCATTTTGACTCATCATAGTAGGAAAACTCAGACAGGCATTAATAGCATCTCTGTTCTATTTACGCTTCCCACTCGGTCACGACGGCGTAGCAGAGAGCCAGCAAACCCCGGGACCCTGTGGCGGGTCAAAAAGTCTTCTGTGAAAAGGGTCAGTGGGTGTTTCTGTAGAACTACTTCCACCGTTGTCCACCTAAAATCACTTCTTTTTGGTCCATGTCAGTACTTTTCATTCATGGTAGAGACAAAATGACTGATGATAGAGTTAAAATGCTAGTGCCGGTGCTAAAATGTTTGACCCAGACCGACGACTGAATTTGCAGCGCTGCAGGCAAGCAACGTGACTTTTCTGTCTCTCAGCAAATGTAAAGTTTTAAAGTTAGTCTACCCCCGTGGTAGATAACTTCACGGGCCTGTCACATCCTTTTTGGAATTGTATTTACCTTTTACCTTTTAGACCTTAAAGGTCCAGTAAGTAAGTAAGTAAGATTTGGGCCCTCTATTTTCAGAATAAGACAGACATGGAACATAATATTCATAACTATGTTTTCATGCATGTGTAATCACCTGAACATAAGAGTCTTTTTGTTTTTGTTACTTAAAAATCATCCCATCTACAGTCGGGGTGGGTCCTCTTCCATGGAGGCCGCCATGTTGAAACACCGTGTTTCTACAGTAGCTCAGAACAGATAAACTAAATACTGAATCTAGACAGGGCCCAAGTGTTGTTTCTCCTTTTCACGAAGTAGGTGAGGGTGATGTGAGGAGATCGCAATGCAGCGATTACACCACTAGATGCAACTAATTCCTACACACAGTGCCTTTAAGTCTTTGAATGAAAGTGGCACTTCACATTTCTGCAATGGTTTCCCCATTCCCTGTCATATTTTGGTTCAATATGAGGCTGCAGGTAGCCCCACATCCGCGATTAGTCACAAGTTCAAATGTGATGCCAAGCTAGTGGGCTAGCGTAAAACAAAACAGGACAAATGCTGGACTCTGCAGTGTGCATTTAATCGCTCTTTGATGATTTGAAGATAAAACAAGATCGCACAAGGAAATTAAAAATGTTAAGACGTTTGATTTGATGAGAACACCATCACCATTTAGCAATTATATCGTTTGTTACGGCCTACCTCCCCGCTGCCAGAGGAAGTCTACTTTCATGTAGATAAAGGAGGACTGAATAAATAATTTCATAAATGAATAAATAACAACACATCAAACAAACAAACAAAGTAAGTTCAAAGTCGTAAAAAAAGCAATTCAGATCCATAATTAGGTTTCAAAATAGCTTTCCGATCACAACAAAGGCATTAAAAGGGCAATTTTTCAAACACACTGATTTGGGGCACTTGTGGTAGCAATCCCCAAATGTCAACTTTTTTCTTTTATGTAAGAAACAGCTTCAGGCGGGACACTGTTATTTCCAGAAAGCATGTGAATTGCGTGTGTGTGTTATATTTTAATTCAATAACAAATATTCAAAGTTTCATTGTTGTAACGTGCAACAATTTCCGACCGCATATTTGATTTAGCCTCCTACTACCAGTCAGTTCCATTACATCAGCGAGACATCCACTTAAAACAACATCGGCAAAGTTAATTTTAAAATCCACATGTCTGCTTAACACCTTAATCTGTAACAGCAGGAGATCTGTTGAAACATCAGCCCACCGCTGGCACGGCGGCGTCCTTTCACTCACCGAATTAAAGAGACGCTTTCATATGTCTTTTTAATTGACTGCACACGCAGTCAGTTCAAGGACTGCCAGTATGAGAGTCAAGGTGTCTTGAGTGCTTCGAGAAAACAAGTGTAGCGTTTAAAGCCGCCGGAAATGTGGCTTGAAATAGTAAAAAAAAAAATGAAGTCAAAGTTGAATCAGAAAATAAACTCCTCGAAAAACTTTGCTCAGAAACAACTTCCTTTCCCTGTTTAGACAGTTTCTCAAGGCCACGTTGTGCTGATTGACATCTCCCTCAGGAGCACTGGCAAGGAAGCTAAAGCTGCTGCTGTGGACGGGCGGAGCAGCAAAATGTATTTTAGCCACCTAGAAAGATTTCATCAGTTTAAGTGTTCTCTCCTCAAAGCCACTAGAGCGGACTCCTTTTACGAAAACACGTCATTTCACCAGAACATTTCCACATCTAACTCAGCGAATCGACCATTTGTATTGATCGTCGGAACAGTGGAGGGACTAACCAAGGACAGTTTTGTGTTTTTTTCGATGAGTTACAGTAACAAGGTACTTGAGAGCAGAGAGGTTTTTTGTTCAGATCTTCAGTCATGAAAACTATGTGGAAAAATGTCTGCCAACCTTTTTTTTTTTTTTTTTGGAGTTTATACACATAGAAATAGAAAACAGAAATAGACCTTTGATAATAAAACCTATGATGAAACGTAGGCCTCATTTACTTGGAAGAAACGAGACAGGACCTAAATGTTATCGGACGTTTTCCCCTCACTTCTATGTCTGTCTGTCAAAACATGAGCAATTCATGCCTATCATTGATTGACGTGTGCAAAATCCTAGAATCCCAGGTGATGCTCTACGGACACAAAAACACAATTGTGTAGCTGTGGTAACGGGAGGCGGAGGCGGACAGATGCCCTGTGCATCTAAAACGTTGTGAGCTGTCACCGGCTAAAAATACACCTAAAACCATGGCGGATAAAAATGACAAGAATGTGACTAAAAACTAATAACCATTTTCATTGGTCAAGACTAAGACTAAATCTAAAGCAGATGCCAAAATGAATACTGGTTCCAACTGTAAAATGGCGTACATCTTTCTAATAAGCTCATAAGTTGAGGTCGCAGTTTAATATAAACTACGACAAACAGCATCGATCCTTGAAAAATATGCGATAACTTTAAAAATCACAAGACAGACAAAAAAAGTACAAGTTTCCCTGAAGTGCCTAGTTTGACTGCAGCGGGATGAACAGAGCCATTGTACCAATTACTACCTATCCTAGACAACCTATAACAAGTACCCCGAAGCGAGAACAGCAAAGTCAGAGTACAAAGGGTGATTGCAGTCTGAAAGGGTGGCAGGAGCTTTCTGTAAAGCTTCCCTGTCAAGCAGATCATTGAATCTCCTCTAACTCATGTAATCTTCCCATTCCGACTGACAATGCCTTTTATTGTATTCCTGTACTTGGCGCTGGGACTGGCAAGAAAAAGAAAAAAAAAAAAAGCAGAGTCATGGGAAAGATGTTTTGTGTGGACAGCGTGAGCTGGATTATCGGGGTAATGTTTGTGGACGTATCATTTAAAAGCGCAAACTCACCGAGCTCACAAAAAACTAAAACTGAAATTAATTCAATAGGAAAATGAGAATGCAATACGGGGGGAGATTATTTTTTTATTTTTATAAAGAGGAAGCAATGACAAATTTCTTTCCAGAAATACTGGCGCAGCATTCAATTCTTTGAAATGGAAAACACCTTTTATGTGTTGTTACCTGGTGTTCCTGGGTGCATTTTCCACTCTCTATCATTTCATGCCAAATAATGACGCTCACTGCTGCACAGGAAGTGGGCTTTTCCTTTTGAAAGCGGCTGGAAAATAATAATAATAATAATTAAAAAAACATTTAATGAAAGGCCTATGGGGAAAAATCAGGTCTGACTCTGCATGTTAATATATATATATGAATCAATAGCTCAAAGGAATTAACAGTCTGCATGCTCAGTCCCTGCACACCCGACTCTCCTGATCTGTAATGTAACCTCTGCTCATCAACCTCCTGACTATTACACTGGGACAAAAAAAAAGTGCGAGGGAATAATGCGGAATGTGACAAGTAATCTTACCTTAAGACTCCGGTTTTTATCGTCCTCCGTGAAGTTCCCGCCTGACTGATTGCCTCCGGCGGCGCGCCCCCGGAGCTCGGCGCTCTAATGAGCAAAAAAAGGTGCGACCCGTGCAGAAAGCCCAAACAATAAATCGAGATATTCCAGATAAAATTTGCCGAGATTAAGACCTCTCCTCCTCTCTTGGTGTGGTAGATTTGTAAGGTCGCGTCGGAGCCATTAAAACTCATAGGAATAATCAAAGGGCTTGCTAATTATCGCATGCAGGTAATTCACCCACGTCTTAACAAGTTAATTATAAAAAAAAAAGTTCATGAAATGTCAGACGCATGCTGCATGAAAAGTGTATTGCGTGGACAGCTGAGTGTATATTTGTCACACAATTAACATTGACTCATTATTTCTTCCATTTAGGGCGAAGATGAAGTGAAGGCATTTTCACGTTCGAGAAGCCGGAAACATTCGTGATTGATAAACGACATTCAATCCATTATCCAAATTGTCGTTGACACATTTCCTACGGATCAGTGATGTCTGATGGGCCACGAAGAGAGGCCGCTAAAACTTTAGCCGAGTGAAAAACTTACAGAGGGCCGCAGCTGTTCCCCGTCTCCATCTGACTGCCGCTCACAAGCACAAAACAAATACATCGGCACCTCAGTGAGAAAATCCATATCTATAAATCTGTATCATTCAGACTTAAAAGTAGAGCAGACAGTTACGGGTTGACTGTCTAATCCGGGCGGGATAGAAAAACAACAGGAAATTGGTGCTGAAGATGTTTTTAGAATTACAGGAAAATGAGACGTCTTAATGAATTATGGGAGGACGGGCGGTTCCAAAACAAGAGCTATATATTTTGTGGCACTGAAATGAAATTGATAAAACAATTGGTTTAACCTTAAGGTGTACTAGCTTTGGGAAAAAAAAAAAAAAAAGTTTAATAAACTCAAAGAAAGCACGCAGACAATAAAAGCCTGTGTGACGGTTTGACAGGAAAATGAATTCACTTCTCAGACATATGGCAGACAAAACGTTTCTTCCCCTCGGAGAAGGAGCGACTGCACTAAATGTGAAATAAAATGCTTCACCCGCTCCAGCGCAGTCTTATACTCCGGCATCCCATGGCCTCATTTAAACAATGGATGCGTGCGCGAGAGAGAGAGAGAGAGACTCAAAAACAAATGTGAGCCTTTCAAACCAAACGCTACGCTCAAAGAGAATGACAAGACGGAGCGAGAACCAAAACAAGACAATAAAACAGCATGCAGAAGGTTGAACTGAAGACACTTTCAAACTGGGACCCAATGAGTCAGCGGACAAATACAGCAATGTGCAAACATTAGAAGCGGAGTCGCATTACAATTTGTGCAAATGTTTAATCGTTTGTCTTGGCATGAAGCAATATTCATTACAAACAGGATTCATTATTCTTTGCGACGGGCGTGATAGTAATGTGAGGACTTAGCACAGCATACAAATTATGTCAGGCTCTCAAAGTAAACCACAGCGTCTTTGAGGGGTGAACCGAGGAAGTATTTACATTCTCAAGTGCCAAGTAATGTAAGCAGCATAAGGAAAGAGCTTGGGGGGTTTTAATTGTTAGGACACTCACAAAATTGCATAATATTGTACAGTACAGTAGAGAGTGATGAAAATAACAAGACTGAAGCTATGAATAACTCTTTCCATTTAAAGGAGACATTCCTCAGAAGTCAGAATTGCACATATTCCTGAGTGATATTTCGCCTGAGATATACAGTAAAAATTCCAGTTTTGGAATTGACCATTGGCTAAACACTTCTAGCTCAGCAACCCTAACGACGCTAACGTAGGTGTGCTCGCGTGGATTTCTCCGCATGCCGGAACGGCGCGCATGTCTATCCTTACAAAAAAGAAATTGATTTAAAAAAAAAAAAAAAACATGTTAATATGCTTAAACACAATTTTTGTCCAGCTTTGTTACAGGTTACTCAAACACGCCTCAGTCACAACTAGCAGGTCGGTTGCGTGAGCTAGTAATCCCAACACCGTCCCGGATGCTACCACTGTTTTCACGGTAAACTGCATACACGCGTACAAGGAACTTGACAGACTAAACTACAGGGGTAACTAAAGGGGCTGCAGCTTAGCAAATGGTCAATTAAAAAAAAAAAAAACCTAGTCTATATCAGTCTGTTACACATCTTAAAATAAAAGGCACATTGTGACTAAATCCATTCACTTTCACTTTCTGTGCATGAGAGGGAGTGCTACATCGCGATCCAGTGCTAATACCAGCATGCCCTGTGACGAGAAATCTCAAATGACACACAAATAATTATATAGAGAAGTGACAGATTTCACAAGACAATACATTAAAAAATTTCAGAAAATATGAATCTGTTCCGAGTCATTTGGAATTCTTGTGCAATCTCTCTGATACGTGTCTGTGCGCACTAAAACATAAATAAATGCTGAATCTAATGTGGCTGCAGTTGCCTCCAAGCTGCGGTTGCTACTGTACCACACGGGATGTGTTGTCGCCGCTGTAACCTCTCATTAAACAGCGTCCACAGCCGATTGAAGACTCATTCAGACGTTCAAAGTCAACACATCTGACATAGTTGTTATTAATTTTCCGTCATTGGCAATCATCAGAGTGGCTGTCAGTCACCCCACAGTAAGCTAGAGCTAAATGTGGTTTAGTAATTTGGGCTGACAAAATATTCTCACATTAGGTTTTACACTGCAACATATCATTATAGCCAACAGCAAATGTAAACAAATCCAGAACATGCATTCATTTTAAATGCGCTCACATACTTACAGAGTCCTTTCACTCTCCTGAGGTACGCGAAGGCCAACCATGCACTCCGAACATTGAGGTGAAGTTGTCTTCATCGCTTTGCAAAAATACAGCAATCCAACCATACAGAAGCGCGCGGTGGAGATCTCCGTCCCATCAAGTCATTTCTGTCTGCAATTTAGTCCTTAAACTTTATTTTTTTCTGAAGCAAGTGAAAGAAAACCGCCAGTGCTGTGAGAATATTTCAACCTTTTTCAAATGCAAATCGACTCATTTCAAGTATTTTCTAAAGTGCAGTTAAATTTTTCTTGATTCTTGTGCCGTGACCCTCCTTTTTTCTCGTATCAAGACACTCGGCAGCAAAAAAAAATGAAACAAGCTGTTCTTTAGTCAGAGACAAGTTGAAATATTCTTATTTTCATAAAATAAAGTTTTGATTTGATGACAGACAGAAATAACTTGAGCTGGAAAGTTGGACATTTCTAGTTTAACTGGTTTAGACCAGTTTGGACGTGCAAAAAGGCCGGCCTAGGCACAGTGTGGTAATTAAAGCTTGATACTGCAGTTTGTTTTGGTCATCATGGAATCATTTTTTCTGCAACCCATTCGGACAACGTGCGACGTGAAGGCATCACAGCTTCTTCATGCTTCTTGAGGGGACTTCATAGCTTCCATCGGCAGCTCATCCGAGGTGTCCACTCGGTTGTCATAGGATTGAGAGTCGTTCTCCTCAGGCTTGTGCTTTGCAAAATTCACGAAGACCTGGAATATCAACGAGGAGAGAGGGCACTTAAAGGCAAATGCAAGATAAAAGAAAAAGAAAAAACACAGAACACACACACAGTAGTCAACTGTAAACCCGTGGACATTTCTCTTCCCATCTCATTTTTACTCTCCCTCCACCCTTCGCCTCTAAAACAAACAGAAATAGCGGCGCAGACAACAGGGTGCATGTGAATGAGTTGCCAGACAAGGGTTATGAAGCATCAAGTAAGCGTCTCAGCTCACACAGTGAATGTCAGTTTGACATCTTTGACCAGCTGAGAAAGAGAATAAAACAATCATTCTTCTCTCTGTGATGCCCATTTAATGTCAGAAGAAATCAATCCTACGGCGTTCATAAAAAGTCTGTGTGTATTTCATTGTGCTGTAAACATCACTGCGGTCCGAGCTTTTTATTCTCTTAACACTGGCTGTCGGTTGTGGTGGAGCTACACAAAGACTTTTAGTCTAGAGAAAAACCCAACCGAGAGGATCATATAAAATGATAAGAGCATTGCTTTTTCATTAAAATTTCGCCCAGTGGCTGCGAGTATAAAAGGATATGTGAATTACTGGACTGTATTTAAAATCTTAATGGAAAAATAAATAAATAAAAAAAAATTATCCAGACCAATTCCATCAGAAACTACTCAGACTCCAAATGAATTAAATCCTTCTTCACAGCGACACACTGCCCATTAAATTAAATGGGACAGAGAGTAAAATGCACGGAATGGGCAGAAATAAACAAGCGCGTCCTCTCAGGCTTTTGTTTTTGAGGAGCTCAGATAATGACGACGGGGCAATAAAGATATGACCTGTCAGCCTTTGAAGCTTCTGTTTTTAATTAACCAATTTATATAATCAGCGGCCTTATAATTTAATATGAATAATGAAGAGGAAAAAGTCGTATTAACAGTGAGTTCCATTTTTTTTCTCTAACAAAGGAAGAGGTTCTCTACTTAGTCTGATGCATTTCCTTTGTCACTCCTCTGTAATAGCTTATGCATTTGATAGTAAAAATGCAAACAGAAGCCATTTCCATCGCTCGTGTAATTGGCAATATTCATTTATATACACTGAAAGCTTTGACATTTTGGGAAGCACACTTATTATTATTTTTTCTTTTTATACTAAGAATCAGATGATAATATCAATCTGATCTTGTGTTATTTTATCACATTTCTATTTTATTTCTATTTTTGTTTTTAGGTTTGTTTTTAACTAGTTAGAGTTGCTGGTTGGCAGGTCTGTTTTTAACTTTGGACAGAAACACGCTCACCGTTTCCTCCCCCATTTCCAGGCTTTATGCTAAGCTAGGCTAATTAAACATCCCGTATGTCATTTTCCAAGTACAAGTACATCTTGAGTACAAAGCCTTTGTTTAATGGCTCGAGCTGCTGAGAAAACCAACAATATAATTGCAGTTGATGTTTGCTAAGTTTCAGTTTTTGTCTTTTCTATTTATCCGGGACATGTTTACTGAGAATAAATACTAGTTTCCTGGAAAACTCTGCTCTAAAGTCACTCTTGGAAGGAATCCAGCACGAGCACAGTCTCACTGTATTTGCTGGTTTCACAGCAACTGAACAGCAGAAGCAAGTTTGGGGTTAAATGCCTTGCTTGAGGGCAAATCAGCGGTAGTAATGAGTGGTGACATATTTCACTGTTTCACGTGGTTTTTAACAAAGAAGTCAAACTGTTTTAACCTGGTTTCATGGAATCACACTGTTATGCTTCCAGTCAGAGTTTATTCACTCCGAAAACACAAGCTAAAACAGAGGTTTGCTACATCATACACTAAAATTTCAAAGCATAAGCAAGAAATATTAGTCAACAAAATAACATTTAGAATTTTATTGGAGTTTGGTACCTACATATGTAACTTCCTGACCTCAAAGCTCCTGGAGCTGGTGGCTAGTTGGGTGTACAAAAAGCGAAACAGCATACTACCTTGTAACAGAGGAGCAAGTTATGCCTGCAGAATGCCCGGGGCTAAAGTATGCTTCTGTGTGTGTGAAGTCAGACCATCAGCAGTGTGTATCAAGGTCACACTTGTCAAGGCATCTTATCGGGGCAGAATGAATAAGAGAATAAGAATGACAGTCGCAACAAACACACACTCCGTCCATCTCTCTCGGCCTCTGACCCTGCCACTGGCTGATATTGGCTTGATGTGCTGAGGCTTGCACAGCATTTCATATTCATAGTCAAGGCTGTATAGTTTTGCAATAGAATTTTAAAGTACTGTTGGTATTTAAGTTTCTGTAAGAAAGAAAGTGCTTCAGTAGTGCAGTTGACAGGTTTCCTGACTGAGATGACCACAGTGAATCCATCCCCTCCCTACACACTTTCTGTATTTAGCCAACCATTCATGACCTGAACGTCATGCACCAGTGCTGTTGAGTGGCATTTTCTTAATAACAGATGGATACAGGCATTAATTACATTACAGAGGGTATATTTGGGTGTTTATTTGAAGCCTGTTGAGGCAGAACAGAGTCGGGGAAGGACGTGAATCATCCAATTAACCTTGTGTATATCAAAAGGAGTCCTTGCAGAACGTAAAATGGCTTTTTTTACATGCATGTCTCCCATATGTTCATAGCCGGATACTGGACTTTGACTTTGAAATGCGCTTTAGTGGAGCACAAAAGACCAGCATGGAAAACAAACCCATGTAATAATAACCTTTCTTCATGGCAAAGTTAACATTACGAAACATCATCTGTGTCATTGGGCATCACTTATTAGTAATGAAAATTATTATAATGTCATTTCTGTGCAATAATTAAATTTTGGGGGTCATTTTAGCCTCTTTACGTGCAAATATAAAGTGACAATATCATCTGGAGTCATGTGCCAGGGCGCCTGGCGAATCTAAGTCCAATATTTACTCTCCTTTGACAGTAACTGTTTTTGTCTCTACAGACTCCAGAGTGAACCAAAACAGTAAAGTTGCAGCCCGTAAACTCAAAACAATTAGCTAAAAGACCCTAAAACATAATATTATTTACCCTTAAAGTCCATGTAAAGTAAGAATCCAATATGTGTCCTGAGTTTGTTAGACCAGGAAGAAAGTGTTATTAACCACACAGGCAATTTTGACACCTAAGTTTATGAAATTAGGTGTCAAAATTGGAAACGACATGACTAACTTTGAAACACTCAGAGAGATGAATTAATGTCTGTCTCTCTGCTCGGGGTGCAGGGGTACGCTCAGGGTGGCCTCAGCGTGTCATCGAGCCACCCTTTAAGGACCGCCCACAAAATCCTGGACTGAAATCTGACGAAAAACAGTTTTAACCTCTAACTCCACGTTTCAGTCTATTGGACTCCGACTTTAAATTGTATTTTTCATAATTCACTTTACTTGAACATTCAAATTAAATACACAGCAACAAAACAGGAAAATGTAAGAATGAAGCGAAAGGTTAGCTGCTTTAGGTGCGCAGTAGCGACATGGTGTTATGTGGACTGATATCCACACACACACACACACACACACACAGGAGCAAACATCTTGCATTCCTACCACACAATCCGCTCCTAAAAGACAGTTTAGAAAGTCACATTTTCCTTTCAAATGCTCCGTCTGCTGTGCACTGTCTCGGCCATCAGCGTTAACGCCTGAGCTCCTGCGTGGATCAATATTAATTGTAGTGCAAGTCTGGTGTTATACTATAGGTCAAGACGCTTCTCTATAAATCACCAGCTGAAAGGTGACAGTCTGGGTCTCAACAGTTTCTACAGTCCTCCCTTCTGTGTTTTAATACTGTGACCTCCTGCTCCAAGTATGATTTATTTACTGGTAAACATTGACCAGTGAAGAATGCCGTTGACGAAAAAAAAGTTGAAACAGGAATTTCTCAAGATTGGCTGGAGACTAAAGATGTGTGAAGTGCTAAAAGCCAAATTTAACCCTCAACTACACTTTGTTAAAGCATTAAGCTTTTCATGAATTCCTTTCCTGACATAGTGGTTGGATAATTGCCCCCTGAAGGGGCATATTTCACTTAAATAATGCTGTGAAAAATGGTTTTATGTTGAATTAGGGGGTTATCCACCAGGGGATCATGTTGATAATGAAATGCTTAACCTCCCTGTAGTATTCTTTACATCAAGTTATTTGATTTAAATACAACAGTGGCTGTGAATGAATCCGCGGGCAGCTCAGCCGCTCACTCATTCACGTCTATGTCTGGATCGTCGGCCCACTCCACCGGACCGACGACCTCTCTGGAAGCGCTCGGAGAGGTCGTGCTCACCTCCCACCTGGTCATCCGCTGCTGAGCTAATGGTGAGCTCGCAAGACCAGACACACTCACACTCGCACTCTGTGAGTGCCTGATTGCATCAGGTCCCCGGGGCCATTTGGGAAAACACAAGGTGAAGCCAGTCCGTAACATGCAGGGCTGACTTTATCTCACCAATCAGGGGGTCTTGCCAGTGCACTTGGGATGGAATAAAAAGGCACTGCCTGAAGGAGCTTTTCATATATATATTATATATATATATATATATACAGAGAGAGAGAGAGAGTCCAGATTCTTGATCAATACTGGGACCTGGCGGCTGAACTATCTTGGCTACACAAACTCAGTTTAGTCCTCATTGGTCAGTCTGACAGCCTAAATGGGAGAGGACAATGTGTCGGTAATGATAGATCTTTAAATCTTATCCTGGACCGCACAGACTAGCATTAACCAAGAGCACTTAAAATGCTGAATGCGTTGACTGATGACCTAATAATCTGTTGAGCTGAACTGGCACTCCACCGAATTACAGTAGGACAATAGAACGTGGCCCCTGGGTACTCTGCAGTCAGCCTAAATGTACAAATTCGGGGTGAAATTGCGCATCCTCTGCTCCTGTGCAAGCCCAAACCAGTTCGAACTGATGTTATGCCCTCAAGAATAATCACACAAAGCATTATTAAATCCACTTTGATGCTCTGCTCCACTTTTCTGTGTCAAGAATCACCTTTTCTGAATAGATTCAGAGGAACTCCGGCGCCGACAAACCTTTGGAAATAATCAAGTTTCCAGATTTAAACTACAAATACCCAAGGCACATGGGGAATGTTTCACACATTATGGAGCCTGTGTGTGTGTGTGTGTGTGTGTGTGTGTGTTCCCGATGCATAGTCACAACCGGGCAAAGCGCGCGCACCAAGCATGGACTGCCTGTGTTTGTAAGCAGTTTTCTTCTCTCCTGTTTTGCAAATATACTGCCACGATTTCTGATGGCCGAGATAAAAGATTGAGATTGGAATGAGCGCAGCGCCGGCAGGAAGAGGTCTCAGCTGATTTCTTTTCAGCCTTACCTTGGAGAATGATACGGAGGAATCCTGATTAGACGTCGGACAGTGCATTCACCTCTAGAAATAGTTCACTTGTTGAAGAGAGAATGGGGCAAATGACCAAATTCAATTCGACAATCAGCTACAGATAGCTGTATTAAGAGCAACGTAAGGGATTAGATTAAAAAAAAAAAAAAAAGATGATCTATAAGTTTCATGTGAAAGTTGTCTGCAAAACTTAAATGTCTAAATGAGAAAAAAAAAAAAAAAACCAAAAGTTGAAATACATTAAAAGAGTCACACATCTTGGTTGATCCGCTCTTCATTCATTTGAATAAGACCGATAAAGTACCATAAGTCTGGAGCTGCAATTTCTTCATAATATCTAGAAATACATCTCATTATACCCTGAATATGACATGCCTCAAAGTGCTGTCTATCATCCTTTCCCTGACATAATGTCAGTTGAGGGTGAATGATGTAGAAGCCTCACTATACACTGAATAATGGTCGCACATTTTACTCCTGTGTCGTTTGCGGCTTCTTCGTGCAATTTTATCACTTATGACAGCGGGTCATGAAAAATGAACACCGCTTATGCTGTGTGAGTCAAATTGCCAAAACGTAACTATGAAATCAAAGTAGGCACACTTCAGTTTGGAAGTTTGAAAGACTTACAAGGCTCGGGGGGGGGGGGGGGGGGGGGGGGAGTCTTACCTGATCCAGAGTGGTCTGGGACACGGAGTAGTCTTCCACGCTGAGCCTCTGCTGGTGGCTGGTGAACTGGCTGAAGATGTTGGCCAAAGCCCCCTGTGTGCGTGGGAGCTGGTACTGCAGCGTGTTGTGATGCTTCTCCTTCAGGACGCTTCCTGGGAAGGTCTGCTGGACAAAGTCCTCGACTGGTTTCAGCGCCGGAGGAGAGCCCCCAACCCTCACAATCACTGTGTAGCCATCACCAAATCTAGAAACAAGAATAAAAATTAAAAGAGAGCCGGTGCCAGATTGCTCACAGCTGGTCATGTAAATAATGAACCTTTCCCTTTCTCCTGTGGTCATAGCATAGTGTGCCGGATAATAGGTTGGTGTACTGGAAGAAAGACACGAAGCAGGAAGCAACAGAGATGGCAAAATATAATTGGTCTCATATTTCTCACCGTTTCAAGTCATCTTGGACGTGGCGAACTGGAGGAGCAGGTGAGTCACAAGCCGCTGAGAGCAAAAGTAGCTCGACTTTAGACAGCCGTACAATAAAGTCGCGGGCCGACGGCCCGAAAACTTTGGGAGGTAATTACAGGTTTCAACGCAACGTCTTCTGCGGCAAATGTAAAAGATCAATTTCACTCGAGCAAAAACGCCAAAAGACGTGGGACAGCAATTACTTTCAGACAAGAGTGGATATTAGTCAAGAAGCCTCTGCATGGCCGAAACAAATAAAGGCAAGAAGAGAGGACTGTATTTTGTTTTGGACGAGGAACCAGTTATTTTTTTCAGGCACACTAGCCACTTTATCTGACAACCAATATTTATTTATTGTCTGTGTATGATGCACGAAACAGAAGTAGATGTAAAATGCCCAAGTAAGGCAGCTACATCCATGGGAGTTAGATGAATAATATCCAATAAGATTGCTGTTGTCGAAGGCCAATGGAGACGTATAAAGTTCTGTTTTAAAGCTGCAATACTAAAGATTTTTATATATTTACAATGGCAATCAAGCAGTGGCTAACAGTCAGCTGCCCGGCACACAATGTGGGCTGCTAGCTGGCGAACACACAGAAGATTTCACTCAAAAGTCGATGGAGATCAACGGAGCTCGACGGAGAGTGAGAATTAGATTTACGGCTGATAAACGTTAACGCTGCACAATGTCGGCTGCATGTGTGAACTTTTTTTTACGTGGAGGTTATGATGTGTTTATGTCGTGTTTACAGCTTATTGCTCCTTTAACAGTCTGAACATTGCTCTATGTAACATCCTTGTAGTATATGAAACGCAATGCAGAGTTCATCTAATGTGCTCGTGCTGTTGAGCAGCCGGGGTTTTGTAAAGCCGCAAACGTGCTCCTCCTGGTAAAACCTTCTTATAACATGAAAAACACACCGGACATAAAATATTGTCAGGAATAAAAGCGGGCCACAGCAATGCTCTAAAGCTAATTAGCATTCTGCATCTTCCCTGTTGTATGTTACGTCTGGTGAGCACCACAGAAGACTCCGCGCCTTGTTATTCTGTCGTTAGCACTCTTATGACCCATTGTTTTCTGCCTAATTAATTCCCTAATGTTGGATTCGCTCATGGAAATGTCCATTGTGGGCTGGTACAGAGTTACATGCAACGAGAGTCAGCGGCTCCCTTAGTGGCAATTAGAGATATGGTGAATAAACTGCAGGCCTTCATGATCCCAAAGCGAGCCAAATATGACGCGATGGTGTTGAGATGCACATTGAATGGACTCCATGGGTGGCAGAGTCCCTTTAGTTAAAACACACGGCGCAAGAATAACGGAGCTTTGCATGAATTGTACGTGGGGATGCTTGTTTAATAATAATTCCATTAAGAATGCATAAGCGTCTTATTATGCTACTTCTAGAATCAGATCCTCCTTTCTTGCATTATGATTGGACAAGCTCCAATACACCTTGTGCTTGGATGCCAGAGGAATATTCACAGAAATCTGCAGGGGCTGGCATCCGAACCAATCACCTGTGACATCATTATAACCCTAACCCCATGAGTTCTGTCTCCTGCCGCATGATCTACAACTGGCGGTGCCAAAACAGGAAAACCGAGAAGAGCTGCTGAGGGTTTGGTGTTTGCGGTGTGATGCCACAAATGGGGGAAGTGTTCAAAACAGAAATAGCACCTCTGCACGCATTGAAATTGAAATTGGCCGCGAAGATAACAAAAACGAGACGGCGTGCGGCAGTGACTGGAGGCACGGCGCGCTATCCAGTCACAGCCACATCTGAATCGGGAAGATCTGAGAAGTGCGCCTGCACTGTGATCTCCTCAGAAGCTTCACACCGCAGGTGATCAAAAGCACCCCCATGAAAAAAAAAAAAAGGAGGGAAAAATGATGTAGTACATATCATGTGGATACAACTACGGGTGCCTTGCAAGTATCAGCATGTTAGTGCTTAATTAAGAAACTGCCCTTTAGACAGCCCTTCAACCGTACCAAATTATACTCCTATTATTCTGACCTGAGCCCCGCTCACCCTGGCTATGAAATACCGCTCCTCCCGCTAGCGCGTAGGATTTTATTAGCTCAAAGTGCAAGGCACGAGCTGGTTCATAATGATCATCAAAAGAACAGAGGACTTAACAACTGCTCTGCCGTCGTCCCACAAAACAAATGAAACCACGGTCGAGCTTTGTCCTTCTCCCTTCAGTTGATATTAAAAAACTCTTTCATTTCCTCTTTTCATGGCGACATCCAATCGCGACTGCGATTCATGTGCGGCATTGAAATTAGGCATAAATTGAATATAATAGTAGGACTTGATACTTGTTGTTGGACGCTTGTTAATGTAAAATGTTCATTTTGCTGTTTTCAGTATGAACGGGGTGCTTAAAACTTAAACTTTGTGTGAGAACACATGCAAATCATATGAGCTGTTTGGCTCAAATGTAAAGACGTAATACCTGTACGAGTCGTCTGCCTGTCTCTTTCGAAATGCGGATCTGCTTTTATTTGCACACACGGCGCCGTTATCCGCGAGTAAAGTGCACAGCATTTTTATGCTAAGTGCAAGCCATAACTCCGGGTAAAGCCGCATCATTGTGGATGATTTTTACAAGATGCAACAGGCTACACGGCCTGTAATCAGACACCGCCACCACAAACATCACAGACAACCCCTCACACATCAAGCTTAATTCATCATCCAATCGAGACTATGACCGTAATCTCTTTGTGTTTATTATAGCTGCCGGCTCAGAAAATGTGCTTTGTCCAAGAACTGCCAGGCTCAGCCAAGATGCAAAAACACATTTTTTTTTTTTTTTTGCAAAAATCCAATAAGGCCAGGAAGCAATGTGGTGAAAAGGTTTGGCTAAAGGGTTTGGGGCGTATGTGGGTAATGAAATGCTGCTTGTCAGTGACAGTAAAAAGGACTTATCAATTAGCCTCCCCTCATTCTCTCCCTCCTGCCCACCTCATTCGTATTTCCTTTCTGCAGCCACGCGGGAGCTTCAGGCGGCACTTTGGGAAAAAATATCTTTCTTTCATATTCATCATTTCTTTTCTCTGCCTCTGTATTCACAACAAAACAAGTTCTTTCATCTTTGATACACTGTGGATCTTGGCTCCCCTTGAATAAACTCCTGCCTGCGCAGGGAAAGGTAGGCTCCTCTGCGTTACGTGCTCGTGACAATGGCGCGGCGCGTCCCAAAGAATTCATTCGCTGATAAAAGCTAAAAAGCAAGATCTTGGAAATTTGGGGTTGGTATAGCCTCGGGGAAAAATAATGAATGGATTATGTTTAAAGTCATGACTGCGACACATTTTCACAGCTAATCCTTTCATAATATTTTACATTAGAGATAGGATACGGCGGCTCAACGCAGCATGACAGAGACACTGTAATGTCTGCGCCGCTTCTTCTTTTTCATTATTCCGCCGCAATCCTCTCCTCCACCCTGGTCTGCTGGAAAGTCGTTCTTCCATGTAATTTAAAACAAACAACAGCCAGACACAGATAAGGGCATGACAGGCAGAAAATAATTCTGCCGCCTTCCTTCATCTGAGGGAGTCTAGAAAGGTCACCCTCACCACTGCCAAACCTTGTATTTGTGTCCACGGGGGGGGGGAGGCGGACGCGGGGCAAGAGGTCACAGTGTGACTTGGGTGGTCTGGCGCTTTGATCAGGCAGGAAGTCATCCAAAAAAACTTCCTTAGTTCCTGGAGGGGGAGCTAACTGAGCTCCGGGCAGAGGCTCCGCGGGCAGTGCAAAGACAGAGGGCTAGATGAATGGATAAGTGATCTTTGTCCAGAAAAGTAGTTTTGCAATGAAGGGAGGCATTTAAACTGTGCCTATCACAGCTAAAGCGTCATTTACATGTTGATGACATTTCCTGTAAAACCACGCAAATGTTTAGATTAATTATTAAAAAAATATCCATGTTTGCTACCATGTCTTCTGTTTCTTGATAAATGAGTAAATGTAGATATTTATAGAGCGTATATTGTGGTTTACTGGCACAGACATTGTTAACTGTGGCTAAAACTGAAACAATCAAAGCAGTCGGCCAATAATTAGACTGAATTTATCTTCTCAATCATGCTTGTACTGATCTAGAAAGTGGCTTTGCTTCTTGCTACCGTATTGTGTGTTTTATTTCATTTTGTGGTTAATCGGAAGGTGAGATTTGCTTTTAGAACTCGGCTCTGAGTGAGCTGTGTGAATCTCCATTTTTAAAAACAGAACGCGTTTATTTTTTTTTTTGCATCGGAATTCAAATTGTGAATGTAAACATTCTAAATTCCATTGATCTTTAAAGCAAACTTGAACCCATGTGACACATCAAAGCCAAACATTCAGGGGGCGGGGCTAAGTCTAACACAATATTTATATATATATGTGAGCTATTGTGCACACGATCACTGCGACGAACTAGATCACTGCGACGAACTATATCACTGCGACGAACTAGATCACTGCGACAACCTGTATAAGATCACGGAGAGCTACTGTACATTGCTACACGTATTTCCAGATTTGCCTGCAAGGCATACAACTGTTCAGAAACTTTGGAATTTCTGCAACGAAGAAAACTTCTTTTTAGTTCCAATGGAGGGAGACAGAAGCAACATACTCGGAGACCCCATTGTAATTGAACACCCCTTAGGGCCTCACGTAGGTGACGCACGCCCTGTGGCTGATATACCCTTCGTGGGAGATGGGTTCCACCTTGGAGCCGCTCGCCCTTTCGGACACCCACTTGAATTCAGACCAATCTTTGGACATGGAGCACACCTGGTTAACCCTGATGGCGAAGTCGTCCAGCTGGTGGTAAATCCCATGCTGGACGGCACCGCAACGACGGATACGAGTGGTGGGATGAATTCTCAGATACGGACTCTGAAAACTGACACCGAATTCTAGTGACACCGATAGTGATGATGAAGAAGAACAGCCAGCGTCACCACCCTCCCCTGTGCCACTGCCTCAAACACCTAAGCGGCAAAGAGAGGAGGATGCTGAAGACGAGGAGGTAAGAAGCAAGCGAATGAGGTCTGACGAATCCTGTGATCAAGAAATCGGCGACGATGAATTCCGCTGGTGGGACGAATTCGCCGACACAGATTCGGAAACCGAGAGTGACACAGAGGAGGAGCCAATTTCACCACCGTCCTCTAGCCCACGGCCCTCAGACACCTAAGCGGCCAAAGAGAGGAGGATGCTGAAGACGAGGAGGTCAGAAGCAAGCGAATGAGGTCTGACGAATCCTGTGATCAAGAAATCGGCGACGATGAATTCCGCCGGTGGGACGAATTCACCGACACAGATTCGGAAACCAAGAGTGACACAGAGGAGGAGCCAATTTCACCACCGTCCTCTAGCCCACGGCCTCAGACACCTAAGCGAAGGCCAAGAGAAGAGGATGAGGATGAATATGACGAGTTGAGCAGGAAGCGACTCAGGACTTGACTCAGTTGAAGAGGAGAAGGAGGATCCAAAACCAGGTAGACTTAAAACAAACAACAACAACAAAATCCCAAAAGAAAAAAATGAATCAAAAATAGTCACCTGGTATAAATTTGAAAAAAAGAAGTTTCCCCATACATTAATACTTGAGAAGTCATATATCATGCGGAATTAATCGAGAAAAAAGGATTGCGGCCTAATAATGAAAAAGAAGAAGATTGAATTTGAATATACCAAATAAGTCTTTCCCAGCCAATGTTGACTTGGTGTAAAACACATAACACCATCGCAGAGTAACTGTAGGTTCATTCATGTCCATGGAAACACAGTAAGAGTTGATGATGAGTTGATGATCACTACGAAGAGCTGTACAAGATCACTGCGAGCTACTGTACATCGCTACACGTATCTGCAGATTTGCCTTCAAGGCATATAACCGTTCAGAAACGTATGATTTTCTGCAACGAAGAAAACTGAACTTACATTATACATAGGAGACGCACCCTATATGGGAGACATGCCCCTCGTGGGAGAAAGACTCCACACTGGTGCCACTCACCCTATTGGACACCCCATAGATTCAGAAGAATTTTTGGGGAGGGACCACGGCTGGCGAACCCTGACGATGAAGTCGTCCAGCCGGTGGAAAATACCCTGCCTGAAGTCGACGAGCACAGCAACAAAGGATTCGCTCACACTGACTCTGAAAATGACACCAACTCTGAAAATAACACCGATAGTGACGATGAAGAAGAACCAGCATCGCCGCCATCCTCTTGCCTACTGCCTCAAACACCTGGGCGGCGGGCAAAAGAGGAGGACGAGGAGGAATATGATGAATATGACAGCAACACTGGCAACAACGGTGAAGAAGACGATCCAAAACAACAACAAACACACAACCCCCCCCCCCAAAAAAAAAATCAAATAAAAAACAAATAAAATAAAAAAAAAAATCAAAAATAGTCATCTGGTATTAATTTGAGGTTTGTCTTACATTACACTCAATCTTACCGTCATCCTCTTGCCTACTGCCTCAAACACCTGGGCGGCGGGCAAAAGAGGACGACGAGGAGGAATATGATGAGATGAGCTTCCTGCTCCTTTCTGACAGCGACACTGGCAAGAAGAAGACGATCCATAACAACAACAAACAACACCCCCCCCCACAAAAGATAAAAAGTCAAATAAAAAAAAAGAATAAAATAAAAATCAAAAATAGTCATCTGGTATAAATTTGAGGTTTGCCTTACATTAATACTTCATAAGTTATATGTGATGCTAAATTAAACTGTTATAACTGAGAATATACCAAATAAGTATGTTCCCAGGCAATGTTGACTTAGTGTAAGACTCATAACAACCATCGCAGGGTAACTGTAGGTTCATTCATGTCCTTGGAAACACTCATCTTAACTCAATCTTACCGTCGTCCTCTTGCCTACTGCCTCAAACATTGAGCGGGAGCAAAAGAGGAGGACGAGGAGGCAATGACGAGATGAGCTTCCTGCTAGATTCTGACAGCAACACTGGCAACGATGCTGAGGAAGAGGGTCACAAACCAAGGGACCAACAAACAAACAACCCACACACACACACACACACACACACACACACAAAAAAAAAATCAATAAAAAAAAAAAAATCTAAAATAGTCACCTGGTATAAATTTAAATTTGAGGTTTGCCTTACATTAATACTTCATAAGTTATATGTGATGCTAAATTAAACTGTTATAACTGAGAATATACCAAATAAGTATTCCCAGGCAATGTTGACTTAGTGTAAGACTCATAACACCATCGCAGGGTAACTGTAGGTTCATTCATGTCCTCGGAAACACAGTAGTAATTTCTGAATGTAATCTTAACTCAAGGTCCAACATGACATGTTGCTGAAAGCCCCAGATAAAAGCCAGTGATTGGACCTTGAGTTAAGATTATTGTAAAACCACGCAAATGTTTAGATTAATTATAAAAAAAAATCCATGTTTGCTACCATGTCTTCTGTTTCTTGATAAATGAGTAAATGTAGATATTTATAGAGCGTATATTGTGGTTTACTGGCACAGACATTGTTAACTGTGGCTAAAACTGAAACAAATCAAAGCAGTCGGCCAATAATTAGACTGAATTTATCTTCTCAATCATGCTTGTACTGATCTAGAAAGTGGGCTTTGCTTCTTGCTACCGTATTGTGTGTTTTATTTCATTTTGTGGTTAATCGGAAGGTGAGATTTGCTTTTAGAACTCGGCTCTGAGTGAGCTGGTGAATCTCCATTTTAAAAACAGAAGGCGTTTATTTTTTTTTTGCATCGGAATTCAAATTGTGAATGTAAACATTCTAAATTCCATTGATCTTTAAAGCAAACTTGAACCCATGTGACACATCAAAGCCAAACATTCAGGGGGCGGGGCTAAGTCTAACACAATATTTATATATATATGTGAGCTATTGTGCACACGATCACTGCGACGAACTAGATCACTGCGACGAACTAGATCACTGTGACAACCTGTATAAGATCACGGAGAGCTACTGTACATTGCTGCACGTATTTCCAGATTTGCCTGCAAGGCACATAACTGTTCAGAAACTTTGGAATTTCTGCAACGAAGAAAACTTCTTTTTAGTTCCAATGGAGGGAGACAGAAGCAACATACTCGGAGACCCCATTGTAATTGAACACCCCTTAGGGCCTCACGTAGGTGACGCACGCCCTGTGGCTGATATACCCTTCGTGGGAGATGGGTTCCACCTTGGAGCCGCTCGCCCTTTCGGACACCCACTTGAATTCAGACCAATCTTTGGACATGGAGCACACCTGGTTAACCCTGATGGCGAAGTCGTCCAGCTGGTGGTAAATCCCATGCTGGACGAGCACCGCAACGACGGATACGAGTGGTGGGATGAATTCTCAGATACGGACTCTGAACTGACAAACCGATTCTGAAAGTGACACCGATCGTGATGATGAAGAAGAACAGCCAGCGTCACCACCCTCCCCTGTGCCACTGCCTCAAACACCTAAGCGGCAAAAGAGAGGAGGGACGCTGAAGACGAGGAGGTAAGAAGCAAGCGAATGAGGTCTGACGAATCCTGTGATCAAGAAATCGGCGACGATGAATTCCGCTGGTTGGGACGAATTCGCCGACACAAGATTCGGAAACCGAGAGTGACACAGAGGAGGAGCCAATTCACCACCGTCCTCTAGCCCACGGCCTCAGACACCTAAGCGGCAAAGAGAGGAGGATGCTGAAGACGAGGAGGTCAGAAGCAAGCGATGAGGGTACTGACGAATCCTGTGATCAAGAAATCGGCGACGATGAATTCCGCCGGTGGGACGAATTCACCGACACAGATCGGAAACCAAGAGTGGACACAGAGGAGGAGCCAATTTCACCACCGTCCTCTAAGCCCACGTCCTCAGACACCTAGCGAAGGCCAAGAGAAGAGGATGAGGATGAATATGAAGAGTTGAGCAGGAAGCGACTCAGGACTTGAAGAGGAGAAGGAGGATCCAAAAACCAGGTAGACTTAAAACAAAACAAACAACAACAAAATCCCAAAAGAAAAAAAATGAATCAAAATAGTCACCTGGTATAAATTTGAAAAAAAAGAAGTTTCCCCATACATTAATACTTGAGAAGTCATATATCATGCGGAATTAATCGAGGAAAAAGGATTGCGGCCTAATAATGAAAAAGAAGAAGATTGAATTTGAATATACCAAATAAGTCTTTCCAGCCCAATGTTGACTTGGTGTAATACACATAACACCATCGCAGAGTAACTGTAGGTTCATTCATGTCCATGGAAACACAGTAAGAGTTGATGATGAGTTGATGATCACTACGAAGAGCTGTACAAGATCACTGCGAGCTACTGTACATCGCTACACGTATCTGCAGACTTGCCTTCAAGGCATATAACCGTTCAGAAACGTATGATTTTCTGCAACGAAGAAAACTGGACTTACATTATACATAGGAGACGCACCCTATATGGGAGACATGCCCCTCGTGGGAGAAAGACTCCACACTGGTGCCACTCACCCTATTGGACACCCATAGATTCAGAAGAATTTTTGGGGAGGGACCACGGCTGGCGAACCCATGATGATGAAGTCGTCCAGCCGGTGGAAAATACCCTGCCTGACGTCGACGAGCACAGCAACAAAGGATTCGCTCACACTGACTCTGAAAATGACACCAACTCTGAAAATAACACCGATAGTGACGATGAAGAAGAACCAGCATCGCCGCCATCCTCTTGCCTACTGCCTCAAACATCTGAGCGGCGGCCAAAAGAGGAGGACGAGGAGGAATATGATGAATATGACAGCAACACTGGCAACAACGGTGAAGAAGACGATCCAAAACAACAACAAACACCCCCCCCCCCAAAAAAAAAATCAAATAAAAAACAAATAAATAAAAAATAGTCATCTGGTATTAATTTGAGGTTTGCCTTACATTACACTCAATCTTACCGTCATCCTCTTGCCTACTGCCTCAAACACCTGGGCGGCGGGCAAAAGAGGACGACGAGGAGGAATATGATGAGATGAGCTTCCTGCTCGTTTCTGACAGCGACACTGGCAACAATGCTGAAGAAGACGATCCAAAACAACAACAACAACAACACCCCCCCCCCCCACAAAAAAATAAAAAATCAAATAAAAAAAAAGAATAAAAAAAAAAAATCAAAAATAGTCATCTGGTATAAATTTGAGGTTTGCCTTACATTAATACTTCATAAGTTATATGTGATGCTAAATTAAACTGTTATAACTGAGAATATACCAAATAAGTATTTCCCAGGCAATGTTGACTTAGTGTAAGACTCATAACACCATCGCAGTGTAACTGTAGGTTCATTCATGTCCTTGGAAACACTCATCTTAACTCAATCTTACCGTCGTCCTCTTGCCTACTGCCTCAAACATCTGAGCGGTGAGCAAAGAGGAGGACGAGGAGGAATATGACGAGATGAGCTTCCTGCTAGATTCTGACAGCAACACTGGCAACGATGCTGAGGAAGAGGGTCCAAAACCAAGAGGACCAACAAACAAACAACACATACACACACACACACACACACACACACACAAAAAAAATCAAATTAAAAAAAAAAAAAATCTAAAATAGTCACCTGGTATAAATTTAAATTTGAGGTTTGCCTTACATTAATACTTCATAAGTTATATGTGATGCTAAATTAAACTGTTATAACTGAGAATATACCAAATAAGTATTTCCCAGGCAATGTTGACTTAGTGTAAGACTCATAACACCATCGCAGGGTAACTGTAGGTTCATTCATGTCCTCGGAAACACAGTAGTAATTTCTGAATGTAATCTTAACTCAAGGTCCAACATGACATGTTGCTGAAAGCCCCAGATAAAAGCCAGTGATTTGGACCTTGAGTTAAGATTATTGTAAAACCACGCAAATGTTTAGATTAATTATAAAAAAAAAATCCATGTTTGCTACCATGTCTTCTGTTTCTTGATAAATGAGTAAATGTAGATATTTATAGAGCGTATATTGTGGTTTACTGGCACAGACATTGTTAACTGTGGCTAAAACTGAAACAATCAAAGCAGTCGGCCAATAATTAGACTGAATTTATCTTCTCAATCATGCTTGTACTGATCTAGAAAGTGGGCTTTGCTTCTTGCTACCGTATTGTGTGTTTTATTTCATTTTGTGGTTAATCGGAAGGTGAGATTTGCTTTTAGAACTCGGCTCTGAATGAGCTGGTGAATCTCCATTTTAAAAACAGAAGGCGTTTATTTTTTTTTTGCATCGGAATTCAAATTGTGAATGTAAACATTCTAAATTCCATTGATCTTTAAAGCAAACTTGAACCCATGTGACACATCAAAGCCAAACATTCAGGGGGCGGGGCTAAGTCTAACACAATATTTATATATATATGTGAGCTATTGTGCACACGATCACTGCGACGAACTAGATCACTGCGACGAACTAGATCACTGCGACAACCTGTATAAGATCACGGAGAGCTACTGTACATTGCTGCACGTATTTCCAGATTTGCCTGCAAGGCATACAACTGTTCAGAAACTTTGGAATTTCTGCAACGAAGAAAACTTCTTTTAGTTCCAATGGAGGGGAGACAGAAGCAACATACTCGGAGACCCCATTGTAATTGAACACCCCTTAGGGCCTCACGTAGGTGACGCACGCCCTGTGGCTGATATACCCTTCGTGGGAGATGGGTTCCACCTTGGAGCCGCTCGCCCTTTCGGACACCCACTTGAATTCAGACCAATCTTTGGACATGGAGCACACCTGGTTAACCCTGATGGCGAAGTCGTCCAGCTGGTGGTAAATCCCATGCTGGACGAGCACCGCAACGACGGATACGAGTGGTGGGATGAATTCTCAGATACGGACTCTGAAACTGACACCGATTCTGAAAGTGACACCGATAGTGATGATGAAGAAGAACAGCCAGCGTCACCACCCTCCCCTGTGCCACTGCCTCAAACACCTAAGCGGCAAAGAGAGGAGGACGCTGAAGACGAGGAGGTAAGAAGCAAGCGAATGAGGTCTGACGAATCCTGTGATCAAGAAATCGGCGACGATGAATTCCGCTGGTGGGACGAATTCGCCGACACAGATTCGGAAACCGAGAGTGACACAGAGGAGGAGCCAATTTCACCACCGTCCTCTAGCCCACGGCCTCAGACACCTAAGCGGCAAAGAGAGGAGGATGCTGAAGACGAGGAGGTCAGAAGCAAGCGAATGAGGTCTGACGAATCCTGTGATCAAGAAATCGGCGACGATGAATTCCGCCGGTGGGACGAATTCACCGACACAGATTCGGAAACCAAGAGTGACACAGAGGAGGAGCCAATTTCACCACCGTCCTCTAGCCCACGGCCTCAGACACCTAAGCGAAGGCCAAGAGAAGAGGATGAGGATGAATATGACGAGTTGAGCAGGAAGCGACTCAGGACTTGAAGAGGAGAAGGAGGATCCAAAACCAGGTAGACTTAAAACAAACAAACAACAACAAAATCCCAAAAGAAAAAAATGAATCAAAAATAGTCACCTGGTATAAATTTGAAAAAAAGAAGTTTCCCCATACATTAATACTTGAGAAGTCATATATCATGCGGAATTAATCGAGAAAAAAGGATTGCGGCCTAATAATGAAAAAGAAGAAGATTGAATTTGAATATACCAAATAAGTCTTTCCCAGCCAATGTTGACTTGGTGTAATACACATAACACCATCGGAGAGTAACTGTAGGTTCATTCATGTCCATGGAAACACAGTAAGAGTTGATGATGAGTTGATGATCACTACGAAGAGCTGTACAAGATCACTGCGAGCTACTGTACATCGCTACACGTATCTGCAGATTTGCCTTCAAGGCATATAACCGTTCAGAAACGTATGATTTTCTGCAACGAAGAAAACTGAACTTACATTATACATAGGGGACGCACCCTATATGGGAGACATGCCCCTCGTGGGAGAAAGACTCCACACTGGTGCCACTCACCCTATTGGACACCCCATAGATTCAGAAGAATTTTTGGGGAGGGACCACGGCTGGCGAACCCTGACGATGAAGTCGTCCAGCCGGTGGAAAATACCCTGCCTGAAGTCGACGAGCACAGCAACAAAGGATTCGCTCACACTGACTCTGAAAATGACACCAACTCTGAAAATAACACCGATAGTGACGATGAAGAAGAACCAGCATCGCCGCCATCCTCTTGCCTACTGCCTCAAACATCTGAGCGGCGGCCAAAAGAGGAGGACGAGGAGGAATATGATGAATATGACAGCAACACTGGCAACAACGGTGAAGAAGACGATCCAAAACAACAACAAACACCCCCCCCCCCAAAAAAAAAAATCAAATAAAAAACAAATAAAAAAAAAAAAAAAAAAAAATAGTCATCTGGTATTAATTTGAGGTTTGCCTTACATTACACTCAATCTTACCGTCATCCTCTTGCCTACTGCCTCAAACACCTGGGCGGCGGGCAAAAGAGGACGACGAGGAGGAATATGATGAGATGAGCTTCCTGCTCGTTTCTGACAGCGACACTGGCAACAATGCTGAAGAAGACGATCCAAAACAACAACAAACAACAACACCCCCCCCCCCCACAAAAAAATAAAAAATCAAATAAAAAAAAAAGAATAAAAAAAAAATCAAAAATAGTCATCTGGTATAAATTTGAGGTTTGCCTTACATTAATACTTCATAAGTTATATGTGATGCTAAATTAAACTGTTATAACTGAGAATATACTAAATAAGTATTTCCCAGGCAATGTTGACTTAGTGTAAGACTCATAACACCATCGCAGTGTAACTGTAGGTTCATTCATGTCCTCGGAAACACTCATCTTAACTCAATCTTACCGTCGTCCTCTTGCCTACTGCCTCAAACATCTGAGCGGTGAGCAAAAGAGGAGGACGAGGAGGAATATGACGAGATGAGCTTCCTGCTAGATTCTGACAGCAACACTGGCAACGATGCTGAGGAAGAGGGTCCAAAACCAAGAGGACCAACAAACAAACAACACACACACACACACACACACACAAAAAAAATCAAATAAAAAAAAAAAAAATCTAAAATAGTCACCTGGTATAAATTTAAATTTGAGGTTTGCCTTACATTAATACTTCATAAGTTATATGTGATGCTAAATTAAACTGTTATAACTGAGAATATACCAAATAAGTATTTCCCAGGCAATGTTGACTTAGTGTAAGACTCATAACACCATCGCAGGGTAACTGTAGGTTCATTCATGTCCTCGGAAACACTCATCTTAACTCAATCTTACCGTCGTCCTCTTGCCTACTGCCTCAAACATCTGAGCGGTGAGCAAAAGAGGAGGACGAGGAGGAATATGACGAGATGAGCTTCCTGCTAGATTCTGACAGCAACACTGGCAACGATGCTGAGGAAGAGGGTCCAAAACCAAGAGGACCAACAAACAAACAACACACACACACACACACACACACACACACACAAAATCAAAAAAAAAAAAAAAAAAAAATCTAAAATAGTCACCTGGTATAAATTTAAATTTGAGGTTTGCCTTACATTAATACTTCATAAGTTATATGTGATGCTAAATTAAACTGTTATAACTGAGAATATACCAAATAAGTATTTCCCAGGCAATGTTGACTTAGTGTAAGACTCATAACACCATCGCAGGGTAACTGTAGGTTCATTCATGTCCTCGGAAACACAGTAGTAATTTCTGAATGTAATCTTAACTCAAGGTCCAACATGACATGTTGCTGAAAGCCCCAGATAAAAGCCAGTGATTTGGACCTTGAGTTAAGATTATTGTAAAACCATGCAAATTTTTAGATTAATTATAAAAAAAAAATCCATGTTTGCTACCATGTCTTCTGTTTCTTGATAAATGAGTAAATGTAGATATTTATAGAGCATATATAGTGGTTTACTGGCACAGACATTGTTAACTGTGGCTAAAACTGAAACAATCAAAGCAGTCGGCCAATAATTAGACTGAATTTATCTTCTCAATCATGCTTGTACTGATCTAGAAAGTGGGCTTTGCTTCTTGCTACCGTATTGTGTGTTTTATTTCATTTTGTGGTTAATCGGAAGGTGAGATTTGCTTTTAGAACTCGGCTCTGAATGAGCTGGTGAATCTCCATTTTAAAAACAGAAGGCGTTTATTTTTTTTTTGCATCGGAATTCAAATTGTGAATGTAAACATTCTAAATTCCATTGATCTTTAAAGCAAACTTGAACCCATGTGACACATCAAAGCCAAACATTCAGGGGGCGGGGCTAAGTCTAACACAATATTTATATATATATGTGAGCTATTGTGCACACTATCACTGCGACGAACTAGATCACTGCGACGAACTAGATCACTGCGACAACCTGTATAAGATCACGGAGAGCTACTGTACATTGCTACACGTATTTCCAGATTTGCCTGCAAGGCACATAACTGTTCAGAAACTTTGGAATTTCTGCAACGAAGAAAACTTCTTTTTAGTTCCAATGGAGGGAGACAGAAGCAACATACTCGGAGACCCCATTGTAATTGAACACCCCTTAGGGCCTCACGTAGGTGACGCACGCCCTGTGGCTGATATACCCTTCGTGGGAGATGGGTTCCACCTTGGAGCCGCTCGCCCTTTCGGACACCCACTTGAATTCAGACCAATCTTTGGACATGGAGCACACCTGGTTAACCCTGATGGCGAAGTCGTCCAGCTGGTGGTAAATCCCATGCTGGACGAGCACCGCAACGACGGATACGAGTGGTGGGATGAATTCTCAGATACGGACTCTGAAACTGACACTGATTCTGAAAGTGACACCGATAGTGATGATGAAGAAGAACAGCCAGCGTCACCACCCTCCCCTGTGCCACTGCCTCAAACACCTAAGCGGCAAAGAGAGGAGGACGCTGAAGACGAGGAGGTAAGAAGCAAGCGAATGAGGTCTGACGAATCCTGTAATCAAGAAATCGGCGACGATGAATTCCGCTGGTGGGACGAATTCGCCGACACAGATTCGGAAACCGAGAGTGACACAGAGGAGGAGCCAATTTCACCACCGTCCTCTAGCCCACGGCCTCAGACACCTAAGCGGCAAAGAGAGGAGGATGCTGAAGACGAGGAGGTCAGAAGCAAGCGAATGAGGTCTGACGAATCCTGTGATCAAGAAATCAGCGACGATGAATACCACCGGTGGGACGAATTCACCGACACAGATTCGGAAACCAAGAGTGACACAGAGGAGGAGCCAATTTCACCACCGTCCTCTAGCCCACGGCCTCAGACACCTAAGCGAAGGCCAAGAGAAGAGGATGAGGATGAATATGACGAGTTGAGCAGGAAGCGACTCAGGACTTGACTCAGTTGAAGAGGAGAAGGAGGATCCAAAACCAGGTAGACTTAAAACAAACAAACAACAAAATCCCAAAAGAAAAAAATGAATCAAAAATAGTCACCTGGTATAAATTTGAAAAAAAGAAGTTTCCCCATACATTAATACTTGAGAAGTCATATATCATGCGGAATTAATCGAGAAAAAAGGATTGCGGCCTAATAATGAAAAAGAAGAAGATTGAATTTGAATATACCAAATAAGTCTTTCCCAGCCAATGTTGACTTGGTGTAATACACATAACACCATCGCAGAGTAACTGTAGGTTCATTCATGTCCATGGAAACACAGTAAGAGTTGATGATGAGTTGATGATCGCTACGAAGAGCTGTACAAGATCACTGCGAGCTACTGTACATCGCTACACGTATCTGCAGATTTGCCTTCAAGGCATATAACCGTTCAGAAACGTATGATTTTCTGCAACGAAGAAAACTGGACTTACATTATACATAGGAGACGCACCCTATATGGGAGACATGCCCCTCGTGGGAGAAAGACTCCACACTGGTGCCACTCACCCTATTGGACACCCCATAGATTCAGAAGAATTTTTGGGGAGGGACCACGGCTGGCGAACCCTGATGATGAAGTCGTCCAGCCGGTGGAAAATACCCTGCCTGAAGTCGACGAGCACAGCAACAAAGGATTCGCTCACACTGACTCTGAAAATGACACCAACTCTGAAAATAACACCGATAGTGACGATGAAGAAGAACCAGCATCGCCGCCATCCTCTTGCCTACTGCCTCAAACATCTGAGCGGCGGCCAAAAGAGGAGGACGAGGAGGAATATGATGAATATGACAGCAACACTGGCAACAACGGTGAAGAAGACGATCCAAAACAACAACAAACACACAACCCCCCCCCCCAAAAAAAAAATCAAATAAAAAACAAATAAAAAAAAAAATAAATAAAAAATAGTCATCTGGTATTAATTTGAGGTTTGCCTTACATTACACTCAATCTTACCGTCATCCTCTTGCCTACTGCCTCAAACACCTGGGCGGCGGGCAAAAGAGGACGACGAGGAGGAATATGATGAGATGAGCTTCCTGCTCGTTTCTGACAGCGACACTGGCAACAATGCTGAAGAAGACGATCCAAAACAACAACAAACAACAACACCCCCCCCCCCCCCACAAAAAAATAAAAAATCAAATAAAAAAAAAAGAATAAAAAAAAAATCAAAAATAGTCATCTGGTATTAATTTGAGGTTTGCCTTACATTACACTCAATCTTACCGTCATCCTCTTGCCTACTGCCTCAAACACCTGGGCGGCGGGCAAAAGAGGACGACGAGGAGGAATATGATGAGATGAGCTTCCTGCTCGTTTCTGACAGCGACACTGGCAACGATGCTGAAGAAGACGATCCATAACAACAACAAACAACAACACCCCCCCCCCCACAAAAAAATCAAAAATAAAATTAAAAAAAAATCAAAAATAGTCATCTGGTATAAATTTGAGGTTTGCCTTACATTAATACTTCATAAGTTATATGTGATGCTAAATTAAACTGTTATAACTGAGAATATACCAAATAAGTATTTCCCAGGCAATGTTGACTTAGTGTAAGACTCATAACACCATCGCAGTGTAACTGTAGGTTCATTCATGTCCTTGGAAACACTCATCTTAACTCAATCTTACCGTCGTCCTCTTGCCTACTGCCTCAAACATCTGAGCGGTGAGCAAAAGAGGAGGACGAGGAGGAATATGACGAGATGAGCTTCCTGCTAGATTCTGACAGCAACACTGGCAACGATGCTGAGGAAGAGGGTCCAAAACCAAGAGGACCAACAAACAAACAACACACACACACACACACACACACACACACACACAAAAAAAAATCAAATAAAAAAAAAAAAAATCTAAAATAGTCACCTGGTATAAATTTAAATTTGAGGTTTGCCTTACATTAATACTTCATAAGTTATATGTGATGCTAAATTAAACTGTTATAACTGAGAATATACCAAATAAGTATTTCCCAGGCAATGTTGACTTAGTGTAAGACTCATAACACCATCGCAGGGTAACTGTAGGTTCATTCATGTCCTCGGAAACACAGTAGTAATTTCTGAATGTAATCTTAACTCAAGGTCCAACATGACATGTTGCTGAAAGCCCCAGATAAAAGCCAGTGATTTGGACCTTGAGTTAAGATTATTGTAAAACCACGCAAATGTTTAGATTAATTATAAAAAAAAAAATCCATGTTTGCTACCATGTCTTCTGTTTCTTGATAAATGAGTAAATGTAGATATTTATAGAGCGTATATTGTGGTTTACTGGCACAGACATTGTTAACTGTGGCTAAAACTGAAACAATCAAAGCAGTCGGCCAATAATTAGACTGAATTTATCTTCTCAATCATGCTTGTACTGATCTAGAAAGTGGGCTTTGCTTCTTGCTACCGTATTGTGTGTTTTATTTCATTTTGTGGTTAATCGGAAGGTGAGATTTGCTTTTAGAACTCGGCTCTGAATGAGCTGGTGAATCTCCATTTTAAAAACAGAAGGCGTTTTTTTTTTTTTTTTGCATCGGAATTCAAATTGTGAATGTAAACATTCTAAATTCAATTGATCTTTAAAGCAAACTTGAACCCATGTGACACATCAAAGCCAAACATTCAGGGGGCGGGGCTAAGTCTAACAATATTTATATATATATGTGAGCTATTGTGCACACGATCACTGCGACGAACTAGATCACTGCGACGAACTAGATCACTGCGACAACCTGTATAAGATCACGGAGAGCTACTGTACATTGCTGCACGTATTTCCAGATTTGCCTGCAAGGCATACAACTGTTCAGAAACTTTGGAATTTCTGCAACGAAGAAAACTTCTTTTTAGTTCCAATGGAGGGAGACAGAAGCAACATACTCGGAGACCCCATTGTAATTGAACACCCCTTAGGGCCTCACGTAGGTGACGCACGCCCTGTGGCTGATATACCCTTCGTGGGAGATGGGTTCCACCTTGGAGCCGCTCGCCCTTTCGGACACCCACTTGAATTCAGACCAATCTTTGGACATGGAGCACACCTGGTTAACCCTGATGGCGAAGTCGTCCAGCTGGTGGTAAATCCCATGCTGGACGAGCACCGCAACGACGGATACGAGTGGTGGGATGAATTCTCAGATACGGACTCTGAAACTGACACCGATTCTGACACCGATAGTGATGATGAAGAAGAGCAGCCAGCGTCACCACCCTCCCCTGTGCCACTGCCTCAAACACCTAAGCGGCAAAGAGAGGAGGACGCTGAAGACGAGGAGGTCAGAAGCAAGCGAATGAGGTCTGACGAATCCTGTGATCAAGAAATCGGCGACGATGAATTCCGCTGGTGGGACGAATTCGCCGACACAGATTCGGAAACCGAGAGTGACACAGAGGAGGAGCCAATTTCACCACCGTCCTCTAGCCCACGGCCTCAGACACCTAAGCGGCAAAGAGAGGAGGATGCTGAAGACGAGGAGGTCAGAAGCAAGCGAATGAGGTCTGACGAATCCTGTGATCAAGAAATCAGCGACGATGAATTCCGCCGGTGGGACGAATTCACCGACACAGATTCGGAAACCAAGAGTGACACAGAGGAGGAGCCAATTTCACCACCGTCCTCTAGCCCACGGCCTCAGACACCTAAGCGAAGGCAAAGAGAAGAGGATGAGGATGAATATGACGAGTTGAGCAGGAAGCGACTCAGGACTTGAAGAGGAGAAGGAGGATCCAAAACCAGGTAGACTTAAAACAAACAAACAACAACAAAATCCCAAAAGAAAAAAATGAATCAAAAATAGTCACCTGGTATAAATTTGAAAAAAAGAAGTTTCCCCATACATTAATACTTGAGAAGTCATATATCATGCGGAATTAATCGAGAAAAAAGGATTGCGGCCTAATAATGAAAAAGAAGAAGATTGAATTTGAATATACCAAATAAGTCTTTCCCAGCCAATGTTGACTTGGTGTAAAACACATAACACCATCGGAGAGTAACTGTAGGTTCATTCATGTCCATGGAAACACAGTAAGAGTTGATGATGAGTTGATGATCACTACGAAGAGCTGTACAAGATCACTGCGAGCTACTGTACATCGCTACACGTATCTGCAGATTTGCCTTCAAGGCATATAACCGTTCAGAAACGTAGGATTTTCTGCAACGAAGAAAACTGAACTTACATTATACATAGGAGACGCACCCTATATGGGAGACATGCCCCTCGTGGGAGAAAGACTCCACACTGGTGCCACTCACCCTATTGGACACCCCATAGATTCAGAAGAATTTTTGGGGAGGGACCACGGCTGGCGAACCCTGACGATGAAGTCGTCCAGCCGGTGGAAAATACCCTGCCTGAAGTCGACGAGCACAGCAACAAAGGATTCGCTCACACTGACTCTGAAAATGACACCAACTCTGAAAATAACACCGATAGTGACGATGAAGAAGAACCAGCATCGCCGCCATCCTCTTGCCTACTGCCTCAAACACCTGGGCGGCGGGCAAAAGAGGAGGACGAGGAGGAATATGATGAATATGACAGCAACACTGGCAACAACGGTGAAGAAGACGATCCAAAACAACAACAAACACCCCCCCCCCCCCCCAAAAAAATCAAATAAAAAACAAATAAAAAAAAAACAAAACAAAAATAGTCATCTGGTATTAATTTGAGGTTTGCCTTACATTACACTCAATCTTACCGTCATCCTCTTGCCTACTGCCTCAAACACCTGGGCGGCGGGCAAAAGAGGACGACGAGGAGGAATATGATGAGATGAGCTTCCTGCTCCTTTCTGACAGCAACACTGGCAAGAATGCTGAAGAAGACGATCCAAAACAACAACAACAAACAACAACACCCCCCCCCCACAAAAAAATAAAAAATCAAATAAAAAAAAAATCAAAAATAGTCATCTGGTATAAATTTGAGGTTTGCCTTACATTAATACTTCATAAGTTATATGTGATGCTAAATTAAACTGTTATAACTGAGAATATACTAAATAAGTATTTCCCAGGCAATGTTGACTTAGTGTAAGACTCATAACACCATCGCAGTGTAACTGTAGGTTCATTCATGTCCTTGGAAACACTCATCTTAACTCAATCTTACCGTCGTCCTCTTGCCTACTGCCTCAAACATCTGAGCGGTGAGCAAAAGAGGAGGACGAGGAGGAATATGACGAGATGAGCTTCCTGCTAGATTCTGACAGCAACACTGGCAACGATGCTGAGGAAGAGGGTCCAAAACCAAGAGGACCAACAAACAAACAAGACACACACACACACACACACACACACACACACACACACACACACACACACACACACACACACACACACACACACACACACACACACACACACACACACCACACACACACACACACAAAAAAAAAAAATCAAAAAAAAAAAAAAAAAAAAATCTAAAATAGTCACCTGGTATAAATTTAAATTTGAGGTTTGCCTTACATTAATACTTCATAAGTTATATGTGATGCTAAATTAAACTGTTATAACTGAGAATATACCAAATAAGTATTTCCCAGGCAATGTTGACTTAGTGTAAGACTCATAACACCATCGCAGGGTAACTGTAGGTTCATTCATGTCCTCGGAAACACAGTAGTAATTTCTGAATGTAATCTTAACTCAAGGTCCAACATGACATGTTGCTGAAAGCCCCAGATAAAAGCCAGTGATTTGGACCTTGAGTTAAGATTATTGTCTTCAAATAAAACCGTTTAATCTGTCCTTAGCAGCAGTGATTAGTCGTGACACTACTGCATGCAGAGACATATTCACGTGTGTGTTTGCACCCGGCATTATAATTCAAAATCTAATCTTACATGAAGGCCATCATCTAGCCAGTAAAACTTATTATTGCAGGATATTCAAACATACAGTACCTCATCTCGGGCGTAATAAAATCTAGAGCCGTGGAGAAATTTCCGCAGTCCTTGAAGGATAAAATGTAGATTGCCTTGCTTGTAAGCACAGAAAACAAGCTATGATAAAACTAATGTCTGTACAAGAAGCACAATCCCATATAAATTAAGAATCTCACCAACCATCAAGGGTAAAAGATGTCGTATATTCTGAGCTGACAGCTCTCAGATACGTACAGTATATATACAGAACACCATCTGCGTCTGTCAGTAGTCGGCAGTCTTAATTACACCTATGTTGCTGATGCATTGTAAAGTGCACGGAGAATTATTTTGTCATCCATCTCCGCGCGTGACACGCACTTAAAAGCCATAAACTGTTTAGTTAATGGCACACCTGCAGAGCTGACGCAGTCTGAGTGGGAAGGAGTTTATTGGACTTCTCGCACGTCAACTTCAGGGGGATTGATCCAAACTTTTAGACGCCGGCTCTTGTAAAAACTACTCCGGCACCCACACCGCATTACCTTAATGCATTAAAGGCACTTCACCCCCCTACTTTTATATCATGACGTGCTTTAAGCAAGGAGAAAATAAGAGTGCGGACCGTGGTGTGTGTGCTTACTGCGGGTACTCTATAAGAAGGGGATATGAACGATATCAATCAGTGGAAAAAAATCCTGCATCGGCTAGTGGGTGTCCTTCCTAACTGACAAGATTATAGGGGAGATTTGAGGCTGCTTTTATTGGTTCCTCCACTTCATTTGGGTTTACTTAACACCTGGGAGCTTTCATACCAGCACACTGCTGTACTAAAGCACTATTTACAGCCTCTTGCAATTCTTTTTCTTTTTTTTTTTTTAGTTATTTATTTTTCCCCTTCATAAATTTCTAGGAGTGTGATTGATTTGAGGGTCTCAGTGACAGGACAGGTAAGGAGGATGTTTTTAACGGCCGCACAGGGGGGGGGGGGGTAAGATAATGAAGGAGCTTTTTAAAATGGCCGCCCTCCTGTTCGGAAGCCATCGCCCAAATGAAATCTTTCAACCCCTCTCGCACGCTGACCACCTCTCCGGTAGTTTAAATGGGCTATTTTGGCTCATTTGGGGCATGATTGATACGCAGAGGCGGGGTTGTTAAAGCAGCAGAAGGGCATCTCGGTGATAAAGACAGGGTCACCGCTGAACTAAAGGGGGCAGCACTAACAAGCACTTGGATGGCTGGGTTTGGAAGCCCTGCCACCTGAGAGTAACAGAGGGAGGAATAAATAAGGGTAATATGGCGAGAGGTTTTTTTTTTCTTTTCTTTTTTCTTGAAGGAGCGAAGGCGATGGGAGGGTGAGCGATAGGGGGTCAAAATGTGAGAGCTGCCCCCGCGGTGAGATTCTGCACTCCTTTCAGGGGCTTGTGATGAGAAAGAGATGGAGACGTTGGGGGTGGGGGGGGAAGCAGGCAGCCCCAGCTTTGCGGGTCAGCCGCCCCGCGCCGCGTGACAATGACGCACGCCACCTGCCTCTATTGCCATGCCACCGCCACCCTCTCCACCCTCCATTTCAACCCCTGCGGTCTGATGGAACTCTTCCCATCTGCAAACCGGCGACAGCTTGCGCATTTATGAGAATCGGCCCCTCCGTTCCCCCTCGATGTGGAGGCGAACCCAAAATACCGGGCGCTCAATGTGTCACCGCGCCGGGCCTGGATTGATGAGGCTCACAACAACTTAAATCATGGTAGATCACATGTTAAGCTGCGAGTGTGGAGAAGGGAGGGAGCCAACATGGCAGCGCAAACATGTGGTGGGATAGTGACGAGAAAAGAAAACAGAGAAGACAGACCTTAATTGCCTTTTCAGTCATTAACAGGGTCCCACACCTCATGAAACATTAATTACACCGAGCGCGGCGAAGATAGGGACGCTTAATTAGAAATTATTCACCGCGTGGCGAGAGCTGAGCGATAGCGTCGCGGCGGCATGTAAATCGTCCGTGTGAGATCTAAAATAAGCGCCGCAAAAGAAAAAAAAAAAAATCGGTGTAGACGTCACGCTTATCTGGTTTCCCCACACTTGACTGTCTTGTGAAGTGCGATTCCCTTTTACCTGATAGCATGTTGAGTGAAGTAGGACATGTGTTAACCCCTCTCCCTTCCTTGTTTGCCGCTTCTCGGCGCCCTCCCTCCCTCCCTCCACCCCGGCTCCTATGGATGTTACCTATCCTATACCTCCTGCGTGGTTCATAAATTATTTACACCACCCTGCTCGTCCCCATGCAGACAGGATGTAATTGACACAGAGGATCTGTCTATTACGCCAACATCTGGGAGGGACTGACTGGGACATCGCTCTCCCATTCGTGACCTTCGCCTCTCAGCCGTCCCCCTCGTTCTCACCCCTTTTTTAGCTACAGCCTACCTCTTCACTCTACCTCCTGGCCAATGATATGACATTAACACTCTTGATGTGAAATACCCTTGACACCGTTGCCCCCTTCTTGCAGGGCCCATGCGCGTCATCTAATCCCCCCCCCCGCACGACTTTAAAAATGGTCTGCTCCACCGCTCATCCCAGGTGTATTGATCTTTCTCTCCACCCAACGATTGCCACCACATATTCCTGTCGTGTTTGGCTCTTGTGTGGTGTGTGTGTGTGCGTGTGTGTGTGCGTGCGTGTGTGGAATGTCCTTCCTCTTACAAGATCACACAATGGAGTGGTAATAATGTCACCAGACTGTACCTTAGGTAATGGATGGGCCTCACTGATACACGCAGGGCTCAGGGCATAAGTGCTGGCCTTGGGAAATGTCAGAAGAATATCAGAGAGAGGGACCCGAGTGCTAAGAGTTAAGGGCAGGGGCTATCCGCCACGGAGACGTAACAAAACACATTAAGGGATATGTACAAAGCCTATTAACGGCGTGCATAAGGACAAGGATGGTGGATATTTATCGGTCTGCAGAGAAACAAATGTGAATTAGATAATGGTGAAAGACTGGGGGCGCTGACCTGATGCCCACAGAAATGACGGCCTGCACATTTGCTTCATATATGGATCTTTTCATGTGAAATCAATACAATCATGTTGATGAGTCGACATTAAAGAGAACATCTTCAGCTTAGTGCACCGAAATATATGGGCCACATGGAAGTATAAAAAACAAGAGGTGTACATTAGGAATAGGCTTACGTTTTGGGATATACCGTACACTTTTTTACATTCTCATGCATATAACTCGATGGCTGTTGAATCAGCACTTGAGGCTGACTATAGAACAAGTCAATGAGCTGATATAATGTCCAACTTGACAGCAGAAATAAACATGTTTCTATTAAACTCACCTGTTCATGATATAAGAGCTTAAAATTATGCATAACAAATAACGTGGCTGCTTTGTTTGAAGGGTCTACCCACGCTCAGAACGGCAGAGGTAGAACTGCCAAGATGGTGGCAACCAGAGCCACCACAACAATATTTGCTGCCTATGGATAGAGCCAAACAGCTCTACATTCACTATGAAGCTGGAGGAGACATTTGATTAGCTTAGCTTAGCATCACGACTGTAAATCTGTTTGGCTCTACCCATAGGCAGTGAAATCGGACTGCTGTCACTTTTAAAGCACTAGCATTAACACATTACATCCAGTTTGATTAAGCCACACAAAATCAAAGTGTAAAACGAACCTGCCAGGCTAGCCGTCTTAATGCTAAGCTAACGGGCTTCTGGCTGTAGTCTTACACTTTCATAGACAGATAGCACGCTTCTCATCAAAATCTTGGCAATTTAACGAGTTCACATATATACCAAAATGTTGAATTATTCCTTTAATAGTGATACAATTGTGAGTTTGTGCGCATCTCAAATAGAGCCTGTCTTAGCTGCAGTAAAAATGATAAAAGAAGAGAATATATTCTTTCCTTTTCTACCTTGAAAAACTTGAATAATTTTCTTTTATTGCCAATATACATTGCCTTATGTTATTTATATATATATACACACAGTATAAATAACAGAAGAGCTCAGTGGGAGACAGGGATTTCTTTCATCTCATTTCAAGGGGCATCAAAGGTTTGTTTTTTTTCTCTCCTCATGGGCTAACACACTTGGTGGTAAAAAGACCCTTACCTGTTCTTCAGATGCTGGATGCTCCCGAAACACTTGAAGCGACCGTTTACCATGATGGCCATGCGTGTGCACAGCGCTTCACACTCCTCCATGCTGTTGAAAGAAAAAATGAAAAGCGGCAATAATGCTTGAGTTGCTTGGTTTCCAGATAAAAGACATCTTAAAGTGGGTCTCTTTGGTATAATGGGGGCATTCCAGTGAATTTTATAATGCCTGCTCTTCTCATTCAGCTGGGGAAAAAAATGTGCTGTGTTCCACAAGAAAACACTGATCACAGTTGGTTTTTATAAAGGGTAGAGCTCAATCAATTTCAGACTCGCTTTATGTTGCAGATAAAGAACTGATTTGCTGAATCTTTTTCTTCTCACTTAGAGTTAAAGTTTGGGTTAGAGTTTTACATGTCTACTCTGACACCTTAAATAGACGACAAATTTGGTAATTAGAGAGAAAGGAAGGGACCATCTGTAGTTCTCATTATCTCATTTTTTTTTCTCTTTCGATGCTGGGCTGGAGCAGAAGTCATTTGTAGTTGAGGCGAAACCTGTGAAGCCTTTCTGAGGAATGGTGCAATTAGGATTATGACTTTGTAAAACCTGGCGAATCTGCCACTTAACAAAACTCAACCACCTGCTCAGGCCATGGACGACTGGACGCAGCTCAGCCACATTGCCTCGGACATCAACAAATGCTTTTATCTTTCCCGCGAAGACAACGCGTGTAATGAGAATAATGCATTCCAAAAAGGAAACAGACAATTTGCGTGCACGGCCCAGGCAGCACGAACGATTAAAAAAAAAAACCCAGGCAATTTGGGGGATGGTGAAGTGAATAGATGTGTGCATTGTTAAATGTTCCATATCGACTTGGGCCATCAAGTTTTAAGTTTCACGAAAAAAATAAAATAAAAAATGAGGCATTTAATTTTTCTTTCTCTAACTCAAAAGCTTGTCCAAAACTGGCCAACGGTACAGAACGAAAAGTTGGGAGAACTAACTTTGCTGCAGGAAGTCTTCGATAATGAAAAGACTCCAGCACTGATATTGACAGATTCTCTTTTCATGGTGGGGGAAAAAAGCGCCAGTCAGTCAATATGCCCTCATGCTTCATGAAAGCTTTATAGCAGCCGGTGTGTTTGTGGCAGCCAATATTAACTGCCACGCAGGAAACAATACCTTTCCACCAAAGTCTAACTTAAATCAATTGGAATTACAATATTTACGGCTCGCGTTCGTTTTTACGGGCAATGTGGCTGACGTGCTTTCCACGCCGGTGGCAAATCACCAAAAATATTTGGACGGCATCTCAGGGGGTGAATCCACCTGAGAAAGTCAATAAGACGAAGAGTGCTGCACCTGTGTGATGTGAGAATGACCGAGCGTCCCTCTTTGATGATACTGAGGATGCAGTCCCACAGAAAGCGCCGAGCTTTGGGGTCCATCCCGGTGGTTGGCTCATCCTGCAATAAATGTAACCTCCGTCAGATTCCAACTCAGCACATCATTTCAGAAAAAGATACGAAGGATCTACTTTTGACGGATAGTCCAATGATGTGTGTGTGAACAGACATCCAGATGGGTGACAAATAAAAGGAAAAACCTGAATTAATGAGAGGAGAGACGTAATGAGCAACAGAAAGCGCTCATCACATCTCCACCCGGTTGGACAGATCTGTCGGCAACGCCATCATCAAAACACCAAGAGAGGGAGTGATTTTTGAAAGAAGACTATTGCATCTGTCCAGCACGGGCCAAGAGATGTGTCCAAAGCTGTTTATGATCATTTCGCTCTTAATTTGTTACCCATATGTGCGCATAAAACACGCTATGCTAAGTTTGAATGTAAATATAAGTAACATGTAAAAACACAGGCATAAATAGGTAGAGTCTGATTGTTAATTATGCCCATTTACATATAATAGAGACACATACTGAAGCACTTTCCAGCATAGTACACACACACACAGTCCCAGTGACTTGCTGTTTCTTTTTCCTAAGGGCCAGTCTGTCCATGCATGATTAGAGAGTGACAGTACTCAGTCCATTGGCTGGTTTCGTTCCAGGCTTGGTTCTCCCTCACTTGCAGCGCAGTCATACAAATCCCAAGGGGTATTTCCATCACCGTGCCCAATGTGTCCCTGTGCAAACCCTGCGTGGCACCGCCTCAAGGCCGCCTGGGCTCTCTGGGGCTAGCACACAATACTGAGGCTGACACAGACACTGACAACACATTATCCCACTGCCTCAAAGTGAAAGCTAGCCTGGCTCGGGCGAGTAAATAAGTAGGTTTGGAAGAGTGCAGCTCGATGGGCTAAGCACTGAGCCAGAGAACAGAAATAGCTGGAAAGATTACTCTGTAAATGTAATTTATCATGGATTACTCATTATCTGACTGATTACTCATTAAACTGTTATTAACGGCATAATCTGATGGATTGCTTGAAAGTAATGCATTTATTACTGTTTACGGGCAACAAATTAAACAGCGTGGACTGACATTAAAATGTATCCATATAATGTTTCTGCTTTATTAGACCATGTGCTGTGGTGGCTGGGACATGAGATAGCAAGTAAAGAGTCTAATACTCTTAATGCAAATGTACAGTTTGGTGAACTCCCTCTGGGAGAACCCCGGCATGATTTGAGGTCATTAAAGTTTGTCCCTCATAATAACATTGCCACAACTTCGACTAATGCGCGCGAGAGCCGCTTAATTGAAAGCATGTGATGCGGCGTATTCTGAGTCATGCTTTCATTAATCTTCCATCAGTGAGAAACTGCTTCGCCGCTCCCTTTTAAGTCCCGATGAATGGGAAATTTTAATACGCGCAAACACGGTTCTGTGTGCTCTACGTTTTTTCGGAAGAAATTGGACTTGACCGTGGAATGACCCCCACCGGGAAATACATCACTTCCTACTCCTCACTCTTGAAAGCATACGCTACCCCAAATTTCTACGCTCTATCATCTTGCACTATAGTCGAGTCCAAAGTTGAGTCGTTGGTGCGCGCTTGTAAAGAGGAAAAACAAACTGATCTGCTGTAATCCAAACATCTGTACAGCATCAATATTGATTCAAAGTATTACACCCTTAAGTCTTAATGAAACAGCAGGTTTTACCCATGTACCGTGCAACAGATAAACACTGCATCTCACCAGGAAAATCACAGGAGGACAACCGATCAGGGCTATCGCTGTCGAGAGTTTGCGTTTGTTCCCACCGCTGTAGGTCCCTGCGGACTTGTTGGAATACTTGACCAGGCCCAACTTCTGGATCCCCCACTCGGCCACCTTTTGGAGACAGAAATCCAAAGAGATGAAAACCCATTCCAGCGTCAAGAAGAACCGTTCACATAAGCACCATCATCAGGCTCTCTCTCTCTCTCTCTGCGTGATGGATGGTGTTTTGGCTTTGGATCTTCAATGTATTTATGCTCTGTGGTTTTCAAGGACAAGGCTTGACAGCTGGCATCACTGTTAGACCTTAATCACTGGCTGCTGAGATACTTTACTGTTTTTCTTACTATTAAAACTAAAAGTCTTGTCAACGCCGGCTATCGGGTAAAGGGCGTGTTTACAGTGGGTGTCGCAATGAAATGCAGGGTGCAGCATTTCACGTCCGGCGTGTTACTTGAACATCCGCGTGGACGGTTTCTGTTGACCGAATATGCAAATAGGGCTACGCAAGGGCTAAATCTGAATTGTGCATTACCGCCCACAGAAAAAAAAAAAAAAAGGCATATCACAAAGGGGCCACAGTAAAATTAAGAGTTATGCTAGCAGTACAGAACTGGGTCCCTTTACACCGCAGCGGAGAGATCAAAGCCCTGGCGCCAGGTCTGAGGCCTATGGTCGCCGCCAGCCTCTTCCTCTTTTGATCTCACTATTGCAGAAGCGGGCGATGCGAGAGGAGTGCAGGGAGGCCGCATAGGGCCGGCCTCACTACTGGGCATGGTGAATAATGTAGAGCCATAACCCACAGCTGCTGCTTTTCTACCACTGGCTATTTTTCATTATGTATGGCTTCTCCCATTGAGGTTATCTATCACGACACGTACTTCAGCTTGCCCTACATGCATTCTGGTTGAGAAGTATTTTGATGGTAAAAACACAATAAAAACAGCCTGAAAGGAGATAAACATGTCTTAAAGTCGTAGAACATTGGAGTTTTTTTTTGATAGGCCAATCGCAAAAAGCTCGGCGACCTATCCGCATCGGCTATTCGCGTTCAGATTTACAGCCACGGGGGAAACGACACCTTTTCAAACTGGGCAAGGACAAAAAGAACAAAAGGATGAAATGATTACCATGGTGACCTCTTCTTCCGGTACCCCTCGTAACCTGGCGTAAAACTCCAGATGCTCTTTCCCAGTCAGCAGGTCGTCAATAGCATCAAACTGGGGACAATAACCCATGTTTTGATGGACGTCCCTCATTTCCGTCCGTATGCTGGGAAGGGAGAAGATATTAGAGATTGGAGAATGGATGCCATTAAAGTTTGAGCTCACAGATCCAAAGATCACATTAAGCGCTTTGCAAAACATATCAAATATAGAATAAGAAGAGTCAAGAAGTGTACACTTCATTTATGTGGCCTATTGTATTTCATCTAGAAGAAAAGAGGAAATCAAAGCTGAGCCAGTCAAGGCCTTAGTTTCCCTTTGAAACACTTCCAAACTAATATAGAGCAGCGGAGTGGTTCATTTCACATTCTGTACTTGTGATCTCAAAAGTGTCCCCAAAACACCCTCACTTGGAAACCAAAGGCAAAAAAGAAGAAAAAACCCCCCCAACTAAATCTGATCTTTTCCAAGCATACATGATCAAGGCATGCCAACATGCGCCCTCTGTAGGCCAATAAAACAATGGCACGAGCCATTCTGGTATGCAGACATGCCTTTTCCATAATCTACAATATTAATACTTTCACAACCCGCAGGCAACACATGTTGCGGTTGATTTGCTTTTCTTCTTTTAGCGGCCACTTTGTTATTTAAAAAGATAGCACTGGAGAAAATTTTATTCTCCTCATATGTTGTTTTTCCGGAGCAATTGTCAGCCCGAGGTAGCCTAAATGTGATCTGATGCGTCTAGAGGCTGCTGGATCTCAACAAGGCCATCGTGAACTGAAAGCTTCCCTGATCTAATATTGTGTTTTGTTTTTAGCTTTTATAAAGCTTTATGATAACGGTGGGTTATATAGCCTTTGGCTGGTTCAGGTTGCCGACCACAGCTTTCAAGTAACTCAACCTTTTAAACCCCCCCCCCACTAAGAATGAACCTTTAGCTTGGTGGGTAAACAAGTTTACTGGCCCCAAACTAGAAGACATCCATGACCCTCCAGTCTTAGTAAACTTGCCATAATATTGCATTTATGGGAATGTTCATGAAAGAAATGTTCCAATTTTCATATCATAGCATAAGACTTAGATACTTCGCAAAAGGAAGCAGAGGGAAACATTCTGGCTTTGCCTAAGGGTAAAAAAAAAAAAAAAATCCCCTACCAGCACCTTTAAAGCCCGCTAATTAACATGCTGTGCTGTATGTTACAGAGTATATGTTCAATCCATATATAAACGTTGAGAGGGATTATGTGCTGCGTTATGTTAATAAGTGAGTTTCAGAGGTGCTGGTGGGTGGATGCTTTTTACCTTTGGCTAGGCTCGCTGCCTTTATGCTAAACTAGATCATCAGCAGCTGGCTGTGGCTTCATATCCAGTGTACAGGCGTGTATCGATCTTTCCCTTCCAACTGTTAGGAAGAAGGCAAATAAGTCTAGTTCCCAAACGGTGGTAATCCACTGCAATCAGTTTGTTCTTGAGACGAACAGACAGCGGACGGATGCTGGGTGTTAGCGGGCTAGCACCCGCGAGCTTCTCTGTCTGGATGCGTTGCGCGCACGGCCGCTGATGAGAGAGGCGACTGCCAGGAGAGAACCTTCATTTTTTTAGAGACGCCGCTTCTGCTGATCATCTTTCTTGCCAATGCACACAAAGCGTAATGAGCTGGAAACACAAGTGTGGGCGTACACACATCTGTTTTTCTCTCTTTTCAGTTTTTTTGTGCCCCCCCCCCCCCCCCCAAAGGTCTCTGGGATTTTTTTTTATTTGATCTTTGTTACCCACATTAATCAACATTAAGCTAGGTTGCTCTATTCAGCTCCCTTCCTTTGTTGAACACAAAATCAGTTACCGGATGTATAAATGAACACCTATAGCAACCGCCGTGACGCAAAGCCGACCCGTCACTCACACCCTCAGCTCGCCGTGCGTGCTTGTTGTTTGTTCCTAAAAATAAGGGGGAGCAAGCAAGCCTCTCTCCCCCGCTCAAGCGCTCGTGTCTCATATTGTTGGTGTCGAGGTACTTTCTGTTTTTTTTTTTTTTTTTTGGCATGTACAAAGATTCCTTATGACTGATTCTGTAAGGTAGAGACAAAAAACAGAGCAAGGTACAGGCCCAGGATGTGAAAAGGAATGAAATATGTGCAAGGAGGCAGGAGGAAAAAAAGCGCGAGCAGAGTCTTCAGCATTTCTGAGAATATCGCGGTGAGGAGACATGAGAGAACCAAAGTTGAAAAGGCAAGAGATGGCAGAATGTATAAGAGATATCGAAACGTAGCCAACGAGAAAAACACACACACACGCGCGCCGAGAAGTAAGAGCGGTAGAGAAGTAGAAAGCTGCGTTATGCACAACAAGGGGAGCTGAGCGAAGGTGTGAGCTATAGAAAAAAATAAAAAAATCCCCCCACCTTAGCTCGATCCCCATCTGAGCAGCCATCTTGGGTGGCTAATTATGATGAGTTACTCGGTGCACTAGTGGGAGTTAGAGGCTCACCTGTATCCATTTACGAAGGCCTCTCCACTGGAGACTGGGATGTCTCCTGTCAGCATCTTGAACGTGGTGGTTTTCCCAGCCCCGTTGATTCCCAGCAACCCGAAACACTGATGAAGGCAATGGGGAGGCCTCCGTTAGGGAAACAGTGTTTTGTAGACACAAGCCTCAATGGAAAAACAGCCGCTAGATGACATCTCAAATATTCCATATGTAGATGAGTTTTCTATTGAATAAATACCCATTAACCCCTTTAATGAAGTTCATCTGTAGACCATGTAAATATTTATTAACTTCATACAATCGAAGCCTTCGGTTTATAGATTATGCATGAGTGCTTCAGTGTTTAGAAAAATACGAAATTGATATTTTTTTCCGTGCACAAACAAAACAAAGAACGCTGAATCAACACGGCGGGCACGCGGCAACAGACAACGACCATTCCCGACAGCATTTTCTTCCTGCCTCGGTAAATTTCTACAACAAACACGATATTCTCTCTCTCAGTCTTTTCCCCCCCCCCCGGTGCTGCTGATTTTACCTCCCTCTGGAGGGCGTGCGGCAGGAAGTCGCCTCTGTGAAGCCGCCCCGGGTCACGTGACCCTCCTCGGGCGCCCTAGCTCCGGCATAAATATTTGATTCCTGTCATTCATTGATCCCTGCTTGTTTGTGACCCCGCGCTTGTGACTGCATAGGCGGAAGGCTAAGCTTGATGTAAATAATGCATGGAAAGGCGGTGTGTGATCAGCGCAGCGCCGTGAATGACAATATTCCGCTGGCATTTACACTGGGCTCTGGGTAAACAGTGGCAGAGTGGATGGATGCCACCGGAAAAGCCCACCTGACACGGGCGCCTGTCAGCGTGTGAGATTACGCCGGGGCTTCCATCGGTACAGTGTGTGTGTGTTGTAATGAGTGAGGGGGCTTTGCGCTGACAGTGCATCAATTCCTCGCAAAAAAAAAAAAGTTTCTCCGTCGAGAAACTGTGTAAAAGTTCACTCTGTTGTTTGCGCTTCGTTTAGCTTCCCACTGCTAATCTTTTCAACTAAACATCACTGGATCCTCATGCCTTCGCTTCACACACTCCGTTGCTCCAGCAATGCTCTTCCGGTGCTTGTGTGTTTTTTCGGCGCTCGCATGCTTGGCAGTGGCATAATGGCAGGAAACAAGGCCGATAAGGAGATTAGTGTTCCTCCTAACGCCTTCTCTAAGCTGCCTTTGGAAGATATTTTGATTCGACTCACCAAAAAGAAAGTCAGAGCAAAACGCCAGTTCAAATGTTCGAGAAAATAAAACCGTTGTTTCTTGCTCCCTGGTCTCGTATGTCGATATTTTGCACGTGTTATTCAGGTTCAAATTTTAGTTGAATGTGTATAATTTAGTCAATTAATACCCAAGTGTTGCTTTCGCAGACAGAAGACAGCTAAGTCGTTTCTCCCAAATGATTGGATTTTGTACTAATCAAAGTGCAAATGCAAGAAAGTCCTCTAATATGGACCAAATCACACAGACCACAGGCTTGAAAAGGTGCTCGTGTGATTCAGCAGCATTTGGCTCACCTCTGCGGCGGGTACGCCCACACATAGCCTGTCCACAGCAGGAGTGCTCTTCCGAGAGTATACCTGCAGAGAGTAGACAATAAAATGAATCAAGCAGCCAGCCAGAGAAAGAGAGAGAAAGGGGGAGAGAAGGCGGGGGGCGGCGGCGAGGGAGCAGACAGTGAGAAAGATAGCAGAGAGGATGGCATGAGAAAATATGGAGCGAGAGACCGGAGCAGCGGGGAAGAGGAGAGATGGAAGAAGCAGGTGCGGGAAAAAAAAGAAGGAGGGAGAGAGACAGAGCGAAGGCAACACATTTGAACAAGAAGGGATCATTTGCAACATTTAGAGCGAGCCAGATGGGAAAAGGTATTTAAAAAAAAAAAGTTAGACACTTGCACTGGGGGGGCTGGAGCAAGAAGAGGACATGAACATTAGTATTTCTGACTGCGGTGACAGTATTCATGAGGAAATCTGTCTCCGCTTTGAGTGCAACTTCAGTACCCTCAGTAACCTTCAACGCGCACAGAAATCACCCAGTATTTCACGTACGGACACTGACTTTAAGACTTTTGGATCGGCAGGAAACGTTCTTACTGTTCTTATCACAAGTGGCTTAGCCGCGCTAACGCTGAGCTAAATGCGGACATGATGCATAATTCTTTGGACACTTTTTGGAAATATGAAATATGAATTTTGGATCATACACATGCAGCTGGCACAGAGTGTCTCTGGTCGCCTGATGAATGTAAATCCAGTAATAGCTCTTTCTTCATGCTCTGTTTTGGTCTCCACCATCTAGCTCATGGGCCTTTTTTGCTAAAATCAGTTGCCTGTTGCTACTGGAAACGACAGTGAGCAGTAAGAGTGAACCAAAACACCAAAACAAAGAGCTGAAAGAAGCTAACACACTCCACGAAAAAGTGGAACAGCACTTATTTTTCAATGAACCCATTCTAGCTACTATTCTATGTTCAAAATACAATAGAGGCTGATGGAATTTAGCGTTTGATAGCGGTGGATATTTATGCCAACTTTCATGCCAATCCAGCCGCTAGTTGTCAAGATATTTCACTCTTCACAGGAGTCTTCATGCCATCCATGAAGCTTCTACCACAGCTTAAAATGCAGGATCCCATCTCTTGGGACAAAGAAGAGAATGAAACGTCTCTCTCTTTCTGATCGTGAGTCAGTATCCTGCGAGACCGTGGAGCGAGACTGGAAATGAGGAAGTGGTTGATGTTCGACACATCTCACTTGTAAACTTTCCATGCTGCATCCGCACCCTCCCCTCCCCCCGCTGACCGGCCTCATCCACGGGCATTTGCATTCGAGCGCGCGCGTCATCCGAAAATCTCGCCAGAGGAGGTAAAGAAACCTCCCCTGCTTGAAGTGAACACGACGCGTCGCCATCAAAAAAACAGCAGGGAAACATTTGACAAAATGAAGTATTTAGTGCATGCAGGCGCTCTTCCACATCCAAGAACATGTTAGGGTTTGATATGTTTTCAAAGTGGTTCGAAAGCGGCGTTGTCTTGTTCTGGTATGACAAGACGGGGCCTTTGTTGTTGCTGGTGAGTGTCACAGCAAAGACATTTAGCATTCAAAATCAAGGACAGCACTGTGCCCCCTTTGAGTTCAGAAAAAAGACGTGACTACTGTTGGCTGCTTTTTGTTTCTTTGTTTCTTAAAAGTCAAAAACTTAGTTCTCCGTGGCTGCTGTGTGTGTTTACATGCCTGTACGCGAGTATCACAGTCGGAAACAGTCAGCGTTCATTAAAACTGAGGAAGTGACAGCGTGCGTTTCTCAGTATGACGGATACATTTCCCGTATAGAATCTCTAGACCAATATCCAGCATGAGAAAGAATCATGGTGGATACACTGCTATCGGCCAAGCATAAATTTAGAGGTGCCACTTCGAGCCTGACAAACAGTGACACAGCATTTATTTCACAGTTGGCACATCAAAAGCCCTCGATAGAAGAGATAAAAGAGTTGCATAGATCCACCATTCTTCCCGTGCCATCTGGCAGCTGCGCTCGGCACTTATCAACCTGGATTACACGTACTACTTTTTAGTGATAGTTTGCAGCGCTAAAGCCACATCAAAGCGGCAGATACATGCGAGGAGGGAGGCAATTAAAGGACGACTCCCCTCTGACTTGAGCACCGCGGCAACTGTCACGATAAGCAGCCTGACGTCTAATCAGACGAGACGGTCGAGGGGATGTGATGGCGGCGGTTGCGCAAAACCTAAAATATAGATTTAGCGTTCAAACACTGAATGTTACAGCCCCGATAGATCACGACGCTGGCACTGCTTTATTAATGATGACTCTCCAGTATTTGCTTAAGTTCCAATGGACTCAATAGAGGGTGAAACTTGTGTAATGTGTAATTATTATGATAAAGACAGTGTATTAGATCCACCTGACACTAATTTTTAAATGTTTTCATGTGGGGTTTTTTGTCATTTTTAATTTTACCTACAATATGTTGATATACGTTTTTAAAACCTTTTCTCCACACCAGAAAATAGCTACTTTTTTTTCAAATTCACAACTTCAGAGTCGCAGAAACGCCCCTGGTTGGGAATCACTGCCCAGAAGGGCTCTCACTTTTAATAAGAGAGGCTAAATAACGTAATAAAAACACAAAATAAGGCAAATTTCATTGTGAAAAAGTAAAACTAACAAATAAAATAAAAGAAGAAGTTTCAGTTTCTGGGAAACAAAAAGGTTAGTAACCAAGCTGTTAACGTATTTCAGCATAATAAAACTATTTTAGGAGGCAAAGCCAGCCTTTTTGTAACTATGCAACAGAGAGCTCTTGTCAGACTGAACCATTCATATGCCCAGAGTGCATATTAACACATGAAGCATACTTGTAGTATGCCAAGGTGCCACTCATCACTCATTAGTCCCCTGAACTCAAACAGCTGTCACACGGTTCTTTAAAACTTTCTCTGTCAACTTAGTGACTGACTGGAAGGTTAAACTGACAGCACCGGGCCCGGAGAAACGCTCGCAGGCGAACACACTTCCATTACGGTCTCCATCGATTACGGCGCCGACACTAATGCGGGAGCTAAGCGGAGGCTAGCAGGTGGGGTGCATGGCGAAAACACTCCTGTTTTAGAGCAGCAGGAAGAGGAAGGGGAGGAGCGGGATTTTGACACATGATTGATGGCCTGTCGATCGCTTCGGAGGCGCGCCTGGATTTATGACAGGGCTCAGCCTGTGGCGCACGGCCACCGAAGCCATGCGCTCATTGATCAATTTGTTATCTACACCCCAAATGGATGGGGCACAGCTGTGATGGGAGTCAATGAGGGCACCGCAGAAAGAATCCTGATGCCTTCTGCCATCGCGCTGCTGTTTTTTTGTGCGCCGACGGGCCGCTGTGTCTCATCTCGGAGAAATATCATCTACCATGAAGGCGCTTACGAACAATGGCTGCCTTGTCGACAGCAGAGCCGCTTAGTCAAATCTAACATCATAAATTGGCACTGCTTCTACGGCTGTATCTACAGCGCAGGTGAAGTGTTTTCACAAGTTTTTAGTGCGTTAAAAAGTTATCTCTACAAGTTTAAGCTGAAAAAAAAACACACCCCTCTCCATGCCTTTTCACCTTGTGAGATGATTTGCAAGACATTACCCACCCGACGCTTTTTCGGTAATTACCCCAGGGAGTGTTACGAACGTCTGCGCCGGTGAGCAGTGAGCGAAAGATTAAGTATAGTGCGACTGAAGGGAGCGAAGACGCGAGGACGGCTGGTAAGAAGCGAAAGGCTCTCAGATCGTCCAGCTGTTGGCAGCGGAGCAGCAAAGCCGGCTGCCGCGGTGACACTTCCTGCTGCCGCGGTGACACTTCCTGCTGCCGCGCCGCCTGCAGGGCGGGAAACATCTGCCAGTGGATGAAGCGTTAATCTGAGGCGCGCGCCGTCACAGTGTGCTCGCCTTCACCTACCCGCGCGAAGGACAAAGAGGAGGAGGAGGAGGCCGGAGTGATACATTAAAAATGCAAATGTCCGGTTCTCATGCCCACTCATAACGTTCGCCGGCGTTCACAGCTGCGAGCGACATACCTATCTTTTCCATTTTCCTTGCGAAAGGAATGAATAATGCAAGTGCAAGTGGGGGGAAAATAGTTAGAAAAACTCCTCCCACCCGCCTACACACATCCACATTCATACGTGAAGCGAATTACTGCAATTTAATATAACTTCATACGGTCAGAGAAGAATAAAACAAGACCAGACCGGAGAAGTTAATTGCACCGTGTTGTTTCTTTCCCTTTGTCTTGCATGCTGCGCTGACAGGAGAGTTTTTTTTTTCTTTACATTTTAGAACCTAAAAAATAAACAAATGCAAAGTTTTGCACTCGCCTGAGAGCAAACGTACACGGAAAAGATTCACAGAAGACAAGACGGATCAAAGGATATATAGAGGTCTGGACAAAGTTCATCATCCTGATGGCCTGAGGGAAGAAGCTCTCTCTCTCTCGCTCGCTCTGTTGGACTTGTGGCTTGTTGCCATAAACTATTTAAAACATTCTCACATTTTATTTTATTTTTTTTAAAATGGCGGGGATGAAAACAAAAGAAGCGATCAATCAGTGACCCAAAAGACAATAAAAAAAGAACTGAAAAGAAAAATCAGATCACGCGCCACGCGTGCAGTCAGAGTTCTTGCACGAGTCGGAGATGAATGCGCTGCACAGTACTGTACGGTACCTTAGTGAGGTCACAGATCCTCAGCAGGTCAGTGTGGGCCTTGCCTCCGTAGACCCGCTCGCGCTCCCGAGCAACGTCGATGTCCTCTTCCTCCGCAGATAATGACTTCCCTGAAATAAGCCTGGCAGAGAGAAGTCAACCACAGTTGGCATAACACCCTCCATTAAAATTAACATGAACTCGCATGGCAAATTATCTCGGTCAAAGTTTAAGCTCAGCGAAACAATCTCTGCAATTTTCATAAGTAGTAGGAGCCACAAGCTTTAGTTTCCATGGCAACCTCGCTTTTGGAGTAAGTAAACACTCAAAAAAAAAAAAAGTATTATTTGCCGAACAGATTCATCGTGCAACAGATGTTTTATATTAAAAAGGATACGGAGCACATTTCTCATTTGAACGAGGGAGAATATCCGACTGAAACAAACACGGGATGATCAACGCAACTCAATCGAAAACATGCACGACACCTACTGCGGCAAGAAACCCCGACCACATAGTGTAAGGCCGCTTTAGGGTGGACAGTTTTAAGTTCATTCCCGGTCGGCTTTACCTTGGCTTGCAGAAGAACTTGTACTGGATGAGGATTGTGATGGCAAACATGACAGCTCCCTGGATTGACATGGCACACAGGTTCTTTCCCACCATATCCCAGCTGAGTGGGTCTTCGAAACGGTCTTCGCCTAGTACGGGAAAAAAAAAGGCATGTTTAAAAAAACTTGGAAAAATATGGTAAGAAAATCAACACGTGGTAGAAAAAGGTAAGCGATGAATACGGGGTGTCATTCCATGTTAACTTCCAGCCCTTATCTCCGAGCTCAGGGGGATGATTTAGCAGGAACGTTGTCAAAACAAAAAGGAATTACCAGATGTGTGTTTCCTTTCATGGCCAGCCAAATATATCTCTGTCAAAAGTTAGTCTGGAGCCGGAATTTGTCAGCTCTTTGAAGTGTTTCTGCGACGCATTCATTGGCGAAAGCCAGCAGTTTAAAACACCACTTAGCCTCACGAATAAAAAAAAATAGCTGTCACCTCCGTCATGTGAGAAAATCACTGATATCCTGTACTCCTCGTGCTGAGGCCTCTTTTGGCTAATGAACACGTAAAGTAAACCGCTGACACTCTAATCATTGTCAATTCTCCCCTTCTCTCTGTCTCTCTCTCGGCGTCGACAACCCTTGAGCCCGAGGGGGCAGAGTAAGGAGACAAGAAAAGCGAAAGCGCTTTCAGTCTCATTCTCTGGTAAATAGCCCCTCTCCACACTCGCCCCCTTTAGGTTGTGATTGCTTTTCTCTTCCTGCTCTCCGCCACCGCCGCAAATGATTCCTCAAACCACTATTTCCTGCACCGTCTCTCCACAGATAAGACTCCTCTTTCTCTTTCATGTGCCTCTTTGCCTCTCGATGGCCTCCTCGACCGCCCCCCCCTCCCGGCTCCACCTCTAGGACCCCCCGTTCCCCTCATCTCCCTTTCTCCTCTCTAAATTTAACACATGTAGGGAGAGAAGAGCTCTTGTGGAGGTTTGAGAGCTGTGTTACTGGTCAAACATTTTTTTTTTACTTGGTGCATGATGAGATATGGAACTATGAAAAATGTAGTCTCACTTTGAAGAAGCCATATTGTTTAAGTGCTCTGTTTAAGTGGTCTCATACATGGGGGGAAAGGAATGTCACCTTGGGTTGATCACGAGTCCGTCTTTCCACGCTTCAAGCTACTGTATGCACTTTTGTGTGGGCACGGTGGTTAAAGACCAATCAGCATAATCTGAGGGACCACAGGCAGCTACAACATGAGCTCTGGCCGCGGTTTCAACGCTAGGTGCTCGACGACAGTGGAAGGTAAAGCTGAAGCGTAAATGCTGCTAGAATCAGTTACCGGGAGAACGGGAGAGCATTTCTTCAGTGGAGGACGAGTAAAGAACAACACTGAAGGTTCTTCTGGCTCGCTCTGAGAATGAGTTCGACTGTTGTGCGGTTTGTTTGTCTGATTGGTGATTGAAGTTCGATTGCGATCAACTGTGACCTATAGATGGTCCATCTGGTTCCTTTGGATTAAAAGACCCAACAGTCCATAAAAATAGCACAATTAGCTCCATCTCAAACAATAATATAACAGGGGAATGCTTTCTTGATAACTATGAGTACTTTTACTCACTTACTGATAAGTTTTGTTAGAAATACATACCAGCTTTATGATAAGGAGCAATGTGAGGGACTTTGTGAGGTCTAGTCATGTGATTGCTCACCCTGTCTTTGCTACGTTGTGTGTCAAAGGTATCTAAAGGCTTGTGAATGAATGTTTGAATGTATTTCTATACTCGTCTCACAAAATTAGGGGTCATGGCAATAATAAAAGCTTATCGTGTGTATATTTTTTATTCTCGGTTTGTGTTTTTATCTGGGATCTTTCAGGAGGTGACCTAAGCCTAATTTCTTTGGCATGTGGGAGGGAAACTTAAGCGCGCTGACGTGAGGATGATGACTTCCTGGAGGGCTACGACGAAACCCGCTTAGCGCAGCCAGGTTACGGCATTTCAGTCATATGCAGGTGCTGTTAGTGCACCAAGAAACAGCAATGCACCAAAATAAGTAGTGAATAAGTAAAGACAGACTGAATGTTGTTTTTTTTTTCTTTGTAAATGTTTCATTGGACGGATGCTAAATATGCAACAGTCAAGTCGCATTTGTCCCTACTGACCAAAGGACAGGCCTCACATTTTGCACTGGTGAAACAGAATAAAACCACTTGGCTCATGCAATATGTATTTTAATGCATTATATATAGGAGTTTACATAGGAGGTGAAAAAAAAACATTTATATAAATGGCTGCCGCACCTAATTTATCACCGCAGACTTACCACTGAGACGGAGAAAATTGCATCTGATCAACGCAATATGTAAAACTCACGCGAGGGTGAGAGACGCGCGGATGATGGAATATTGATGCACATTCCCTGACGGTGACGTCCCCCGATGTGTTGCGGAGCGCAGACAGAAACTTTGCTTGTTTACAAGAACACTCCACGGGCCACCTTTAAGGGCCAGATTCGCGTCGAAAGCTCCGTCGTCAGCAACACGGTGTTTTTAAAATGAGGCAGCTCGCTGCTGTCATATCGAAACGTAGCCTCTCGAGACCAGAAATTTGTAAAAGCTGTTGTAAGTTTATCATCTCACCCACTTGACAGATGTTTGCTTTTGTTGGAGCAGAATATATTCTTAGAATCTGACAAAATGAATCACTAAAATGAGGATTTTTTTCCCCCCCTCATGTCACGCTGATAGTGTTGGTGGACACTTACCAAAACCGCTGTAGAGGATGGCCATTGCTTGGTTCTTGGCCATGTCAATTAGCCCTCTGCCCAGACAGAAATGCGGGAATATCAGCAGCACCTGCTTCACTATCTCGTTGATGTGGGAGACATTCTGTTGAGGGCAAATCACAAAAACACAGACATGTTTTGAATGTTATATAAGGCCGGCACAAGCCAGACGTCGTCGACTCGCCGCCTTGAAACGACGGTGGCCGGCGGCGGTGAGAGCTTTTGGAAGACAGCGCGCGCCCACGACACAAGCGTGGATAATTAACCAGCATCCCGCACTCGGGTTTTTGCACGCCGTCGTGTTCGCGGGGCTCCGCGTGGCGCGCTGAGGGAGCGCCTGAGTTCATCTGCCTCCTTGTTGTCGGAATTCAGCCCGGCGATGGGGAGCACGCTGTGTGATCTGTGAGGTGGCGCGCACGCGGCATGTGCAAACACGGGCTGATGAGGCGGCGCTTGGGGAAGCAGATGTTCATCCTTAAAAATCATAACTAAGGGTGGAATGCGCACGGAGACCAGAGAGACACAGCTGAAAAAAAAAAAAAAATCACACCTACAGGCATCCTCGCTGTGTGTGTCTGCTTCTCCTCCTGATATTGTATACAAGAACAAAGGGACGCGCGAACACAAGCATATTGTTTCACAAGGCATACATAAAAGGCTTGTCTTATCTTGACAGGGCATTTCCTGGCTACAACTTGTCTCTCTCCCCAAAATTGTACTGTCCCATCTCTCTTTACCCCCCCCACCCACCCGCCCGGCGAAGGCAGCAATTCAATGACGGCCCAGTATAGCACAATAGAAATAATGAATTAAATTAAGACACAATGGATGCGGCTGTAACAAACTGACTCGAATCAGGAAGTACAGTAGTCAGGGAGGCAGGAAGGCGTGAGTGTAGAAAAGGCAGAGAGAGCGACAAAATATTACAACGCGGCATGCCGTTCAAAAGAATGTTCATGCGTTATGCATGCAGCTTCATTGCGGCGTGGTCTTCAAAGCTCTTGCACACAGGGAGGAAGATTGCAAGATTTCCCGATGATGGCCGGTCACTGTCGCAGAATGCATTCGCGGACGCGCGGTCGCCGCTGTGCGATTTGAGCGGTTTTCGCCGACGAGGCCTTCAATTGGCAGTCGAGGACGAGCGCGTGATGCCTCATGAGTCCGAACAACAACAGCAGCGAGAAAGATATCTTTTGTTTTCAGGGTGTCTGGATGAGTAGCTTGACATTTGGGAATGCGGCGCCCGAGAGTTAGATGATAAGTAAAAAAATGTAGTCAGAGCTTAAGCTGAGCATAAAGAAAAGGAGCAAAGCTGGCATGGTTCCGCCAAAGGTAAAAAAAAAAAAAGAAAATCTACCTCTGAAGCTCACTAATTAACATGTTAGATCTTGTGTTAGTAATTTCTCGGAATCTCTGTTGGTTCCCCGGCAACCGGTTCGGGCCAAAAAATAGTCTTGCACATAAACCCCCGTGAAATAGCTAATTGGCATTTTTACTCTTCAACTTTTGTGTGTGGGGGAAAGAGAGAAAAAAAAAGATATAACGTGCTAATTAGTGGGCTTTAAAGGAGAATTTGTTACCTCTGGACAGAGCCAGGTTAGCGGTTTCCTTGTCTTGAAGCTAACCGCCTGTTGGCTCCACGTTTAGCAGATAGATTGAGAGTGGCACTGAGAAAATGCAACAAAAAAATGATGCGGGGGGGAATTTGTCTTTCTTGGCACTTATATTTTACTGTTCACATTGTATGAAAGCATCCAGGTCAAAAAGAAGAAAGCAATCCAACTTAATCTTCTCCCCCTCGTGGCAAAACATAAAGTAATGTTCAAGATCAAAAGTGGGTGGATGCATATGCGGGATGATTTCTTTCCATGGGTAGGTGGTCACTGGCCTAGTTTCTCTCAGGCAGATATGAGAGTGTGATGAAAAGGCCTCATTGATCACGATGTCAAAGCAAACCTTCAGATGTCCGGCAACGTGTTCAACAATAATTCATCACTCCTTTTATCTGCAGTTACGCCTTCCCTTGTAGACTAAGGGGTACAAAGAACTGCAATGAGCTGCGAGTAAAAATCCACCGTGAGCGCAGAAGGGAGATCGCTTACACAGAGAAATGTATCACGTTCGTCAATTAACACGTCGGTGCGCTTATATTTCGGAACATGTTACAGATCATGCCAGTAAAAAAAAACTGAACGTTATTTCACACTCATGAGCAATTCCAATGAACGGTTCGCTCAATATTTGTCCGTGTGTAAGTTTTAGCGGCATCTAGCGGTATAGATGTGGATTGCAACCCCCTTGCCTTAGCCTATCCTAGCCTGAAGGAGGCTTTACCTAGCGGTGGCGTCTGGCTTGACCGTTCTGGGCTCCTGCAGAAACATGACGCGTTAACAAGGAACGAAGTCCCGTAACAAAAACACAGGTTCTAAATTTCAGGCGATCGTACGCCGATGAAAATAAAGTTCTGCATAACATATTCCATTTATGCCGTATTCTGTATAATAGAGCGGCCTAAATATTTCACATTTCACATGCTGAGTGTTGATTTTCGATTTGTCGAGCTGGATTTTTTTATTCAAAATATGGAAACAAGGCCGTTTGCAGCTGCGGGATTTCTACCTGAAGATGACATTAAAACTGTCGCTCCTCGCTGTGTGCTAACACTTAATGTCAAACGTATTTTTATCCCAGAGTCGTTGGCCGACGCATGTAAAAATATTCAAAATACGGAGGGACGTCTGAAGGCGGCTCTGTTCTTTACATCCAACGCGATGCTCGTGCGGCGATAAAGAAAGTCAAAGAAATAAACAGCAGCTATGACCTTGGCTGAATGTGGCCCATCCGTCTGGCAGAGGAATACTGAGGAAGCGAGACCTAATTTGAGATCAATACACAAAATAACACATCTCCTCTTGACTGGGTGTTCATCAAGGAGATCTAAGAGGCTCTTAGTCAGGGGATGATGAAACGCTGGACGATTTTCCTCCTTACGTTTGTGCTATATGGCCATAAATCATTTTCAAATGGTTCTGAAGGTGGTATAGTCTGCGAGGCGCTTATCTGACCCATATCGCTACTTGTGCTTATTCCCACAGCATAGCTTCATTCATAATGCCGAGAATCACAATGAGAGCAGACAGATACAATATATGACTCAAAGAGTCGAGTTAGATATTTTTCAAAGGTGATATTCATGTTTTTTTTTTTTTCATCGTAGTTCTTGTGAAACTAGCAGGAGTGCTACCAACCAGGTAATTCAAGTCTTTTTATGTCATTTAAAGCAAAGTCCATGCTTTAGTCAGTCAGGCTAGTGATTTTTAAAAAAAGGTGATGGGAGGACAAAAAATCTCAAGAATAAACGACACGGAATGTGCCTTTAATGCCTATTTTTAAACATCCTGTCGATACAGCCGGCTGGCTTTCATACAATGCACCCCAATTACACCGCATGAGGTAGGTAGTACCTGACCACGCTGCCACACCTTTACATTTATCCTGGAAAATCTATCCGCGCCTGCGGTTATCTCCGAGTGGCACGTGGCAGAGGTATCGACTCAGACGGCGCTTCAAGCATACAAGGCAGGCTGGGATTGATGCAATCCACAGGGAGCTGGACAGTCCTGGGGGGGAAGAAAATCTCCCATTGGTCTCGAGACAAAACTGGGGCACCGAGTCTGTAACACCGCAGCTCTGCTTTCTCACTTCGTTACTTTTTCTCATGGGGGGGGGAGAAAAAAAAAAGTGGCGATATGCCCAAAAGGAATCTTGATTCACCCCCGTGCTTGAAAACAGAGCCTCGACTGAAGCCTGTAGCTTCACTTTGGAGCAACGCTGTTTAACCAACGCCACCGCCGAGGAGCCTCGAAATGATAAGACGGCGCCGCGGAACAGTAGAAGTCGCGAAAGGGGAAGACTGGATTGAGCTGTCGCGCGCAGGATCGAGCCTTTCTGCTTAACCGGGGCACACCGGGGCCCCGTCGTATCTACGCTAGCTTTGTGAAGAGTCTGTTCGGTAGAGATATCTGCTCTGAACGGGGGCGGCACATGGAAACCTGGAGAGTCGTAACGTTCACTGATTGATGTCGACCCATCAGGTTCTCTTATCAGCAGGTAAATCACGTCAGATTAGCCGAATTATCATGGACCCCTGTCCCTGCCGAGTCTCAGAGAAACACTATCTCCGTCCCTAATGCCTTGGACTGGAGAAGAGCGCAATAAATCCGTCCCTTTACACTGCCAGTGGGCAACATCCTGTCATTTAAATTACCACCAATGGCACCCTTTTTTATGAGTAATACGCCGCACCAGCACTGTATCAATAAATAAAGTGAACGCGGAGACAACACGGCGGCAACAATGACATTCTTTGAGGAGAGACGCGCCAGACGAGAAGTACAAATTGATAATGAGCGGCGATAATGAAGTAACGATGCAAATGAGGCGGCCTCGTTAGGAGGCAGGAAACATCCCATGCCGTCGCCGAGCGACGCCAGAGGAAACATCAAGTCGGAGGCAGGCGCGTCGGATGGGGGGGGGCACACAGTGTGCAGAGGCACAAGTCGTTCAAGACAACATTACGCTCCGTCTGATGTGTCGGCGCGGAGCCGTGGAAGACATCCCGACGAGGCATCAGATGTATGAGCAGCAGCTTGTCAGAGAGCGAAACGCCGACCACGTCGTCTGTTGACGAGGAATGACTGATCAGCGCGGGGCTGAAAATGTGACGAGGGGAAAAGAAAAAAGAAAAACGCAAGCGTGGGCGATGTGTCCTAATCATGCAAATAACAATTAAGTCCACGAATCAAATTAGACATATTTAGTTCAGGGAAGAAAAAGACATCAGGAAAAGTAGATAATTCTCTCAGTCATCGCCACCTGTAAGGAACTTAGCTCCTGTTCTGGCTGTTACACAAACTGCAAAGCCAGAAACGACCAATATTATATTATATATTTAATGAATAAATGTGATTTAAATTATAATCAAAAGTAAAATGACTGGCAGTCAACACCCCCCTCCCTCTCTCTCTCTCTCTTTCTAAGCTCTCCATTTCTTATGCGGTTCTCTTTTTTTTTTGTTGCCGTCTTTGTCTTTTGATTCCCCTGAGACTGAAGCAGCTTGCAGTTAAAATGAACACTTGCTAAAAGATGGATGAGGAAAGTTCTCCGAAGACCCAATTCTCACCAAACGATTAAACATTAAAGAGAATAGGGAAAATAACTCCTTTGAAAAATCCTTGAGAGGATAAAGGGAAATATATTAAAAGTTGTACCAGGTGGGTACGCACTCCACCCACACGCGAATGGAAGAAGAAGAAAAAAAAAAAACACAAAGCATTTATCCATGATTCATGTCAATTAAGCATCCATACTATAGCTTCCAAATGTATTTTTTATACAGCTCCGCAAGCCTGATCGCTTGCCCCTGCTGTTTCACACGAACTGTGTCTTCCGAGGTGTTAAAAAATGTGCATATCTATGTATGTGTCGCCTGTCGCCCGTGCGCGCCTGCGCGGACGCCACCTACTTCGTCGTCGAAGAGCTCCATGACAAAGGTGGCCACGCTGCCGTTGATGCCGATGAAGAGGTTGATGCAGGTTAGCACCACGTAGGCCGTGCTCGGCACGCTGAAGATGAAGGAGGCCGGGTACATCATGGGGGTGATGGACCACCTGCAGACAACAAGGCTGTCACATAAACAAGCAAGCAAGGGAAGAGAACAAACAAGGGATGCCCTGACCTGATTCACCAAGACTGCTGCGTACTTAAAGCCGGAGTAGAAAAGCGCGTTTAAAAGCACGTTCCCGTGGACAATTTCATGTTGAAAGAATAGTTTTTTTTCTTTCAACTCATAAATGCAGATTATTAAATGTGGATTACCGGGTCACTTGTACCGTTTCATCACCGGCCTCTTCTGATCATTTTCACGACCGGTAAGTGACCCATAAAAACGCCGCCGAACAATAAACGCCGCCCACGCTTGACCTGCAGCGGTTGCGAGTTTAAGAGGAGGCAGAAGTGTGGCGCTGCTCGAGGTAATCGCCGAAGCAGTGAAACAGTTCAATATCTCAAATAACATTTTATCAAGTTCAGTATTGGACATGCATGCAGATTTAAAACATCTAATGGAGCTGAAGTTTTTAATGCAGGTTTAACTGTAGGCCCGAAGTTGTTAAAGGTCAGTCACCAAATCTCTTTTTTAATGACTTTCCTGGCATGGTGCGACCTGTTACTGTACGCTTCATGATATGACTGATCGCGCCAGCTCTTATTTGTGTAACACCCAATTTACATATTGATTCCCATTAGCGTTCACTTGGGAACAATGAAACACATCCATGCTCTGATCACCACCATTGTGCCGGTGCCTACTTAATATGAATCTGCTTAAATGAACGCGCTGCACATTTTGTATGAAATACTGTGTAATAGCAGTTCCCTCTAAATTTTATGAAAATGAGGCCAATGTGTCCAAATTGTGGATGATGTAGTATCAAGATTTTTTTTTTTTTTAATGTTCCCTCTTAGGCTTGGAAAATGTGAGATTGCTTGCTATCAATGATTTGATTGGTGGTGGCGGCCTTCAAATTAAAAGCTTAAAGAGATTCAATCAACTGTATCAAACTTTGCTGGATAGAAAACATAAGCCTTGGCCTCGAGGTCATGGACATAACCACTATGCATGTTACAATGGGCTTACATAACGGCCAGATTATGGTATTATCAATGTTTCCAATGTTTTCCATCAAGGGAAAAAAAAAACAAAGTTGGAAAAATTGGGCACCATTCCAAAAGCCGTCTTCTATCATGTGATTTCTTTGCATACAACAGCTTGTATAGATTTTTCCATGTAATGACACGGTCATAATATAAGAGCTTTGAATTAGATTGTTTCATTAAACATATTAAGTATGGGCACACTGTAGCTTCCATATGTGCTCCAAGGCATGAAATGTGTAAGAAATGTGCTATTTAAATCATGTCTAATAAGGAATAATCCATAATCCAAAGGTAAAATCAAAGGGTAACCATACCCCAGAAACTTAAGCAACAGGATATAGGATCTGTTTTCACTCCTAAACTGACAGCAAATTATTTTTTTCCTGAGGACGTTTAAGTAAATTTCAGAAGCGTTCAGTTGTTAATGTACCTACCCGTACATAACGAGAAGCAGGATCAGAGCCGGCAGGTTAGGAGGTGAAACGTAGGCTTTTTGTTGGAAGCAGAGGAAGATCACAATCACGATCAAGCACGGGACGATGTAGTTACACTGTCAGGGCAAACATAAGCAAGCAAGCAGCAAAAAACATGAACGAGCTATCACCATCAGAAGTACGATTAAGTATGACTAAGAAATCGATCTTACTACATAAAAAAAAGTTTCTTTTTTCCCAGACAAACAGAAGGATGTGTAATTATGAAATCTGTGGATTACTTTTTTAATTAGCACTCAAACATATCCATCTTTAAATTTCTAATTAATTCATCAAGTGGCACGTCCTATCTGATTCTCTTCCGTTTGAGGCAACGGGTTGCCCTGTGACACATTGAAATGAATAAGCGCACCGTGATATTAGAACATTTTCTCGGGGAAAAACATTTTACTTACGGGTTTAATATTCTTTTTGGCTGCGGAGCTCTTTAATAAAACAAATCCACCCTTCCCACTGACTAAATAATGAATAAATGATGTGCTATAGATAAAATAAAAACACCGTTATTTACAGTTCACAGGGGGAAAAAAGTGTACACAGATACATTAAGGAGCCTTCAACCTGGAATTCCTGCAATCTCCCCGATTGTTGATAGAGCGTGCATGCTAATGCGGAGACCTTCAGGCTACAATCATTAGCCCGACGCCTTGGGTACATTTGTCTTCCACTCATACAGCATTTATCTGCCATAACGATGAGCGCCCTGATGCCGTTTCTTTACCATAGGTACCTGATGAAATGTTTACTTGAATTATGCCTCGGGGGGAAAGTGCCAGGAAGCCTGTTGAGTGCAAACCAGCAGGGGCATCGGGAGTCGATAATTACGCCTCGGCCGATAACTGTTGCTCAGGTGAAGAAGCTTTTCCCAGGGGCCAGAAGTGTCAAAGCTACATTATCATTTACAAGTAGATGGATATTCTCTCTACATCAAGCCTTAGGTGGGGAAAAAAATCTTTAGTGTTGTGGAAAAGTATCAAAAAAAAATCATTCGGCGTGTAAAAAAAAAAGTGGCAATAATAAGTCAGGATCAATAAAAAGTGTAATGTGGCAGCATGATGACGCTGGTACTCACCATGTCCCAGGCAAAATTGGCCAACCAGTAGACAGCTGGGTTTACTCCACTGACAAATTGCAGGTGCTTGGCTTTGTTCACCCTCTCTTGGATGAGGAAGAGGACAAAGCTGGCAGGGATGAAGGACATGGCAAAGATAACGCAGATGGACACCACCACGTCAGTGGAGCTCGTGGCCCTGTGATCGAAGAGAGCACAGGAAGAAAACAGGAAGTTTGACAGGAGAGCAAAGCCATGTGTGCTAAAAATACGCGAGCCCGCGCGACCGAAACCCGTGGACTGACTTCATGAGATACAGAACTTTAGCTCTGTAGAAAATCTACATTAAATGACCTCATGCTTCCAATGAAGTAAAGCTCTAGTGTGCTTTTATTGACTGCATTTAAATATATATATATTTTTTCTCTCCAGGAATACTGGCTCACTTGATTTTCCATTTCAGTAGGCATGAACCAGTGCTATACGCCACAGTGTTCATCATCATCATTCGCTCCTCTCTGCCAACGTTTACAAGGCCAAAAATATTGCTAATCAACACGCTGACGTCAATGAGGAAAGCAGAAAAGGTTAGAGGTGGCAGATTCAGCACTGTGCTGTGCACGATTTTTGTCGCTGTAAAGGCTGAATAAAAAAAAAAAAAAGTCAAAGAGATTCAAAGGCAACAGATCGGGCCTGTGGTTGGTTCTCTTGTTACCAGGGAATGAGTGAGATGACACTGCCTGCCTGGGCGGTTACGTTCAACACATATAGAAACCCCCCCTCTCCCCCAAGGCTCCCCCGGAAACCAACCTCAACCCACCTGAACCCCCTCCGACGCCGCAGGTTAATTTCCTGCAATGCGACAAATGTATTACATTTACAGTGGTGGGGTGTATTTAAACTAATGTTCCAGGCACGTGCCTGTAAGTATTGATGACTTCATCAAACAAGCATTGCGCGCGTTAATGGAAGGCACTGACAAAGCTGTTTGTTCATAATAAAAAAAGCTTTTAGCGCTCATTAGCCTCTGAAACAATGATAGGGCCATTACGCTAGGTTTCATAGCTCCTGTTGGTCTCTTGGCAACCAGGAGAGAGCATTTTAAAATCTTGACCAGATTTCTTATATGTATCAGTGTCCTTCCCTCATGGTCGGTGACAAATTGTTCCTTTGTCCTCCAAGATATTCACCTTCACTTCGCTGCTGTACGTCTTCATTTATGACATCGCAGCTTTGAAAACGTCCTTCGGATTTGTCTACTCAATTAGCACCGGACGAGACTGCGGCGTATTCTTTTTAACCCCCGCCGCCGTTCCTCACCCCCCCAGCCCACGGTAATCTCTCACAAGACTTCCTGTTGTGTAATTAGCATATTAAAGAAGTTCCACCCCGTGTGGCTACGTGGCTGTATTTATCATCAGCAACCAGACGCAATTAGAACACATAAATAAAATAATTTACCGCAGTGGGTGCCAGCCCACATTTCAACAGGTTTTCAAGGGCAGCGCGCGCTGGTTGGCGGCCGGGGATCCGGGTGGAAGGGGGGGGGGATAATGTAGGGGACAAAGCTGTGAATGATCTAATACTGAAGGCTTGAAGCTGGCTAATTGCTGTGAAGAGGAGGACAAGCAATCTGCTAATTAACTAATAATGGAAGAGCAAGAAAGATGAGCTGTGGGAGTAAAGCGTTACAGGATGTATTGCATTCCTTTAGGTTTTTCTCTCGTAACGACGGGGGCCGCGGGGCGCAGCCCTGAAAATGTTAAAGTGTAGGAGGGCCACTGAAGGAACGAGAGATAATTATCGAATCTGAGGCTCCGGGCACAGCGTCCGGGTCATTTTTTGTATCGCGCGGCATTGTGAAGATAATCTAGAGAACCATTCCAGTTCTGACAGGAGAAAATTCCTTTGGTAGCTCAGCTGCATATGATTTTTTTTTTTTTTTGCACAATGTTAATTCACTGACTGCAACTAAATTACACATCAAATTCTACAGGGTCGTAGGAACAGAAGTCAGTTGCCAAAGCGATGGCGCTGGGCTATTAAGAAGCGATACATATATCTCCATAATGAAATGGTGCCAGTGTCTGTCACTTCAGAAGATGGCAGAGAAAAAAAACGGAAGGCCCCATTTTGTGTGCGCCAACGCAGACGAAGCGGCAGCCGAGACCTCCTGCGAGTCAAGTGGTCATTTTTTCCAAAAAAGGGGCAGAAGCATTTCGCCTTCCTTCGCATCCGCATACTTCCACACTTTTCTGCGGCTCGTGACATCGCTTGCATTAAAATTGCTTGTGGAGAGCACTAGAGGGTTGAGCGTCGCTTCAAATTATACGCCGTGGTGCAATTTCGGGTGTCCAGAATCCGCCGAGGGAGCGAGTCATTAGTGATGAATTATTATTGATAGAACGGCTTCGGCGATTGTTTCGCACCGAGACGTGTCAGTGGGAAATATGAATTCATTTGAAGGGCTGACGTTCCCTTGAAATTCAGATTATTTTAACAGGATGGGGAAACACTTTCCGTTATTGGCGGTTTTCATAGCTCCCTGTAATTCAGGGACTTTACTTGGGCCGGTGACAAGCAAATTATAGTAGACTTCACAACCACACTGACAGGTATTTGACAGCAAACTGACTTTGAGACCAAAATAATAATAAATAAAAAAAAGTGGGCATTTTTACCATTCATCAACTTTGATAATGGCTTTTGCAACTTAAGAGTTCTGCCATGATTTCTGTACGGAAGATAAATCCAAGCATCCCTCCTGTCATGGTCGTCACGGAACGCTATTACGCGATCACGTAATCATTATATAACGTCGTTGTGAGTGTTTGCCGGTTTACACGTACAGCACCTGGAGAGCAACGCTAGAATTAAGATACCTGGAATTCAGGATACCTGATGAACAGTGAACTCTCCTTTTAGATTTGTTTGTTCTTCTCCGATCCTTGATGAAACGGTGCTGGACAGCTAGTGAAGAGTTATCGGAGTTATAATTTGCAGGACAGAAACAATAAGCTAAACAAGGCTAAAAAACCCTGCCGGCCTGAGAGGAACTGCACAGCAGGTTCATAATTCTTCGTCGGCTTCCACAATACACGCGACTGCTGATGATCCATTGTTCATATAAAAAATTCTGAAGTGGAGCTTCAAGCTAATTCCACAGTGATGTTCAGTCGTCTCCTCAAGAAGTCCCTTGCCCCTTTCCCCGCCATTCTTGTCTGCAACCCGCACACTTACTCAACAATGAAGGAGTGTCCAAGCTAATCTGGAAATCATAGTTCATAAATTGTAGTCGTCACACTCGGCACGGAGAGGGAGGCTGAGAGGAAAAGAGGCTCATCCTGAATCTACCGTAGACAAGCCGTCGTAATTACCTCCTAACCCCGGCACGGTCTCCCTCTCTAACTCAGGGCTGTCATCAGCACCTGATCACTACATAAATACCTGACTGGAGATTGGGCTGGAGCAGCGGCGGAGTATGGAATAAAACTGCTACTTTGCGGTGATTGGTGGCAACCACTGAAATGCCCGCATAATGTCAGGAGTTGTGGTTATGGCGCCGCATGGTAATTTGCTTCAGCGGGATGTGTTCCAACTACTTCCCATTAAAAAGGGTCGATCGCGTCGGCATCTCTGAGCAGGCAAAATGCAAAAATATCAACAGCGCATGATGTCGGGGAATACACAAAAGCTTCCATAATCATAGAACAAAACAGTGCACAGTACACAGTGAGCAGTTATATCCATATGTTGTGATTTAGCACGTCATTAATCTCTCGCTCTCATGGGGAGCTGCTCTCTTGCTAGCCCTGGGAAAAGGCTTGAGGAAAGAAAAAATGGTATATCCTCGTAAGGGGCTCCCATGGGCCTCCAAATCTGTGCTTACTCAAACAAATACCTCGTCTATCTATCTGCCTTACGCTTCCCATTGTTTTGTCTCTTACTCATCTGTTCTCCCTTTGTCTGCGCTGTCTCTGTGCTCCTCTCTCCCACTCCATTGCTGTCCCCCCCGCTCTGTCTTTATCTCTCTCAGGTCTCTCTTCTGCATCCGATGATGCATTGTCAGGAAGGGGGAGAAAAAAATAAATAAAAATCGGCTTTTCCGGCAAAAAATGTTGAAACTGCGAGAGGGAAACTGCAAACGTTAGCTAGCTTTCTTAAATGTTTGCAGTGCGTGCTAACAGTTTCGCTCATGTGTTTAGAGCCTCAACGCACCATCCACGTGTTACATGTAAGAATGTGAAGTTGCGCACACGGTATGCTGTTAGCATTTTTACGCAAACTAGCTTAAATAGCACCGTGTACTTGACATTTTAGAGGCCATGTTCCTGCCCTCATTTCCTGACCCGGACCACTACGATGTGATGCGATAACGACCGGGCCGGACGACTCACATGGCAGCATAGGAGAGCTGCTCCTTGGTGAGGTTGAGCGGGTGGTTGGACACAGAGATGCCGTATTGGCGGGGGTCCTTTCCTGCCGGCAGATTTCCCCTCAGGATGGCGTTGCCGGCCACACTGAGGAAGGACGGCATGCCGTGCCACGCTTGGTTGTAGAACCACACCTGCCGAGGTAGAGATGGAGCATTAGCGCAGAGAACAGCATGCAGAGGCTTTTTCCAGTTGCTTGACATGTCTCCTAGCAACTAGCATCTGGCCAGTGAATTTGGTTGGAGACATATTTGAACACGCAGGTTATGAAAGCAGAAGAAGCAGAATCTAAGCCATGAGTGTGGATCTGTTGAACCTACGAGTTGCGACCTCATCATTCGGATATACTAAAGTTCAATGTTTTTCTGTCTTTACCTTGGATTTGTTAGCATGCAAACTAGCCAGAAAAGTAACAAAGAGGCACACGACAACAACATCTGTCTGCAAGTCGTTCTGTAGCAACTGATCACCGTCAGAAAGTACGTCAAACACTTATAGATTAGTCTACAAATTGAAGCATGAGTTGTTGTCATTTAAAGGTTCTTACAGCACAATAAATCTTTTGTGATATTTATTTTTAAAAATTGATTTTTATCCACTTGAAGCACAAAAGACTCTCTGAGAGGGCTATTTCAAAAATATTTCTAGAACATACTGTTCTCTAGAAATGAGCAACAGAGCTGACAAACATTTTTTTTCTCCCATTCCATTTAATAGAAGATCAAGGCCTTCGATGACTGTCATATCTCGATATGTCGTGGCACGCTGGCCGCAGAGACGGAGTAAAAAAAACATTTTTGCCCACTTCCTTTTTAATGTAAGTGATTCTCTGAGTTTGTGGCTGCTGGGGTGTAGAAGAAAAAGAATGGATGAAAGGGAGTGGGAGTGAGAGAGGACACCCCGCTGGTAGTGCAGCGCTAATTAAGAGCGGATGGTGTTTGAGTGTCAGCCTAACATAACACCGCATCACGGAGGAGGATATGGAGAAGCTGGAGCGCACGCGCGCACAGGCTCGCGCGCACGTCCTCGCGTCTCTGACTCTGTTTTCTCTTTGTTCTCGCTGCATCTCGGGCACATAGACTGAAACTGATATTATGTTTAATATTCCATCGTTCCTGAAAGATATCCAGCTTAAATATCATTTGATGTGTTCACGATAACAGATAGTACAGCGCGCTGGCTTGTCTGCTAAACACATGAGGGAGTGAAAAATATGAGTAGATACGATGGCAAGCCACGTTTGCATTTACACTTCTAAAACGACTTGTTTTGAGGAGGAGCAAGGCTCTATTCTCAGTATGAAATATGAAATATGTGTATGAGACATTAACTTCAATTTTAACATTAAATCCAAAAGTATTCCGGGAATTAAGCACAGTTACATAAGTGCTGCACTTAATTATAATTTGGAGGTGTTGGAGGTGAACTACAAGGCTGCTACTTTGTAGTTCAGTGCTTTGTTTAACTGACAGCTGCAGATAGTAAATACATTTCAGATTCATATTTTACTTTTTAAATATGAATATTTTTAAAATATAAAATACACTATTACAGGTTAGACCGGTAGTTCCCACCCTTTCTAGTCGCAGTGTGAGCAGTTTCAGGAAACACGAGCCAATATTTTACAACAAAAAGAAGAAAAGAAAAGAAAAAAAAAAACCACACCGCAGCACACGAACGTGCTGCAAATGCAGAAAACAACAATGGCAGTGTCTCCAGAGGACACTGAGCACGGCAGGGACCTACTTGTTGTTGCTATGGTTTGTGACTCATGAAGTTAGAATGGATCCGTGTAACATCTGCTTGCGCGCGGACTGACTTTGGCTATCGCTCTAACGTGGCTGCGGCGCGGAGCTGGCAGAGCCTGAAAAGTGCGACTCTGTGAGTCATTTAAACGGTTTCCGAGGAGACTTCGTGACAGGCACAGTACGAACGTCAACCTGTTGCTCTGACAATCACCACTGAGGAAGCAAATGCTCCTTTATGATTGTTATTCGGGCTACAGACAACGTCAGAAAAGGTCCTGTGAGGTCACTTTCGGTGCGAGCGCAGAGTAAAGTAGCCGAGGAGCACAAGTCAGTCCACCATGAAGCAAAACACGGACACCGTACATTCTCGTGTGACCCTTTAGGTTTGTGAACCACTGGTCGGAATGACCTAATAGCAACAGTAAAATGCTGCTTACACACTGATGCATCAATATTAACAATCTAATAATGTCATATATGACAATACACCGGTCAGGGGACAATTTTCTGCAGAACCAATACTTTTATTTTTGATAGTTTAAGTATATTTGGCTGATATTACTTACAGCGAGCGAGGATATGAACACTTCTTCCACTAGTGATGCAGTTAAATTATGTAATTATGCGTGAGGCTGTATTTTACAGTATGAAAACACATTGCCTTTATTTATTACTGGTCCTGCGCTTATTTAATTTAAAACAAAAGAGGCTTTTAATTATTGAGTTGCATTGCAAAGGATAAGAACAAGGCATTTGCACTAATAGACTGAGCTATCATGCCGCACCCTAACTTTATAGCCATCTACTCATAACCCAAGGTGTCATAATTAACTCGTCTCCTCCGTGTTATATAGGTCTGGTGCTACAAAAATGTTTATTAGGATATTATGGTCGTCATAACGTCATAATTAAGCAAACTGCACCGGTAAAAAGGGGAGTAGAGCAGAATTGGGTGGGCCCGTGCCTTCACGGTCTCTGCCGATGTCCTGTTCCTTTTAATCACCGCCTCTCCTCTCCTCTCCGAAAAAACTTCAGACTGCACCTGCTTCGTTTCCCCTCCGAGATCATTAAACTTTCATCTCATCGGATCAAATCAAACAGCGGAGTGAGAGGGCGCATGCGGCAATTAATATAATACCTTTACGTTGTCCCTGGTTCCCAGCTTCTTCAGCAGCGCCTCAGCCTTCGGGAAGATCTGATCAGTCACATTATCCTAATGAAGATGAGGAAAACAAGAAGAGAAAAAAAAACACAGAGTTGCAGACTTAATTGGATACACTTGGAAAACCACTACTGCTCTTTGAAATGCAAAACATGAGGCAGAGGGAGACAAGAATTAAGATTTCCGGAATGCATTTGGGTGTGCTGAGCCACTTATTTTGCACAGACTTGGGGAGAAATGTGTCCCCTGTTATTTTTTCCCTCCTCTGACGTTTCTGTTTTATTAAATAGTGTGAAATAATTAAAACCGCGAGAAGAGGGAGAGAACGCGAACCCCCCCAAAAAAAGTGAGTAACGAGGAATCGCCTCATTACCTAACGCGGCAAACCGCGGGTCGCCGAGCGTTCGCGTTGCGGCGTTTTTCGCAAGCGACTGCCAGGTTTCGTGGTGAGGTGAGGAGATGGAAATGACAGAGAGAGAGAGAGAGAGAGGGGGGCAGCCGGGACAGGTTGCATTAAAAATCGGCTCTATTCCACTCAGGTTTCGTGTGAAATGAGCCTTGGGATGAGGGCTCGAGATGACAGGCGTGCGATTTTCCAAAGTGTCATGTTGATACCATGCTGTTCAGCCCGGGCCATAGGAGCACTGAGCACATTACATGTGTGATATAAATGCAAATGGACCTCCTGTTGGACTCTTGCCTTCATCATAGGGCTATAGCGGAGGTGAGGATTGCGGAGGGGTGGTGGGGGGGCAGAAAAGTGCGCCCGGATGTGGCGTGGAGTGAGGAGAGGTCTGTGGTGGAAAAGCGCAGATGACAACAGGGGAGAGGGTTGGGTTGGGTTGGGGGGAAACAAGACGAGACGAGACAAATCAAGGAAGACATCCCGAGAATGCAAGAGGGTGCTCGTGTGCGAGTGCTTGTCTGCTCTGGAAGAGGGAGCGCGGAAAGGAATGGTCGCAGAAGATATCCCCGGCGCCCGAGACAGTTACACCTGAGGACAAGAGACTCGGGAGATCATAGCTTTCCAGCCTTTTTTTCTCGCCCCGTAATCCTTCACTCAGCCAACACCGCGCTGTGAAAACATTTTATGATTTCATTGTTATGGGCTTTTTTTTTGCCCTGTCATATCACGGTGTGGAAGAGGGTAAAAAAAAAAAAAAACGGAGAACAAAAAACGCCCCCCATCCACGCTGACAGGAGTTTATGTTAAATAACAACCCCTCTGTTCCAAGTCATTACCTATTCATACACCGGGCAGAACAAGACTCCTACACTTGTCCGCAGTGCTTCCTCCAGCGACAGGGAGGGAATCTTAGCAGTATTTTGTGTTTTTTTTCTCCCCCCCCCCTCGCTCCAGTCCGCATCCTGCCAAGCAGCAAACGGGCAGCGCCAATAGGCGGCCTTCCTGAGGATTAGCAGTGGCTAAAACAAGATGAGAAGTGGGCCAGCGGCTGCCTGGGTCTAATCCTTGACAAACTCCTCCTCGCTCAAGGACAATGACAAGGCTGGTTTGGCCAGAGGACCTTCTGGTGCCACGGCTAACGACACAGCAATAAAGCCACTCGAGTGTGTGGTGACTTTTTTTTGGCTAGTATTCCAGTGTGGTCTGCACAGTTCGGTGGTCAAATGGTCTGTGGTCATATATGTGTGTGTGTGATTGTATTGAGAACTTGCCAGGAAAGACTTCATGGTTTGTTAAATTAGGGGCTTATTTCTCTGAATAATATGAATATAAAAAAAGAAATGTTGTTTGAGAAGGTTAAATAAACATTTCAGAGAACAGTAGTGACATGAACACATTTTTTTTTCTTGGAGTAATTAAACAACACCCGGCACACAGCCTTTCTTGTTTACTCTCCTATTCCAACCTGCTCGACACAAGAAATGCAATTAAAACAGAAGTTTCAAAGCCCGCTTCCCAGTCGCAGGTGGCTCCGAGTGCAAAGGCACGCTACTTCCTGTTAGCGTCTCACATCGAGACAGCCCGCCGAGCAGTCGAGAGCCAGACATTTCCCAAGGACAGTGTAGCACTTTAATAACAAGGAATGCAAGAGCCGGGACAGCTAATGCCTGGCCATTAGGGTTACATCATCGCTGCTGCACGAATTAAAGTCACATTAGCGCAGAGATCCAGGAGACAGAGAAGGGAGCCTGGGTAGGGGATGAGACCGGAGACGCCTGAGGGCGAAGCAATGTGCTGATCTCAAAGCAGTTTGAACATCCAAATCTGAAATGTTAATGAGGGACTGTGTGTATGCAGGAGAGAGACTGAGGGAGATAGATAGATAGAGAGATACATGGAGGGGACAAGTGAGTTGATGTGAAGTTCAGGAAACACTGCTTGAGTGTTGAAATGCATTTAGTGCATTTAGTGTAGATGCTTATACGCACACGTATGTGTATGAATTGAATTGAGGTAGCTGGAAGTGAGAATGGGTGCAGGATTGTGTGAGTGAGTGTGTGTGTTCTGGTGCACTGAAGACCCAGATTCCTCGATTTATTCAGGCAACACACAGACAATCATCAGCCTGTTGCCATGGACACTCAACAAAATGGATTTGAAGAATCTAAACTCTTCTCCACCTCGCTTCTTTGCTTTCATTCCTCTTATTCAGCCATTGAAGGATTCAGCTGGGTCCAAGAGACCACGACAAATAGCATCACCTGTGCTTAAGCTACGAAGCCGACTGAAGAAAGGAGCCCATGCTCCAATTAGGACCGACGCCAGCTTTAAAAGATGACTGACGATCTGCAGCCTTGACAGCAGAAAATCTGCTTCTGAAGCACAGCTTAAGGCTCTAAACTTTTGATATTGGACACAGGTTTACAAGACACAATCATTTTTCGATTGATTCGTGATTTCCCTGCACGGTCAACACATGACAATATCTCAAGAGTTATATAAATGTAATAATCGCAGCTACAACTGCATTTTATGGCAACCCGTCCAATACTTGTTGAGATATTTGATTTTGGAGTAAAGTTGTCAGTCCAACTTCGAGAAATTCAAATCTAAATATGGTTAACTGAGCTCACGTTTAAGGATCAGCATACTGCTCGGTGCTTTTTGAACACGTTCTTCGACTTTGACTTTGACCTTTAGGGGTTTTTGTAGATGTCTCGAAGCTACTCATATAATCATGTGGCATCAACAGGCTTACCTCCGTGAAATATTTATGACATACCTGAAGTGAACTGAATAGGTCTTTAAGATCCCTGAATGCAGCTTCGATTGCTGCCTCGTTCAGACGGACTTGGGAGTTGATTGCTCCGACGGAGATCCCTCCGTACCTGAAGTGGCAGAGAAAAGCAGCGGTAGGTTCAAGTGGAGGTAAGATCATACGAGTAATAACAAGGATGCGCACAGGCTTACTCTGCAGAGCTCCACACAAACATGAGATACAGACTTACAGTAAAAGCAGACATTACAGTGGGGATGAATATGTTGCCGCAAACATGACCAAACATCTGTTGAACAATCACCGTCAACCTAACACTTACAATTCATCATTTCTGTCACGGACAGTTTGCTGTGAATGTTTTCATACAGTAAAATGACAGGTTAAGGGACGCGCATCGCAGAGAGGCCCAGCAGGGTTTGACAACTGCATGACAACTGCATATCATGGAGAGATAGAAATGATAGCATAGTGTGCAGGATTTTTTCCCCCTCCCCTTTCATTCATATTACACTCAAGTGACCTTCGAAAAGTGGATGCACCACAACAGCAGCCCAGGTAGTAATTTTACTTCTTTCTTTTTTGTGACAACAAAAGGAAAAAACAGGAAAGATATTTTGACCAAAGCAAACGCACCAGGGGAGAGCCACCCGTCTCGAAAATGCCACCAGATACATGAATGACAGCCTGATTCACTTACACGGACCATGCATTACCTTGTTTTGCCCGAGTGCTCAAACGTCTTGATCAAGAAGTCTGTCATGTTCCGTCCAGTTAAATCCAGCAGCGTGTCTGTGGTGTTCTGGATCCTCTGGAAGAAACAAAGACAAAAAAAGGTTTGGTTCAACGGCTGACATTTGTGATATTTAATTAACCTTGAGCGTAATCTTACATAATTAATTCATCATGTTTTTGTTTTTTGGCCATTTGGGGGCAGCACAACAAGCTGTGAGCACAAAACTGGACACTGTTATCTTATAAAACTGATATTGTGAATGTGCTAGAATATGAATATGTTGTAACATTTTAATGCCTACTCATACATCCAGCAGATATGGAGAAACATTAGTATTCATTTGTTGGAATGCAATTTCAAAAGCAACCTTCTTTTTAGCTCCGTCATGATTTCTAACAACTGGGGCTCTTAAGCTGCTAAAAGTTGCTAACTTTGACTGCGACTGGTGTAGCGTAGATAGTGCAAATTGGGTTTTTTTCAGAATCTATTTGCTAAAGTATCACGAGAGTAAACCAAAACATTAAAGACGCCAAAATGTTCCATGGAACATGCAACTTTGTTACTACTTCCTTTCCGTCTTTCACATTAAATGTAATCAAGATATCCAACGTTAATACAAAAATATTGTAACCCATCTTTAAGCTTAAGATACAGAAAACTGTGTCAAACACATGATATCGATGCGTATTATATACTGTTTGGGGATATAGGAGAAGTGCAACACTTTTTCTTGGACTTGGAGCATAGAGGGATATAAAAATATAAAACTTATAAATTATAACTTTACTGTGCCTGTGTGAAGAGAAGTGTCATGACCTGACCACAGAGGGATTTCCAGCAGGCGCAACTGCCCAGCCACCCATAGAAACTCATCCGGCAGATGCAAAAATCAACAAAAAACTTAAAAAGAGGAAGAACATTCTGCAGGTGATCGCTGTTCACAACACCGTAGAATAAACGCTCTCAGCCCTTATCATAATAGTCAATTAAGCCTGGCTATGGGAAGCCCGGTTGAAATCTAGGCCCCCGTCAAAGCTGCGAAAGCTGTGTCTAATGTCAAAGGACCCTAATTAGATGCCCTTCTGTGAATAAATGGGTACATTCAAACATCCAATTAAGGGAGGGTGCGACATACCGCCGTGAATACACTCCACGATGTGTAGCCTGATACTTTCCAGTACACACACACTCACGCCGATGCCAAGCTGCTTTAGCCCCACTTATTTAGAGAGGTAACAGTATGCTAATTAGCAGAGTGATCCTTGATAAAGCACAACTGAGACCCCTGACTGCAGCGCAATTTACTAACATACCCCCTAGTTACACTGGTTATCTACCCTTCTGTACAAACAGCTTGATGTGCTTTAGGTACACATGCTGTGTTGTTTAATGGGTTACCCCTGTGTCAATTACTTTTGTGCGTATACCCATTCTTTCCACTTACAGGTGTTTGTAAGGAGTAAATGTCCAGGTATCAGTTGTTGTTTTCTGGGGGGTATTATTTTCATCCCTGGATCCAAAACTCCCTTCAGAGTTAAATCACCGTTTGTTTGTTTGTTGGTTTTACACTACATGCTAGTGCAGTTCCACTGGGTATAGAGCTAGCAGTAAACGGAAGAGGAGATGAGGATAGGTTGCGAAGGAGGGGAAATATAGAGAGATATTAGGAAGATTAAAGAAGTCGCTAAAAACAAGCCCGAGAAAGAAAGAGCAGGAGCGGGGTAGAGGTTGGAAACATAAGTTAAGAGAGCGGAGGAGAAAAGAGAACGAGAGGAGGAGAACTCACAATCACAAGTCGGAGAACAAACAGAAGGAGAAAGCCGAGGAAGAAGAGGACCCATCTGGCTTATGAATCAGAGATAGGGAGGACGAACGGCACAGCAACCTTGGCTTATCTCTGAACAAACATGCATCTCTTTTGAAAAGCCACAGGAACTCGGAAACAAACACCACCAAAAATAAGAGCTTTTATACTCTGCTGTGTGTACAATGAGTTTATGCTCAAGCATACAGTCAGTGTGGGTCTAATTATTTTGGCCTTGGTCCATATCCCCCATCAAAAGCCTGAAATGGGAACATTACGTGGTTGTGCAACAGCTAGGCCTGGATCTCTTGTTCATTACCTGGGAACAGCATCAGTGCGCTTGGCATTCTGCACATAACATCAGCTCCCCAACACGCAGTGGTAGCTTGATAGCTGGGGAAGCAAACAGGGGTGAGGGAAATGTAAACTAAGGAGTAATCAAATCTGTTGAATGAGCTGGCATACTCGAGCACTGGGGAGATAAGAGACTGTGCTGTGACTGTGTGTTCATATTAATCTTGGCACTGTTTATATCGCGCCGTACCTAAGGTAAAATTCAAATTTTTTTATCTCGTGTACACAAAGAAAAGCAATCTCGGGAAAGGCAGAATCTTCTATAATTAATGTTAAGTTAAGGTGTGGGGTCACTTGTCCTAAAGTTGCGCACGTGGTGATCAGGTTAATTGTGTTTTCGTGGTATGTTCCTGAACGTGTGAAGTTGTTGTGAAATCACTGGAGTCATTACACCGTGATGAGTTTGTAGTGGAAGTGACGGGCGGTCTTTTGAGTGATTCCTGCGTGGGCGTTTCATTATTTGTATTTCAGGAGCGGCTCTTCAGCTCAGCACATTGCGTCGCGTTGTGTGATTATGCCCGATATGATCTCAACACAACAGTCACTTTAAGCGGAACCCGAAAAAATGCCATTAGATAATAGCTGGAGTGGCGCGCAAAGCACTCGCTGGATCACAAACGCGCAGTTACAAGCTGCTCTGGCTACTCCGTGCCAGATCAGAGACGTTGCAGGCATCCGCAGCCGATGACAGATTTTCATCTGCACACCTTCTGTCCTGTTTAGCCGCGACAAAGGGAAAGCGCTGCCTCGCCCGCCAGTTGCCTCGCCGCGCAATTCAGTGACCTTTCTGCCTTTGTTTTCGAGCATCTCTTGCCTTCTGCTGAGAGGCTGCTTCTGGACACGTCGTTTTCCACTAAAATGGATCTGTGGGTGTTGGGAGTCAAAATGACAAATCAACAGGGCCCAGCAGGAAAAGGATGTGTCAGGCTGTTGTGTTCGCCGGGTCGGGTATGGACTGGCAGGGACTTTGGCGCCGATCTGGATTTGTTCTTTGCCAACAGCTGCTTGTTGTAGAAAAAAAAACTAAAAACCTGCCCGCAGATGTAAAGTTTACAGATTCATTATGGCTTCATTGACCGGCATGATCAGGTCAGTCCTGCTCACTTTATGTTCTGAATTTAAAGTGGACCTATTATTCTCATTTCCAGAACGAGCTTTGCATAACTCACAGTTTGAAAACATTCTTATTAATCTTATACTGGCCCTTCACTGCAGCCAGCCAGTTCAACCTCCGTCTGAAACAAGCTGTCTTTTCAGGCCCCCCACATCTAAAAAGCCCACTTTCTTCTGCTTGGCCAACTTTTGCCTGCTGACTGGCTGCACCGAGCGCCTGTGAGCACTGCTTTGACCTCTCGCCGTTGTGCTCGACGGCATATGACCACTTCAGAAACTCCGCTTGGACAGTAGCGATATGGAGCACTGAATTTGATTAACATACTGTTTAGCAGACTCAAATGCGACGAGGACTGGGCTGGAAAAAGAGCCTGTCGGAGCGGAGAGAGATTCTGGGGGGGCCCGGAAAAACAACTATTATGAATTTATTTAATGGTTCTGTTGAGACTGGATCATATTTTACTGAAGAAAATGTTTATTAGTCTTCCCTCTGATGGCCTCCAGCTGTTCAACTTGCTGCTTCCACTTTCAGTGATTTATAGAGTTTCCTGATGGACAGATGGGATTTACATGTTGTTGGCAGTTAGCTACTTTTTTCCCACTAACCTGTAGCTGCCGCTAGCTAGTTAGCTGTGTACCTAGCTCTCCTTTTAGCTAGCTCTGCCTGGACTGGGAGCTCAGAGCGCTAAGGGAGTGTTGGTGTTTAATACAACTCTAGTACCAGGGCTCAGGCCTGAACTTCCACTTTGTTAGCGGTTAACTACTTACCAAGAAGTAGAGAAGATATATCGCCATCAGTAAACCCTCACACAGAGAACTGAGGCCGAGAAGCTGGAGGACATCAGAACGAGAACCAGAAAATATAAAAGCCGACAGACTAAGTGGGTGGATGGGGCTGCCATTGTACTCTGTGGATGTGCTCTGCCTGGAGGAGACGACCAATTAAATACCTCCATGATGAGCCGATGTCCAGGCATTGGAAATGTGGCACACATAGTCCGAAATTTCAGCTATCTGCCCACAGGGATAACTTTTACATACATTTACCTCGTTACTTGAAACTTTGGCCAAGTTTTTTATGAACATTTGACATCGTAACATTATTATGTAGCATTATGGATCCTTTAAATGAATGGGCCACACAAAAGCTTTCTTTTCTCAAGGTGCAACAAATACTCTAATTGAAAGACTTTATTCTCTCAAACCAACAACTAAATAAGATAATGGTAGTTCCTTCCCTTGCAGAACTCTTTTTTTCCCCCCCTCACATAAATGGTAAGCCAATGCCCAACTTCAATAGTCTGATAGATGAGGCCAAGGAGAGTAATTTGCAAGCAAGCTGTAGTTAGGCCAGTCTCCAAATGATAAAGACATCAATCGTAATTCAGTGAACGTGGCGGCTTTATCAATTCCTCTGCACGCATGGCGGCCTATTCATCTATGAAGGTTAAATATCACCAGTGAACAAGAGTCAATACCTCAGAATTGATAATGGGCTTACTGTTGCCTGCCATTTCCATGGAAACAATGATTTCACACCACCTCCTGCCGCGATGTGTCCATGTTTTTTTCTCTCTCGTCTTTTCTGTAGTTTCTCAAGGGCATATTCGGATGATGGGCAGGAAAAAAAAAAAAAAAAGATAAAAAAGAAAACTAGTGTGAAGCTGGTACACTTTGTCATGATTTATTCAACGGGGGAAGCTTTCAGGTCAAAGGGAATACATCCTCACAATGTGCTCGGCTTCTGTGGGTGGTCTTGGACTTGCATTAATGTATGGCCCCCCCCCCCTGCGATGGACCACATTCTACAGGTACGCGATGAAAAAATGCACACGTTCCCCTTGCACATGGGCACACATGCCTCGAAACTCCTAAGTGCACATGTGTGTTGAGCAGCATGTCAACAATATTTATCCTACCCCACCTCGTGCAAGAGCTGTACTCTCTTTGGACTCCGTACTGTATAATTCAGCATGATGGCCACACTGTATAACTCATGACCTTAAGCGCTACACTACATTTTAAACTGTAAACTATGGGTTATGGTGCACTGGTGCACTGCAGTTAACAGAAGGGGGCAAATGAGGGCGGAGAGGTGTAGAGGGTTATGTGTTGCAATTGTTTTCATTCACTGTCATTTATAAAGAAACTAGACTGCTACAGAAGCGGTCATTCCGAGCTCAGGAAATCCCGCTGAATTACAGTCTCTTTCTGCCATGTGAACTCACACACTTTATAAATCTTTCAAACCGTCAGATGATGAAATAAAAGGCAGCAACGCTCGCTGGCTTACTGCTACACACAAAAACTGACCCCTGCCAAATAAATAAAGCGTCTGCATTATGCAAAAAGGTGGTGATGAACAGAGAAAGCGCGGCCGTTCGCAGCGTGCGCGTTGCATGGAAATGCTCCCCTCTTGTAACGGTTTCTTATCCCAAATTCAAAGTTCCTTTCGCCACAGTGAGAGATGACTGGCAATAATCTTGCTGCATGATAATAACTCAGTGTCCTCAAGGTTGTTTCCATGCAAAAATGAGAGTCCGTTTTAATATCCTTTTACAGGATCTGGATTGGAACAAAATAAGATGTTGTAAATAAAGGAGGAATGATGCAAGTGAATGTAATAAGACGTAGGCAAGAATTGGCCTTCATAAATGGTGTTTTTACTCAGGCTAAGTGTACTAAGAGTACCCACCGCAACACAACGCGATGAGGTAAAAATCCAGTAAAGCGGCAAAGTGGTAGAAATTCATAAAATAACAGAAAGAAAAAAAAAAGATTCAGCTTGTTGAGTGAGACGGTTTTTACCTGAAGTAGCAGGTGTAGAGGAGGAAAAGAGCAAAATAAAAAAGAAGGTTAGAAAGATAGACCTTGATGGCCTAGCAGGTACCAGGAAGATACAAAGATACAAGTATCGTCTCAACAAATGGGAGACTCCTTGACAGTGCTGTCATAAGCTGGGACCGAACGTCAGGAGAAGGAAAAGGTTACACAAAGGGCACTTCTCTTGTTTGACTGTCTCAACAATCATCCTATAACATGATACCTGGACAGTCGCTCCATTAATGTGGCCCTGGATGGCCTTGTCACCGAAAAGGAGCACACAGAGAGAGAGAGAGAGCCTCACAGGTTCAACGAGGCATTACTGATCTGTGGAGGGTGTGAAATGGCACATTACATAGCGTGGACTATTGTATAGGGGGAGGTATAGGGGGATGGAAGGGAAATAAAAGAGTTGCGGAGGAGCCCTGCTGTTTCAAACTGTGCCGTTTCATGTCCTGTCTGTTGGAAGTCATCGGCTTTTCAGTCTTTTTTTTAAACGAATGTCCCATTTGTCCTTTCAACATGACATCTCCCAGTGTCCGTTAAAATACTGAAGGGGAAAACGCAATCGCGGTTATAAAGAAATTATTTTTGACATTCTTAGCCAGAATATCTCTTCTCAACACTCCCTCACTTCTCTTAAGAACTCAAGCTGAAAGAAGCTTTGCTGCTTTGCAAAAATGTGTATCATAGACATGTAAGAAGTGACACTTTGAACTTGGAAGGCATTTTCAAGCACCGGGAAGCATAACTATTTATTGTGTAATTTCATTCCCCCACAAAGCGGAACATTAATGAGCTATAACGGTATTTTAATTCTAACATCAAAAATACACATTTGCTCTAAGTCACTTAGGACTTTTAAACTTTATTCACTCACAAGGCTTCAGGCTATGTTGGTGTAGTTTAAGCTTGCATAATAATGTTGGATTAAAGTCACAAAAACATTCTTTTTTCTGTTACTTGAAGTTCAAAATGTTTCAGTTACTCTATGACTACAAAAACCTGGCACACGGTGCTGAGCTGCATCTCGGATTAATCCCCAGGTTTCAGAGGATCCACAGCACTTCTGTGGCATACACTGCTGACCTGCTATATATATATAGAAACAAAGCGAGCACGTGCTAAACTTTGCAACCCCGTATTTGACTGAAAACAGACAAATTGGATTGTTTGTGGAAATTTTTGGATTTGACGCCAGCAGAAACACCGAGACCAATTGTTGCCATCTCGAAAGTGTAACGTTTTCTCATTCTTGCTTGATGTAGGATTTCGGCTGCTCACTTCAGGGTTGCCGTTGTCGTAGTTTACATTTCATGATGCGCCACACATCTTCAGACCGGGCCGGGAAAACGACGTCGGCATATGTTGCTCTAAAACCTGTGTCTGTCACTTCCATGGTGTCTTCACAAATGTGCAGGTTACGCATCATGCCGTGTGCACTAATGCACTCCCACCCCAGATGCTGGCTTTTGAACTGAAACACATCCATAATTCCTAAACAGAATTCCAAACCTGAACTTGTCAGGCCGCAGGACAGCGGTCGGGACAGACTGTGCCTTGCTGAGATTTCCTCTATTTCTCCGCTGTTCAGTGAATTCACTGAAGTGGAAGATTCACGGAACATTTTTTCCTTCAAATCATCGCCAATAATAGCTATTCAGAAATGGATGAATACATATCAAGGACTTTTGTGAATGTTAGAAAACACTGGAACAGAGATGTATGCACATGACGTGCAGGAGCAGATCTCAGCCTACATATTCTTACCGATCATCAGGGGATTCCTAAATGCAAAGTAGTTGGACATGCAAGGACGTGCCTTACCGGAAACAATCAACACTGAAAATGGATGCCCCACATTAGATGTTCAACAAGCGCATGACTTCTTCGTGTCACTACCCTAAAGACTTTGTATTCCTTTATCAAAGTAGATTTTCTTTTACCTCTGTAACTCTTTCCACCCAACATTAGCAATGAAAGCTCTGAGAGTATTCCTAGTCTCTATGAAGTGAAACATTTGGAGACTAGCTAGATGTAGAATCGAAAGCCAGACACACATGACGCTCGATCTGCAGCCACATCTTCCCACTTCTGCAATCCATTTACACCAAAGACTGCCCACCAATGCACAATCCAGTCTGCGTGAGTTATCACCTCGAGGCCCCGAATGATTTGCGAATGCCGATTGAAAGTTCTTGAAATATTTAGCAGAAATGTTGTTTCGGCAGGACAAAGACATCCATCATGATTGTCAAACTGTCGCCACGTTTTGCCATCAGTTCATCTGGCATGCCACGGCATGTGAACAGCAAGCATGACTGTGCAAGATTACCAACATCAAGTGTTACCAGACTAGTGATAAATGCAATGATGTTCTGTAGCCAACTCTCCTTCTCCCTCCATCTGGGGTAAACCGTCGCCCGTCGTAAAAGTCCAAGAGGAACAGAATACTGGCCGATTTAGGTGGGGTTCCGAATGAGACATTCAAATTCGAAATGCAGGAACAAGCCACAAAACCTGGGTAAACAGACAAAGCCGACTCTAATAAGATGACATTAGAGTGAAGTTGGCAGCTTCTCAATCTACTCCCTCTCAAGCTTAGACTTCTCATTATCATTGCAGAGACAGCAGTGCAAACCAGTTAGCTCCAAATGAGACACTGCTTTGTCTCTTTATTGTGATTGGTTCTGTCAGCAGGTGGCGGCTGGTAGGCAGGCATGCCCATCGATCCCGACCTGGATGAAGCCTCTTTGGGTCCGACCATGCAACATTTGCCCTAGCTGCATTTGGTCATGTATATTGTTAAAGTAATGGCCTATAAAGGACTGGTATTGACTTCAGGAGGATTAGAGACGCAAATCTCGCAGGATTTGTGACGTGAGGAGAGAAGCTGAAGTTCTTTGTGAAGTCTATTCGGGTCGGTGCATGCAGTAAAATGTCCTAAAAGATGCCAAAAGGTCAAAGGCATGGCATATGGCGGGGTATATTGTAACTGAATTTTTAGCAGGCACAAGCTGAAGCATTCTCACTCACCAATTCAGTATATTTTCAGTGGAATCAGTTTTGGTCCTACTTTCATGCACGCACACTAGCTCACAAAAGAGAGGCAGCACAAAAGGCTGATTTACATTTTGCAATGCAATGCAAATTCCTTGTTAGTAAGTACCTTTACATTTTCAAATCAAAATGATGCTGACTGGGAATTTCCGACTGCAAGCCAAAAGCTTCCATGACAAGTATTTTTTTTCCCTCTGTGCTGTTGTGTCACTGATGTATTTTCTAATATTTAGAACATTCCACACTTTTGCTGCAGTGTATCTTATATAACACTGTGACACACACACATAAGTGTAGGCATTTTACCAAGAGTCAGGGGAGCACAGGCAGCTCGGTGTAGTACCCCAAGTGGTTCAGGCAGGTTTTTAACCGTCTTGCTCGAGGGACCCCGGACAGACACAGTTCAGGGTATCAAAACTAAAACCTTAAAAACACATAATGGTGGCTCCAACGACCGCACTAACCGCCTACCAAGAGCCACAAGCTGCAGTGTGAGAGGCTAACCTGAGGCGGAGGGAGCCCTCCTGCGCCGGGGGGACAGTCGGGTAACATGATTGTCCGTTTAGGAGTGCTGCACTGACAGTTGGGGGAAGGATTAGACATGCTCCAGTTCCCGTTGAGGAAGATGTCAGCGATGGACTGATCCACCGATGGAGTGAACCAATCAGAGCCTCTAGAGGAACACGGCAACTTCCTAAGAGAAAACAATGGAGGAAATACGTGCATTTAATTGGTGATAAGTGACACCTGCCACCCACATCTGCTGAAAATCACATGCGCAATATGCTGTCTTATCTTAACTGCAACTGTTGAAGCGTGATAAAATGCTTAAGAGTAAAGCTTGGAGATTAGTGAAGTGAATAAGAGGGATCAAAACCAAATATTACGGATATTATGTTAACAGGAGGTGTTTCTTTCTACTCACTTAGTATAGACAATAAGTCATATATATTTTAAAGGCTGATAGATAATACCCCCGAGTAAGAGAGATAGGGGGGTCTGCTCTTGAAGAACTTCCGCAAAGTAAGCCGCTCACAGCATTCGTTATGCACAGGCACTTGTGAACTATGTGGGCCCCCCGAGCTCAGTAATAATTCCATTTCATTTTCAAGTTTAAAGCGGTATTCATTATTCAGCTTATTCTAAACAGGATGGTCGTTTGGCTTTCAAACATACTGTACACACTCAGAGTGCTGCTTTCCACCGGCTTGTTTTATTTCTGCAGCAGGATTTCTTGACGGCGGCACAGACACATGCTCAGACACGCGTAGCTCAGTGTTTGCATATGTGCGTACACAAGTGGCTTGGAGCCACACATAAAGCACTCGCGAAGCACAAACGTTATAAATTGGCACGAATGCACGCGGGCACGCCAGCTGTGTTTTTTTAGGCTTCTTGTGTACTCAAAAGCACTTACGGTATTGGGTTTCCATTCATGCAGCGAGTCCCGAAGCCAGGCGCGTCCACCATGGTTTTCACCACCCGAGACACCTCCACATTGTCTGGCAGGATCATTGCTGTAAAATATTGGGAAGAAAATCAATACAAAGACACGTTCATGCATTTCCGTGCGCCACAGTTTCAGCCTCACGCTTCAATTCTTGGGGATAACCGTACCGATTTACATTAAAATTACCCATCTAGACATTCGAAATGGAAACATTAATCAAAGTCTCTGTGGTCATGACTAGTGATCAGCTGAGATCTATTTGTCATTCCAATGGACGTCAGAGTGCCGTGATGGACTCTATCTTAAACAGCTAAATCGATTTACAGAATGACCTGCGCGGCCTTGATAATATTGAAAATCCTTGGTCTGAGCAACCAGACATCATGTCACCTCAAAGTAAGGAGACTGTCAACAGTCAATCGTTGAGCAGAGCAAGCAGAGTCTGACTTTTAACCTCTATTCTTGTTACTTTGTATAGCAAATATATTTTGATCTTAAAGTGAAAAGGCTATGTTTGGACCAGTAAAGTTATTATTAGTTATATATAGTAAAAGGACTGCGTTTAAATCACGTCTTTCGAGACAACTCAAGGCGCTTTTATACTACGTATCTCATCCACCCATTCATATACACGTTGATACACTGATGGCATCGGCTGCCATGCATGGCGCCAACTACTCATCAGCTCAGGAGCTAATCACGCTCATATACATTGACAGACTGATGGCGCAGCCTTCAGGAGCAATTTGGGGTTCGGTATCAGTTCAGTTCGATCCCCCGCCCCTATAGCGACAAGTAATACTTAAGAGTAGTTCCACTGAATCAAGTGAAAAAAATCTCTGATATCTATCATTGTTTGGAATGCAATGAAATGTCACAACTAGTTTGGACTTTAAGTCTTCCAATCTGTCCTCCATCACAGTTGATTAGGATTTCCGTCTAATCTATCTTGCGCATTGGCAAAGAACGGGCGCTTAGATGGTCATAACTCTTAAAAGTATCTTGAGATCCATGGAGGCCTGAAACAGGGCGATCGGATGTGATGCATTTCAAGTAAATGCTCGACAATGATGTTGCACGCCACCGGGGGTTAAGAAAAAACGTCAGTTTCTCTCTTTTCAGAACATTAACTGTACAGTGATGTGAACTTTTTTCTCTCTAGCTCGAGTTCAGCTCTGTCCCGATGTGTATTCTTGTGCAAGCACATATTGATAAGAGCCTGTTCAAGATTCCGTGTACAATATAGGCTCTTCAAAGCCTTTCATTATTATCTGAGTGTCCTGTACATATCGAAGCCCTGTGTCTCAGTTAAACAATCTTCCCATTCCAATTTCATTCTCATTACTAACCACGCACACGCTGCCCTTTATCTTAAAGGTACCGTGGGAGTTAAAACACAGCGTTTCATAAAGACCACTGCAGTTGGCTTTCTGCCAGCTGTGGCCACAGCCCAGCCAACCACTTGGATTAATACAGTGTTCATTGTCTCATTTAGAGGCGCCTCCATGAAGGTCATGCGGTCATTTCCTTGACCACCAGTGAGCGCAATTGAAGTCGCCCCATTGTAAAAAGGGATTATGTGCAGCCATCTGTTTTGCAATTAACAATGGCTGAGTTACCACGTTATTCAAGGTAATAAAACTATTGGACAGTTTCAAAATGAAGACTTGTGCATACACACAGAAAGAGTGGAACTAATGAATAGTTCATCTAGTCAAAATGAAACATCCTAGATGTAAGAGCTGTGACAATATTAGAAGTCAAATGAAGGCTACATTTTATTACCGGAAAATGAAACCAAAGAGAGTGGTTGTGATCTATTACCGGGAGTGTTAATATTACCTGATATCTCGTTTCAATTTCTAACCAAAACCGGTAAAACAACATTTCACAGAAATTGGCACCAGAGTGCTATACCACTGTCGTAAATTTGGACAGCTCTACACGTGTATTTGTTATGATTACTTATAATTAAAATAAGTGAGTTGACAACTTTGCTAACAGCCAAACACTAAGCGAGTGCAACAACACAAGACGTAGCAGCACATCATCAAGAAGCTCGGCTGTTTATTTCATAAAGCTCTCTCCAACATTAACTCTTAACTGCGTCTTCCTTGCTCTCTCTCTCTTTTTTCCTTCTTCCTTTTGTCTGTTTTTTGCCATGGTACAAACACTAACAGCCAGTCGGTGCTCTGAGCTCACAGTCTGGACAGCCCGGCTAACAAACTGAGCTAACGTCAGACAACAGCAGCTGTATTTTGCAGCATTTTACTTTACTATCCTTCAAGAAAACAGAGCATATTCTCACCATAAACCAATCTGCATCCAGTTTCGCCATAACAAGTAAAATAGGTTGGTGATGTGTGACTTAAAAGGCAATAAAAAGAGCTGCAGTGGTCTTATGATTGAACCTTTAAGATGGAAATGCACACAACTTTTAATGCCACAGTCGCCATGGAGACGGTTGTTTAAAAGCCACTCAAGAAAAAAGACAATATTTCATAATTGGCCAGAGGGAATGTCCGAGAAACTAAGCACACACCAGTTACACACAATTCCCCACACGGTTCCCAGGAGATCTGCCACAAAGACTATGTGACAAAGTCAGTCGAGGAACAGGCTCTGCTCTCATGCTTTGCAAGCCCGGATTTTATTCCCACTTGTCGCATGTTGAATTGTGTTAACATGACGAACAGAATGGGAAACTGGGAAGAAATGGAACATTTACTATTTAAGGGTATACAGTGGGGGTAAACACAAATTGAACATGTCAGAAATGCTTTCATTAAGCATTTCCAATGCAGCTTTTCAAATAAAATTTAAAGCTGACATTGACATTAACTCAACATAGCTATACAGACAAAGAAATCATGGCATTCCAATCCATGAAAAGCTATGTGCAATAAAGTAGAATCACACAGGAAAAAACATACTGAACACAGTAAGGAAAAGCACTACAGCAGCTGATCCTAGATTGATTAGTTTTCCTGCCTGTGCTAATTGGAATCAGCTGGGTTACTGCATGTTGGTAGATTAACACTTCCACTCTTTGAAAAGGGGGTTACCCACCTCTGAATGCAAGTCAATGAATCATGTTCTTTACCAAGCTGTCACGTAATAAGCATGTCATGATGGCTAGAGGCAAACAGCTTTCCCCGGACCTCCATAAACAACGCTGTTGAGCAACATAGCAACGGCCCGGTTAATGACAGATTTCGCAACTCCTAAACGCTCTTATAAGCACCACTGGGGCCATTATCCACAAGTGGAAGCAATATCACTACATCATTGACCATGCGCAGGATCGCTTTGTGAGGGAAGTAAGTGTAGTCAGGTGGCCAAAGAACTCTGCAAAGACCTGATCCCAGCACGTACGTCGGTCACAGAGGAAACGGTACTGTGCACTTCACCTCCCTGGTTTTCCATGCATGATCACGCCAGATATTTTCATTACTAAAGAAAAGGCACGTTGAAGCGCATCTGAAGTGTGCTACAGAACATTTAGATGAGCCTGTAGATTATTTGGAAAATGTGGTACGGTCAGGAGAGACCAAAATCTAACTTTTTCGGCAGCCATGTTTACTGGAGAAATGCCTCTGTCATGTGACTCTTTAAATACCATACCTGAAGATCAGACCGAAACGCACCTGAACACTGTTCGATGAATTCCTTTATACAGGAAGCTACTCGAAGCTGTCATTGTGACAGCTTCAATTTTAAATTTGCTGTGTTGTTGAACTTAATTGCACCTATTTTTTGTTATACTTTGGAATGTTATGACATCTTTATATGTTTAGTGTGGCTGTTGTTGCTAAGTGCTAATCATGACTCCATGTACACCATGGAGGAAGTAATCAGAGGGGTAAAAATAGGGACGGCAAAGAAACTAGGTTTGAGTGTTTCAGCACCATGGACAGAGACAGACTATTTTGAGTCTTTCGGCCCTGCAGAAAGACTGAATAAGTCTGACTCAGCAGATCTGCATTTGTCTGTTTAGTTGCATAGTTGGCATCAAACTGAGTTAAAGTCTGGGAGTAAAAACACAGCAGTGTACTACTGGACTACTTGAAAAACAAGTCATTTTTCAGGAACAGAAAGGCCGAGAAGCTCTCTAAATGTGTGGTGAATCATTCGAAGATTTCAGAAAATGATTCACATTTTAACCACGGATAACTCGCAAAAGTAATAGCATCAGCGTCCTCGATGACCTGCACTTTGAAATTGTGTGCCGTAACTAAATTCAAGAATGAAATGTTCACAAATTGTTTGTCATTTGCATTATGACTCGACAATTCCACTGTAAAACCAAGCGAAGCAGCAAAAAAGATAATACGAACAGTATTTTTTTTCTTTGGCTGTCTGGACTGGAATACGAGGTTCACATTATATCCTAGCAAACAAAAAGTGTATCAATACGTTAACAAACACAAAGAGATTGGCGTCTCGCTTTGACCGAGCGCTGCGATTGTCTCGTAAATAAACAGGGTTCAGGTTACAATTAATTGCGCCTCGACGTCTTCAAAGTGAGTTCCTCACAACGTGCTGCCAGGGCGGATGAAATACCTGCAGGGTTGATAAGCGACGACAGCTTCGTGTCACAAGAACAGATTATGAATGCAGTGTCAATATTACTTTGATACTTTGGACAGATGCTGTGACCAGTGATGGATATTAGAATTCAATTGGCATTTTTTACAGCACTTACGGTGTTACAGAGTAAGATAGAGCCTCTGAGTATGAGTAAGTATTGTTAAGCGCTATGCCTTTTTTCTTATTCTTCTTCATGGTGGTGCACGGCTGTTTGTTCTTTTTATGCTGTGTGTCCACATCCTCCGCAATAAGTCAAGTTTATTTTCAGCGGGTGCTGGCGTCTGCCAAGGCCGTGTCCTGTCACTGAGCATGATTCTTCAGAACAGAACAGAAAGCTGATGCCAAGGGGACAGCGTCCAGATTGACGACCTCAGTAAGGCAGAGAAAAGAGAAAAAAAAACACTCTGCAATCAAACAGCATGAGCACCACTGTGATATCTTTTTTCCTTTGATTTTTTTCCTCTTGATTTCTTTAAAGTTTAAAGTTTCCGCGTCCTTTTTCTTGCTCCTGCTCCCACTTCTTTGAATCGTTCGATCCGTGCTTCTGATAGCACTAAACATCACTTGCTGGAAGATTCTTACCTGGAGAATCTTGTTGCTTCTGGGTAACAGCAACAGAGAGTGATATGACAGGTTCACACAATGGGTACAAGGCTATTACTGTAAACAGCAAAAGAATAGTTCAAGAACAAATGTCACAGATTGTAAAAAATTAAGAATCTAATCCGGTTACCTGAAAAAGGTAGTCTGAGGCAGGCCGTACATCCAGGGTTGCAGCTCCAGATTCGGATATTCAGTAAATGGTGGGACGATGAGCGAGAAGATCAGAGACAGGCACACAAAAACAGCAGGCAAGACCACCTAGGAGGACGGTGACAAAGATGAAGTCAAGCTACCTCATTACAGCGTCTCCGTCACTACTCTGCTCATGACATTTGATTGCCAAACAAAGTGATTCCTACGCTGCACACCTACACAGGCAGGAAAACATGAAAACACAAGACAACACAACGCAACGCGCCAAACGGTGCGGTTTTTCCTTCAGATTAAAAGCATGTTACTCGAGGAACTTGACTCCATCGAGCTTCATTGATGTCACAGAGCTGCAGCACCATGTATTGCTTTGACTGTGCTCATTTTATGACCGACGCAAACGTTACAGCACGCAATGAGACAATTACGGGTGGTAAAAATTACAGCGGACTCCTTTAAACAAAGCAAAACGCACGGGGCGCCTGCGCGGACGGTAAAGGTAAAGATGGTAAAGACTCAAAGCGAGATCCGTTTCATCGCACCCCTTCCCCGAGCCCCTTCACTGTCATTACGTGCTGCAGAATGACTGATGCAATCAACAATAACGCGGGGACCGCGGCAATAATGTGCGCACATTAATATGCTCCCCACCAACTTGTTTGGGCTCTTCTGCACGCTTTATGAGTTTGATTAAACACTTCCAGCGCTGCCACCATCATCTGGCCACTCGGATATAATTAGTTTCTCCCTATTTTCTTGTCTTTTGTGTGTGTGTGTGTTTTTTTTTTTTTAAACCAGATGCCACCACGCTTCCCCAACACTCCTCCCAGCCGCCGACTCGGCCGCCACCGCCGCCACCCCATTATTCCAATCGTCTTTTCTCCGTCGTGTAATTCTCTTTGCACGTCATTGTTGGGGCTGACAAAAAAAGGTCAGCGGGAAAAATGCAAGATATCTTTAATGTTTAATCACTTGTAGGTCGGGGGTGGGCTCGGCGGGGTTGGTGGTGGTGGTGCGGACACTTGATTAATTGCAGGCCGCGCGATTCGCCGGGGCCAATTCAAGATGCTACAATTGAAAATCCTGAATTCACTGAATGGAGCTGCAGCCGTGGACATGTGCTTGAAAGAAAGATAAAGAGCGGCAATGAGACTGAAAAGCTTAATGGCAGACCGTGAAGAAAAAAAAAAGAACTATTCTTTTTTTTGTTGCCTGCTCTCTCTCTCTCTCTCTCCCTCTCTCTCGACAGTAATTGCAGGTGACAGCTGGTACTTCTTCCATAGAGAGAGAGAGATCTGGAGAAAAAAACAAAAAAACAGAGCAAAGTCATTATGCTCACAACGCCAAAGCACCCCCATGAACAATGCATGAGTTTATCGCATTCTCAAGTTTGGTGGGGGATTTAAGGAAGAGGCGGGATTATATGCAAACAGGGTATAAACAGCTAAACACGATTAAGATGTGTTTTATTCCCTGCAAAGTCAAAAGGCTCATTAGATTGAGTTTGTTTACTCAACAAAACGTTTATGTCTGCCCAATTTCATTGGTGAGTAATAGCTTTATTTCGGCACCTTCCATTAAAGAGGCAACTTGGATGTTTTTTTTTTACTGGTGCGGCAATGCGGTCTTTTCTTCTGACAGCGCTGAGACAAGATATGCCAGGTAGTTAATAGCAGGGAGATCATATCCAGAGCGGTAAACAAAAACAAGGCCAGAAACTGTGGCAATAATTGGATTAAAAAACGAAAGCAGCGTACAGTACATCAGCCGGCGCTTAACGGCACGCTCGCTGCAGCTTCAGGAGCCTTCGACTCCTCCACGACAGGCCGACCAGTAGCCGCTTCTCCCTGATTCTGACGTTGCCAAGGCTCGCCTGCGCCCAAACTTTCATTCCCATAAATCACTCCTTTTGTGTTACATGCCATAATCTCTTTTATATTCCCCTAACCGCTTGTATTCCGGCAGATTACCTCACCGCACAATCATATCTGCTGACAATGGGAGCTGTTGACATGACGGGACGGAGGGAGGGAGGGATGGAGGGGGGGGGCCTTTAGCCAAATGAAAAAAAAAAGAAAAAAAGAAGAGGTACGAGGTGCGCCCTTGCAGACAATGCACACCCTTGTACGCACCCGCTCGCGCACACTTATCCCTCTATCCCGCTAAAGAGGGACGTCCAGGACTGACAGTGACTAATGGGGATCGGTGCTGCAGCAAATTACAAGCAGAACAGGCGCACCTCACAGAGGTGAGACACTGTTCGCTCTCTTTACATCTGTCTCTCTCTCTCTCTCTCTTCCTCTCGCACTGCGACAGCACGCGAGCGTGACACGAGCTGCTCTTCAGTCATCTTCGCTCGCGGTTACTTCGGCATCTCGGCAGCTGTCATGACTGACGGCATTGACCGGTATTTACATAAACGCTACGGACGCGAGATGGGTGGCGCGTGCCAAGACGATTCACATCGCAACGCACTTTTTAGAACTTGTGTGTGAAAGATGGAAAAAAAAACAACAACTTTGAAATTGCTACTTTCCGAAATTGGTTGTGACTTGTTTAATATCCGCCTCTTTATTGGTTTTGACTTTTTGAAATGATGTTCATGAGGAACAAAACAATATAGACGTACATTTAATAGGCTAATAGGAGTCTGTCATCTATGTAATTGTTACACGATCACATTTAATGCGCGGCGAGCGGGAAAAAACACGCGATTAGCATAGAGTGGAAGGAAGGAAGAACAAATCACAGGCGCCACTTTGGCTCTCAGGGTGCCAGTCACAGGCGTCAGGTGAAAGTGACGCTGCTCCAACTGAAGCCAGCCAAAACGCATCTCATCAGCCCGCTCTTCGCGCCGATGGATTAACAGCCCCCTCGGCCGGGATGGGCGGCGACTTTGGGTCGGGAATGTGAAGGGGGACGCCTCAAAACTGGCTTCCGGTCCCAGGTATCGACGCAGAAAGTGATTTATGAGAACCGAGCAGCAATAAACACTCTGTTCACGCCATATTTAGCCTCTATAGTCCCTTGAGTATTCTTTGGTATAATACGTGGCCTCCTTTGGGAGGTAAAGATGATTATTGTACGCGCACTTTCCTGGGCACGTCGCTGCTCTTCAAATTTTTCAAACTCTCTCTTTTTATATAAATACATATCCCCCTTCTGTGGCTGTTTACCCGCACGTTCAATTCCACGACTACCGACTCCATCAAAAATAGATGACATGACTATTCCCTCCAGATTTTTAAATCAGCATTCTCTATCATACATGGAACTGGTTTGGAAAGCCAACATGTATTTCATAGAATCCTCCTTGATCCACCCATGCAACCCCCTCCTAGTATAACCCTTTAATCCATCAACATGACACACCGAGGCCATTACCTGGGCAATGAGTCCCTTGCGGCTCCTTCGGGCGTAGTGGAAGCGCTTGATAAAGAGCGCCAGGAACTGCCTCCTGATCAGTTTCCATCCGGTGATGACCGTGGATCCTTTCCCACTGACACTGGCGTTCTTCTTTAAGTCTGTGAGTGGACATTAACCCACGGCGTTATTTATCATCTGTGCATATGTAAAAGAACCTGCTGAGCACGCTTTCCCGGCACGGCTAATGGGCTGATCAAATATGACTTAAGTGTTAAACCTGCCGGCTGCAGTAGCTCATTCCTCAATCTGACTTTTTAAAAAAATATATATTGTGAATCTGAAAGTGACATTTGGGTGCGACTCAGTCGGGGAAAAGGTGATAAACAAGGGCTCTGTAGACACCTTGGTTTTATGGCCCACTCTCTCCAAGAACGCCGTATTTTCACTGCAGTCATTAAGATAATAAGGCGCGCTCTGATTGAGAGGCGTCTCCACGATGGAACACATTGTCTGGACGCGAATTTCTTTCATAGAGGGAAACCTGAAAAGGTGAAGGAGCGGCTTAGATAACGCGGTATGGATTGGAGGGAAGCTCTGTTTAAAAAATGACTCCTTCCGACGGCAGAGCTCTTGTTTATGCCCTCTTTTCAAAATGGCCACTGAGGTGAGACAGACAAATTGGAGCAAATCTAAACGAAGTTAATAAATGAAGGACAAAAGATTGGGTGGGAAAAAAAAAAGAAAACAGAGGCTTTCGGGTACAATGGGACTGTCTGCGGTGAGGAAGAGGCACAGTACTCACCTTCGACTTTGCTCGTGAACTTTAATTCTGCGCGAGAAAAACAGAAGAGAAACGATAACAGTTCACTCCCTACGCTTCCATTTGAAATAACATCCAACTTTCTGCATTGTTAAGTAGACTCAAATGTTTAATTGGGTTTCCTTCATTAAAAAATAAATAAATAAATAAACAGGATAAATTTGGAGAGACTTGCCACTCATCCCAGAGACTTGCTCTGTTTTAGTGTGGACGCTGGCGATGCTGTTCCGCTTGGATGCGCAGGAGCTTCTTTTGCAGTCTCTCACCAACAGCTCCTTTGCTGCTGTGGGAATACAAATAAGATATGTTGTTTTGGCCTGACCCAATTTAGGGTTATAAATAACAATAAGAATAGCTACCTGCCCTGCAAGACGCCATATTATTCCCTGTAAAAGCACAAACCCAGGTGTTTTAGGAACGTGGGGGGAAATTAGATTTTGAGATTAAACTGAAAAGGGAAGTAGTTTTGTCATAGATGCGAAGAAAAATGTTACAAATAGAGGGGTGGGAGATTTATTCTCGGAGGTCAATTGTCAGAAAATACCAAATACTATACAATTCAACGTATAAGTATAAAAGCAACGTGAATGTACCGGGGTAAGACAAGCAGCACGTCTGAGAATGTCACTATTTGCAGACATTGCCACAACGGTGACTCGTACGTCTCATATGCCAGTCATACAACCGGTTGCTAGGTGTGTCATGTGATTCAGTTTCTTTGTTTGTTTTTGCTCTAATCAACCTGAAGGGTGAAAATCTTAAAATAGCGACACGTATCTGAAGTTATGAAAACTTTGATTTTCAGAATGTACAGTAAAGTATTTAGGCGCCTCAAGCGGCACCAACTTGTGATCCCAGTCTACTTACTCTCCTATTTTAATCTCTTATTTTCACAAAAGCAATTTGAGAGCAGGATGCAGATTAGCATCCCCTATTAACACGAGGATACTTGCATCAGACAGGATGTGAGCCCTATCACATAAGCCATAAATACATAAATACCTGGAATGTTCTCTTTGATCCGTTGTTAGCATTGAACTATTCAAATATTATCAATATAAATAAATATGATCAAATATTGTCAATAGCTAGATCAGCAACGTCCCCCAAGAGATTGCTTTGTTTTTAACCAGAGAAGACCAGAGCTCTCTGACTGATAAACATTAATCATCAATAATCACCTCATACATTGTATGATACATATACAACTCTATGAAACAATACAAAGCCCCAACCATCAATAATCAGTTCTTGTTATAAGTATCCACAGACCTTGACGTCAGAATCATTGAACCCTTCCTTGAATTCGCCCAAAGAGACTATGACATTCACACCTACGGTCTCTTGAAACTTATTCCAGGCTCCAGGTGCTACAATAATTAAAAGCATCCCCCCAGTTCGGTTTTGACTTGAGGGACCACGAGAACAAACCAATCCGGAGATTTTGTCTGGTAGTGATTAGAGTGCCGTGTAATTAGGGATGTCAGGTAATTAGGTAGTTTTTGTAAGATCGCTTCATAAAGACACAGGAGCAAGCGCAGAAACCTCAGCGGGTCGGCCAGGGGCGGCCAACCCACTGCCTGATAAAGATTACAATGATGTGTTTGAAAATGATCACCATCGTGAAGTAAGTATGTGTTAACATTTACCCCTCTAGCATGCACGCATGTTGTCACCTACTTACTGTCCGTTTCTGCATCTACTCCGGTGTTTTCTGCCACTTTAAGGAATATCTGTAAAACAAACAATTGATGTATAAATTCATCACTTTACTGGTTGAATATTGATTAGAGCGCACACAGATTTGATGTAGATGCCAGTTACCTTTGAATCAGGTCAGGGCTGTGCATCCACAGAGACCCTAACCTTTACTTGAGTACCCGGCAGTAACTGGCCTCTCTTTGAGAAGTACCCTCCTTGGTTTCGTTTATTAATTTAGGCCATATGTCAAAAGAAATAAACCTTCATGTCTGGGAAGTGTCCTTCACTTGTTTCATTCTGCTGCGTGTGTGTTCAACGTCTGCTCTTTAAAAAGTCTCCGCACACTTCTTGGAAACCTTACAAAACTTTGAACTTTGAACCGAAACCCCCCCCCCCAAAAAAAACTGTTCTTATATGACTAACTTCCTTCGAACATCTACAGTCCATGCTTGTTAGTGACGTGTATGGAAAAATCTGACCAGTATTTCAGTTGAAAGGTGGTCGGACTTCAAAAGAAAACACGGACGGATAGAATAACCTTGTTAGGTCTGAAATTTAGAAATTCAAAAGGAATTATTTACGTTGCCTGCAGGCCGTGGGTGTGTGATTCCTGCCTGAGTTACATGAGGAGCATTAACCAACAGACACTCAACTTGATGATTCAAGACATCTGGATGCCAAACACACTGTGCGAGTCATTTATTTAGCAGAAATAAGGCCGTGTCGTGTGTGCGAAATGATATCGCTGACAATACTTCTGCTTCTACTTCACTGGACGCTTTGACAGAGAGGATATTGGCTTTATAGCTCAGGTAAAAGTCCTTCAACTAAAATTGTACTAGATGAATACTACTTTTCGAGAATGTAAAAACGGATGGACGCCGGACATTCCAGCTGTTAATATTTAAGAAATCTGCCTCCCTTTTTCTGTTTTTCAATGCCGCTTTCCTGTGAAAGCCTTGTCAACTTTTCATGAACTAAGATACAAACCGTCGATTTCAGGTTTGTAACAACGCCGTTTTCAGCTAATCCGGTAGGCTTTAAAGATATATATATATTGAGCTTATGGACCAGGAGAAGTTTTGTGACCTATCAACACAAACTGAAAATCGGGCATTTCAGACACGGTTTCTCACCATCTGGCTCTTTTGTCCATCATAGCAAACGAGAAAAAAAGAAGCGGTATGCAGATGCAAGCAGATCCACTTTGTGGGAGAAATATTGAGATATCTTGAAGTTGCTACAAGGTTAGTTTGTATGAAATGGATTACCTACACATACAAAAATGTTGCTTGAGAAGGAAGCACAGCTTTGTCCCTTTCAATACTGGTTGTGCACAATGGCACAAGAATGTGGATATGTTAATAAAGCCTAAAGAGTTTGTTTGTGGCGTTCATTTAAAAGTGAAATAACTTAAAGAAAGAACAAGAAAGAGGAAAGAAGCTCTTGGGCATAGCTCTATGTGCTCCTGCGTGTATGTGGGCAGCCTCTCTATATGTGTTCATGCTTGTATTTTCGAGCCAGCTTGTCAGTCACACGCTTAAGTGTACCTCCTCCAGTGTGGTGTCAGAGATGCCGTAGCTGGTCAGGCCGAGGTCAGCCATGGCCAAGTCGAGCTCTTGAAAGAGCAGGGCAAAGGTCCCATCTCTGGCTCCCCTATAAGGCAGTATGTAGGTGATCTCCTGACCAATGCTCTCCAAGAAGGCCGCCTCGGGACGTGGCGGCGGACAAGTTGACCCACAGCTGTCAAATCTGCCGGAGAGAGAGCCGCAAAAAAAATTACTGATGAAACGAGCTCGAAAGAATGATAATGGCCGCACGCACACAAGCAGACGTTTTTTCAGTCAGTGCATATTTCCATCTAACCCCACCCCACCGTCTCAAACCACGCTTGAAATAAGTCACCGAAAAAAACCACCGCGTAATATATTGAGATCTCAACATACCTGATGCTGTGACCTTTAAACATACTGAAACAGATCAGTGGACATAATTTTCCTGCCTCATCCATTCTGAAGTTGGGTCTTAGTGAGAATCAATCAGGACAGTGTTGCAGAACGCACTGCATTCATTATTGATCCGGGACCTCTCATACATAATTACTGCAGCTTAACAACCAACGGCTTGGCGCTTTATGAAGAAGTAAATGGCTGTGCTTCACACATCAGGCCGCATTATTTTTGTGTGTGTGTGTGTGTGTGTTTTCTGTCTGTTTGGTAATAAAGAGAAATGTGCTGTCACTTGTAGAAATGTGATTACTTTTCTGTATTTTATGTTTTATATTTAGCCGTCATCATATTGCAAATGCGTGCAGGTTTCATTGATTTTCATGCATAATAAATTAGAGCCTACCTGAAATGTTTTTCCTGATCGTGTCTTGCGACATTTTCATATTTTTGTTTACATGATCAAGGCTGAGAGTGATCAGGACAAATCAAATCAGCCGAATCGACCTGTTTTTGTCTGGCGATGAGTGTTTTGCATTCTGCAGCCTCTTTGTTCATTTTATTTATATCAGCAACATTGTGGAAATGTGGAATTGAACGATAATTCGTCTGTGCTTTTTCAGGACTGATTTGGTTTATTGGAGATATTGTGAAACTTAATTTGAATCCATCTGTTTATATTTTTCAGGGGAAAATGTCATAGCGTGACAGAACATCAACTGTTACACAAGAAAAATTAAAAATGCATTCTGTAGCTAACATTAGCTAGCAGACTACATTTTTCACCTCGAGCGTACACAACTTGATTCAGTGTGCTAGCGGAGGTTGGAAGAGTTTTTCAGAAGCAGAAATCTCAGGGATTTTAAACCTGCGATAACTTTTTTTTTTTTTTTTCTGGCAAGTTGTAAACACAATTCTCATATATCATTCCCTGTTAAGATGATATCACAACCTTGATAGCAAACAATGACTTGTTTACACATCTCGCAGTTCTGGAGCAACACTGTCAATCATTTGGAGTCGCGCTTCTGTCCACCTGATGAATTCAAAGCCTGATGTTCTCTCTCCTTTTAACTCCTACCGACAGCTAGGGGTAATATCTGGCTCTTTAGCTGCCAAATGCTCCACTGTGTGCACCAGCTAGTTGCTAACTGTGTTTATCTGCCATTTAGTGCCGAGCAGGTAGCGTACAGTGAGGTTTTTGGAGATTTTCTTTACACCGAGAGCAGCTGCAGGCTGCGGCCAAAAACAACGCCTGAAAGTGGTGAGAGGGGTGAATTAGCAAAGCTGCAGCCAGACAGCTAAACAATGGACTGAAACTCACTATAATGTGTGAAGAGCCGCGTGACTAGTTCATTGCGAGACACCCCCTTTGTTGCATTTTTACATCACAATACAGTGTCATTCTACAAATATGTATTATGTACGCTTTAATTTGGTAATCTGACCCTCAGCATTAATCAGAATGTGAGGGTATTATTTGGTTTAACAGAAGAGACTCTGGTATCTGTTTGATTTCTTTGTCTTGTATGCTATATGAGTGATATTTTCATGACTGCGTTGTTATGTTTGTGTATATCTGTTTGTTTGATATTTAGGTGTTGCTTTAGTGAAGGTAACATTGAAAAACTGGTTTCCATCAATTCCGTCTGGAAACTGAAGGTGAACTAACACAGGAGTGAAAGCTTGGGCTCAAATCCTCGAGCGTACAATCTCCAGGTGGAAGAGTGGATGTGCTATCAGCTGACAATCAGCACGCCGAAGGAGTGTCTGAGTCAGCCAATTAACTGGGACACTCTACCAGCATTTAGGACTTTTCAACAACATCTCGAGGCAGCAGCTCCTTCACCGCTCCCACGGTGGTGTTTGCTGGTTTGGTTGACTGAAAAGATGGGCTAATGGATATACTATTTTGAGAAGTTTTATGGTTATTGTTTGTGTGTTTTGGGAGTCTTCCCGGGCTTTCATGTTGTTTTGAAGGAGGCTGGCATGGAGCTGAAGTGCGTCAGCGCCTACCTCAGACTGTGCAACGGTGAGGTTTTATAAGGCGGCTGAACAGATGATGTCGGTTTTCAGTTTGGGATTAAACATTCACACAATTTGTTACTGTATTCTACACTATATTGCACGTACCATACAATATTTTCATATAGCAGGTTAGCTTAGGTGCTAATCCTAAACTACAGTCTGGATCAAAGAAGATAAACAAAGGTTTCGACCTGAGGGATCAGAGTTGCTCCAGGTCTGGCTGCCGATCCCATCATCCAGACTGCTCCTCCTTGATGGATGGTCCTTCTCCTGTTAATCAGAATTGGCCTTATCATACTTTACCACTGAGAACAACTCCTGCCTTCTAGTAATGGAAGAATGGATGCCTCCACAAGTTTCTCTTTAGTTGCGCTAACTCTATAAACACCGAGCAAACCAACCAGGTCAGCCTGCAATGTGACACGAAATCACAATCTTTTCAGTTTGACGCGCATATGGAGATTATATTTCCAAGGTTGAGTAAACCTTCGCCGAATTTCTAAAGAACTTGATGACATTTAAATGGAGTTTAATCACACTGAATGAGATGGCGGCAATCAAACTTTTGTCCAGCTCGGCTTTCAGCGTTCTATCGGCTGCGTAATTGCAAAATCTTCCGCTGAATTGCAAAGTCGTCATCTCGGAGAGGCGGTGCCGTTCTACCTTGCCCGCAAATGTGTTGGCCTGCTTATTTATTTATTTCAAACAAATGACTCCGCTCACCTCAAAGAGCCTGCAGACTAATGGTAATTGCTCTAGCCCTGCTGGCATCAGTGCATCTTGTTCATTTGCTCCTATTGATTAAAACTAAGTGTGCGAGGCACCATTGGCGAGCAAGAGCAAGAATCACCCCTCTCCCTGGTGACAATTAGTATCATCCAGCACGTAGGCGTTTGCCAATTCTCATGCTGGGAGAGACTAAACACAGATCATTATAGGGGAGGGAGGCAAGCGAGAAGGAGAGCACTCAGGAAAGTCAGGAGGGGCCGTGTTCAATAATAGACTAGAGAGAGGTTACTGTTGTGTCAAAGGGGTTTTGCAGCTGAAGTTCTGTTCTCGATACCAGGAGTCAAAATGAATGATCCCCTCCCAATTACAGCGGTTTTATGCGAAGTTATTCTAGTACAGATTAAAAAAAGGCTAATTGTGTGTGATCAGGCAAGGGTCCTAATCATCAAATTTGTGTTTATCTTAAGATAATGAGCTCACGCGGCTAATGTTGTGTCTCCCTACGGTCATGGTTAAATATCTTTTGAGGATACCAAAACAAAGGAGTTGATATCTTAGTCTGAGGAACCACCAAGCTCTATAATTGTTGAGCCATAATTAAAAATCAGGACCAGGACCTGGAGGAGTGGGGCTAAATGCACAACACACAATTGCCACCATTGCTGCGTTTGCTTTCTGTTTCTATTGTCGACCTTCGATAAATAGAGGAATGTCTGAATTTATATTCAAATCTCTAAATATCTTATAGAAGATGAGCAAACAACAATAAGCTAGCCTTTTGGGCATCATGCTACCAAAAAAAAAAGAAAAGTGGGTCAATATATCTCCATATCTATCCTCGCCTCAGTGATGGAGTGACAAAGCGGCGTGACATCTAATTTGAAATGTATGAAATCAAAACATAATCTATTCTATGTGCTTGGAGCAGCATTGATCTACTTTGTGTTTTTTTGTTTGGTGTGTTTGGCTTGGCAAACAAGTTACAGTAAAGTGGGTTTACCAGTGGGGTTTTTTTTTTTTACTGGAAAAAAGCTGCATGACGTGACAGGGAAGGTGTTGATGAGAGCTGTGACAATGAACCAAAAAGTAAAGTTGCGTACCGTAAAAACCAAAACAATTAGCGAAGGTGACAACTGAGGTAATTAGCTGCTGTGCGAGTTGACAGCAGCAGAATGTGCAGTCATCAATCAGTACATTCCTAAAAGGGCATGCGTGCTATGAGAGCGCTTCTTGCAAAAAAAAAATGAAGGTTCAAAAGCTAATCAGTAAGCAGAAATTCTGCACTCCGTTCCCACCTCTTTGGCCTGACTGTGTATGATGCCGTTACGCTGAGCTGTCATCTTTTCGGTCCCCTCTCGCACCAGAGTGAGGTAGTAGCCGCTGCCAAAACACTTCTTGAGGAAGATGGAGGAGCCGCAACAGCGCATCTTGCCGTGGGAGATGATGGCGATGCGATCGCCTAAGATGTCCGCCTCAGTCCATGTGGTGTGTGGACAGAATGATGGTGCGACCTGAAGAGAGGCAAAAAAAAAAAAAGACTTTTGGGTGTAGCAGTAAAAACTGAAAGCTCTGGATTGCACATAAAAGTTCAGGAACGGGTGAGAAATTCTAAAATGAATCGCACTTGTGAGGCATTTTTCTCTTTGGACCTTTGTTTGTTTTGACAACTGTCATTATGAAAAAGAAGCCCGATGAGGAGAGATGCCAGAGATTTAAAAAAAAATCAAGGCAATATCACAATCTGTCCCTGCACTTATCTCCGTATTGCCAATTCCACTTTGTTTTTTTAGCCATGCTAATCCGCGTGGCAGTAAAGCAAACTCTAGAGGAACGCGTGGGCACGAATCTGGGACAAAATTACAATCACGATAAAGGCCACCTGAAGCCTACTTTTCCGGCATTTCTATGAGGCCACATTTTATTCCAGCTCTCCCTTCTTGTGCTGCAAGTCCTTTGATTTCGAGAGACATCAAACCGAGCGCAGTTGCGGTGACAGCTACAGCATGCATTGCAAGGTTATTCACAGGTGTTCTAATCCTTTCATATCATGCTGCATCAGATAACACATATTAATTATCACATACCCCAGAAATTAGACAAAGGGCTGGATCTGTAATGAAGTCACAGCATGGTCATGTCTCGGCAGTCGGCATGAAAGCGGTATCACAGAGTACCGGGTAACTTTTGATCCAGTCATGTTTTAAAGCAGAAAACATTTAACCTGGTACCTTTTTATGAAGTGACAAAAAGAAAAATCTGCTTTCAAGTCATTAACATTAAAAAAGAGTAGTTCAATTACATTTTTAATCTGTAACTGAAGCCAAAAGAGTCAAAGAGTTGCGATTAAAGCTGAGTCTTTTAAGCCGTGCTAGTTGCATTGCTCTACTGAGGGCAATGCTGATCTGTTGGTTGGTCCGCCACTTTGGCCCAGACTAAAGTTTGAAAACACTGTAAAGTATATGAAATACTAAACTAAAACTATACGATGAAATAAACTTAACTTGGCTAATTTCCCAGCTAACGTGAGGCCTTAACATTAGCACGTTAGCATAGCCCCTGTGACCATTTAGCTCATGCCTAACAGTGCCAATAAGTGTGGACTGCTCAAATGTCCAGTGTGGAAGTTTTAGGGGGCGATTTATGGAGCTTTATTTACAGAATGTGGCAGAAATATGTTTTAATTAGTGTATTAGCACTAAAAACTGATCTACAATATGTTTTTGTTACCTTTTGAAAGAGTCTGTTATATCTACAGGCCGTGGAGGTGCTCGGTCATACAGTATATTCCGCCATCTTGAACCACCATGTTTCTACGGTAACTAACATTCACATATTTTGGACAATTGACAGCCATTGTAGTTTTTCTTCCATGCTAGGAAACAGAGGGTGAGGCAAGGGGGCCACAACCATTGCAATCAGCAGCTACATCACTAGATGCCAGTATAGCTCGCCATGTGAGCTACACCGGGGCGTGCTCATCTCAAAACGAAGCAAGGTGATGCTGCACTTTCAGCAAACAGCTGACTGAAAAGAGTTTTCACCCCTTCTTCGCTGAATTTGGAGTGTTTTACAAAAGGTCAGGTGCTGTGCTGAGCTTTTTATTTTATTTTTTTATTTTTTTGCAGTGAGCTAGTTAAATCTGTATCCTCACAGGTCACATTATCCCAGGGACAAGGACACACTCAGAGGTCATTAACCGCAGCCCGGTGCAGCCGTTCGCTTGACCAACTCTCTCTGCTCTGTCTCTCCTCCTCCCACGCCACCTCCCCCTTCCTTTTTGCATGCTGCCACCAGCTGAGCTGCTAAATCCATCCGTTCTTAGTCAAAGTATTGCTGTCTTATGCTATGCCAAGAAAGTCTGGATCCCTCTATAATAAGAACTCAGATGAAATGGCCGAGTTGAATCAATGCTCCCAACTCAGTCAATTTAACATATGGAAGGAGAAAGCCATGCGTATGAAGGGGGTGGGTTGAGACAATTGCTTGAAGGTTTAGTTCGACTGAACCGCTCACTCTCAAAGATGATGTTCTCGGGGTTTGTTGTGGTTTTTACAAGGAGGAGGGAAAAAAAAATATATATTAAATCGCACTGCATCATCCGTGAGTTGGGAGCAAAACAAATGTGTTTGGACTGCAGATGGCCCACAAAGGTATTCTGATTTATGGTGTGTTGTGGTGCATTACAGCACAAAGTGATATATCAAATAGAGTTGGGTGTGTTCAGGTAAATTGGTGGGACTCGCGCTGCGTACGGCAAAGTGAGACTGAAAATCTGGTTTGTGTTATTCAGCTTCCTTCTCTCTAAATGAAGGTGATAGAAATGGATTTCACAGCGGTCGAGAGAGCTGGACGGATATTATGCACATCGGCGGTGAGATGAATTACTGGACGAAACTGGATTAACTTATTTTTGCGGCGGTCAATTCATCCATTAGCCAAACACGCTCGTCGTACCAAGGATGCCAGAGGAGGAGGACGAGGGGAGGTTGGAGTCGATCCCGGTTGACAACCATTCACCAAGCGGACAACCATTCCCGCCTAATTTAGGGTGGCCAGTTGAGCTAAGCTGCATGTCTTTGGACTCCATGAGGAAACCCATGGCACCACAGAGAGGCCAGGAAAAACTCCACACAGGAAAGGCCGCAGCTCGTCGACAGATTCAAATGACCGCACGGCCCGCAATCGATTGAGATCGATAGATTTTTTTTTAATTACCTTGACGTCACTTACAGCCTGTCAATGGAGTTAAAAGAAACAGACGGGCCTGCTGTGTTGATTAAAAGCAACCGACGGCAAAAACCGGTAAAACACACGCGTTCAACTTTTATTCACCGTTTTATAAAATACTTTAAATCTCATGTGTGCCGGCACAAACTCAGAAAACTGTGGATATTGCACGGAATCGGTTTGCTATTGCTGAAGTGTTGCACAGGTTGAAGGAATATTTTTTTTCAGTCGGTTTTTGTGTTAAATCTTATATGATGTTCCAAAATAATAACAGTTCTCGCTTCTGTCTTTCTCCCTCGCCCCGCTGAAAATCTTGAGTTTGATTTGAGCACATTTTGGTTTCAAAACAAAAAAAACAAAACAAAAAAAAAGAATTACATACGATCGCATACCGGAAAGAGGCTGATGCATTTTTATGCCATTTGTACTGCAACACTGGCTCCAGCCCTACATTAATTTGTATTCCTGGGGAAAATGCATTATGTATGGTAGTTCAATTTTTCACAACTGCCAGAGAAACTATAAAAATGCATGCGCCTGCAATCAGAGTCTACAACAAATGGAGATGTTACAAACATCCAACTTGAATTTAGTCAGTGAGATTTCAAGGCAAATCGAAGAAGCAAGACTGCAATAATTTGAATTAATAATTGAATTATAAAATCAATTCAGGTTATATAATATATATTTCTACATTCGTTAAATATCAAAGCCTCTAAACATGTTATTGAACGCTTACATAGACGCCACGTCTCATACGTTTCAGGTCATGGGAATGAAAAGCAACCACGTTAACGGTGGTTTACATGTTCTAAAAATATTACCTGCTTCCCACGCGTTCTTTGCACCCCTCATCTGTCACAAACTCGAATCACCTGCCTACACGTGACAGCTCTAATCGCAGCAGTCAGGCGTGTCAGTATTCAACGTGGGATTTAAGACGCTCGGCGTTATAACATGCTCCTATAACACGTACGTTTATGGCGTTTTTTTCTGGGAGTTACTACCACCTCAATCCTACCAGCTAACTACGGGGATGCTAATGTTTTTACCTCCAGCCTTTGCTGACTGACACAAGCTGTGAAAGAAACCAGTGCAATATCCACGGATAACGAGCTTTCATTATGTAAGTCATCTAAAAATATGTTGTGTATAGATGCTAAGTGCGTCTGCGTCGGATGAAACGTCGTCTTTATATGTGCAAAGAGACGTGTGGGGTAGGAATTCAAGCGTGGAGCACATAGCCTTCCGGGGCACCAAAAACGGCTTGTAAAAAAATTGGCAAAGTTATCAATTCCGATCAATAAATCAGGTGACATAAAAGGATGCTGTCGCAGCAAAAACACACAAGGCTGAAGGCGCAAAACTTAATGTATAAAATCCATTATAGGGATATCATCCTCGAGGCCCATTTTATAGCATAATGAGCGGGGTAATTTAATAGTAATCTACTTCCACTAATGGGTAATAATTAAAAATTCATAATTTGCTAATTTTTACTTTAAATCTTCGCCACCTTCCACAGCAATTTTCTAATGACACGAGACAAAGGAGACGCTAGGAGTCACGTGGAATGGAAGGAGCAGAGGAACAGTCAAACACCAGCATCCCACCGTGTGAGGAAACCCGCTGTTAATTACACAATGTATTAAGCATACTCATCTGGAATCTGGTGACCCTGTCCGTCTGTCCTGCACACTTAATTAGCTACGAAGAGCCACGGCGTTAAGCTCAATTTTTTTTAGCCGTCGATTTTTTCCCCACACAAACAGTCTGCCTGTAGCCTTTTCTTGCTTAACGACAAACCTTAGCGGCACCGCAGCGTCGAATAAGACCGGACTCAAAACATGAGTCATTCAACCAGCCAGAATGTGGGTGTTCTCATTATAACGGGAGTTATCTCCACCTCCCAATTGGAGTGAAAGGACTTGATTAGAGAGACAGAGAGAGAGAGGGAGAGGAGCTAATGACACAGTGAGGGTGGCATGTCACTCAATGCACATTAAACATTTAGACATCTGCTGAGAGAATGTGTTACTATAATGTCCGTGTCCTGCTTATGTGCGGGCGCCGGCAGCCTCGCGGTATAGGAGGCCGAGGAGTGACTGATATGGCAGACAATTAGGGACTCTGTTAAATAGCAATGTCAATTAAATCGTCTTGTCTTCACTTCCATTTCAATCTGCTCCAGTACAAATTACAATTTCTTTCAACCCACAATTGAGTGTCACGGAGACGGAGACAAAAAAAAAAAGAACTACTTCTCGAGACGGTTTATTACCTTAACAGCTCTTAGATTGGATGCGTTTGAGCGATGTCACTTAAAAGTTTTACCTTTTTTCCCAGCCTGATTTGGGAAAGTTTCTCAGTTTGAAACGGATCAAACGCGCGCTCTGTGCAGCTCAGTCAATTCTGCAAACACACTTCAAAGTCTTTGGCGGAGCCTCGGCTCTCACCGCCCATCCCATACCTTGCTTGTACTTTAACAGCAGTTCCCAGATGCTCCTGCGGGCAAAGGGGTCCACCCCCGCCGTAGGCTCGTCGAGGATGACGATTTTGGAGCCGCCGACAAATGCTATAGCCACGGACAGCTTCCTCTGCATCCCGCCTGGAAGACAGAAGGATCTGTGTCAGCTGCAGTCACATGTTTTTTTAAGCGGGAAAGAAAAAGATATTTGTCTTTGTCAAGGGTAGTAGTCATTCGGGCTGTAATCATTGAAAAACCCAACACAGCCATCTGTCAACATTAGGTTTCAGGTGTGAAATGGACACATTATTGGGAACTGATTATGGAACAAATGTGTTGAGATGTACCTCTCCAGGTTTTATTGTCTTTTGCATCGTGTGAGATGATTGATGGCAGGGAAGTGGATACACCTTACTCAGGTTGTTCCAGTCCCCGGCTCTCATAGCCAGCTCTTCAAAATGCATCCAATGTAGTGCTAATGTAGTGGAAATGTCAGCATAGATCAACCTTGAAAGTCATATTTCAGTGATTTTGCTCACAAGCAATCCGTGACTGGGGACAATTTATCAAGCAGGACTTGCTCATGCCCCCCCCCGAGACAATGAATTACAACCTGTGACACACAGGTACACTGCACATGTACATCGAGACAGCCGCACGCACGCGTGCTGGCGGAGGGATGGCGTAACGGGGGGCGGCTCTATCCTGAATGGAACGGATAATCTACCGATGATATTCCCTCCCAGGGGGAGCACAGAAAGCTGACGGCCCTCTCTGCGTCGCAAACTGAATTTGCATCTCTGCATGATTTCAACGCCCGAGATACACACCTGACAGGTTCTTGGCAAGATCCTTCCGCTTATGTGGTAAACCAACATCCTCAATCATCTGGTCCATCTCAATTTTCACCTCCTTGCTGCTGAGTCCCTTCAGCCTGGCGTAGAAGTAGATGTGCTCCTCCACGGTCAGCCTGAGAGGCGGAAAATAATATCATAATGGAGGCATGAGTGACCCTAGAGGGCGACGCCTGCCACGTATTCACACCTAAGTGTTTGACAACGCATGTTGAGAGATGGTGCGGCTCCATTCTCTCGTTTGTTTGTTTTCTTCTTCTCTCTCTCCCTCGTGGACGGACACGCAGAGATCTCGAATTTTCGTCAAAACATAATATGTCCCGAGTCTCTAACTTTTCTGTTTGCATGAATATTTTAACCCTACTTAATATAGATGCGTTGACTGTCTGGGATTAATATTAATGAAAGTAATTTGCAGGTGCTCAGTCGTAATTATGATAGAGGACTTGTGTCGATTCGCGGGCAATCAGTTTGTGGAGAGAGAGAGAGAGAGAAGTAGAGGGGGGATCTAAAGGTGAAATAAAAACGGAATAATGGCTGCGAATGACGCTATTATGAGAAATTTAGTGGACGGAGCGAGCAAAGTTCACTCCATTGTTTTCACAGGAAAAAGGAAAGGGATAATGATGTGTTGATGTGAAACGTACGGGCTGAGAATGAGCCCTCATTATGCGTGTGATTAAATTGCACTGTAATGATCTGTTTTTTTTTCTCTTTCTACCTCTTTTCTTCTTTTTTTTGAACACACCAGAGGCAAAAAAAAAAAAAAAAACGCGATTATGCCAACGACCAGGTGAGAACAAAGACAGATCTGCCGCGTTCACTCACTCATTGAACAAGACGTTGTGCTGCGGGCACATTCCTAAGTACTTGCGGATGCTGTCCATGTCAGTGTGGATGTCGTGGCCGTTGATGAGCGCCGTTCCCGACGTGGGCGGGAACAGCCCTGTCAGGATTGACCTGCGGAGAAGAGAAGAAGAGGTGAGCAAAACGCAGATCATAGAGCTGCAGAAGGAGAGTTCCAAGCAGCTGGTCGGACATAACGGAAAATTAGATTTGGTGTCCCAGTTCATCAACATGTGCTAATTTAGCGCTCATAAAAAAAATGTTTTTATCACGAGAACTGACAAATGAAACCATATCAGAGGATTTGGAGCAATGGCTTTTCATATAATCTCCATTAGGTTGTGTTCAGTCATTAATTATGGATTAATTACTGATCAGGCCGGGCAGAAAAACAGCAAACGCCACAGAAAAGATTGTAACATCACCCAGAAGATGTCAGTTTAGACAAAATAAACTCAGAATATTGAGTGTGTTTTGCAAGCTACGTGTAAACGTGCAGAGATCTGTGCACAGTCTCAACTGTATCTCGCAGATAGATACTGTAGACGTTGTGCTCTGAGCTCCAGCGTGTGACAGTGAGTCCTTTCTCTGTCCTTTTCTGTTATTGTGCTCTGTTATGTTTCGTTACAGCTGCTCAGAGGGGATGTCTCTCCTTTCAGCCCTTAGTCTTGCATCACTTGCTCTCTCTCTCTCTCCCTCGCTCATTCTTTCCGGGCCACTGGGTTTCAGTTATTTCCTGTCATCCCACAGCCCTTCTAACCTTTCCAGAATTTTTATTTATTTTTTTAAAAAACAGCAATTAGATAAGTCCCGCTATCAACACAGCAGCTGACCGTCTGTGATAAATGTCCTCTCAGAAGATGCCACTCTTTGACAGTCGTGACCACTGGATGAATGTGGCTACAGTGCGGCCGGCGTTGTGTACCAGGCAGATTAGTTGCACCCTGTGAAATTACACGAACACTGAGCCAAGTGGCACAGCATGGGAGAGGCAGATAATGCGACTCACATCGTTGTTGTTTTGCCGGCTCCATTGTGGCCGAGGAAAGATGTGATCTGATTCTCGTAGAAGTCCATGCTCAGCCCGTCCACGGCGAGCTTCTTTCCAGTCTTGTAGATTTTAACAAGATTACGGATGGACACCCCGGCTTTCATGTTGGGCGGCGGCTTCTCCAGATACTCTTCACAGAAACACACGTATGCATGCATAAAAACGGAAAAATAAGACAAAAGCACATAAAATGTCCCCGGAAGACACAAACCAGAGAAAGTTAACAACAAAATTACACCTAGAGATATGGAGTGACGCTACAACCTGTCTGCATTCCCTCTCACTCTTTAATTAAGCACAGTATGTGATTATTTCTTTCATTTATATATAAGAAAACACTACCGAGCGGTAAAAGATAAAAATAACCAGCTCACTTACTCTGAATGCTAATTGGAAAAAGTGTTTTGTTTTTTTTTCCATCAAGTTCCTAACTTGAAACTCACTTTTTTTCCCCCCCAACAAAGCGCCAAGCTCTATTATCACCCAATGTGACAAATAAGGTGCTAATGTTTGTTTGCGACCCATCCCAATTAACTTGCTCCACAATTAGCTGGAGAGTCTGACAAATACATATTAACTGGGTTCGTCACGCGTACAGTTACACACCACGAGCGAGAACTGAAAGTTTCATGGCAGTTTACCGGAATGTACAATGGTGTCCTTCAGCAAGTCTGGGTCAGCGTTAGTCACTGATGGTTTCCCGCTCCAGTAGGACACAGTGAAAGGAAAGTACCACGGCTTAGGGATTCCGTATTGACCTGGGATTAAGTGTGGAGAACATTATTCATATTTTAGAAACATGATGAAAAATGGTACTTTCGAGTGGGGGCGATCTGCAGAAAATACCAAATGTTACCATCTTCCTTTCTTTCTTTAGTTACGTCCATGGTACAAATGACATAATCATAATTCATCCACTTCAAAACAATCACCTGGAAAGACGTTCTCAATGTACCAGGTCAGCACCCAGTGTAAAGTAGCGTCAATGAGCATCATGATGATGGACACGAGGAAGGTGTAGCGTTCTCCGTCTTCTGGACTCTTGTTAATGTTGTACCACTGAATGCCGACGCCTTGCTGCTCGTACTTGGCAAAGTTCTCACAGCCGTAGCCGAAAGCCACACATGACAACAAACTCTGGAAATGAAAGATATGCAAGCCGGGAAAAAAAACAAACATCCATAGTCAATAAAGTAGTTAGAAATGTTGCCTTCGTGCTGAGAGAAGATTGATAGCACTCTCATGTCTGTATCCTAAATGTGCAGTTGGAGCCAGAGGTTAGTTAGCGTAGCTTAGCACAAAAACAGCTAGCATGGAGTTTTTTCTTAGTTATTACTGGTCACAGCCAAGAATTGTCTGGCACGTATGATTTTGTACGAACTGAACAAAAAATGTAACATGGCCAGAATAGCTGTTTCCCTCAGAATGATTCTCATCTTATTCTCAACAGGAAGGAATGTGTGTATTTCCCCAAAATGTGCTTTAAAACAGATTAAGTGTGGCCTTGAAGAATATTTCAATACACTTTTGGGCAAACGGTAAGACTGCGTGTGCGGTAGGCTCTGGTTACTACATTCAGATGATGACTTAATCATAAAAGACATACTGTTATTACCCAAGGTCATACCCGTAACTGATGAGTAAACTATTACAGCAGACAGAGGAACAATATCTGCACAGGCATCAGCTGGTGAAAATTGCCGCGTTGCCTTTGTGAACACCTCGAAGGACTTTGAATTCAAAACGGAGACAGAGACTAAAAAGTGTGTGCTAAAGACCAAGATTTGTTGGATCTTTCATACAGAAGGAAATTGCAAATGATACTTTGCCCATGAGACATCATCTGACATGGCCTATCACTCTGCATTGCCATGTTGCCTGCCAGCTGTTTTATCGCGCCTCATTTGCTCCCAGTATTTTCGCCCCGGCAGAAGCATTCGCTGAAGCTTCAGAGACGAGCCACCATACATGCTGTCTGCTCAACGTCACATTACCAGGCAGAATATCAGAGAGGCTCGGCGGCGACGCCAAACCTCCGGCCTGGCTTCTAACACTTCTGGCCACTTCCTGTGTTGTCCTCCACTGCCCGTCTATTGCCAAGCAATCAACAGTGAGTCAGTAGATGAGGGGTGACAGCAGGGCTAGTGGGCAGCCATCCTTGACCTCTGCATGAATGGCTGACAAAGTGACAGGAAGCGCTGCTTTGGCTTTCGAGAAAGGGGCATGAGTTGGGAGTCGGACAAAACAAGCACCCTCTATTGAACACATGTCAGCACTGCAGATTCAGCCACCGTTCAGCTGGCTGCAGACAAAGAGCATTGTTAAGAGGAAGAGTAATCAGGCTGCCAGCTCGATCTAAGAAGTCATTTTCCCGGACGCTTTTTGACAAATAGAGCTGGAATGACGGACGGCATCACAACAGAGGCAAATGTGTTCTGAAGAAGTCTTACATGAAAATGCCAAAGTACAAACTCTCTGAGTCTGAAAACTGTTTCTCCGAATGAATTGGATTTGGAGAAACAAAAGAGGAGGCTGGAGCCGCGATGAGTCCCGTAATTAATTAGTCGATTGCCAACTATTTTGATGATCGAGTACTTGTTTAAGTTGATTACTGTGGTTTAGCCTCTCAAATGTGAGGATTAGCCACTGGAAAATCTCTGAGTCCTGGGACTGTTGTTCAGAGAGAAACGAGCAATTTGAAGGTCATCATTTTTTGGGCTTTAGGAAATTGTACAGACATTTTCCACACTCTTCTTCTCTTCATCTTACAGACCCGACAAAAGGACCTTTGCTGTATGTTATTCCCTTTCTCTCCCCCCTCGTTTCCTGTCTGCCTCTCAGGCAATTGAATATACATAAAAAATACTCCAAAAAATTCTAATCCAATAACAATAATCTTTGTACTGTGTATTAAAATGTCAGAGGAGGAACAAAAAAAAAAGTCTGAACAAAAACCAGATGTGTAAGTCAGCTGTAAAAATTAATGACGGCCTCACCTTACTTTCGCGGCTGCCAGATGTTGCAAAAGCATAGATCAATTAATTGATTTCAGCAGAGGAAAACCTGAGAAGTTCCAAATGATTTTGCAGGAATTACTACTATTCCTCAGGAAGACTGATGCAGAGCACTTCTGGCTGCTCAACAACATAAAAGGACTCTTAACTCTCTCGTGGTTCTAATTTGAAACTGGAGGTAAAAGAAGGAGAGAATAGGCAAAGTCCGGTAGATAGGTAGTTGGATTGCGACTATGTCCTGTCTTAAAGTGGCCCTCTGATACAACGCCTCCAGCTCTCCTCTGGCACACAGCTGCAATCAAAATCTGCTCATATAAATTCAGCCGATCTTTTGAAATTCCGTCCCGCTTAAAGACTTTATTATCAAGGACAATGTGCGGGGAGAATTTGTATGCCTCGGCACGATGTGGTTTCATCCAAGCTGGGAGAGAGAGGAGAGGAGCCTCCGCGCACACTCGCACACATCTCTGATAAAGTGTGAGGATGAACTGGATAGCTGGTTTGGTCAGAGGAACATTGCTCATGCTAATTAGAGGGCTAGAGGGCTATCCATCTAGTTGGAGCAGGGGAGAAAAATCCCGGCGCCAGGGGAGGACCGAGCAATGGCACTTTGTGTAGAGATTAAATAAGGTTTGCAGTGCTTTATATGTAAAATGCCTAGCTAACCTGCATGCAGTCTGTAAAAGGAAACGGACTGAAAAGTTTCCTACAGGAAAGGAGCGACATCGCTTTAAAGGGACTCACTCAAAGACAAGCAATTTCCACAGGCATGTCGGCGCTGCTCGTTGGCCGAAAGCGAGGTTTGCAAAGTCTCCGCGGATGAAAGATGAACGCCGTAGTGGCTTCTGTCAGGTGCCAATGTAAGATATTATTGACTGCCACTATCCCGATATGATAAATAAGAAACATGAGGCTGTTTACCTTGGCCACCTGCACCTCATACTGCATTGTCGAAATTGACAAACAAGAAAACATGACCTGATTGAAATTCTGGGGGAGATGCACTCGCACGCGCGGCAATGAAGATTCAGGATTTTGTGCGTCTTTGTCTGCAGAGAGGACAGCTTGAGGACAAATGATACCGGTACTGCCATAAAGGTCATGCAGAAAGGCTAGACTGAAAGTTGAGCAATGGTGTACTATTTATCTTTATCCCTTGGAGGATAGGAGAAAATCCTCGACTTCCTTGCCGTGTGTCTGTCTAGTGTCTTCTTCTATGTAAATGTTTCATGTTCCCGTCACTTGAGCAAGTCCAGGTTTAACAAGATTTTTCAGGTTTGTGCCAAAAAATGGAAACGCAACGCAGTCTTACTGGATCTCGAAATTCATCCTGCAGCCACACTTCACGGCCCATTGTCAGGGGAGTTGTGCAGGTACGATAAAGGCAAATCTCATACAGATATTATTGACACTGGGAATGAATTCGCTTCCTTTCATAACAACCGGCAACGATCAAATCAGACTCATGCCTGTTTGGATTTTTAAAAAAAGAAAAGGGCGAGGGACAAACGACGGAGAGACTGCCAAAGTGTGATTATAGTGACAAAAACATAACCTAGAAATATAACTCAAAAATACAGTCAGCCCTTGTGTATGATAACAGCAGGGGAAGATATTAAAAACCATGTCAGAGCTAAAGACGGACTTACCACGGCAACCTTGGCCCCGAAACCCATGACGTCGCTCCAGGCGTAGCAGAGGACATGCGGCAGGTAGAGGACAAAGTAGATGAGGCCACCGCACGCCGCTGCTAAGTTGGCCTTAGAGAAGAAGACGCTAATGAAGAAGCACTGAGTGATGGTGGCCAGGCAGAACACCAGCAGGAAGACAAAGATGACTGAGGGGTCGCTGTATTGCAGCACTTTGCCAAACTGTGGGGGAAAAAAAAAGAACAACAGAAAATTGGTGCCAAACATTTGAGGTTTGGTAGAAGAGATTATCATGCAGAAGAAAATTCAAAAATGTGATGATTATAGTTGATTCTTCCAACACGGAAGGCAGAGTAAAAGAGTTTTTGGAAGGATTACACATCTGGCGTATCAAGATTTCTGGCGCACCTGGACATTTTCCTGGCTCACGTTCATTTATCCGAATGTCATTAAACATGTCACTCTTTTGCTCTGCCAGTTTGAAGGAGGACCCATCTCTAATTTTAGCGAGCTACTTGTGAATCCATCAATTCCCCCACATTACACCGTAATGCCGATGCTCTCTCCGAGCCTAATTCAAAGAGGCACTTGAACTGTTAGTATAATGGTGTTATTGTAATGGGTGCAATTATGATTAAAAACCTTATAGAGGACACTGTTACATAGAGCCGTATGAACGTTCATTATAGAAACCCTTCTGAATTTGAAGGGACTAAATGAACTCTTCAAGTACAACTGTGTTAGCGTCAAGTGAAATGATCTCATTTTACGGCTTAGGTTTCTCTTCAGTTTAACATCTTCATTATTTTAAACACAAAGTCTCATTAATCCACGAGGCTTGATGGCCAAAACTCTCCAAAAATAGCGTTGGGTCCTCCTTGAATTATTCTTAAATCATTTTGAAATCACCTTCAGGATAAGGGTAAGGAGCATAGAGCTGATGGCGAGCGGCAGCCCACTGGACACTGCCCAGCTCAGCCAATAGATGGCAGGTCTCAGGCCCATGATCCTCACTGTTTCCTTAAGCCTCGCCTCTTTCTCTTGAACGATACCCTTAACGATTACGGCCACGGAATAGATCCAGGATAAAGTCATGTATAAGGGGAGGGAACCTGCCAGACTCCGGAGGAACCTGAAAGGATTGAGGAGCCAGACCAGACAAGACAAGAACCTCATTTGTATCTGGTACTAACATGTTATCCGTGTCTGGACACCTTTTCTGGATGATGACATTACCACTGATGACTGGATCTCAATGTGCAACAAACATCCCAGGACAGTGGAAACTATGGTGCATCATGAGATCCAGGGCTCATCTGTAGGTTTTTTGACAGGCTCGCTTCAGCTAGAAAGAAAAGCCTAAACTTTTTGTGCTCATTTTTTAGCCTGAATTAGCTAATCAATCAGTTTTGTTTCTTTCTTCCTGATGAAAGTCCAATATGGACCTCGCTCTGGTTCGGTTTGCGCTACGATTTCTGTCTTTTCTGCTGCTGAATTTTCAGCAGCCAGTGGGCAACTTTGTCCTCCTGCTGTCTGTTTGGTGTTGGGCTGGTAGGGTACAGTGTGTTCTTAGAGCTTTGTAGATGGCTGGAGACAGCACTGATGAGGGCTGTAAGACCGAAGAGAAAGAGCAACGTTGTAGACAATAAACCCTAATATTGAGCTTAAAGAACACTATGTAGGGCTAAGAACAGGGGGATATGTCCATGTGGTCCATCACTCGGAGCAACACCACATGTATCTGTTAACACAAAAGTAGTGAGTCGACCTGCTTGAAGAAAACAAACAGTACAGACTGCATTTACACCTACCTGAGATTTTAGCACACTGCAGTCCATAAGCATTCTCATTGAAATGCACTCTGCGTGCATTTACACCTGCCATTAACAAGGGTTTTTTTTCTCCCCCTTTTTTTCCAGAAGAGATATTCAGATACAGATTTCTTGTTAGTACCAGGAGTAAACGGTGATAAGTCTGTCGGCAAATGACTGATTATAGTGGTGCTAAAAAGGAACAAAACACACCGGCACTTGAAGGTGGTGCTGAACACTATGAACATTCTCACTGCGTTAAGTTCAGCGAGTTTAATACAGGTATGTGTCAGCGTCGGTGGAGGAGGAAGGAAAAGTTTTAGATATGTAAGTTTACTAGTAAAGGTACTGCTTTCGAACTTCAACACTGGAAACGTGTTAGGCGTTAGCGTCAAAATGTACCCAATGGATCAAAACTGTGATTTATGACTTATTATACAGTCAGATTAATACGTAAAGGTAAGCAGCATTTTAATGTTGTGGCTGTTTAAAGGTAACAGTAACACTGACTATAGCTGTGAAATAAACATGCTGAGTAACAGGCTCTGCGGTTTAGAGGAGTGGAATGGATGTTTTGAAGTAAAGTACAAGTACTAACGTAAATGTAACGTTCCGCCAACATCCATTTCTGGCTCTATAATGTCTCATTTCATTCATTTTGTCCTATGTGCATCTGTGATCGACGATCTGTCATCGGGCTGCCTTTCGACTCTGAAGGTGGCCCCTGCTGCCGTCATTTGCTTTCTTTTCTCAGCGCGCGCAGTGTTAATGTCCGCAAGAAATGAACCACAAAAAAAAAAAAAAAACATTTGGGAGGAGGTTTCACGTTGTCGGTATCGATCGTGACTGGTCAGTGTTAGTTTTCATAGAGAGGCTTGTCGCCTTGATTCAGCTGGTTGGAGACGGGACCCGTGAGCGTGAGAGCAGTGTAAATATATCCGTCTGCCTAATAATACATGCATTACCTGCTCTATAATGGAAGAGGAAACAAGTGTAAAATGACAGAGGACTCAGCTGCAGGTGACAAAACTGGTTGTTGTCACACCTAATCCAGATACAGCCTTATGATAATTACCATTTGATTTGCTATTATTATTAATGTGCTGAAAATGGCTGTGAAATTATCATTTAGAATGGGCCTGTGATCTGAATACACATCGCGCTCGCTGCTCCTCCAAGGCACTCAACTAACTCAATTTATTGTTATTAATGTTTACAAATTGTTGATGGCTTGCAAACACATTAGGCTGATGGGAAATTACATTTTCAGCCAGCTGTTCAAATATCGGTTTTTATTTACCAGCCGCATTTTCCAATTAAACTGCAGAAATTGATTAGGCCGATCTAAAATAACCATCCTTTTTTATTTCATTAGCGGCGTCGACAAAACAAGGACGCCGGCTGAAGGATGTGCTCCATCTCAACGGGGCCCGATAATGACGCCGCGACATTGTGTTTCGCCGGAGGCACAGAGGGTCTCTTTCCGCGATAACCGCGGCTCTGCGCATCAGCTCCTAATCAATCCTGGAGAAGAGGATGATTCCAGCTGATAACTGGTATGGGATCAGTATGTAAACAACAAAACAAAAAAAAACATAAGAGAGATACTAAAAGATATTTTCAGTGTAAAGAAAAATGATAATACACACCCTGCACATAACTAATGTTGGTCACATTATCTTTAGCCCCGTTTGGGAATAACACCAACTCCATTTTGCATTTTGTTCCAAAGTTTTTCCCGATGATTGATGGTGTTAGACCCATTAGATGATTATACTCGCGGTGCATTATACATCATGCTGAGATAGGCTTTGGTTGTCTGAGGTATTGTTCTTTCATATTGTTGCGCGCCGTGTACATAATGTATGAGCCGGAGGGCCGGTGAAAAGTTTGACGCGGCAGAGGCGCACGCGGCGAGCGGCCTCGAGTTCAGCTTCCTTATTCATTCTGAGAGTTAACCACTGTTGAGTCAGCGCGGGAACAGAAGTCCAGCGCGTTCGCATTTGTCTCAAGTGACCAAACAGTTAATTTATTTCTCATCCAAATCAGAGCAGCGGGGGTATTTTCATCCACGCGCCATCCAGAGCTTCTGCCTGATCTTGAGGTCTTTGGTGCGCCACCATTCCTCCCACTTATGGATATTACCTTGCAGATTCAATAATGTAATGCACAGCACTCCACTGCTGGACGACGACAATGAATTTTCACGGCAGTCGCAGAAATACCACACACACACACACACACACACACACAGAGTAACAATCATACACTTCTCAAATGACATTACAGCAGCCTTCTTTATGTATAATGCACAGAAGAAGAGATGATGCACTTAGAGGAAATAAAGGGCAAATAGGGCTGGCGAGTTTTGGTTGCATGCTCAATTCATTCGGTGATTATTGGTGATTTCAGGAATCATGGGTAATGATTTGATTCGGTGCTCATTAATCGGTTAATAACAGAATATCAAAACACAAAGCATGAACTGTTCTCTGACCTGAATGACCCACAAGAACGCGGTTGATAATTAATTGGTTTGGATGGTGAGACGGTCATCTTCTTGGTTTTCTGCGTTTGATGAGCTACGTCGCAGCCTCTCTGACAGAGTTATCTCTTTTTAAATGATTTAATCCGCAGACATGTTGTGCCACGGTTCCCCAAAACAAATTAAAAACTTTTTAAACTTTAAAAAATAAAAAGAAAGAAAGAAAGACAGTGAAGACCAACCTGCGTTTTATTCCTACTGCATGCTTTGTGTTTTCATATTTTCCATTAAGTTTTCCACTGACCTTAACCATGACACTTATGAGGCCGCAGGGAACTGCGAGCAGAACAATGTTTTCTATGAACCTCGCGGACCACAGAGCACCGTTTTGAATGCCGACAGCGCGCAGCACCTCCTTGAGCCGGAGTTCCTTCTCCAGCACCAGGCCTTTGATGGTCATGCACACGGAGTACATGAAGGCCAGCACGAGGAACATGGGGAGGATGCCTCCAATACTCTGGATGAAGCTGGTTGTGGAAGAAAGCCATCGAAAAAGGTCAAAGGCAACGCTGTAAGATGCTAGTGTGACTTTAATCTGCTGCACACTCCCCTGTGTGTATACTGAACACACACATTGTGTGTATATATAGAGAGGGAGATGTTGGGCACCCAGTAACTCAGTAAATAGGCACGCAGAGGCACAAGTATACGCAAGTACTATATAAACTCTCCTCTTCAAATGATGCATGATTTACGACACTAATGCTTGGTAACAGTTGGAGCTAAAAAGATAAATCGTTCAGTCCAGTATTTTGGTGACTGATTATTAAATGCAATTCATTTCCAAACAGAAATATCATTCACTGTGAGGTTTGCTAATACTCTTTATATATAATATCTGAAAATTTTGACTTTTTTGACTGTGGGTCAAACAAAACAGACACATTGCTGTCCACAAATTGCACTCTAGGAAAGAGCTTCACTATTTAATGACATTTGAGAGAAACCGAGCAAAGTTGCAGCCTCAGTGATATCTGACAAAAGGAGAGCCAACCTTTTTATAAAGGTTGCCTTTTGCGCTCTTAAACATGTTCTTGCTCAGTTTAAGGAAAAGAAAGCGGAAACCACGCAGCGGATATTGAAAATGTTAGGATGAGCGATGGTCCAGACAGCCGCGCCGCTTTTCATGGATTCAACGGCACGCAGGAGGTTTTATTTTTCACACTGAGCTAACCCTCATGAGTCTGGTGCATCAGCTCAATCAAGCCGTTTAGTCCAGCCCCTCATGCCAGAGATGATGTACGATTTGATGCTGTTACAACACAATAAGGTGATATTAAACTGGCTTCATAATGCCACCAAAATGCCATGTCAATATATTCTCCTCTGCCAATAAAACAAAGTGCTTCCTTCGCTTTATTAGACAGTGAAGGAGGAATATCAAATCTATTCTGACAAAGTATGGATTTCACATATCACTTATGCCTGCATTCCATAAATACGGGGGCTCATTATGCAAGCGAAGCACTGCTCAGCACGGACGTACAGATGAGGCACAGAGCGAACGCGCCGGACGATGCTTTTCTTCTCGGGCGCGCTCGAACCAACAATTGATCAAAGTACACTTGCAGCACATTTTCATGAATTTAATTTCCTACCCGTAATTCTGGACAAGTTATTTTTTAAAGGCCTTATTGAATCCCTGCCAAGTGAGAGCAGTTCACGCAAACATCTACTTACCATAATTGCTAGGTAGCCCTGCGTAAGTGCTTTTTTTTTCAGGAGGTAATTGTGAATCAGTGTGATTTTTTTCTTTTTCTGGTATTTTTATCCTTTTTCAAACAAATATAAATTATTACACTATAATTGCAAGGCAAAAAAAAAAAAGTATTTCCTTTTATCTTACTAGCACTGGGTCATTTCAGAGGATAACATGACGATAGACAAAGTTAACGAGCACCGGGCGAGCGCATTCATTGGTAAGTCTATGGAAAATATAGTTTACTATAGGCAGTTTTGTCAATAAATCAACTTTATGATGAAAGTCTTGCAAACACAACAAAGAGATGAAATTAGCCCCAGTGGAGACCTTAGAGGAAGTTCAGTCATATGAGAACTTGAAGGAGAGTGGAGACAGACTTGTTTTTCGAGGACACTTCCCCTGCCCTCGCGGGACGGATCACTGACAAACTAGGCCTTGAATGCAGCGAGACAGGATTGGATGACAGAGTTTGTAAAAAAAATAAATAAAAAAAGTTCGACCCAGAGCAAATAATACCAAAATCTGTTACATTATTATATTAATAAAAATTTGCCTCTTTGAACATCGAAATTCAAACTTGAGGAGTTTGAAATCGATACACTCCAACAAATAAAATCTAACTTGTACATCTGCGCCTTTTTCCGAGAGAGGTGAGCAGCCTCGAGCAGCGAACGCATCAGGTTGAATACTAATTCGGCCATTATCTGCTCCCGATTCCACCCCAACATCTCTGTAACAGCTGACAGCCTGTGTGAGTTAACTCCTTCTGTGACTTCTAGCACTGGAGGGGGAGAAATCAGTCATGTACACCGTGTCTGACACTGACAACCTTGCCACCAGATGCTCTTGAATTATACATTCGCTGATCGATCAAAGGTGCTTAAGTAATAGAACTCCAGGCGGGTCTGTGTTACGGGGTTCCAGTTACATTGGCAGCCTGACCTAAATTTAGGGAAGCTGGAAGACTGATTTCTCAGTAAATCGAGCGATAGTGGAGCACAGCCTCCCCAGAGGTTGGCATACTATGCTAAAATAAAATAATAACGAAAGCTTCCTGTCTAATTTTTCAGCAAATATATCGTTGAGTTCTTGGCTGGCTGGAAATGAACAATTCATTGAAAGGAAGGAGACTTTCAATTCAATGTGGACCGTCTCATTGCTGGTACAAATTACTGCTTGAGGTTAATGCGCATGTGATTACGGCATCAAGAGTACTTAGGAACCCATATGCCATGTGTTTTATTTATTTTCATTTGTAACAGCAAGAACTATTGATAGTGATGAGCTGATTTTATGAGTTCTTGCTGAGTCCTTTGAGAATAAGCATCATTTGAAAATTATTTTTTTCCAGTGGGGACATCTTTGGGGGAAAAAAAAATATATATAGAATCAAATTATCTATTGTCCATAAGGTAATATTAAAATGTCTGGGTTATAAGGTAATATTTAGATGTCTGGCTCGCCATGGAAGTACAGCATGTTTGGAGTTACATCAAAGTAAAGTCGAGACCTGTGAGAGATGAAAGCGAGAGTTTCCTCTTTCTTTTCCTCTTTGTGCCTATAGCAGTCGCAGCTTTACAAACATTCATGCAACAAAGGTGCACGGAAATGTAATGTAAGAAAAATGAAACAGCGGCACAAGGGGCTCTGAAAAACAAAAAAAACGCTGTTTGCATTCCCTCAAAATTCTAAATGAAATATGACGCCGATGGAATTGAACGCGGAAAGTTTAGTCTGCTTCGCGCTGAAACGTTGACATGAACCCATCCAAAGTATTGTTTTGAATATTATAATCATAACCTTTTTAAAAAAATGACTTACAAGTTCTTTGTTTGCAACAGTTTTTCAGCAAGTTTGGGGAATTTGATTCTATCTATTGGAAAACAAAGTGTTTGTTTTCATATCCTCAACTGTGAAAAATCATTTGCGCTGATGCAACAAAACTTCACATGCTAGCGTAGTATTAATACTGCGACATCTGCCACTGAGCCTCCATCTGATGCTGTTAAACAGGACAACAAACAAACTCATTAACGCACGCCCCTTTTGCACACACACACATTGCTGATTGACTACGCACTGCAGGTTTTGCACCGTGAGCCCTTTAGCTTCAATTTAACATACAAAACACAGCAAGTGTTTACTGGGCCCTTACATAACAGTGTAACGATATATACAGCCTATGCCGTGTATGTCTCTGCTCCCCAGTGTTCTCTTATGTAAGCACACATGAACAATATCTGGAAAGCTGCAGCTACAGAGTGTTAGGATCCCCTTTTTTCTTCTTTTTTTTTTTGGCTGTGGATAACAAAGAGGTCTTTCAGTGCGTTGGGGAAGTCATACAGGGAATATTAATGTAGCACATCACTTCTGCGCGGAGCCGGAGCAGTCTGAACATGAAACAAAAACATCAGCAGATGATTCTCGTCCGTTATCAGTCACTGTTTTGCTCACTCTCCGGCCAAAAAAAAGGGCAAACATTAGCTTAATTAGCAACTGCAGATGGACAGAGGCACATTCCTTTTGCATGTCCTTCCTTGAGTTGAATATTCCTTATGATCACTGCAGGGCCTATGTTATGTATCGCTGAAAGCGGCTTTAGATCTTACATCAAGCCCGTGCGAACGTGAGAGCACAGCCTCTGGATCCAAACAAGCGATGCCCCCTTCTTTCAGGAGCATGCAGTGGCGCAGAGGGCCGCCGATAAAGCGGCAGTTCACGCGCTATCAGGCCCCGCAAAGGGTCAAGCTTTATCCCACGCCGTCATCTGTGCACGGTGTGAATGCGAAGACAGCGGGGAGCTAATACAGTTTGGTTATCTCAAGTTCGAAATGCCAACAGGGTCAGCTGTGGTTGCAGAGGCCCAGATCGCCTCTGGTCCATCGGATGGATGACAGACGAATGCCGTGAGCAGGAAATGAGGACAGGCAGGGTTTGATGTTGGGAATGTAGATGAGTGCCGGGGTCAGTGCAGATAATACTGTCTATCAGTGAAGTTGAAATATGTTTTTGTGAGATTGAAAGGAAGAGAAAAAGATGAAACCACCACCGAAAATGTGTTTCATCGTGTAAATTGGACGTACGTATGCGACATAAACGGTAAAAACTGTTAAATTCCTGCAATTTACATCCAATTTCCACATGTATTAAACCTAACTTTAAAGCTAAAACGTGTTAAATCTTGCATGCAAAACTGCTACTGTGACCATATATGCTTTTTATGAGGCCAGCGGGGTACACACATGTATATTATTCATCTCATAAAAGGCTTTTTAATGACATCTTAAAGTTAGATCAGCCGGCAGACAAACATGTCCATCCGACTGTACAAAGCTCTTCCCTTCCTTCTGGCTGGCAACACTAACATGGTTCGAGGTGAAAATAATTACCACCAAGGTTCTTTCCCCATCATGCCCCTCTGTGTTGCAGCACATCTGCCTTTGTGTGATTTCACTCTCAATTATTTATGGATAAAATAGCCGTTTTCAAGTGTTAATAATTTATAGAAATGCCCAAATGGCTCGGCAGGCGAAAGAGTAAATGGTGGAGGGACTGAGGGTACTGCAGTGCTTTATGGCTCCCATTTATCTTCTGTAATTATTAATCCTTTGTTTTAGGAAGATGAAACTGAGGCAATGGGACCGGCAATAGCAAATACTCCTGCGCCGCGACTGTCTAATTTCGGATCGTTATCGCAACAATGAGTTGTAAATGAAGTTGCCGGAGAAATTGGCGGTTTTCATTTGAAAAACAGTATCTGAACATGGAGCGTGCCACCTCTGAAGACGCTGCGCGTGACGACAGCGTGGGGGTGTCTGGTGCTCAGTTTCGGTCGTCATTGTGGAAAGAGCGCAAAAAGACAACAGCGGCGATGTCAGTCTTCTTCGGTCTGCATTGAGATTTTGCAATTAAGTTGAATTTCACTTATATACCTCCACTGAGTGCAACATTTAGTTCAAATTCTCTTCAGTTCTGAATACGCCAAACCAAGTGCGCCCAAATACAAATTATGTGGCCCAAGCCGGGTTTGCTAAAGCAAACCAAAAGGTGGATATAAAGCAAAGGAAATAAGAACCAATAAAAACCTCACACTGATGAAAACTATATTAATAATAGCTTAGAATATGGTTTTCATAGTGCTGATCTCTTCATTTCCTGTCGACAAGACAAACATGGTATAGTTTACTCAGAAAATGTGTATATCAACAAGCCTTGCTTGTAGATATTAGCACCAATATGTCATAATTTCCATGCTTCTTACTGCTTCTGCCTCTTTAAATATGTTGATCAAAACAGCCTCTGAAGGCTGCTTTACTGTAAATTCTCTGCCATCCAAAGCACATAATATTTTTTTAAATTAGATCCCTAATCTCTGGAACCGCGTTTTCCCACGGGGTGCAAATATTTTGTGTCTACTGAAAGGGGCGTATTGTGTTGTCGGACTTAAATCTCCCTGGTAATTATCTTTTCTCTTGATGGCATCACTGGGCTTTTTCCTTTATTAATGGAGATGATAATGTTGCGCGGATGCGAGTAATTTCCCAGACTCTGAGGAAATCTTGGCCGCTGAAGATCAAGAGGGATACCCCATTATTTTTGTCCCTAGTTGAAAGGTCCGACGCGAGAGAAGCGAGCGCTGTCAGGCGGTACACGGCACAAACAGAGCCCTGATGTCAATCTTTGCACATGGCGGGGCTATGTGGGACGTCGGGTGCAGTATTCTCACTTTGTTGTGAGTGCAACGCCTCGGAAATACAAGGAAGGAAGGGACTCGTGGTGGTTGCGTAAATAATTCAGCATCCATCAACTATTCAGGAATTTCCTGTGGTTGGACTAAAATCGATAGTTTTGGCCCGCTCCTTCTCTCTTGTCTTCATTCAGCCTTTCTTTTTTTCTTTTGGTGACCCTCAAAACACGACTCAATTCATCCTCAGGGATGCTACATTTTTATTACTGACTTCCAAGAGTGGCACTATTAGAGGAGTGCCTTCATCGGTGATCAGTGATAGCACAAGACGCTAGCAGAAGTGCAACATAGTATATATTAAAGGAAAGGTAAGACAGAGGGATAAATAAGAAGGGGCGTCTTGAAGCTTCCGCAGGGGAAATCTACAGGGCCTAAGTGACTGATAAGACAATAACTCAACTATGTGGTGGCAGTGAGTGGCAACTCCCCAGAGTGAGCAGAATTTTATTGCTATAATACCTCCTTCCTCTTCCACTAATCACAAGGCTGACAGATAAAAGCTTTTGTACTCACCTGTCATCCACAAAGCAAGGGTATGGCATCTGCTGGGCAAAAATACCAAGGGGCTGGGTCTTTGACGTTTGCAGTCGTATAATGCCGTGGTCCATCATGTCCTGCAGGTAGGAGAAGCCTCCCCATATATAGCGCAGGTCGTTAAAGGGGTTGTCTCGGGCCCCCGGAGACCATGACCTTATTAAAAGCAGACACACCATGATCTGTCTTAGCGAAAGGCAAGTAAACTACAACCAGAAGAGTCAAGAAACACAGTCAGAGCGCGATGGTTGTTTTTTGGAGGTCGTATTGTTTGACAGCAAACTTCAAAAGACACAAAGAGATCAGATCTTTGGATAAACATAAAGGACAATAAAGTGTGGCATCTTCTTCAATGTTTGAGCCTCAAGGTATACTTTGACATTTTGGAAAATGTGCTTATCTAGCTCTCTTGCCAAGACTTAAGAGGGAAGATTGATATCACTTTCTTGTCTGCACTTTAAATATGGAATTAAAGCCAGCAGGTGATTCGCTTAGATGCTGGAAGAAGAGGTAAACAGAGTGGCTCTGTCTAAAGGTAAAAGGACTACGATAACGTGTGGGCAGAGCGACGATTGGAGCTAGAGCAAAGCAACAATTAGCTGAACTTCACCTCTAACCTCACCCACAACCGTGACGGGCCCGGTGTTTGAAACATTGAGTGGACTGGCTCCGGTGGCCGCGGCGTATCCGTGCAGGGTTTGGTTATGAAACCCACATGTTTGTTTAATTGCCTTTAATTTGCTTTTAGAAAGAGCTAGGCTAGCTGTTTACCGCTATTCACAGCCTTTATGCTAGCTAACCATCTCTTGGGTATCTCTCAGTGAGCTGCCATTTTTTTCAGGAAGCACATGTAATATTTCATCAGAGTGCCTCATTTGTATCGAGTGGGGAGACTCGGCTGTGTCACATACCTCTCTTTCACTTTTCGGGTGCGCTCAACGTCATCGATGTCCATGCGAATCTTGTATTTGACATAAGGAGGGAGCTGGCCGGAGTTTGGCTGCAGGTTTTCGAAGACAACACCAGCCCAGAATGTATCATTCTCCAGAAGCTCCATTGCCTTTTTCACCAGATGGCCTTCAGTGGGGGCTGCCTCAAACTTATTCAGGTCTAAACACTGTCAAGAAACACAGAGGTATCACTTTTCTATAATCTCCTCACGGCCAAATCATTCTTGTTCTATATAAATCTTGTAGTGTCCACAAAAGAGGGAATATAACCGAGGCAGGCATGAACTCACTGAGCAGAGTGGCAGATGGATATTTAGCAAAAAGTATCACTCAGCTATTGACTAAGCCACGCAGAGTTTAGCTCCAAATTATCTGGAGCTGCCAGGGGGTGGGAAATGTTTTTGAGCTTCAGACAAGCAAATGAGATACAGCCTCGCTAGCACTCCCTGTTCTGTAGCCTTGCCCCCCCCCACCCCCACCCCCAACCCACCCCCGTTTCATGAGACGATAATGAGCTAGCCATCCTGGGAGGCAGTCACACCTGACAGCTGTCCACACATCTCAGTGCCGCAATAGTTTTATCATTTCCCCCCAGGATTCTCTAGTCTGTATTCTATATCAAGCTATGGTGGGAAACAAAATATCACAGCAGCAGCACTGGTTCAGTGCAGACTAGTGAGGATATGGCAGCAGTGGAATGGATACATGAGCCCAAAGTTTGGACAAGTAGTGAGAGAAATATATGGAAGAAATTGCTCCCTATAAACTAAGTATAGGATAGACAGTACATAGTAACATAAAAGAAATATTTGAACTCATTGGAACTAAAGATTGCTAGCTAAAAAGACCAAAGTCTACTGCATTTACAGCCTTCAGAGCCTTTCATGTCTCTATCTAATCTTAATATATTTCGAGAAAGGATAAGGCAAGACTATTTATGCATTTTTTTTTGTCTCTGACCACTGGACCAACAGCTAAGACTAAGCTCTCTGATAACAATCTGACTCCAGCTCTGGGCTGAGAAACTGGCCCCGCTGATAGCCTGCCAATCCCATCTTGGCCTAATTCGGCGGAACATCCAGGGCAAATCACTGAGTCACTCTGGTCATCTTAGCGTCGCGCTCGCCGAGGCCGCGCGCTTACTGCCGGCCGGTAGTTAAGCGATTAAAGCGAGCGTGTCTCTGTGACATTATAAACATACGATGAAGTTCGAGCGGCTGAGAGCGTGCTACGAACTCTTTGGGATCTTCGCGCATCTGTATGGATGACTCACGATGGCGTGAGTCATCCATACAGAAATAATGTACGTGCACTTCACATGGCTATACTTTATATATATATTTAGCTTTTATAAACTTCACCATTAGCACACCAGCCTATTAAATAATGGGGCAGCACATAAATGAAACAGGGCAACAGCAGTTTGCGGCTCTAATTTGGGCCCGTGCTATCAAAGGGAAGCAGCCTCACTCTTTCAGTGTTTATGCTTGTGGAGGCACCATGGAGAGCCATGCCAGGCCGTGCCAATTATAAAATGACCACAGATTGCCGGGTATTGATCTTGAGTTACTAATTTGCGAGCACAGATTATTATTTCAAGGCTACAAATGACTAATTTGTGAGCATTTTTCAAGGCATTTACCTCCTCGACGTGCCGCAACTGCACATTTTGGCAACGCGCTCGGCTTGTTTGTCTCCGCGCGCGCGCTTATAGAAATCGGTTGGCTCCAAAGAGGGACTGAACTCAGTCATTCACAATGCCGAGGGTTGAATGCAGAACCAGTAAATAAAAACTAATTAAATCACGCTCAATCATGTTATTTATTAGACGGACAAGATGTTTGTCTTTAAGATTAGTCGTGAAAAAGTACATTTTCCTCATTTTCTATCCGACACGTAATGTAACGTGGAGCCAATTTGTGGTATATATTCCATCATTTTTCTTATGGCTCGCGCATCTGCTCTCACCGCCGTGTCAGTTCTGAAAGTATATACTAGACTCTTTCCCGGAGACAAGAGGACACCGCAGTAAAGGTTGTCTAATAACGGCCTCTATCCTGGTATCCATTTTGAGCAATGCAATTTCTATTAGGGCAGAAAATAGATTGCATTATGTCGGAATTTCATTGGCCATGTATGGCTAACCCCAAGGGCCCAACCTGCCATCATACCTACCTAGGGATTGATGTTATATATGTCTGTGTGTGTGTGTGCGTGTGTGTGGTGGGTGGGCTTCATACGTGCGTTTGATCACAATGTCGAGAAAGAAGGGTTTTGCTGCAAACTGTGCCACAGATCAATATATCAATGTCAGGCTGTGTGTGTGTGTGTGTGTGTGTGTTCCTACTTAGAGACACCACTCTGTTTGATGCCTTTACAGATTTACTAAAGTCAGGCCCATAACGATGTTTTTTTATGATTATCGTGGAAGCGATGTAGTGACAGATCTTCCTGTGCATTCGACAGTTTGCTAAGTCAAGGATATTAAACTTTAATGCCTAAAAGACCAAAGTCTTTTTTTTTTTTCTCCCTTTGCTTGTTAGAAACAGACTGAAAAAAATCTCGATTTTAGATTTAACAGCACAAAAGAACGTGTTCGACAAGGCCCAGACGCAAAGCGCTGCGCTCTTACATATTGTAGCACCCCTGGTGTTCCGCTCGAGTTTTGTCACGGATGCGAGCAAAAAAAAAAAAGACACGAAGAGCAAATTCAAGCGCAGCAATTATGCAAAGGGTACAAGACGTTCGCCTGATCGCGCTCTTAAGTCACCAAGTATAAAGAGAAAAATAAAAGATTGCTCGTAAATTACTTGTGATCTGCTGTATTATTAAATATGGTGACACACTGGCCCTCGTGGCTGAAGTTAAAAAGCACATCTGGATCATTATTTGAGCAAACCAGAGACGACAGATGATACATTTATCAACTTGCTTTTGCAGAAAGACCCTTTTTGTTTAAGCGTGTTGGAGGTCATGCAGTCATACGCAACCAAAGTAATCACATGGGTAATATCAGGTATACTGTATAAACAGCATGGAAGGGAGAGGCTAAAAGAGAACAGTGGAGGGGGGGCCAGAACATCTATCTGTAATTTCCTCGCCAGTGAGAATTCTGGTTTTAAATCTTAAATGCCAGAGAACAACCTGTTTTTTGTTTGTTTGTTTTTTTTTAAGACATACTAATCTCCCGTTTTTTACTGGAGAGGTCACAGAACCCTCCAAGTGCATGAGTGGGCTGGGAGCCAGCTCCGTGAGAGACAGACAAAAAGCATTACATACACCGAGGAATTTGGAGAGGAGCTGCAGGATTTCGGTGGTGGCGTTGTAAACATTGCGCCAGTCGCGGGGTGGCATGCCAGGCGGACGGTCCTCGGGAGGCCCGTTGTAGAGGAAGTTGGCCAGCAGCTCAGCTGTCCACCCCGTGCCGCTGAGACGCTGGTCGAGGACAGCAGCAAACACTGGATTCGCCAGCAATTCCTGATTTGAAAAGGCAGGAAGATGGTTTTATTTATGTGGCTATGAGTGCAATGGAATCTGAATGAAGACAAAATCGGCGAGGAGTGCAGTGTATTAATGTCAAAGAAAAAAGCAGGGCTGGGCTTTGTTTACTGGTGACTCTTCTGCAGAATAAACCAAGAGCGTTAAGATAGATGGCACTGTTGTACTCTGGGATACACATCAGCTATCCTCGTGGCAAGGAGTGCTCATGCACATGAATGTACAGCGTATACACGTACATTAAAGAGTGTGAAAAGGAATGCAAATCGAAACCACACACACACACAAAACACAACAAACAGGCACAACAGGAAAATGCTAATTCCTCTCAATCCCCTTCACTGCCATGATGAGAGACACGCATGTGAGGCTCTCCCAGGTCATAGATCAAACCGTGATTGCTCTAAATCATGTGATGAATTAATCCATTAATAAAAAGTGACACTGATTTGAAGGCAAATATCACCTGAGTGCTTTATTTGAGCCCTACGTATGTACATACAACGCATGAATATGCATATATGTCTTTTTGTTGTAATCCTCTCAAACACAGGCTGTTCCATTATAAGATCGTTTCACTCCCACCTGTCGCTTTAAATGCATTGCCCTCTAGTTAGTAGCCACAACTGTTCCCCCTCACTCCCACACAGCATTCCACAGTTTCACGATGTTGTGAAATTGCCGTATTAATATGACAATGCCCCTGTAATGACATGCGTTACGACATAAAGTGAAATGAAACATAACAGTTATCATGAACCTGTCGCGTACACAGAGGGGCACTGAAAAGGAAACTAAATCTCCGCTGAGATAATAAGTTATTTAAAACATCCATTCAGCCGCATTTATAATTCACAAAAAGCTTTCCAGACCAATCATTCCGGCGGTTGAATATGTATGGTTCATATTTGAAAGTCGACCGCGTAGACTAGAGTGGAAAGGCCGCTGCATGTCAATCGAGGACCGGGCTGAAGTGTGAAGGTCTGGGTTGAGATTCTGATATATTCTGGCCAGTGCCAGTGGCATTTCAGTGTCAACACTTCTGATGATATTCTGCTTAACCTTAAGACAAAAGTGTCGAATTAAGCAACCTCTATGCTGCTTGTGACCTTTATATATAAAAAAAATAATAATTAAAGAATCAGTGCATCCATCTCAGTGGGCGCTACATTTAGGACATGACGCATAAATGGGTCATTTAAAAGGAAGTCATTTGGAAATCGCAGGAGCAGAGTCACGCAAATGAACTATTAACAGCTAAACTGGCTCAGCATTTGAAATCTTCATCCGGCCTTGACTATACGCAGTATAATTTTGGGCCAAAGAGTTGCAGACAAGCCATTTAACTTCGCACGTCGTCGCGTGTCAAATGAAACGTTCACCATGAGAGAACCCTCCAGTGAGGTCGCTTGTCTTTTTAGAGACAGGGTCAGTGTCCGGCATATAAAAGTTGCTTTTTTTTGCAGAGAGTCATGTTTTAATCAAAGAACTGAGTTAAAGTTAGTTGTATTCCTTGTGATTTTCACATAATCAAACCCAATTCTGAACACCATTTGACATTTCCATTCAGTAATTACCTCTCTGTATGGTAGCTTTCATTGTCAGCGGCGGAGCCCGCCATTCCCACACTGCCTTCAAACACGGGATGGGATTCAAAGGAAATGAGCCTAACCAGCGCAATTATTGATAACAGCCTGACTGTTTACTTTACACTCTCTTGACATTGGCTCATGCAAATGGAGCATCTTTCTTTAAAAGCGCAAGATACATCAATTCCGAGCAAAAATGTGCCCACAAAACGAGACGTTTCCATCGTTACTGGACAGCAGGTTGCTTTTAAATATTACAGGGAGTAATGGAACGGGATGGGCCGACCATAGTGAGCTGTTAGATGGCGAGCTACTCAGAAAGGTGCCTCTGTGCCCTGTTGTGCGGAAGAGCTACCACATGAAGTCCTTTCATGTGCGGCAAGAACTCGTGTTGTAGTTGCTCGTGACATGACGGGGGGCAAAAAGGCAGATTATTGACCGACTTCTTGTGTGGCCGTGTGTTGTAAACACCACTGACTCTCTCTAATTCTGCTCCGAAAAGACCAGCAGTGGTAAACTGCACGTTGCTGTTACCACGGTAACCACGGGTGTCAACCAGGACTAAAGCATCACAGTTTTAACACGGGAATACGACGTAAAGGCAACATATTTTTAGCCACTTTTGTTTGTAAGCCGCGTTTTATACGGTACGTCCTTCTGGCCGGCGCTGCATCCGACCATCTTCGATCACAAACGGTGATGGTAATTGGTCCATCGACGTAAAATGCGTCTGTGACCTTGAAGGACCTCTGAAGATGACAAACCTCCGACGCCACCAGCTTCATAGCGAGAGGTGGAGAGCGAGGGAGCCGGACTGGGAGAAAATGAAGACAAAGGAGGATTGCCGGCCCATTTGTGTAAAGGTTAGGGCTAGGGTAATGAATACCCTGGCTATATGGAGCTCCCAATGTCTGCTTCCCTCCAGCTGCCTATAAGCTCATTTGGAGTGACACTGGAGTAATGTCAGTGTCAAGGAAATACGGCGAGAGGCAAAGAGAGAGAGAAGGAGAGAGGCAGGGACAGAGAGAGAGAAGTGGAAGCGAAGAGTCCATGTCCTCTACTTCTATAGATAATCCTTTCTGCCAGGATGGAAATTATCCTGCACTTATCCATAATTACTTTCCTCCCTCGGTTTCCATATCTAACAGAGGGTGCAACAAATTGATATACACAACATGAATAGTCTCACCTGCAGTACATATGAGGGTCATTATTTTCTTATTCTAAATCGGGATTTTAAGAAAAAGTTGAAGGATTTTATGTCTCTGTGCATTCAAAGGTTGTTGTTTTTTTCTGCAAGAACACTGTGAAGGAGGTTGTCTTGTGCGGTGAAGTGAAGAGAAGAAAAAGGAGCGAATGAGCTGCTGATTATGTTGCCGAAAGGGAAAAAAAGGGAAAAAATTATGCCGGTCAAGAAAACGCCAGCACACAACACCCCGTAGAAACATTTCTACACACAAAATCAAAGAAACAATTCAATAGTTAACATGAATTTATGCTAAGCTAATGTCTCCTTGGTGATCACGTCAGGTTAATAAGAGTGATATCAACCTATCGTGGGCATAAAAGCAAAAAAAAGAGTACTGCAGGTCAGATCTGACTGTATATAACCTGCGAAAAACAAAAACTTCTCTTTAACTTTAGCTGTCAAAACATATTGAGAAACTGGATACTGGACGTCTAAAAGAAAAAACATGTTTGTTTTAGCGCCGAGTCTTACCCGCATTCGATTGACTTGAGGGCTATTTTGCATGAAATCCCAGACGCGTGGCCCGAGTTCATCCCACGAATCAGCCAGCTCTTTGAGCGTAGCCAAGGCGCTGAATGTGCCATTCGCCTGAAACAAACAAAAAATCAACAATATAGTTATCTCACCTTTGCCTGACTCAAAGCGCTACCCACTGAGCCACTTCTGTTCGCTCGGAGCCAATCCGCGCATGAAAGTACGCCGCGTCTGAACATTTCAGCTAATCCCCCCAGAGGAAGTCATCACATTGTAACACTGGCACCCCCCGTGGTGGCGAATGTAAATGGGGTTATTTACTCCTGAACATTGACTTGTAAACAATCTGAATGTCTGGTGTGAAAAGGGGCCTCCTGTGCCAGCACCGGCCCACTTACTGTGAACTCATTATGCACTCTCAATGCAAAACTCTCACCGCCTGCCTGTTGTTTGTTTTTACTTATGCAGTTATCAAAGCGATGCACGTATCTCGGAGAAGTGTCATGTCATGAAAATACATTAAAAACAGCACATCCCGTGCAAAGGCCTACTGACTAACTATTGTGTTATTTTTATTTTCTTCCCCAGGTGGTAACTTTTATTCCCCCCCCCCCCCACTGGAGACTTCTTCAGACTGATACCTGTAATTGCTCTGATTCTGTGCATACGGGATTTTCAGATACACCCACAAACAAAAGAACGAATATCTTCAGCTACTTTCCAAGTGCGGGAGAAGTCGGTATGCATGTAAATAAATTACATTTTCCTCTCTGGGCCTACCTCCTTCATGATGAGGTGAGCAGCAGGTGTATCAGGTGTGTAGAGGACTTTCCCTTGCAATAACGGCTTGAAGGTGCTCCAAATGTAGCGCAGGCCAGGTGTGCCCTCCAGGGTGTCGACGAGAGCCTGACAAAAAGCATCTATATGAGGAGAGGAGAGGAGAGGAGAGGGGGAAAGTCAAGGCAACACCGAGAAAATACCTCTTTCACGGGACAGGAGGGGAGAGGAGAAACAAGCTGTTGGATCAGTATGAAATCACGGAGTTTGCGGCGCCCACGAAGCAAACACGGCAAATATTGAACTTGAGCATTCATATGTGGCTACCATGGCAACCCGTTTCATCTCAGGGCGAGCAAATATGAACAGAGTGAGTTTTGTAATAAACTAATAAACATACATCTTTACTATTCAATTTCAAATGTATTCCTAGAGACCTCTATCTTTAGACAGACATATCATTAATATGTTTCATTATATCTGAATCGAGTATTGACATATAGAAACGGGACGCAGTGAAGCACAGTAGTAAAATGCAAGAAAAGAACTAAATAGAATTCCTGGAAAGCACAGAGCAGTGAGTGTACACCATACGGGCCGTATTGATGCAATCACTGCACTTCAGAATAGATAGCAATTACTTCCAACTGCTACTGATGACCCCTTTCTGTACGGTCCTGATTAAGGATTCTTGTTCGATCTTTTCTTTTTAAACCGTCGCAAGAAGTAAGTATCATGACGCTGTTTGTTCAATGCTCGCTTCGCAACACTCTGGCAAAGTCGTCCAACTTGGACTTGACAGCAGCTCCCGGCGCTGTGAGGCGACATTTAGTCGTAGAGAAGGGTTGTAAGTGTTGATTTAGTTTATGGCAGTATATTGTGAGGAGAGCCATGTAATTGCCGGTTTTTATATGAGGGCTGACAAACTGACTTCAGAGCACGGTGAGTTCAGGCACATAACGTTATGTTTTCTTTCGTTCCTAAACATTACTCGTTAAACATTACATGCTTTCCGTTTTGAATATTGATTTACCACCAGACCCGCTGTACTTTGCAATAGGAGACAGACTTACTTGTCGCATGTACTTTTATTGGCGGCAAGACAATTATCTTTATCGTGACTTACACCGGTGCTAGCCACTCTGCATCAATGGCAAGGCATGTTAATGTGCACGTAATGGAAAAGATTACAGCAAAACTCCATGTAAAGTCAGACATGTCTTGCACGTAATTTGATATTGTGTATTACCAGTCTTATATGGTGCTGTACTGACTTATGTATCTGGCTCATATCATTGTATAATTCATTATACAATACAATATATTTGTATGTTACAATTTACTTCAAAAATGTCCGGTGTATAAGAGTTTCTATTCATAAACTATGGCACAAATTGAATATAACATGCATAACTATGTTTTTATTAGTGTCACAATGAAGAATGTTTTATTTATCATAGCGTGAACCTTTTATATTTACACATGCCACAGGTTTGCCATGTTGAACTGCCATAATTCTACAGTAGCCCAGAGTGGACAAACTAAATACTGGCTCTAGGCAATGTTTTTTGTTGTTGTTTGTTTTGTGTTTTTGAGCTTCTCTTCACGCTAAGATGAAGGGAGTGAGGCAAGGGGTCTGCAATCTGCACCGGGGCCACTAGATGGCGCTAGATCCCACACACCTTGAAAGCACTGGAATTTGTTAATGAAACAGCCGTATGAATGAAGCTCAGTGCCATCAGTCACCACGTCAGTGTTTTTTGAGGAACTCAGACGATAGTATTACTATTCAACATGGTCAAAAACCAACAACAACAACAACTGCAGGAACTTCAGGAACATTTTGTGATAGGTTCAGGTCACATCCTAGCCCTTAGATTAGAAAAGAAACCTTTGGGTTTATACAGTCCTGACAGCTGCAAATAAAAACTGCAATATGAACTCAAATGGCAACTGTGTTTCCAATAGTTAACTAAGCAGTGTGAACACAAACACACGAATAAGTTCGCCTAAAATCAAACATTCAAGTGTTGTCTTTGCCGTTGATAAGAACACTTGCTGTCTAATTGTTAAAACACAGCACGTCTGCTTCCTCGGCGTGTTGGCAAGATTTTTCTTGAGAATGTTTTACAAAACGGAAAGTTCTTCGGAAGTGGGTACCCGGGTCAGTGCATCACGCATCAGCGACCAGGCCTAGTTGCAAAGTGGTTGTATTTACAAAAAAAAGTTATTAAAAGCTATTATTACTTTAGCACACAGGCAGAGGAAAACACAAGCCAAGAGTTCAGACCTGGCTGCATAAGGAAAGGTTTCTGTGGAGCAGAGCAAAAAAAAAAAAAAAGAGTCGATATGCTCAGCAGCGGTACGATCATTACTAATTTAACTTATCTGCCAACGTGAATATTGCCAGGTTGGGAGAGCGCTGAATAGGTTACATGAGGACCTGTACTGCACCGAATGGAGCCTGAAGTTAAAAAAAGGAGGCTTGTGCTTGAATAGTGTCTGCCTTGTTGTGACGGAAAATATGTGATTCTTGCAGTCTGGTAGTTAATCAGACAATTGATCGATTCAGTGTGCTGTCTACCAGTCGATATGGCCGTCTGCCTTTTTGATCTCTTGCCAACTGTCCCTTTTGTTCAGACACCTGCCATTACATCAATGCTTTTTCTGGTCTTTTTTTTTTCTTCTTTTTTTTCACCCTGTCAAGACCGCAACAAAAACCTCAATCTTCCACTTCTTCTCATCTCACCAGGGCAACCGTTTCCCACATCAGGGAGATTTTAGCGGCCGTTTTCAGTGCAATTAAATGTTAGCCTTTCTGCCTCCTGGCCATCTTTCCCAGGTGCTCCTGGGAGGTCTGTGTGCAGGCAGCTAATGGCAAACCCTTAGTCTGAGTCTGGCCAGCTGTTCCCTCCATAGACTGCACAGATGCCACTTCCTGCAATCGCAACACTTGAAAGACGGGAAATGTGTGCGAAAGCCGGCACAGGAGCTGTCTGCTGCAAGGTGGAGGAAAAAAAAGTCCAAATTAAAAAATAAAAAATAAGTCAGCTGTGTACGTCAATTACAGTAAGATGAGAGGGGAGATTAGTGATGGAATAAGAAGGAAAAGTAAAGGAAGGAAAAGAAAAAAAGACTGATCCCTTCAAAGCTGCTATACCAGTCTGGACCCACAATGGGGTGCAAAGATAAATCTAAGGGGTGACAAAGTAATCAAAATGTAATCAACAATATTACATTTTTGCCTTATTCACGTCTTCAGGTCTCCAATGAAACAATCTAAAAAGGAAGAAGTGCTTCTAAGCTAACCTGTTTATGACTCACATCCTCTTTAAAGGTGCTCTGACAGTTTTTTGGACACTAGCAGTGCTAAGCGGCTACGTATGACGCAAAAGTAGGTCCCCGTTTTTGTTTATTCGAGCGCATGTGCAGGTAATGAAGAACACATCCCTGGTTCTGTTTTCATGCTATACCACTGATCGACAATTGGTGGCGGTAACGTTCAAAGAAGTGCGGCAACAAAGGTGCTGAAGAAGAAGGAGAAGAAGACAGCGAGCAAACATGGACACATGCGATGCAGAATTCAAAGTAAACACATACCGTATATTGGCTTTGCAAGACCACACGAATACACACAGTACTTCAACTCTACTTGTTTGCTTACAAGAAAACTCCACAGTTGGATGGTCACCTTGCAAAAGTTTTGGAACCACTGGGGCTGCAGTCAAAAAAAAAAAAACAACCAAAAAACTCTTTGCAATCTGCAAATCGAAATTAAATTAATCTAAATTGGGCACAGTGCACTAAGTGTACTTTTCTTGCTAACTTCTAATCAATGCTTAAGTTACATAATGCTGCCAAGTTATAATTCCTGCGACGATTCCCGTCACATTCAAGTCATGCCAATCAAGTAAGTTCAGACACAGCATGGGGAAAACTTACAAAACTTTCAAGTTTGCAGTTGGTTGGTCAGTTAGCAGTTAAAACATGTGTGCAAACGTCCATCCAAAATAAACCTTATCCACTCACAATCAATGCAGTGGTCTGTGCTGGTTCTTTGCACGCTGCCTCCATTAAGTCGGGAGGGTTAGAGGTTGCGAAACAAAATTTCAGTGTCAGTTCTTTGTAATTATTTTAGGGAGAGGGGATGGCATTCAGTACAGGGCCGCAGGCTGGAATCGAACCGGTGCCAATGGGGCAGGGGCTATAACGCATGCGGTGCACCGGGGTGCCAGCTTCATTGTTATTTCTAACACAACATCCCATCGCTCAAAAATTCGGTTTTAAGAATTCAAATTCACCTCAACCACCAGAAGGTGTCAGCCCTAAGAACCACTGCACCGCGTGCCGCCGGGCAACTCCTACATGTGAACTGTATTTCCTGTATATTGCTACATTTCTCACACCAGTGAAACAGAGAAATAAAGTAAACTATTCCACACAGCAACTCCAATCTGGATTATATATAGAGAGGTATATATGTGTGTGTGTTTGTTTGTTGGTTGTTGTACAGTTCAGTGTCTGCAACACACATGGATCTGTTTTCTTTGAACCCTTCTACATCTCTGGACACTCTACACTCTCCGTGTATACAGTATGCCGCATTAGGGGGAAAAAAAATACAAAAATCAGATCACGAGAACTGACAGCGATGCACGCACGGGCCAATTACAAGACGGCGAACAAACAGCTCCAGTCAACAACGGTGCATGAATATAGATATAGCACTGATAAACACTCTTAACAGTAAATATCTCTGTACTGTGGGAGAGATATATCCGTTTGCTAAAGGGAGCGTCAGATTACAGAGGTGAGCCGCGTAGCTCTTTTTGACAACAGATCTGTGCTTTATTACACAGCGGCAGTGCAAAAGAACAAGAGAATCTGTTCTTTACACCAGTTTTAGCCACAGTCAAATAATTGCTTGGAGCCTCAAGTCAGCCCCTCAACTTACCTGGCAAATTTAATCAATTTGAGTTGCACCCTGGAGATAGGCTCAATTCGGCTCTACAGCGAGACAGTGCAGGCGACACACTACAAAGTGCTAGTGCTACACACACACACGCACACACACTGTCTTGCACCCGCAATCGCACGTGCGCACACGGAAGATGATATTGCTCTAGGTTCAAATGACTCATATTTCAGGCCCTCCACATGCAATGATCAATCCGAGGCACACCGGCATCCAACGCATCCGGCGTGCGCGCACGGACAAACACGCGCACGCATGAACGCCTAACACATGACACGCGTGCATCAATAACGCCGCACTTCTTTCCTAGTCGCGGTACAAATCAAGTGCTGTCTTGCAGCGTTCCAACAGAAAGTCAAATAAGCGTGAATAAATGTCATTGAAGGCGTTCTCTCCTAAGTGGCAGAGAGACGCCGCTTTGACATTCAGCTGTATGAGACCAACCTCCATCACTCCCAACAGTTGACTCGACGGGCTCTGCCTTCGCCGGCTGCAGTTTATATTAAAGGGCTGTGCTTAAAACCAGAAATAAAGGGTACCAATTGCTAATTATTCAAAGAGGCACCCATGGGCAAATACTCAGAGGACGACAGCGAGGGTCTCGAGATAATTAGGAGATGTTATGAGCAATGTCGGGGGGGAGAAAGAAAAAAAAAACGCATCAGTGAAAATAGGACAATGCTAAATGAAAGAGGAGTACTTATTTTGACAGATCAACACAAGACGTGTTAATTTGAAAGGTTGATGTTTGCCGTCGGTATAAAACACTTCGAGGTGCTGCGAGGTCAAGTCAAATTACCACGGCTGTTCAGCCTGTAGATGTTTTGCCTGTTTCTGTCCGCAGAGAAAGAAAAAAAGGACATCAGCCCCGTGCCATGTGCTACCACACATTTTCTGCAGATGTAGCCAGCAAATGAATATGTATGTATGGAACCGCAGAGCCGTATAACCGCTTTTAATTCATGCTAATCTAATGGGCGAATCCTGAAAATGAAACTCCAAATTATTGTTTACTGTCATGGAGGGCCAGTTACCGCCCCAACTATTCTGTATCGTGACTCTGAAGTTTTCCTTTGCTGTCAGCCATAAATTGGAAACGGAACATTACTGAGCCGTTAACAAACCTCAGAGTTGGCCTTTATTATTGCTGTTCTACTATTCCTTTGAGTGTACTTTTACACTTACAAAGGAGTTGTAATTGGCCATTATGCAGACACACTGCACATGCTAGATTCATTTAACCGTATGCGGACCGACACAATGAAATGCCAGAGCAAATCCAAAACAGCCATTAGCATGCTAACAAAGACGTTAGTGCTTAATTTTGTATGGATGATACAATGTTTTTGCTAATTTGCGTTGGCACTAGCATGCAATTCCTGCTTTGCAGTCTAACTTTATTCCCAGGGAATAGAGGCGTCTTATTAAAATCTAATTTTGTGCACTCGTCTCCAAAGAACAGGCATTTAATGAAACAGGAATGCGCGGTCTCTAATGAGCACAAGGCTGCAAGAAGTTACACCGAAGATCTAATTCTCGGGGACTTTACGGAACAAACATATTGGGCGATTTTCAAAGCTGTCTCCGCCGCCGCCACCTACAACTGCTGTGCTACTTTTGTTTATCCCGTTTTGTTGCAGAGCGACGACGACAGCGACGAGTTCATTCCAAGGCGTACGCGTTCAATCTTCCTGGGGAAAAATGTGATAATCTCTTCTCTCAATTATGTCTGTCGTACTGTATGGTGCAGGTTTCAAGGAAACACGTGCAGTGAGATCATGGCTGTATTAATTAAACTAAGTAAAACTTACTGTTATATTAGCAGAATTAGAGCAGGAAACTTTACACAGTAATTATTTATGCAGTTAAAACAAAGACGTATCCCCATGTGGAAAATGTTATCATCCCTTAAATGACTAAAAATAGAATCAGGTGCTCTTAAACAGGTGCAAATGATAAAAAAGTTTGTTATTCCTACAGGGTCTACCCATGCATCACACCCAGACACATGGTCAGGACCAAACATTCAGGTGTGTGATCATCCATAATGACTTTTTTTTTTTCTTTCCTGTGGGGCTTTCCAACACCCATGGATGAAAACATATGGGTGCACAGATATCCTGCAAATAAAGAGGACTTCAGTCTGCTGCCAGTCTGTTTCGATGAGGTCATCTTCAAACCCAGAGTTAACACTAAGTGATGCGCAGGCATCTCTTTCCGCTGTCAAAGCACACATCAGCTGCAGCTTAAATTGGACCCACATGGTAGCTCGGGAAGGTTTGATGAGTAGAAGACAAGCACACCACTTGCTAGGTCTCTTTTCGTGGCGCGGGGGGAATCGAATCCCCGAAAGGTCCAGTCCCAACGAAGGCAAACTCATCGACGCTGGCTTTTTTAATAAATCAGTGCAGAGGTGGCGGGCGTCCGCCGGAATCGAGCTCTGTTCTTTCGAACTCAGGAAGGTTTTTCCGGGGCGACACCGGGATGAAGAAGAACACTACTACAACGGCAGTGCATCCTGCGGTCGGGTGTTTAATAAAACACAACGCTGCTTTTGAAAAGATCAGCCTTAATCATTTGTGAAGTATTATAGAGTAGTTTGGGGATGCCTTATTGCATCAACAAGCCTCAGGCCACAGCTTTTTTTTTAGCTTATTAAATGACACATTTCTCAGTGTGAGCTCGCCCCGCTACCTTCTCTCACTTTGATAGAAAGAGGTGGTGAGCCTTGTAAATATACAGTTACAAAATAATTTACCTGGCTGTGACTATGAGTTTACACTAAAAGCAACGCGGTCAACAAGTAACCTTTCATCTCTCACAGAACTGAGTCACATAAATCATCTTTTTCTTTTTTTTTTTTTCATGTATGCGTCTACTTTACTTTGATATTAAGTCCTCAGCCACCAGACAAATTTACGCTTCAAGAAACATACTTTGATGCAGTAATGCCAGCAAAGCGGAGTGTGAACTGGGTTAGATCAAAGGGTGATTCATATCAGTACTCGACTCTCAAATCTGTCCTCCACAAATGCTCGCAGAATCTGTCTTTCCTCCTTTATTAATAAAATCCCTGCAGCCACGAGAACGAACATTCGCGTACAACCATACTGACGGTGGGTGGGCGGGCGGTGGTGGTGCAGCCCGGAATTTCATAGCAGTGTAAATATACCACACTTTCTTCCAACGTGGCTATAAAAATATATATATATTTCACAATCTGCTGCAAAGTGCTCAGCTCTCTTTGGATAAAGTTGTGGTGTTTACACCCTGAACATTAGTATGGGAGGCGATAGCTAAGTTGCCTTCCAAACGTATCGCCAATTTGAACTGAATTTGAGGAAAATCGGCAAAAAAGAAAATGCAAGCATGGTCCGTTTGTGAGTGGTTGTTTGATAGAGATGAGCAGTAGGTGGCGCTCATCCTCCAGTCGCATACTGTAATGACTTCCCAGGGATGTACTGGACCAAATTAGACAACTCCTGGATATTTTAAAGTCATTTAAAAGAACTCCATCAAGTCGGCCCCCTTCCCAAAAATCTTTACAAACTGAGGTTCAGTGAAATCAATACAACACACATTAGGAGTACAAACACGGATAATATGGCGGACATGGTTGTATTCATTGCTGGATTTCCAAAATGCCAGTTTATGCCACAGAAAAGTGTTTTAGTGACACCGTCTGTCCTCTGTGGGAAGTTTGGGTTGCCATATGTTCATGTTTAGGATGTTATGTATTTTCGCCTCGTGACTCCGCGCCACCCAGACAACAACATCATTTTCCACTCGGGATAAATTGCCCTGGACTTTCCTCTCCATTAAGAAAACATCATTATGTCAGGGTGGGGGAGTGCACAGCTTTTAAATGAAATGAGAAGAGCTTGATTTGATTGGCTACGATTGATGCCAGAACCTGACACGGCCACCGATAATGTATTCCTAATCAAACCCAGTTTTCAGCTCCGGGTACAGGTGCCAACTGTGCCACAGGTGCCTGGTTCCTGGATGTGCACGAGAAGTCACATCCTGTGCAACCTGCACGGTCGACTGCACCGTGTATCATGCACCACTGATTGTTTTTTTTCTCTCACATGCATGCATATATTAAGAGCAGCGTTTGGATTGCCTGGGTATTCTTATATCTCCGAAAATTCCCTTTGTGGAAACACCGTATCTCTGATACGATACTGCTTTTGATTTGTCATAATCAAGCAAGTCAACTCTCAGCCCTTCCTCCTGCCTTGCCAGACAGTTAAGCTTCATAACTCTGGCCGCACCAAAAAACAGTCGCCGTGTCCTGTGATGTTGTGGTCTGCTTTGTCCGTTTTCTCGCTACCATGACTACAAACACTACTGCGAAGCAGAAATGTGGATAAATGATTATGACACAAAGTACTGCGCGTCAGGTTCGCTTGATAAAGGACTTTGCGGCAGCACTTACCGGAACTGTTGCCCATCATGAAGATTGCATTGTTGCTAGCCATCTGTTTTGAGCGCGAACTGACGCGCATTCTGGTGGAATTGAAGTCGGGCTCCTTATCACACAGAAGCTTATTGACACTGCCAAACGTGTCCCTTTGGAAATCCAGCGCGCTGAGAGCTTTGAAGGCCGCAGAGTTCCCAAACCTGGCCATCTGGATGCAAGACAAATCAAGAGAATACGTTTGATAAAGTCATCCAAAGGTAATATAGTCATATGAATTTCCTGCGCCGGTGTATTGGTGTATCATGATACAGGAGCAACACTAACCTCCCGGATCACTGGTAACGCATCTTGGGTGAGTTTCATCAATGTCGCCCTGTCTGTAGCATTCAGATCCAAAGCTGAGGGTAACTAAAGGAAGGAGTGAACAGTTGGTTTGTATACATGTGCATGCACAGACAAAACCTGGAAGAAAGCAATAATCCAGTGCATATTATGCTTGAAGGAATGTCCAGGGCTGAATATTTTCAGTTGCCCTGGAGAAAAACAGTTTAAAAAAAAACAAACGAGGCTATTTATTATAACATCCAGAAAATGTGAGTTCTGTGTCAGCCTTTCCATTCAGGACACTACATTAGCGGTACACATAGTAATTTGCGCATCTTGATGTGTAAATTGAATCCTAGCACCATCATCTTTGACACCGGCTGAAAAAAAAAAGAAAAAAAAGAGTTGCATTAAAATGTTACTGTGTGTTGCAGTGACATTCTGAACGTACACAGTATGTGTCCAATTAGAAGGAGTAAATGGCGTGCCCTTTTAACCACCGTCATTTTCATGCATCAAGTGTCAAGTCGAGGCTCAGGAGGGTCTGTATTGTCTTTCAAGCAATTAAAATTACAAAGCTTATTAACGTATGAAAGATACAGGATGACGGGGAGAGGAAAGATGAGAAGGCCGAGGGAGGTGTGGAGAAAAATAGAATAAGTATTTTTTTAAGGCGAAACTCTGTCCGCAAATCGAAGTCAATTCGAGCATGGCTTGGACGACAGCCTGCCGATCGATCCGAGTCTCGGGGCGCGTTCACTTGAGATCGCTTTGACTCTCCGACATGCAGAGGAGACTTTGCGAGAAAGCGCGGGAGTCTTGGAGATCATTTGGAGGGAAAACAGCTGAAAATCACCTGCGAGCAATCAATGGAAGAAGAGGTTTCAGCAATGTCACAATAGGAGGTAGATAAAGTGAACCCTGGCGCAGCACCGATTTCTCAAGCTCGTTTGTTAAACTCAATTTGCTCTATTACCGAACACCCCGGTGGTTGTGTGTGTTTATTTCTCTAACCGAGGAGGCTGATTAGAAAAAAAAAAAAAGATTCTACATATTTCCAATGGTTCAATTTGTGGAGAGAATTAACTGCGAGGGAGATAATGCTATCAGAGACGCACGCTGACATTTGGATGACCATTTCTGATCGCCGCGTACACGCGACTGCTTTTTCTCTTTCCCGCCTTCCCTGTGCGTTGCGTTCCGCAACGACTTCCAGAGACACAAACATGTGGAACCAATGTCTAAATCTACCTGAGTGATAAACCCCTGACTTCCTTCCCGTGTCCTTTTCTCTATGCTGTCACCGTTGTTATCACAATCATTCAGCAACGTCAAGCTGTAAGTGTGAAGGCTTGATGTTCTTTTCCATCCATTTGCTTGCGGCGCCGAAGAGCTTTTCCACCATATCTTGTCTGGCTTCTCTGTGTTTTTTTTTCTTGCTTTTTTTTCTCCTCCCGGTGTCTGAAAATGCCTGTGGGCTTAAATTGTTCAAATGCTCTCTCCTACGAACTTCCTGCCTTATCACTTATTTATTGGATTTGCTGTACCATATATTTTCTCTCAAAGATAAACTCAAAGGAGAGTGCGGGCTTTCATCATCCCAAAGGGAACTCGGAGATTTAAAAGAACTGAAGGAAACATTGGTTCTAATAAATAACTCCCTGATTGCATGCATTCGAGTAAAATCACTCGAAGACAAAGAGGTGCACGTGACAGTTTTAAGCTTAAACCCGATGGGACAAAAATGATTTCCATTCAAAATGGAAGAATTAATAATAATAAAAGCACACACTGAGATAATAGTGCAGCAATAAAAAAGGTTTTCCTGTCAGTTTGGTCATCAACAATTCTTCATCTCTCGCAGTCACAAGGCCAGACAAGCATAACGCTTCACTTTTGAACTGGCTACTCAATCGGCTGGCACGGAGCTTCACTGACTTTTAATTCAATTTACTGCAAGCCGAGCGAGAATTACAGGCCGTACGCCCACGTGCAAATTGCGACCGTATTAAGCTGCGGGCGCTGTTTTATCTTACAGTATGTAATTGATAGAACGTCCGTGCTGAGAATGAAGTTCTGCAGCCGTGTTTATTTCCTCTTATTTTTCTGTCAGTCCCGACTGTGTATGATAAAAATGCCAGAAAGAAGGCTCCACCGACACGCTTCATTTTTATTTGAGCATAAAGGTTTGCTCAGCAGTTCAGAACCGCCGTTTGTACCAAAAACTCTGCGCCAACTGACCCACCCGGTAGTTTAGAAACGGAAATGTATCAGCGGCAAAGATTTATTTGTCCATGAGTGATGATTTGTGATTTTTTTTTTTTTTTAAACCAAGTCATAGCCAAACCGAGCCACACAAACAGAAATATATTTTTGCACTATCAACAGAAATATCTGTGTGGGCCGCGAGGTTACACGACCGCTTGTTGCTGTGACTGTTTACACTCTGGCTCCGTAAATGAGGTACAGCTAACACGAGCTCGGGCACCTCCTTTGTGTGACGTGAGGTGAACGCTGAGCTGGTCAGGAGCCGCCGCTGACTCTGCAGGTGTATGTATTGTTGTTGTCCAGTAGATACCAGGTTGTCCGAAAACCTTTTTTTTATTTTCAGGCGGACGAAAAAACTTTTCAGAAACCGGCTTAGAAAATAAATCTGAAATGTGGTGAGACACGTTTTCCATTACCAGAGAGGAAAATCAGTGCGTACACAGTCATCAGTGAATCAATATTAGTATTACATGGATTGTGAGCGAAAGATTTTTTAGACTTTTTTTGTGGTTTAGAGCCTCGATACTCGTTTTTTTCCACCGCAGTTGGTAAACTATCCGTAACACGGCTGTCTTACAGGTTTCCACTTCGCACACTGGCCTTATCAAAGCTATTTTACCATTTTAGATCCAGCGTAACTCAGGCTAGAGGCCTGACACAGACATGCATGTATCAGTCTGAGTCTTTGTCCCAAAACTGCAATTTAAATGGCCGAAATGGCCAATAGGAGGCCGCAGTCTGGATCTGATTGGAGCGTCAAGCTGTGGCTTCATTGAGTTGAACCCCCCATTCTCTTTTGAAACATACAACAGCTTCAGCATGTTCAATTTGACTTTTAAGAAAAAGTCCTGATGGAGGGTTCAAATGCATTTAGTTATTCTTCGGTTGAATCAGGGCTGGCTGATACATCACAAGAGTTTAAAATTTACATTTTTAATACCACCTTCATTAGCCCAGACAGTGTAATGTGTAAGAAGATTAAATGTCGATACTGTTGAGCATTAATTAGTCATGTAAAAATGTAGACATCATCGCCCGTACTACTGCTGCAGTGTGTCACCTTCAGGCTAATTAGTGTAAACGCAGTTCTCCAACTCTTCAGCTTCTTTGTGTCAGAATCACAAACGAAAAAGTCCCATCAAACTCAAATTAAAAAAAACTTGGGAGATCTGTTCGTCGTGCGGGGGCGGCGGCAAGAAGAGCTCACCTCAGAAAGCGCCTTCCTCGGATCCAGGTTCTGCAGGAATACTTGTTGGCTGTTAATCAGCTGCTGTGGAGTGAGGGAGCAGCTGACATTTTGAAAAGCTTCTTTCTCAGCTTGGCTGTTAAATTGGACATACTGATCCAGATCTGTCCCCTCGCACAAGATGCTCTTGAGGTTGCCCGGCCTCGGGATGTCCATCACCTGGAAAATAAACACCGACTTTGGTAGGAGTTGACAAACAAGGAAACTTTACATCTGGCCACATTTTGTTTTATTGACATGTGCTGTAGGTAGATGGCACGCACAATCACGTTTCATTTTAGTGCATCCTTATCCTTATTTATCTCAGATCATTCCTCTAATGAAGACCGACATGCAATGCGTGTACACAACCAGTGGCAAATGAAACAACACACACCACACACATATAGATATAGGCAGCGACAGCTTGAATCATCTCAGGCAGTAGACAGTGACACCAAGCAAGACAGGAAGAGTAGCAGAGGACAGAGAACAGCTCATCAACTTGTACTTTCTGGGCACATAGCACAGTTTGCACCGGAGCCCACTGCAACTATCAGAACGCCTCGTGCACAGCGGGGATCTTTTAATCATCGCACATTGTATTTAAGCATCCTTGTCAATGTCAGTGAAACATAATTACCTTCTTGCAAGCTCATTTGATATTACTTGCTACATACCACAGTATCAATCGGGGAGCATTTAGAGACAAGACATTCTTATTGCCGTTGCAAGTTCATTTCATTCCAAATTACTTACTGTAGGCATCATCAAACGACTTTTTCTGTCAAGCAAATACCACAGTCTGCTTTGATTAGAACTGTCAAGACAAGGAGTCCCAAAGGCAGTCCCGGGCCAGGACATTTTATTTTTAAATGTTCAAGAATAACACTCTTGGCAATCTTGGTCTTTTGAACATTTTGGTTTAAATTCCGTCATGCACAATGGGAGGTAAAAAGAAATAAATAGATCTTTTTTTTTCCAAAGCAGATGGGATCCTCAGTGGATCGGCACGGAGACAGAGAAGCGGAATGATACTCACTGAACTGAGTTTAACCTCCGCATTCATGAGGCTTTGGACCACTCTTGGTGGCACAGACAAATTCTCCTCCAGATGAGTGGAGAAGGTCTCATTGTCTCTGAGAATCCTCCCGAGGATCACTGGTTTGCCTTAAACATACGGATGGAGAATCAATACCTTTTTGCAGAACGGCAATTTATACACAGCAAAAAAAAAAAAAAAAACTAGGACACACAACAAGAAATACAGTGTGCAGAAGTGTACTCGATGTTTACATGTGCTCTGGAGACCGGACAGAGATGGATCGTAAAGGTTAAGTCTTATTTTCATAGTTTTATCCAGGAGACACCTGCACTGCAGATATTTTATAGCCAATCCTGCAGAGTCTCTGTCTCTTCTTTGTCCATCCTCCTGCATACTACAGTTGACAAACACGGGTGCAGTAGCGCGCCATTTGTCCTCGTGTACACTGAAGCCGTCGATGCAGGAGGGCCTGCCGTGTAACTAAAAGAACGGCGGGCCTTTCACCGCAATGAGAAGTCGATCTAACCAAAGCACAAGAGGATTTATCCTGTTGCTGAGAGGACAAGGCTGAAGTGAAGGTCACTGCCTTCTAAATCACTGTGGTGCAGTTGCTGAGTATAGTGTTATACTAACTGTTAGAAACAAAGTCCAAATCTATGAAAATAAGGCGTCAAATGGATGAAGAAAAAAAAAAGAAAATCAAGAATGCAAAATTCTTGATAGCTTCCTGATTGAATTTTGCTACACATGAAGCTTGGAGTGGCATTACAGCCTGATGAATTTAATTTTAAATCAAGCTTCTTCTTCTTCCCCCCCCCTTTTTTTTTTTTTGGGCTGTTGCAATTAAATCCTTCATCGGTGCAAGTAGGGGTTGAACACTTGAGTTGCACGAGAGGAGATAATTTGTTGCTAAACATCTAGCAGATTGTTAACCAGCCCATTTTCTCCTGATTAGCTGCCCACAGACAGTGAGGATTTTAAAGAGCCGGCTCCAACATTCTTCCCCCGTCACAATGGCTTCACATAGCAGGGGCCCCCCGCTATACTCACACACACTGGTGCGCATGCTGAATCTATGCAACATGTGTTTTCCTCTTTGCGGGACTCCGGGACTGTTGAGATGATGAAGGGGTTACGTAATTTAATTAGATTAGCCCATTTGCAAGTAAAATACATGCAAGCCAAGTCATTATCGGGATGAGGGGAGGAAGTGACTTATATCGAGTTACGCAAAGGTTCAATTAAGATAAATGTTTGGTAGGAAATAACAATCATTCACTATTGTCTGGGATTAATTACCCTGCGCTGTTTACAGTCCACGCAACACCTCCCGATTCCCACTCAACACATTATTATGCCCCTCATGAATGCAAGAGCATCAAAATAGGTGGAAAGGGTTAGGTCACGGGGAAGCAGAACATGCTCTGGGCTCTTCCTGAACACTGCTGCCTTTCTGATTGAAGTGACCACCTGAGTCTTTTAATCAACCTTTGGTTAAAAAAAAAAAACAAAAAAAAAGGGGGGACAACACATTCGCCTTTGCCATTTTAGTCTTTTGATTGTACTCCATTCCCCATTCTTGTTAATGACCTTTTGTGCTCTCGCGTCAGACACCGAATGCCATTAATTATACCCGGGCTTAGATCTTTGATGGATTTAATCTTGTATATTACAAGCCGACGACCCCAAAATGCAAATGGCCCGGGAGCCGTTTGTTGAACAGCAACCCCCCCCCCCCTCACCCCTCCCTTTGTCTTTTTGTAAATTAGGTACCGTATGAAAATCTGAATATCATCAGGCTAAATGAGCCTAATGCAAAGCAGCAACTTATCAAGACAAACGATCTGTCAGTCTGCATGGCAAATTGCATCATAAATAATCGCGCCATTGTTTTTGAGGGATAAAGGGGAATAACAAATCCTCCAACTTGTCATCCACATGAAGGGGATACTTTCCTTGATGGAGAGTACTTAATAAAGGCATAGCAGAGTTATTGTTGCTGAGGCCGAGTATTTTCTATACCCAATTATTTTTTGAACCATTACTCAATAGCTATAAAAAAATTTATATCAAGGAAGACCGCTCTACACCTTGACACCGCCGCTTTTCAACAGTTTCTCTTTAAGTGTTTAATGACAAGGTCCTTTCTTGAATAGTTTCAATTCTTTGAGGTCACTGTATCAAGAGTTTGGTATTCAAAATCCTCTTACTATTGCCAGGCGTAGACTGCGACAGGACTGAATTCCACTGGTCGATGGCATCTGCTAGCAACTGTGCCTTACTGAGAATGGATCTGTTCGCCACGAGGACTTGCAGCTCTATCAACATCCCGGAAATTCTGGTTCAGCGGAGAAACAAAAGAGATCATAAATAGTTAATAATCAGTTCGTATGTGCGTGTGTATGTACGACGTCTTGCAGAAAGATAGAAAGATATTGCAGAAAAGGAAACATCCCACCACGCACATGGAATTGTTGAAGTTATTCACTTGGCCAGGCGTCTCCCCCGGCGTTGGATAGTTCAAACAGGGATTGTCGATGTTACACATCATGCCTTGAAGCCAGGGAAGCACGCCAGCGGATGGCATGGCTTTATTTGGGTAGTGACCTACAGGAATAGAGGTCAGTACTTACTGTAGTATTCATCTATCTGGCTACTTGGCTAGCAAGCCGTCGGTTGTAAATATAGATGCAGTGATTAGGTTTGTATGTTTTACGTTCATGCTAGGTTAGGTTTTTTCCTGCCAATCTGATATACAGGCTTACATTAACTGTGGCGTATGAGTTGTGGAATGTATGGAAACACATTTCAACCTGAATACTTACTTGAAAAGCAGAGTCTAACATCACAGCCACACTTGTACTTACATTGGCCTTTGTAAAATGGCTTGTTGGTGGAGCGCACCCACACCAGGATGAAGAAGAGAAACAGGGGCCATAGCACTTCTACGACCAGCCGCACCTGCTCAAAGAAGAAGTGCTCTTATTTTCATAATGACTTCATGAGATACATATTTGAAACACGTTATGGCTGACATCTTTTGTACTGTTTCCTCATGACATCGCTCATATTGTCAAAGCAAATCTCTCCAAAGGTACGAGATGGATGTGAAGATGTGCGGGGTGAAAAGTAAACAGAGGCCGTTGTGTCTGTTAACGATTGACTGTGTGTGTCCACGTGAGTGTGCTCACAATATATAGCTGCACATGTCATGCTACATGTGTGCTGTTAGTCTTGCTTTTGCACAAAGTAACTAACGGGATTGAGCGACAGCCGCTGCCTGCGACTCTCCAAACAATGGCGATCGCACGCGTCTTATCATCTCCTTACCAGCCACTTCTTTCGCTTTAATACAACCCATTTTAATACCTGAAGGCAGGTAGCGTGCCGTGTAACATGCCAGACTTTTATTTCAACCTCAGGGAATGGGTGAGGAGAGAAAAAAAACCCTACAAATGGATAACTGTTCACCGGGTTGTTTCTCAGATTTTTCCCCTAAGACAAATAAGTTTTCACATATATATCTTAAGCACATTGGGTTTTTATACCTAAAAGCAAATGTATTTAATAAACACATCTACGGTACAAACTTATTTTTACCACTGCTGTCACTGTGGGAACAGCAGTAAAGAGCACCAAAGCATTCTCGTTTCTTTACATGAGGCAAGGTGCACGTCTAAAAGCTGTAGGCCGAGTAACATTTGTGCAACAGTAGATTTCACTTCATAAAGGCAATTCACCCCTGTGGGGAAGCATTTTTAGCGGGGAGTAATATCCACCACGGATGACATCCTGTGAGCTCTTACAACGCCGCGGCTCACTCTTCCTTGACTCTCAACCCAACGCGCTCTGCCATCTAGGCTTTTACGGGTCCCTTGGCATGCCATCGCTCAGCATCCCCCCCCCCGCCAAAGCCGCGCTCTCACCCGCCGAGCCCTCTCCGCCAACCTCAGCTGACCCGGTCTGCCTGCACACACTCATCCCTCCCAGCATCTCTAGTGGAGTGACCTGCATGGAGGAACCAGCTGGAAGCCTCCAGTCAGCCAAATCCATGGTCCTACTTTGGTGACATGTTTAGACACTCTGCCCGATGACACACATTAGCACAAATAATAAGAGAAGACCTCTATGTGCAGGTTGTTGTCTTCATAAATAAACCGAAGGGCAGGCAGGGGGGAAGAAAAATACTATCCATATTGCTTGTTATGCCACTGCTCCATGGGAATCTTATGAATTTAAGTCAGGTTTGTGCGATGGAATAGAGATGAGGGCTGGGGGTTGAGCACATTTCATTTTAGTTCAATGGCATATAGTGAAATTTCAATTCTATATAGATTTTTTTGTCAATGAATTACAGATGAGAAAATTACAGAAAATCATACTGCATATATTTCAAAGAAACTAGATAGAATTTCTAATTCTGTCCTTTAATTCCCTCCAGTCTGTGTGTCAGAGAGGATGTAGTTCTGCTGAGAGGGTGAATTATCATAATGTATTCCAAAGAAAAGGCATCGAGAGGGAACACAGAGATCATGGGGACTTTCTCAATGTCTGGCTCCCCAGGCATTTGCCATCGGACACCAGCGTCTTTGTGAATAGATAATCTCCTCCTATGAAATTATGTGAAATACTGGACCATAAAATCAGTTTCATGCCTGTTATAAAATCTTAAAATGCTTGGTGAGGCATTCATATAATTGGTCATTAACCTCCACAAGCCCTCCAGAAGCACCATTGTCCTTGCTAACTCCCACTGGTTTTGTCTAATAACAATATTTCATGTTGACATTGGCCAAATATTCCACATCTCATGCACAAAACCACCACTGTCCCCTTCCATATTTTAGGGGGAAAGTAGGCACATATTTCTTCCTCACACAAGAGATACCAGCCAGCCCTTTTGGCTGGTTGATAAAATTAACAAGGGGAATGTTTCCCAGATACAAAGTTATAAACTTGCAAATGATTTCGCCTTGACGTATTCCAAGAAAGTATGAACTCTGATGAAAGAGGACTTTTTTTGGGAAAGACGTCTTTTGTTCTATAGACGCACTGCTCTGCGTGTGTAACAAAACAAGTGGGTGGATATAATCCCTGTTTTCACTGCAAGGGTATAAATCAAAGAAAACACGCAGCTCTTTGTAACAGATATATCTGCCTCAGAAATGACTCATGTGGCTAACTAGATTCCTTGACAACTTCTTATGACCCTTGAGATACTGTTGCGACACATGGTGCGACTGTTATCTTCCTGCAGCATGTGACCTCTTAGCCAGTGCGGGTGACATCAGAGGCAATAATATCCACCATATATCATTGGCTGTTCATGTGTGGGCTAGTGTCTGTTAGGGGGATGAGAAAGTAATGACTGGGGTAAAGGGAACTAGCCTGGGCAAAGGGACAAAAGAGACTTACTCTTATGAGCAGGGTTAAAATATTATGTGAAAAGTTTTCTAAAGTCAAACAGCAATGCCTATTCAAAAAGTTAAATCTAAATTTGAAGTCCATTTAGAGTGGAGTTTGTCAGACCAAAGAAGAAAGTGTTATTAATCACCTAGCCTAATTAAAATGAAAAATATCTTTGGATTTATGAAAGCACGTCTCAAAATCTGTCACTCGTGGGAGCAGTCAAGAAGCAGTTTTGAAGCGACTGAAACGTGTCAGATGAGTCCAGAAAATGACACGATTGTAACAACTTTGAAACACTCTGAGCGAAATGAATTTATCTCTATCTCTCTGCTAGGGGTGCAGGGGTACGCTCAGGGTGGCCTCAGCGTGTCATCGAGCCGCCCTTTAAGGACCGCCCACAAAAATCCTGGACTGAAAACTGGTGAAAAACTGTTTGAACCTCTAACTGCACATTTCAGTGATATATTGTTCAAAGTCTTTTCACGTTAGCTATTTTCCAACATATTTAATGTGTTTTGAAAGACTTTAAATCAACGTAATTTAGACAGTTATCTGCGTTTGAAGTATTTTCCCTTATTTTTTTCCCAGAAAATCAAAGGTGCACGCAGGTGTAATGTCTTAAAGCAGTTGTGTCATTGAAGTCGAAGCACTGAAAGCTTTCAAAGTGTAAGAGCCCAAAGCAGTTAAATTTTAACTCCAGGCAACCGCTTTAACATTTGTAGAATAAGCACTGGAAGCGGTTGACCTGTCAGTGGAAGTTTGAAATATGAAAGCAGTTAAAACATCAGTTGAACTGTGAATGATGAAAGCAGTTAAAATTTCAGCTGAAGTAAAAAAAAAAGGGGGCTGAGATAGTTTAAGTGCATTGTAAAGGAAAGGAAAAAAAGGAAATGTCAGTGGCTGTATTTGAGCTTCCAGTCGGAGAGTAAAAATTAATAACCATTAATTGCCCGGTGACATTTTTGCAAACTGCAGTGATACTACACTTTTGTGCAACATTGCCGAGGACAATGTTGTGACCGTGAGTTTGCAAGAAGAGCCAGGGAGAGTGTTTGCCCTTCAAACAAAGAATTTAACATTCGTCACCCCCCTCTCCCAATCTATTAGGCCAAACACTGGCTTTGTTAGAGCTAAAAAAACAGGCAATGTGACATAAAGTGCACAAGTGATAGATCTCCAAAAATTGAAGGTGACACTTAAAATTGGTTAGCATTAAGGTAAGATTGTTCTTGTTCTCTTGTGGGAGAGTTAAAGGTGGCTTACTTCTATAGGAGACTATTTTCATTGTAAATCCCTCCTATTACCTGACCCACCCATGAATAACTTAGTTGCCCTTGATAACACAACCCAGGGACCATATTCTCATTTTCCCTCCATTGCTGACCAATTTTAGCAGATATACGCTGATTTGCAAAGGGGGTTGGTGAGCACAAGTGTACCTTTTGTCTCTTCCGGAGAGTGAAGTTCTTCCACAGGAGCAGAGTGAACTGTGTCAGGAGACCCATTACGGCTTATCCTGGCAATATCCTGCCAAAGCGTCGCTATGGCAACTGGCCCACTTAATAAACCCTGGAGGGAATAAAAGGCAGAGTTTGGTTTTAATACAGAGGAGCAATGCATCTTGGGGGACTGCCACTAATCATTCACTTCCCCAGGCCTTAGGGCTTATGGTGCAGCACCTGTTCTAAGAATTATTATAACCTACACTCAGCAAATCTCAGGATGGGAAAATGTCTCAGCACGTGGATCTACGGGATAAGAATCTTTATTAAAGACCATGTGGTTGTTTTACTTAATGTACTACATCTAAAATTATTAGGTCAAAACCGAAATCTCTTCCTTTCTCATAAAAGGGGATGAGGCAATGTATACTGTCTCTCTTTGTCACTACAAATCCTCTGTCGATTAATCTTCTTTTTTTTGTTGACCGGAGTAAAATAAAAGACAAAACCTATATGGGCAACTGCCTCACTTTTCATGTGAACCAAAGATTGCTGTTAAATATTTATTGTGGGTTTTACTAGCCACTGAACACTGATTATACAGATAATAAACAAATAGATCCGCCATGGCATTTTTACACTGCTACATCAAGTATGACCTTTATTAAAAAACTCCACGACTGACAGGCCGATAAATGAACCGTAGTCAAAGGGGAGACTGTCGTGGGGTCCTATTGATCACTGCAGGAATGTTACCTATATATATATATATAAATATATAAGGGCGGCCGCGGCTCAGAAGGTAGAGCAGGTCGTCCATTAATGTGTGTGATTAATTACTTTCTGATGAGCAATTAACACCTTGCATGGCAATCTCTGCTGACAGTATACGAAAGGGTGAATGAGATGTCTGATGTAAGAGCGCCTTGAGTGGTCGGAAGACTAGAAAGGTGCTATGTAAGTACAGTAATTAGCTCAAAATATGTTTTTAGGGTACATATTTTCACACTTTATATTGAAACTACATCTTCATTCCATGTTGTGGACTGAAAAGATGAATCACTGAAATACACGCGCAGTAAACTTTGTTGGAAATCTGAGGACCAAAAACTTTAAAATGGAAGGGATTGCTCCAAAACCTTCAAAGAGTCGAACTATGAATAGTTAATATTCAAGTTAGCTACCTGGCTGTGTGTAAAACAGGTTGTAGAGCACTTCTGCTGATGCTCTGTCGAGTCTTTTAAGATGGGAGTCTGTGTACAAGGTGGGGCAGGTGGGGATGGGGATGCGCTTTTTAGCCCAAGGGTAGTCCTGACAAATGTGCCACCGTTTAACGCTCCATTTCCTCTTTCTGTACTGGTTCCATCTTCCCTCTGTGTGTTTACATTATTTACTGCTACTTCATGGATGTTTTATTTACTGTCATGGGAAAGATGAGGCTCTCTCGCTTCCAAATGGCCAAATGAGAGCTCTAATGGGCTAAAGAATCGGAGCGCTCAAGGCCATTCAATAATCTGTCACAGAATGCTGGTGAGATGGTAAGTAGCTGAGCGCAGACACTCCTGACTAACATTCTGTATTATTTGGGATACCAATTTGCAGTGTTGCACAGGTTCTTATTGCTGTTGCTAAGCTATCAAATGCATTACATGTTTTTGACATTTACCAGAGACTGCTGTAGAAGGAACGTACTACAATCACATCACCTCCTCCACAGCAGGTTTTCTTGTACTCATTATTTGCCTTAGCTCTCAGTTCATGGGTTGCTCCATATAGGGAGGAGAGTATAGAACTGTACATGGGTAAACCAACCAAAGAGGCCTAGTGTGCGCATGGCCACTCAGCTCCATCAATGCTTGTATAATTGAGTATGTGTTGCATTCGCTTGCACTTTCAAGGCTTGTTTTCTGGAACATTAAATGCACAAGAGAAGGACAGCCTGGTACCACCTCCACTCGGAACTCACGTCAAGCATGAAGGGTAAACAACATCTCTAAGAATATACTCAACCCATACGTCAAAAATGCGTTTGTGATCTGAGAAAAGATTGTGTGTGTGTGTGTGTGTTTGGGTCATGGAATAGCCCAGCTCAAGGACTCTTTTTCAATTCCACATCTAAAGAACAGATAACAAGTAACAAGAGAGGGGATGATTGTGATTTGCATTGCAGCCGCAGTGTTGCAGAACACAGTGAACACAGCTCTCCAGAGAACAAAAAGCGTACAGTGTGAAGAGTGTTTTCCAGATCATCTTTTTAATCTACAGCTGGGAGCAAAGAGAATAATTGAAATAAGTTCTTCTTTGCCACTTTTTGGACTTGTGTTTCACAAGACTGCGGCCATCAGGCGCCGGCATCAGCTTTTCACGGTGTCATTAGTTCCAAAGAAAGCCGCATGAAAGAACCAAGGACGGGAGAAGAAAGCAGTGATACTAAAACGGGGGGGGGGGAGTATTGAGAGGGTATAAGTGCTGATTCATGCCTGGCGTTTGGGGACAAGGGACAGCAAAGTGCATTATTTCAGCCCCTAGGATGATCGAAAGAGTAAACAGATATTTGTCATACAGCGTGAGAGCAGAGGACGGCAGAGAATGTCTGCGACATCCGTTACAAGGGGTCTGCTATAGCCCTCTGAAGGGTATAATGGTCCCTGTGCTACTTCATTCAATCTGCCTTTTTTCTTTTTCCATCTCTATCCCTGTCATGAGCTCCCCTACAACCTCGCTGCAGGTGCAATTCAGACTGCACGCTGTGAGAAGGAAGGCTCAAGGAGATACTCGGGTTATATGTTTTGCGTGAATGGTGAATTTATTTGAAACATTCTGATGAGTGACGACATTCTGTGACCACCAGCCTAATCATTTTCGGTGATTTAATTGCCGTGCAATTTACGACCCCTGATCGTGTCCTCCATTGTACAATCTGAGCTGATTAAATGTTCAAAAAAGAGGCATTAAGAGGACGCCAATTAAAGATCCAGTGTGTAGGATTTAGTGACACCTAGCGGTGAAGCTGCAGATTGCAACCGAATCCATACTCTCCCACGCCTCACCCTCTTGTTCCAAACATGCAAGAACTCTGGCTGCAAAATTCACATAAACACCAAAAGGACGTATCTAGATTAGTGTTTGGTTTGTCTTTTCTGGGCTACTGTAGAAAAATGGCGGTTCAACATGGCGGACTCCATTGAAGTAAAAGTAAAGGACTCATTTCATTCGTTCTTATTTTCAGGTGATTATACACTAATGAAAACAAACAAATAACTATTGTTACCAATAAATACTAATGTTACACACCGGACCTTTAAATTGTGTACAACAGATCCTTAAAAGTTTTAGCTTTAGGTTTGGGTAATACTTTTGGGAATACCTCATCAGATGTATTACTTTAATGGTTGTGATGACCTGGCGATGTGTCCAGGTTGTGTCCTGCCTCTCGAATGCCAGCTGGAATAGGGCCTGATAAGAATAAGTGGTTACGGGAACTGCACGGGTGGATGTCCTATTTTTTTTCTTTTTCTAAATGTGATATAACTGTTGCTCAGTTCACGTTTGACACTGAGCTCAGGGTGATGGGTGGAGGCAGCAAGACAATATGTAAATGTCGTAAAAGCAAAGTTGTGCAAATGGCAAACACTGAAAGATACGGTGTAAATACAATGTTTGATACATCTGAAGAATATATATAGTTATTTTTTCATCACATATCAGCTATTGCACAAATGATTTGCCAAAAGATGTGTTCTTTAAATATTAAGAATTCAGCTGCACAGGCTTCAAAATGGGTTTGAAACATTTAGAACTTCTTGCTCGCTCCTTAACAAGGAACGAAGGTTGAATTTAAGGGAGTTACAATGGATTCTACCAGTAACCCACTTTCATGGATAAAAAAAAAAAAACATCCATAATCCACTTGTTCACTCATTGTTCACTGCTGTTGCATTGTGAGCTTGAGATTCACAGAATCCAGTAGCCCTGGACACCGGCATTGGCACATTTGTCCAGTCTTGATCTCTCTGGTCCTTGTAACTCTGTGTTTGGCACCAGTGCGTCATCACATTGCTTTCATTTTCTATTCATTGCTACAGTTATAGCCATGCTGCTATAACTCCTTTTCCCCCCCCCACTGTCTGATTTCTGCAGCCTAGCTTTTTCTAAAGTTTCATCCACAATCTCAGCCTGTGGTACCTGACAGCCCCAAGTCCATGGCCACAATATCCATAGGCTTTCTACAGCGGTTTAAACCTTACTTATACCGGCACCGTGTTCTCCCTGGGGCACCTCTCTTGCCTGTCCCTGTGCCAGCTCTGCCAAGCCGATAGGGAAGAGAGTTTATTGACCCAAAGATGGATCTTGATTATCTTCCAGACCCTCACACTGAATTCACAGCAATATAAGTCCTCCTGGCATACACTGCTGTTACTTTTTTTTTTTTGGAGGAGGAGGAGGTTCACCTCATAGCTCAGCCTTGTCCCCACTATCCACATCATTACACAGCAACAATGCAAACCTCTAAAGTAGCAACATGGTCAGCGTGCCAACACAAAGCATCTAATGACCTGACATCAGGGGAGTCCACTTCCTCAGGGGAGGGCATATTTTCTCGCAATATATTTAACAGAAGCAGCTCGTAGTGACAATATGAAATATTTCATTCAACAAATGTAATCACGTAGCAGATAACAGGCCCCCAAAATGATAGTAAAATATCTAACATCAGTGTCCACATCAACAAATGAATTAATGCGCACTGAAAGCAGTGTAAGGGAAGATAAATAACGTTACGCACCTATTCATTTGCTTGCTATACTGACAGGGGCATACAACCATGATTACATATTTGGGATGAAAAATTACGCCTTGAGAGGACAACGTGGCAACACCACACTCCTGCACTCCGGTGTCAGCAGCACCAGGCACTTTTGCACTCATGTTAGTTTTTGAGGAGAACAAATAAATCTGGGGAATTTTGTCGCACCTGCACGAGGGATCTCTCTTTCTTTTTTTTTTTCCTAGAGCGAGAGCGAAAGACGAGTGCGCTGCTTATCCTTGAAAACCATTTAATTACCCGCTTATTAAATATATTTTTTAACACAGCCCCTAAAATGAGTAGCCTAATCAGATTGTCTGGCAACAGCTGGCGTGTAATTCAGATCCTAAAAACTTTTTACCTTTTTTTTTTTCTTCTTCTTTTTACTAGACTTAATTGTCTGCGTCCTTGTGTGTGAGTGAAAGACACGAGTGCACACGCCGGGTAAAAGTTAGCGCTGATAGAATTCAACTTGTTACATCAGGAATCAGCGTGCTCCCACTTCAGGGACTGATTCAACCGTTTTACAGCACGCCCCCCTTTAATCACAGTGACTTCAGCTGCAATACTGGAGTCTGTCAAAATGATATCACTGATATTAAGTCAGTCATTACAGGTAATTAGTTTAAGAGAAGCAATATTTCTAAGCTCTGGTAGCCGTGCTTCCTGGGGCAACCTGTCAATCACTTTTAGCAGCTAATTAGTCATTCATTAGAAACAAATGAAATGATAAATAAAAAAAAAGAAGGGGACTTAATGAACCATTAGGACATGTCATTCAAGGAAACATTGTTTTGCACATACAGTATGCAGTGCAAAGGTGCGCCACATCCCTTTTACTACTTGTTACATCAGTTTCGCCTCAGTGTAAATCATTAGCATTCAGGCGGTGTTGCTCAGCATGGGCTAAAGTTCACGGTCTTCCCCGCTCTGACTCAGCAAACCGAGCCCTTCCAGTACGAGCACGTTCAGGTTTCCTGGTATTTGGTCAATAACGATAACAAAACACAAATCGATACGTGTTTAATTTCCCTCTCTTATTGTGCAACCGCAAAAAAAAAGGTATCCGGTGAGATCCTTTAATTCCTCCTCGGCTGCTTCATTTCCATTTAAAAAAAAAAAAAGGAGCCAGCCCGGAGACCGGTTTATTAAATGCTTTTTTTTTTTTCAAATGAGATAAGCAGTTTTCAGGGCACTCTATTTGATCCACTGCAGACAAGCCGGGCGGAGGGAGGAAAGAAAACAAGAGACAAGTGTATAGATACCCGGGCCTGAGCCTGAGCTCGCCTCAGGAGTAGAGAGAGCGAGCTAGGAAAACAACAGCAGCAGAAGAAAAACAGCATCACAGGAGGCTCGGCTACAAAACACGTGTCCTGTTAGAGAAAACAAACTGTCAGAAACAACCTACCTCCAAGCTTCTCTGGTTCTCACCCATCAGCACATCTTAAGGCCTAGAGATGGATTTGACCAGTTCTTAACTGCGGTCCTTACAGTATGACTCACGTATAAAGCCACGCTTTACCTATCTCTTTCCTTCCCTATTTCTTCTCTCTCTCTCTCTCGCTATCTCTTTCCCACACACATACACGGTCCCTGCCTACCTCTAATACTTACCATCCCCTTTTACCTAGAGTCATAAAGTATGCAAATGACCTCTGCTGAGCCCGCCGTAGCGACTGTAGCCACAGTACTGTCACACAGCGGCGAGGAAGCACACAGGTGGTGTACGTTACACACACGCGAAGCCCCGCAGCAGAACACATATGTCTGCATCCCGTGGCCTTGTCTGAGTCACATGAGAGGCGAGGAGGGCGAGCGGGAGCAATGCCCTACATTTCGCTGGCCTTGTTTTTTCGCCTTCGCGGGGCCGTGTAAGTTTGTCTCACGGGGTGCCCGGCAGTAAACTTTGAAATTTAGTCACCTGTTGACTTAGCACAAATTATTCATGAGCTAATTAGGCCTAAACCTCATCTTTCTTTTTTTTTTTTTTTAATAAGCGGAGCGTCAATTAGAGAGGTTAGAGACCAGATGGGATCATGGGATGTGTATTTATTTACCATGAGACGGAGTCGGCCTGAAAATCTTGATGATGTTGTTGACGATCAACTGAATGTGTCACAAGAGGGGAGCAGCCAAGTGCAGCGACTGTTGGGTTTTATAGCAACTATATAATTTGGTAACAAGGGGGCTAAGAGTTTATTATGCTAGGTGATAAAGAATAATACCAAAGGTGCACTGGGAGGATATAATTATGTAGATGAGAGGGGTGTTTAGACGGGAAATAAACAGGGAAGCTTCACGGTGGATGATACTTTTGTGTTCCTCCGCAAAATATGTCACAAAGGCGACGGCGGGGATGATCCATTCGAGTTCTGCAGTTCATCATTCCCATGAAGAAGAGAATACGACATGGAAAGAAAACTTTTGACAAGTTCGAACGCCTAAATGAGATTTGAAAATATCTATTTTAAAAAAAAATCCTGTTCATGTCTCAAACGCTCGTCCTTCAATGTTCTTCCAAACAGCGGGAGAAAACTTTTCCACCCCTCTCAATCACCGAGGGGTCACTGCGACTTGTTCATGAGGTGCGGCTCTGTACTCTCAATTCGTTACACTCACTCACAGTCATGGAGCCCAGGTGAAACCTCGACTGGCCAAAAGTAATTGCTTCGACTAATGAAGTGCTGCCGCTCAAAAGGTGCCAGCGCGGTGGAGTACACCTGCTGTTCCCAGGTCAGTAAACCCTGTATTAGTCCAGCCATACTAATGAAAAACAAGGTGCACATTTGCAAAGGCTATACCTTGTAATTTGTTTCTTGCATACCTTAAGGAACAAACGATAAGGGGAACACGACCAGAACCTGACAAGAAGAAATGAGCCCGCAAGGAAGAGCTGGGTAAAGCAAACCCAATGAAAAATCCATAATGAAAGCAAATATTCAGTGTAGCAAATAGTTAATTTAACAGTTTCCATCTCTGAGGAGCTCAGCGGCGATACATTATTTACTGTCTCTGGGATGTCTACATAGAATGATAGGCAAGTTATTTCTTATTCTAAAGAGGAAAGCAGAAAACCGAAATTATTTAAAAGCTGAAACTCTGCTGGATTAAGTGTTCCCGCAGCATGGTAAAATGAAGTGGAGCGCTTGGATCAAACATCAAATCCTTCATCCATAAAAAAAACCACAAAAAACTGAGATTAGTCAAATAAAACAGGGAGAAATCAAGCTCACGCTTCACAAACACAGCTACCCCTACTGGCTCTCCAACTTTAACATCCTCATCGCCGTCTCAAGGCTCAAATCATTATGGAGCAGTAATGTTGGCTGTGATCTCCGGAAGTGAAAAAAATAATTAAAAAATAAAAATCTAGTAGAGCGAGAAAGACGCTCCTCTGCAATCCTTGCAGGGGGGGCGGACTCGAACTCGAGTGCAGAAAAAGTTCACTGACTTATTTATGTGCATCAGAGTTCAAGCTGGCATGATTACTCGGTTAGACCCTTGTGAGCTTCCACTCCGGTCAATTAAAATAAATAAATAAATACAACAAGAGAAATGATCACAGATGAATACCCGAGCAAGAACGGTCGATATCCCAGGCTGCTCTCGGAGCCCGATGAAACACCGCGGAGACCTCCCCCAAAAGTGTGTGCAAAGCTAGCTCACCGACTCCCGTCCGCCCCTTAGTTTCGACAGCTCCTCTCGCGCTGTAGATGAGGTGAGGAGTAAACACACAGGTGCTTGTTAACCATGTTCGTTCAGACAGATTGGACAGCTGACGGACGCCGGGCAGGGATAAACATTAGACAGCCCTATAGGGTCACAGCTGGCTCTTTTTTTTTTGCTTTTTTTTTTTTTTTGCTTTCCGTTCTGTGTTATGTCTTCCTCTTAGCAGGTGGAGAGTTGTCCGGGGAGAGAGAAAGCCGGAAAAAGTTGAGGAGAAACAAATAACAGCCTTCCTCGACAGATGCTGTTGCCTCTTCCTGACTGCCGGGCAACGGGTACAATTGTGTTTGTTTTTGACTTCAGCCAAGCACAGCCCACACAGACTGTGCAGGGGAAGAGCAACACTTTCTCTTTCTTTCGTTCTTTTTAAGCTTGTGTAGTGTGTTTTGACATCGCCACTGTATGGACTGCAGTGCGAACACGGTGTGAGAAAAACAACACCTTGAAATTTGGACTCATGCGGCTATTAGTTTCAAGTAAAAGAACAGTTCTATCATTCAGTTTATACATGTAAGATGCCAGAGATACATTTGGGCCATTACCTTTTGTTATGAGATGAACAATGATGAAATTATTATATTTAAACATACAACTTTGATCAAAAAGGGCAAAAAAGGACCACCAGAGAAAGGTCGCTTCATTCCCTGGTAGCGCCGCATCCAGCTACAATGCACAAAAATAAGGTGCACATTGATGTCACCACCCCACTCACCATGACAGGTGGCTGCTGAGAAAAGGTGAAACTTGATAATGAGCAGGAACCAAAAGGAAAAAATAATATCTCGAATGACCGATGGACCGTGGAAGCGTGAAATCTGGCGAAGAATCGACGCTCCTTTTGTTCATTTAGGGTTCCTCTTCTGCCTCGTGAGTGACAAGCTAACAGCTGATCTCAGGTTTCTTCTGGAAACATTACTGTGACGGCAGTTGCCTTCTAAATGTCAGCAAACAGCTTCACAATTATCCACAAACTTTCCATCTATGGTGACACATCCAAAATGCTTACGCACATTGCTTCTCAGACAGTTTGGTATCATGATTAGCCATTCACCACGGCCTGCTAGTTTACTTCATTTTGCATTAACGCAGAGAGCGGCAATAGCCTAGTTTTCTGAGGGTAGTGGAGCATGCAGTCGATCAGACTGAGTGCATTTTACTCCTCGCTGCAGTCCAAGAAATAGCCCGTTGCGCTTATACACAGACCTTTAAATTCTGAGCATGGAAGTTCATTCTTGACTGCGACGTTTAGAAAAGGCAGTAACGAGACACGTTGCACACCAAATTATGAATTCATCATGCCAGACAAATGTTGATTCAAACCAGAATTTGTCAGTCTAATCAAAATTATGAGGACAATTATAAGATTTACATGACACAGCCCCTCAATAAGTTCATTTTCTGTAGCCATTTAGCAATATATGAAACTGTGTCTTCATATTTGTATTGACATGTAAATGTATGGTGGTGGATTGGTCCTCTATCCAGAGGGGAGTGACCATAACCATATGCTAATGTCCATGCTGGGAAGCCAGTGAGGGATCACACCCTTATCACTAACAGCTCACTGCTACTTAGCCTGCTCATCTACACAAGTGGGGACGGGATCAACAAAGTTAGCATTAACTTCAGTTGTCCGGCTAAGGCTGCTAGCTGCTAGCTGAAAAATAATCAGCTAGTACGTTTATGTGTAATGGTGGAAGTACATGGTTGCCGACAACTGGGTCAACAGTGGGTGTCCATGCAGTGTTTGGTAAAATGGCCATTCCACATTAGGGAGGTAAAAAATCCAATTTTTTTTCTCCTCTGGGCATGTGGACAGCCTGTGATAAATGGGCTAATAGTCTGCCAGGCCACAGCCAGGTGTGACACCTGCTGCCACACTGGCATACAGGGCCACAGAAGCACCAATGCCAACCGAGCTATCCGCCAGCATATTTATGGGGCCAAAGTCAGCAATTGTATCATCTGAGGTAGTTGGTGCTGGTCCATCGGTTTGGCTAGCTGAAGGCACTTGCTTGTATTTGTGAAGACTTTCATCAGTTAACAAGTCTTTTGGGATGCTTGGTGCAATCCTGACAAAATCCGAGAGTGTTATCAATAGTTGCATTGGATGAGATTGACATTTGTTGCACAGATGGCCCTGGTGCCCACACTGACACAAGAAAGAAGCAGTGTTGTGTAAGTTTTATGTTTTTCAAAGATAACTAACTCATGAACTTTTAACTCCAAGAAACATTTCCCAAACGTAACACATCATGCTGCTTTTACCGTCTTCATTTTCAAAGCAGGGAAGAGACAGTCCAACATTTGCAACAAAGATAAAAGCTGCACTAATGAGAATTTCGGCTTTTTTATCTGTATCCCTCGTGGAAATATAAGCTTTGCTTCACTGTTGAATTGTATGCCTGTGTTATCTCTAAACACCTAATTTTCAGTCTTTAAAGCTGAGTTTAAACAAGCAGGTAGCTCAACAAGAAGAGCTGCAATAAGTAAGACGATGATGTTTTTGTATTATTAGTATTTAAGTCCAAATGACAAAGTCTAGACCATCAAAACATTTCACCCGTCAAGCTCCTATTTTCACAAGAATAAAAACCGACAGTCTCGGGAACGGTAAGTACACGGACATACTGTATGTTGATGTTTTATGGATTTTCTTAGACAGTAGACACAGGAATAGCTTGTATGGAGAGAATGACGAATCCGTGCATTGATGCTAACACGACAAAGTGTTTAAAAGGCAGTTCGTTTTCATATAATCGTCCCCGAATTGCCCAGACAGACAGATAGGTGCGCACGTGTCCGCATCCACGTGCGCTTTCTCTGTCCTAGCCTCGGCTTTCAGAATGCTAATCATACAGGCCTCCTCTTAATAAGCCGTGGATGCTCCCAGCAGGTGAGATCTCAGGCCTCTAAGACTTGCCCCACACAGAGATTCTTTCCCATTTATAGGCCCAGCTTGACCATTCCACAAGTCATTATCTGGGAGAGTCACAGATTTTGGCACCATCTAGCCTGATGGATGGCCCTGGGAACATTATAACTGTGAAATAGTTTAAGACTCAATCTGCTGTAGGAGAGGCTGCAGAATAGGCTGAGTGGCCAATTTTTTTTTTTTTTTTTTTTTAAATACGCATGGTACGATACTTAATGTGAAAAACATCTGCCAAATGGTTGAAATCAATTGACTTCAGCCCTAAATTTGGCCCAGCATGATCCCCAGTGATTTTGCACTTCCACGGTAGATGTTTTGTTGGTTGAGAGCAGATCTGTTCTTATCTGCACCGGTGCGGCACATTTTTTAAAACATTTTTTTGTTGTTGTTGTTCTCATTTTAAGAAAGATAGATCTTGACATTCACATTGCAACTCATGTTGTTTGGTGGTTAAGGGACCACACTGGCAATGCTCAGCCTCCTTTTGACTTCACGTTTGAAGAGAGAGATGGGGTTTGACTGCCGATTTGAGGTCATACGGATACACAGAAGAACCCTTGATGGAAACTAGCTGAGGCGATGTTTTGAAGGTGATTAATAAAAATAAACCAGAAGCCAATGTAGTGCTGCAAACATGAGAATTGTTTGGCACTCCTTTTAATTCTTGTCAAAAGCCTGGCTGCTGCATTCTGAACAGGCTGCAGGGGATGAACGGATCAGAAAGATCCAATCCAAGATTTAATATGAGAAAAAGTAACTTTTTTTCCCCGTGTCAAAAAAAAAAACCTCATTTAGAGATACTTCTTAATGAATCAGTCTCAAAGAAAACAAGACTGAACAAACTGCTGGGGTTGAAAGACTTCAGACTTGAATGAAAGACAAGGTTCAACTTCCTGGCAGCCAATTTGACATTTTTTGGGGGGATGCTGAGAATCTGATGGATAACAGAGAATGCAATTAGTGGGCCAAAGAAAAGTTTTGAGACTTCAAACTTTGACTCATAAATAGACTCCCTAGGTATCGTCAGCGTGTTAGAACTGAGGATCTATAGCTGGAAAAGATGAACAGATTATTACCGGGAATGTGCAAATGTTTACACGATCAAATCAACACGTGTGTTTCTGGCTGTTAAAGCTATTATTCCAGTGTGTGTCCGGTTTGAGCTGGTTCCGTTGAGAGCTGAGACAATTCTGGCTGAGCCGCGTACGACCTAATCATTTTGACAGCAACATCTTGCCTGTTGATATCCTATTTAACAGCTTCAGCCCTGAAAATCATCTCTTTGCACCCCACAATTTGTGAATAATGGAAAATTCTAAAGAACAAGTATATGTTATTATAGGAAGATATTATTATTATTAGATATCATGGGAATGCCTTCGTTGCATTATTCTTTAATGTCTGAGCAAAGCAAGAAATACGTGTTCTTAGTTTGTCAGACCAAAGAAGAAAGTGTTTTGAAGGGACTGAAACATGTCGGATGAGTTCAGAAAATGACGTGACTGACTTTGAAACATTCTGAGCGAGATGAATTCATCTTTATCTCCCAGCTCGTTTTGACAGAGACTTTAAATAGCACATGTAGGTGATTGTTATTGTCATCAAATATCAGTCAAGTCAATAATAATAATGTATTATACGTAGCAATTACCATGTGTGCTATTACCAGACAGCTAATGCCACGAGGTCACTTAAACTGTTACTTTCATTTGATTTGACTGACATTCAACGTCAACCATCTCCACACAACATGAGCCGCAGAGGTAATTTGACACCCTGACAGTAGTATACATCACAAGGGTAGCTGTTGTTGCAGGGCTGCTGTATTAGATTGCATTATTTTGTGCTGATTGTTCCAGTTACGTCCACCACCCCCGTATGTCTGCCCCTAGTGACATGGCCGACAATGCAAAAGTGCAAGCGAATCATTTCTTTACAGGGCAAAATTTTAAAAAATAACAACTGATTGCGTATTGATTACTGCCAACTGAAACAATTAGAGCAAGGCGTCCTGTCGCGGATCTCGCCGCAGTGCGCTTGGAACTCATCGTGACTTGTCGAGATAACGGGACCCCTTTTCGAGTGTTTTCAAAGGAAGTTATAAATTTGAAAGGATGATGAGGTCGCTGGATGTTTTGGACTCCGGGGCCTTATTAAAAGTATGAATGGTGTTAGGCATGCATTGAAGCATGTCTGAGCAGAGGAAAGTGTCTAAAGTTTTCCACATCGCATCGGCACACAAAGGCAGTCTTGATCTGGAGAAGTAATTATTTGCACTAAGCGACCGCGTCTCTGAAACCTCCAACAAAGAATGCCTTGAGTGATGCTTCTACCTGAAGTCTCAAAGAGATCCACCCGCGTTGGGCTGAAATAAACCTCAGATGGATAATAAAAGGCAGTATTTCACGTATTGTCAGCAGTCACTGTAGGGCAATGAGAGGAGCCATATTGCTTACAAAGAGACAAAACCGAAAGCTCTCTAATATTGTAAATATCAAGGGCGCACACTGAGGAATAAAAGAAAGTAATGGCATTTCAGTCTTCTGCTGGTTAGGGACACATCACAAATCGACTCGTTTGTAGTTTCTATCTTTCTTCTTCTTCCCGTTTATTTTCACCTATTGTGTGAGTACCTTGGTTCAATATCTAATTATGTTACCAAAACTGATAAAAAATAGGAATCCTAGGCTTGAAAGATGAGGCACGGGAGAAAAATGGATAGTCTGAGTATTGACACTTGGTGAAAAATACATTTACGTCCCATTATTTGGCATAAAAAGCTGACAGTTCGTGAGGAGCCATTCCGATGATGAGTCTGAATGCACTTTAAAGGGCAAAATCTACACAGGGGCTTACTTTGGACACGGTGCACAACTTTGATACTGACATTTATCATACTGTAAAGCCTTCAAATTGAATTAGTGTTTTAATTTGGTGAGTAGCACGCTGTGCCCGCTGTTTACAGTTCCACATCAAAGAAAATGGCAGGGTGCTAATGGTAGGCCATGTTCCCAGAGTAAGAACGCCACCAATTCACAAATGGACGTGTAGTGATGTCAATTAGCACAGCAGTGAAATCGTCCATTATCGTCCTTTTTCTAAATATATTTCTATTTCTGTCCATCTATCTATCTATATTGAAGAGTGAGAGGAAATGGGGAGAGAGAGATAGGGAGTGACAGGCGGGAAAGAGCCACAGGTCGGATTCGAACCCTGACAAGGACTGAGCCTTTGTCCATGGGGCAGTTGCTCGACCGACCGAGCTAAACAACACCCCCCATTTTCTTTACGCTTTTTTAGACGTGAGGCACAGATAAAGATGGTGTTTTATTTAAATAAATATATAAAACGTCATTAACATCTATAGCTATAATGCCTGCAAAGTTAATTATAGTTTAATGGATTTTGTTTTATTAGCTGCTTCCTCTGACAGACGAGGTGAAAGCGTTACATTTACGACCTACATTTTCAATTGGCTTATATATTCTGCTCAACAGGACTTTCTGAATTCCTTTATACACAACTTGTGCAACAGAGGTCGCCTGTTACACTTTTACAAAACAGGCTGCAGGTCAAGGTGATCATGTATGGAAAGGAATAAATCTGACATTTAAACTTAAACATGAATACTGCGGTTGAGTTTAGCCTTGACGGAAGATTGTATGATTAACTGTCGCGGCCCAAAAGCAGAAATCACGTCGGCGTGAAAAAATGTTTTAACATGAGTCCTTGGCCGCGCATGAGCTTTACTCTGTGGCAGGCAACGAAAGTGTTAAAAACTCCATTCAGAGCAAAGCAATTTAAAAAAATCATTTCATTTTCCCAACCTCTTTTGCACGTTAGGCTGTGACAGAGACATCGTCTTTATGCTTGTAAGGTTTCCGAGAGATCCGTTCCTTCATGAATCTGCGTGTGAGATAATAATAATTCCCATCATTCCCCGTGGCTCATCCTCACTACAATCCCAAAAAAGAAGTAATTTGACTGTCAGCCAGTTCACCCTCAAGTTTCAACAAGTTGAGCCAAATTCTAGCAGGATAACAAAAATACCCACGCCGAAACAGGTAACGTGTACATGTGAGCAAAATATGAATTAAACACTACACTACGCGTGACAATTTGATGTAATGGTCGCCTCAGACTTGTCCGCTGGAGAACAGGAACGCGCTGATGTGGGTACAGGCGTCTCCCCCAGCGGTCCCTCCATGATCTATGTTCAATCCATGAGGATAATCAGTCAAACCACTCCAATTTCAACTGTGGCAAGAATTGTCAACCTGCTGCATTTTTTTTTTAGCAGTGCTGTTGTTGTAGTGAATAGAAGAAGAAGAAAAAAAATCCTTATCTATCCTGAACATGTTATTTCACGTCTGAATAGACATGGCGTTTTTCCATACAGGGTTTTATGTATGAATGCCAAAAACTGCTGTCTTACTCGTATGTGTGAACCAAAGATGTGTTCGGCTTCCATGAGTAGGAAAAAAAAAAGATTCCAGATACAGTCCAAGAGAGCTGAACTGCAAAACAAGCTATTAACTCATCACACAATGCAACACATCCGCTATGTTCCCCGACACAATATGGCCAGGGTAACACAAACACAGATATTATAAATTGATCTCAGTGTGATGTTACAGCCTTGAGCTGGAAAGAGCAGAAATTGACTTGTATCTCTTCATGCTGTATTTGAGAACAAGAGGTTGCTGCGATTCACCTCACTGCATGAGGGAGGTGAGTCGATAAAGGTGGATAAACTGGCTGGAGGACGTCCGTACGAGCCGCGTCGGGCTCTTAATAAAGACCAGAGCAGTTTGAACGCGCGGATTGGGGCGGCATCTCCATCCGTGGCCTTTTCCCTGCACTTCACAGTGTCGTGACTAACCAGCAGGGTACTAGTGACTCCAAAGATAAGTCAGACGCTGTCATGTAAATATATGGTATGTCTGCAGTGCTCCACAGCTCTATACTGCACCAGCAAACGAAGAGATAGAGCATTAAAACAACTAACAGCTTGATACAAAACAGCACCATTCTATTCGTGCAGGTGATTGTGTTGGATAATAAACACAATAAAAGAAATCTTTGACAGGTTGGTGATTGACCACAAAAGTGTGAAGCAAAAGGTCAAAACAAGATATTTTTATCTTCCATTAGGCACTCTTACAAGGCTTCTTTCTTGACAATTTTTTTTTTTTATCCGGGCTACGGGTGACAATGGCTTGACCTTGGATTCACACCTTCAGGTGCAGGCGGCTCAGACTGATCCAAATTGCTCTCCTGTTCAAAGCCTGATTGGCATTTTAAAAAAAACAGTCCATCGATTTGCGCAGGTTATTTCCTCCGCTGCGTGACACACTCCCCAGGCTGTTATCCCAGCAGGAAGTTGACTCGCTCGGCTCAGTGTAAGAGCGGGCGAAAACCGCTAAGTTTACAAGCCGCGGCCGAACTGAGACAGCAGCAGTGGACGGAGACACAGCTGTGTACACACATTTAGACTTGCCGCACATCATTTTGACTGAATGATCCTGAGGCTAAAAAAAAAAGAAAGACAGAAAGAAAGAAAAATCAGGAATACCCAGAATGCCAAAGGCACATAATGTCCCTAAATGCACGGTAGAGTGTTGAATTTTTTTAGACACTAGCCTGTGTATCTTATAATATATCTGCTCTGGCAGTATATGCTTGGTATACACAGGGGCTTCCAAATATGAGTAATGATGCTGTCCCATCTCCCACAGGATATGGACAAAACTTTATCTGTGAAGCCTAGAATCTGTCTCGTCTACTCTCAGTTTTTAGAATAACACAGCTTAGCAATATGGTCATCTTTATCTACCCGCTGGCTTCCTAAAACGGTTACGACGACGTGCATGCTGCACAAATATACAGTCAGTGTTTTTTTTTTTCTTTTCTTTTTGCACCACCGGTACTCCTGTAAAGATCACAGACACCTATACATACACAAGAGAGCTAAAGGCACCCTGCGGAGACAAAGGAGTGCTACTAGCAGGCCCCCCGTTTTATTTGTACAATGCATGCAGATATGGACACAGTTGGAAATATGTGAAGTCTGTTTCATGCTATTGTGCCGGTGGACAGTTGGTGGTGGTGACGTGGCAATGGGCCAGCAAAGGGAGAGAAGAAGAACACTGCTTGTATTGTGATTGTATATTAGGATTTATTCCAGTTTTTGTTCACTTGTGTGACGTAAAATGGATCACTAGTGAAAGTAGTATGATTGCAATCACAATGCTAATTTCCATTAATAGTAATATGCATCATTATGTGTTAGGAATGGACCACCAGACTAATATAAACATACATTTTGTTAATATATTCCTTTGTCCTGTATTGTCATTTAATTGCAGCCGTTAAAGAGGTTAACATTTTCTGCTCAATATTCAGTTATAATTGACTAATCTAAAGTGATTGACAGTTGACATTGCCGCCGCCTCTCCGTCTTTAGTGTAAAGCTAAAAAGAAAGTCTGCATGGCTGCGCTTCCTGTGCCACGTGACTGCCTCCAACAAGGGTAGACCAAAGAGAAGCATTTACCTGGAGTCTCCAGAATGTGGTGTTCAAGCCCAGACCCAAATGAACCCTTCATCCACATCTTTTCACACTAAAGCCGCTGGCCTGACAAAAATATTTAGCCCTGCCACTCTCGATATTGGATATGTCACCCTTCATTGCCTGTACCATGGACCAATGTCAAACTCATTTTGCCTGCGGTGATTTTCTGTACCGTGAGCAGCACAATAGCTTTCTAGGAGATGATGCTGTCCATGAGATGATTTTTTTTTTAAAAGCGGATACACGGTTAGCTCAAAGGGTGTTACCTCTTTAAACAGTCATGAACTTGCATTTTGACTGACTCGAATCAAAATGTATGAACTGCTGTGCACGTGCAGGCGTTTGTACTTATCTTTCCCGATGAGAACTGTGAACTGTGGGGGGGCGTGCACAAACCAGGACTGACATCTCCCTCACTTCTGTGGAGATTGTTAAGAGCACCATGACTCATAGCATAGCTCGTAGCATTAGTGCTGTTATTGGTGTATTGAGCTTGGTGACATCACGTAATGACCAGCAGAGCAGAGGTCTAAACAGCCAGGATAACTGAAAACAGCCTTGTGGGTTTCCTTTTCAACAAAAAAGCCATTTAACATGGACTAAAACATCTTTCCATCTCTCCACCAATTATTAGTCCCTTAGGTATTTAGCCAAAAGTGTTTCTCAGCTACCCATTTTCTGTTTGCCTACACTATTATCCTTTCAGCAATACAAATGGAAAAACAAAAACAAAAAAAATCAAGGTCCTTTTAGCCAAACTGGCAAGATACAAAGACTGACAGGCAGAAAGAGTAAGGCGGGGACGAGGAGGGCATTAGACCGCCAACACAGTGACAACCAATTTGGCAAAACAACCACTGCCTGGCTGCTGCAATATGATATTTCACCAGGGGAAGAGAACTTTACATGAAATGTCACAGCAAACATTGACCGTGACAGGATGACCATTGAGGTAATCCATTACTGGGCTCTGATAATGGTGCCACTCAAGGAGCCTCCAGTGTCTCTCTCCGTGAGTCTCCCTCAGCACCCTCGGGGGTTTTGGAGGGGTGGTGGCATGACTGTGAATGATGTGAGTGATGACTGTGAAGATGAATGACTGTTAGCGGAGCCAAGCCTGAGCCGCAGGGAGCGCACCGGGACTTAATACACCACCTTCAAATATGTCAAATACGCCAGGATCAGCCCATCTGCTTCAGTTATTGTGCCATCAGGTGCAGCGTTATGAAGGCTTCTGCAGAGGGCCGTGCAAATTGACTGTAATTTTATCATGTTAATACCTAGTTAATAAAGACATGCGGCCTGGCAGCGCTGTCATAAGAAATTAATAGAGCACTGTTTTCAACAATCATTAAACCTGAACCAATTTATTCAAATAAAAGGGAAAAAGATGAGATAGAACTTTATTAATAAATACAGTGAGTATAAAGTGGTTTTAAATTAGGCCATCTACTGACTATGGCACCAGGGGTATAACGTTACTTCTCCCACCATAATGTCTCCGTGCAGAGCTCCTCTGTCATTTCAAAATATGAAACAAATCAGGAACAAATTAAGCACGAAGCTCTAAAGCCACCGGATGCATTACTGCAAGACCTGCAGCTTCAGAGGTGGCCAAGCAATCTATTTCAGCTCTGCCCCACGCTGGCTTAATTATACATATCAAATCCAGCTCCCAAATGTGCTCCGTTAAAAATCAAGCGGGGATGTCCATTAAGGCGCCCGTACTCATACGAGAATGATAAGGATGCTTTAAGTCCACCGAAGCGTTAACTCACCTTTGTGTGTGTCGTTCAATAATCCACAACGAAGACTTCATTGCACGCGCACAAAGGATTCTGCTGATGTATGACGCAGAAAAAAAGGCCAAACCACAGAGAATAATTTGTCTGCGTGCTGCAACTCGGAGCAAAATGACAATTATAGCCACAGGAAGCTCTGTGGGCCATCAAAAGGAACATGGATGTGGTTGATAATTGATTATTTTAACAGAGGCTCAGTTCTGTATATGAGATACAGTGGGAGGACTGAAAATGTGAACACGTACTTCTGCTTTTAACACACAGTTGTGTCCATCAAATGTTGTTTTTTAGATTTGTCAATGCTATTTAGTTTGTCTCATTCGCAGAACAGGCCTACTGGCTAAGAGTTGTGATAGTTTAACTCTTACCTTTAAATCTTTAGGGGAGTCTTACAGTGGTTCAAGTCCTGGTTTGGATCACCCCCTCTTCGCGTCATCTTTCTAATCGCTCTCTAATAAAAGATACAAAGTGTATCAATAACTGTGCATGCTTCAGCTGTGGTGAAAGGTGGCTAAGCATTTGCTAAAGTACAACTGAGGTACAATCTGAGGAACCTTAACAGTCTCATTGCATTACATTTCATACAATATAATATATACAAATACAATATACAAAACTATCAGTTATTTTTCCATGTCAAAGTACCCAACAATATAAAAAAACAAATATAGCCCCACCTCCACAAGCTACCACATCGAACCTCAGACACAGCTGCAACTCACAGACGCCTTTATCTGTACATTTGGGTGACAACGCTTGTTCTTTTAGCTAAACACACTGCGAGAGTTTCTTTTTTAACTGATTATGGAATAGTCTCAATTTAATACCGATAACTTTTTAAAAAAGTAAACAAAAACAAACAAGGCCGTCAGTGGGAAGATTGATTATTCTCATCCTTAACTGGGTCAGATTCCCCTTGAAAGAAACGGCGGAAACACAGTGGAAACATGAACAGGGGCCACCGGATTTAACGCTAAATTAAAGTTCCTTGCAGCCTCTCTAACTGTGTTTTGCGAGGCGACTTGCAACAAAGCGGGTTTCTAAATACTTCTTTCGCCACTTAGCTTCAGCATTTTTTATTTTTTTCCCCATCTCATATACAAGTAGTAATTTGTCAAGCATTCATCGCAGAGCAATTCCATTCCAATACCATAAGAACATCAATATAACGAGCACGGAACAAATCACTGGCTTATGATGGACTGAAAACATTATAAATCTGCGCGCCGCAATCGACTCAAAAAACTATTGCAGTTCATTAGTTACAGATGACACCAGCAACCAAATGATATTACACCCGATATACTCCAATGCCGCCTTGGGCTTATACATAATGGGACGAAATATGCATTTCTACTTTGTGGAGCTAATTGTCAAACATAAAGTCAAAGACGGATGAACTTATTTGTGGTCTGGAGGCATCCATTCGCTGTCCACGAGCATCCGCAATTTGTTATTTCCCTAGAGCTCGTCTACGTAGCCGGTTAGCAGGCTACAGAGTGTTCCCTCACGTCGTTATTGCACAAAGTAGTGAAACAGAGGTGGAATCTTCTGAAATGAATAAACGCAGGGTTGTTTTTTTTTTTCCTTCTTCAGCGCCGGCTTGCAGCTGGACAAGATGATTCCGAGGATACGATCAGAGCGTCCTGGAGCGCCTACAGGCAGCACGACTGGTTGCAACCCATCAACCCATTTGCTCCCAGTGTACAAACAAGTCAATTTCCTTCTTCGCACAGCAAGTCGAGCTGTCAGCCACGCTCTTCGGGCAATGATCTACATGCCTGCATTATGGGAGGGTACACACACACACATGCGGATGGGTCCATTCGGTTTGGATCTGGATCATATCTGGGAATGTTTTAGCACATTCAAGTCAGCAAGTGCCTTGACTGACAATAAAGAGGACGGAGGGAGAGAAGAGGGAGTCGTGGAGAAGGAGCTGAAATGCAAAGTTGCCCACCACTGTGGTTCCCGTCATCAGTATTCTGGGTCACTCGGAGACACTCATTTATTTATTTTATTCTGTCTCTCACTTCCCATTCACAAGGTCCGGGGCTTTTCATATCACTCTGTGTGATGGAATGTACCCATTGTTCCCCTCTGGAGATTAAACTCCATGAAATGTCAATTTGAAATAAACTGTGAAAAAACGCGATTCTAAATCCAACCCAAGCTCCTCGGGAGGGGAAGGCGGAGCGGAGACGGTGAGTGGAGGGAATAGGGGGGAAACTGGGGAGGGATGATAGGATGAGGAGGGGGGAAAAAAGAGAGGATTGTAAGATGCAAGATGTTTTCTGATGTGTCTTGGGCAAGAAGGGGGGAGGGGAGTAGAGACTGGGAAAGTGTCGTAAAAGAGTCTAAAAAAAAAAAAAAATTTGGGACTGAGCCGCCGAGCAAATCCTTTTTATTCCCCGAGCAAAACAGCCATCTTGGAAGAAATGTGTTTCATTCCTGCACATTTTCTGCCACGGGCGACTGCAGGAACCATCAACCAACACATTGTAAAGTGCCACAGGAAGCTCGGGTGAGGAAGGTTAATGAACCCACCTTTTCCATCATCCCAGTGGGCGTTTTTATGGGTGAAAAATTAATTACTTGTGACAAATACACCGGCGCTTGGACGAGCCGCCGTTTCTGCCAGGCGGCCTGTGAACAAAAACATTTTTCCAATGCGGTTATATTAGGCATGGACCCTCGCACTAATCAGTGCCCTGCGCGAGAAACTCGTGTCAACACACGACAGAAGACGCGTAACCAAAAGCTATACATGCCTCGACTCACTGACAAAACATGACAGGCAAGAAAAAAAAAAGAAAGAAAGAAAAGTGCAGTTCACAAGGCCTGACACTGACGGCCAGCGTAAGGCGCTGTATAGTCTCTGCTGTTATGCTACTCTCTGGAGGAACAGCCATGTGGAATGACAAGCGTTGGTCCTTTTGAGCTCAGACCTCAGCAGTGTTGGTCCCCGGCATCCTTAGATGGGAAGCTGCAGGGTCTTTTTTAACGCAGTGCAGCAAGATGCTCGAAAATGGTAATGAAATAATTTGCTCTCATCTCTCCCACAAGCATTGCCATGATTAAAATGACATGTTTTAGTGTCCCCCCCCCGTTAGCAGCATATTGACCCCATTAATCATGTTGCTAAACGCAGTTTCCTTTTCCGGATCGGTCAGTTTGATGAACGGTTCATTGGCGTCACATGTTGGAGAGTGCCAGAGTTTGAAACGGAATTATTAAGCTAATAAAGAATATGGAGTTTTTAATAATTAATATCATGCTGGCTTATGATTGCATCCATGGCTCCTAGCAGACACCTGCAGAGACATGATACTGCATATAAATGAAGCATTATCTATATGACTAAATAAATATAAAATCAAATGTTCCGATTACATGACAACCCAAGAAAACGTCTATTTATGTGGAGTGCTGCCTCGACAGGAACTGTCCCCATTTACTTTGTCGATCAGCCCACACACTCAAGAAAAATGTGCTCCGGTATATGAACATGGCTCAGCTTGCCCTAAATCCTTTGAGCTGGCCAAAGAGAAGTGTCCCTGAAGAAGACTATTAATCCTCACACGTGATTCATACCTTTGTAAATCCAGAGAGAGAGGGAGAGAGAGGGAGAGAACGAAGGGGAAATATATAAGCCAAGAAAGAAAAATAAAAAATAAAAAAATGAATGTGGATTTCAAATCAAAATAAAGCAGAGGTGGTAATTCAACCAGGCTATAGACACTACTGTCACTGAAAGCGCTGAAGTATGGCCACAGCAAGACAATTAAAGAGCTATCCGTTTGCCCTAATGGTCGCGTTTGGTGGTGGAATGACAAATTAGAATCCGATGAAGTTGTACTTATTATAGCTGGATGCGTGCCTTTTAATGTCCGCGCGGTGCCACCCTGAACTCGCAGACAAATTACCGAGAACACCACAGCGATGAATTATTTATCACGCGATATTGGATAACGGACACCTTCAGCGGAAACTTCCCTCGAGAAAAACGAGTAAAAACTTTGAAAATGTCAGCCCGGCTCAAGCACTCAGTTATTGTGTTTGCATTCGGTTACGTGAATACGACATGCCTATGCTGGCATTAAACATATGCACAAAAACCGCCACCGGGGAAAACATTAGCATGGACCTGAAAGCAGGTTTCCCTGAGTCATTCCCTTTTTCCGTCACCACCGCAGCTTCGACAAACTTCAGCTTAAAGCACGCGCATACTGTCGGGGAGTGCTCCATATGGTGCTGCTGCAGCATATACTGTCAAGCCATCAGTGAGCGTTTATGTGGCTGCATGGGAAGAAAGTGCCATATCTGACACTATAGAAGACAATATTAAAAGAGAAAGCAAACAAACAAACAATGCATTTTTCCTCCCAATCTCTAGAAAGCATCCATCTGCCGGCACAGATGTCAAAAGGATCAAATTAGCCTATAATTTCTTTGCCAGTACATCAAACAAACAAATCAAAAAAATGCATTCAGATGTACAATTTAATCAATCCAACTACCGTCTAGGTGGCCTGTTGGGAACTGCACTTAATTGACATTATTTGCGCAGGAATACTAAATAAGCAATGGCATAGATTGCCTTTAAAGCTCTCTTAGTGGGATATGCATAATTATGGAAACACAGACACAGATGCTCTGGGTGATATGATGGCATCAGAAGGCTCACTTAATTTAATGCAGGCGCATCATTTGTCCTATGGGAGCTTTATCCTAATACAGGAGCTTATTGCAGATTTAGTTAGATACTAATTTCAGTCATCACTCACATAAAGGACGCTGCCAGAACTGCTACAGCAGGAAATGTATAGGACATTTAGGAAGGGTTTCATCTTCAATTTGTATTCAAGAGGACGGAGGACATGACCTTCCTGATAAGATAAAGAATGACTGATTTCTTTTGAGTTATTTTAGATTTAAAAGCGCCTTTCCTCCATTTTTCCATCCATCCTCTGACTGACGTTTCATGAACTTCCTCAATAAACCGGCAAAAACTCGCTTTAACGTGCAATGAATATGTAGTTTCACCCCAACGTATATGACAAGTTAGTCAGTTGTGATTATGCAATCATTCTCTCTTAGCCAAAAACTGTGGATATCTCATTTGGAAGCAAACGTATCCATTCAAAAGAGGTGGCGGACATTCAGCTTGTGATATGACAATGCCTCGAAAGGCTGAAGTAGACTTTCCATCCAGTCGGCCATTTGTAGCCGTAAATTGCTCCCAAGACAAGGCCATTTGGTTCACTCGTCTATGATCTACTGGAAACGGTGTACCCTCAGAGGCTCGGGAGACTTGTCTTGGTTAGCCTCTCCAGGGGAAGAGAATACCACAACTGTCCACGATATCAGATATAAATGAAGAGCTGCACGTCTGAATTGAAATAGGTCTTGGTAAGCTTCGGGGTCATTACTTTAAGTTAGATGGAAGAAAGGGGGAGGGCGTTTGACTGAAACTCATATCTCAAGAGACGATGTAAGGTCACCGCAGTGGCATCGACTGTCACGGTAACATGGGGAGGGCGGCGGGATCATGGATCAGGGGCTGAAGGAGTACTATCTGTAACGTTGACGGATTTACAACACTGCCCTGTGTTTTGATGACAAAGTCGGCTGGCAGGTGGCCTGAGAAAAGAAGGTCACGCCTCCAGCTGGACAGATTTTAATATACAAACAGGACACCCGGCAGCGAGAAATAAGACGACGCCGGGACTATCTGCTCTGAGATAAAGGATGCCGTTCACGGCGCAGGACAGACAGGCGTCCCAAAAGTCCCAAATATCAAAACACAGAGAGTGCATCAAAAGCAGAGATGAAAAGGGAAAAGGAAGCCCCAAGATGGCATTGTGAGAAAGACATCATGTCCAAACTGTCTGGTAAACATCCAGCACTATTATCAACACGCATCACCAAAGACGCGTGGACTCGTGTAGCAACCTGCTGCTTACTTGAATCGGCTGTCCCGGAACTTGACAAGTGACTTCGGCTTTTGATTTCAGTGCGTGAAAAAACACAGAACACGGAAAAACGCGGCGTGAAAACATGTCGCTGCCAGCGCGCTCGCTCAGCTCTGAACATACTGCACTTTATTGCCGATGTCAAACAGGATAGGTGTGACCTGACGAGCTGACAAACTATGAAAACGGGGAAAGCTGAGTGTGAAACCATGGATGCAATGGTTTGAGCAAATATATGAAAAGGAAAAATGATCCCTTAAAAAGCCCAAACCGGAGTTTCTACAAGCTGGACAATCGTTGCATTAATGCACTTCCTGCAAGTTTTTTTTTTTGCAGTCTTTTCAACTTTAAGCAGCGAGTATCTTGAACGCCGCCCTTATCACATATTGCAAGATCCATTTAGACGCCAGACAGAACAGCATTACATCATTTCCTCAATAAAGAGGCACAGCACTACAGTTAAAATGAACACTGCGGATTGGAAGCCATTTTCCCCGAGTGCCGTTCAGAGTTCTCTTAAATGCAGCTAAAAGTTCTGATCAGAGATTTTCCTCTAAAGAGCGACCGCATTCACAAAGCTGCTGAGAAAAGAAACTCGTGAACAGTGAACTACTGTGATACTTCGAGATAAATGGATAAAATAACTGGTAGTAAATGAAATCACAGTAATATCTGGAACTCAATTCATCAGTCTAAACAGCAAGTGGTGAAAAAGAAACTGGATTTGATTATATAGACTATATTTCAACAAATTCTCATGAAATATGCGTCAGAGCTCGAATTAAATCGATTAAACAATTGCTGAAATTTTAATGAAGTCCAATCAAGAATTTAATATAAACGGAATTGAATGAAATGCAATTACATTTAAATTTAATTCGGCTTCAATAAAAATACCATGAAAAATAAGTAAACACTAAAATGAAGCTCTGCTGTTTGATTTGTTGATGAGCTGATGTGACTGCTTTTAATTTACGGTCCAAAATATGCTGCTACGAGCCTTTATGATCGGTGTGTTTTTTCCAGAACGCTGACGCAGAAGAGGATATTACGTGCAGCATTTGATCGAGTTTAATGATTTAGGAGTATTCTGGACCAACTTTCAGTGCTAAAATATTTGAAATAATACATTACGCTCCTGGACCAAAGACTCAGGAGTCTTGAAGTTAGAATGGAGACCCATTATTTCTATTAGTTTCTCCTAATAAAACAGGCTACTTTAGCCTCAGGACGTCTTGTAAATATGGAATCATTCAATAGTATAATAAGGTGCCCAATAACTCAAGAGGAGTTACCTGAGCTGCACGTTAGCAGCACCGGCTTAGGACCTTCTATATGATCGTGTAGAACATCACTGTAGATTGTGTGCCATAAATACAAACTATAATTCCAAAAGTCATGCTGACATCACGTCTTAAATGACTCTTTCATACCACCACTAAACATCCTCTCGCTGCCTCGTGCGTATCATTTTCCAGCGGTGCATTCCTAGCACATATTCTTAACCATTTATTATTCTTGTGTTTTTTATTGAAAATCAGCATTCAGTTCAACGCGCTCCTGATTTATCTTTGCCATGTAAATATCTTATTTATAAACAAGTGCAGCTCCCAATGAATCACCCCGATAACAGCCTGCAACGTGCAAATATGTGTAGCCCTCCTTCCAAGTGCGGCGTCTCATACAGAACAACTGCCATTAAGTCTGGCATTTGCGCACACGTAGACCCTCAGCGTGAAAATCAACTATATTACAAAGTGGCTTTTCCTTCCTCTCCATCTGTCTGACAGTTCAATTTCCTGTGCAAAGCTTTAATTTGGAGCATCCCCTCTCTACTGTATCAGGAATTTAGATCTTACAAGGTCATCCAGGCATACAGAAGAAAGGGCCATTGTGCAGATACTCATCTGCAATGTGATTTCTCATAATACCCTTGTGGCACAGCAAACCTTGAGCAGAACAATGCTTATTTGCGGGGGGTCACTTTTATCTACATTCTTCTTTCAAAGCAGCCGGCGGGCATTTAGTTTTGACAGCTGCTGCTCAGAGCTGACAGAGAATACACAGAACACTAACGCATAAAAACGCATTAAATAACCAAAGGCCAGGAGCCTCGTCTTTAAATGCAGCCGGTCCCACTGGGGGGCCGTTTCTTATCCACTAAAGGCGACAGTAGAGGTACGCGCTGACAACTAAAGAGCAACCTTATCAAATGAAATGCTTCCACGGTGCCGAGGACCAAAAAAAAAAAAAAAAACGGAGGTCAAACATTACACAAACAGCAACACGTATCGGACGCGGCAAACATCTGTTGAGCGGCACAAGCTGAAAAAAAAATAAAGCATAACCGTGCATCGCACACACAGGGAAAAAAAAACAGAACAAGTGTTTTATTGATTGAGGAATGCGCTTAAAGTAATTGCCTAAGGTCAATCTAGCCAGATAAACTGTTTTCTTGCTTCATTAAAGGAAACCACAACTTCCCTCAGTCATTAAATGTGAGTTATTGACTCCCGGTCCCATGACATTTTGATACAAAAGCAAAGTCCCGCAGATTTTAGATAAACTGATTGTTTTTGCTGCCCTTTGTCTCGTGAAAAAAAAAGTCTTTTATCGGACTTATTCCCATTCGGTCTCACTGTCGAGTCTATAAATGCATTTATTTCCAAAGAGGATGGATGGATATGACTCACAGTTTGATATATATTTGACCTGTGATGAACCTGTGATGAACTAAATACCATTTAATCCAGACGCACACATGCTAAAAGAAATTTAAACTGATTGCAATTACTGCAATTACTAATAATTATTATTAGTACTGCTGCAACTACTTCCTGTGGTGATATGTACCATGATACGCTACTGAGAGTCGAGCCTAATCTGCAATTCATTTGTCGTCTTGTTGTCACAAGATCGAAATGAAATCTGTTGCTGACAGGAAGCAAATATTTCATTTCTGGGCAAGTTATTGGTAGTTCAGTTAAGTTGTTTTGTCACAGTAATCAAATGTTATATCACTAACATCGCGCTCACAGCTTATAAGCTAATACTAGTTCTCCTGTGTCGGATTCAGCGGCTACACCGGGCAAGTAGGTCTAAATCTCTCAAACGCACACACAACAGCACTTCTTAAAATACACACGGAGCAGGAAGTAATGTTAAATGTGACACAAAAGGGGTTTAAGAGTGAGAGTATATATATATATATATATATATATATATATATATATATATATATATTCCATCTGCACTGGAATATTTATGCCTGAATGTGAAACTGTACAGCTTCCAACACAGAGCTAAATATTATACATCATCATTATGTTAGCTAGAAAGGCCTAGTGTAATTATTTTAAGTCTAAATATATATTTTTCTTTTTGCTTTTTACAGCAGCACCTTCACAGCAGCCCATTTCTTGACAAAATACTGTAAAGGGTGTCATCTTTTCTTTTCTTTTTTTTAAAAATATGTGCTCATGGAGCCTTCATAGAAAATTTAAAAAATGTGTGAAGATGACAGGCTTGTGCTAACATTTGAATATTAATTGGATGTTAATAGCGAGCATGATTGCATTACATGCTTAAATACCTCAGGTCGAAACTGTTTCTCCTTCCAGGTTTGATCAAATAACTCTAATAAATATAACACTAAATCAGGAGAGTCGAACATTTAGACAGAAAGAAAATATGCCACCCATATGAAGATGTACTTTTCCTGCTTGTATTTTCTCACTGCATATGATTCATCTTTACATTTGTAACTCACACTAAACAAGCCCACTTCCAAAATTTGACTCACCATGTTGTTTCGGGGAGCCATTGATTGAAATTGAGCCAATTAGGAAAGCACAAGGAGAGCCGGGCAATTAGTGATTTGAATGCTTTGTTTCAAAGCATGAAATCAAACTCCTTAATCAGTGCACAGATCCTCTCCTAATGTGCAGCGAGCAATTTGTGAGACTCGCACTAAAATGCCTACTCCTGTGGAAGCGGTGCAAAACGCGAGGCCGCCTCGCAACGCATCTGAGTTCAATACAATTATGCGAGCGTGATACCTTTTCATATCAAAAAGCCAATAATCCTGCGCAGATTTAAACGTCAGCTGGTTTGACAGCAGGAAATTCAAGGATTCTGTTTCAGGAGACTTGAAATCCGTAGTTTCCGGGGAGCATCCCTGCTTCTCTGGGAAATCCAGACTTCACCAGGCTGCTCAGCGAACCAATTAGAAAACACGGCACTTTATGACTTCATCATTTATGTCTAACTGTGTGCTGCTAAGCGCTAGCATCCATGACATAACCCTGTGTTGGTATTAGCATCCAGCCATATCCAGCCCCTGTGATGAAAGCAGATGTGTACACATTAGGAAGAGCATCCCTTTAGGAGATCTCATTAAATTGCTGGATCACAGCAGCATCCAATCAGCAGTATCCACAGAGAATCCAGAGGGATATATTTTTATTATCTTAGCGGGGGTTACATATAGAGCTTTGTTTTTTTTTTAGACACTAGATGCGTCCAAGCCCGTAATTAGCAGATTGAAACACAGGCCTATCACATTAGAGGGCCTTATCTTGGCTCTCAATAGCAAATTTTGAAGGAACACTGATTATAATCGAGCAAGGTCAAGAGATTAATGGATCGGTGAGATCATTAGAACCACACGCGGTGATCCCGTGAACTCACGTGAAGTGACCGTACCCCGTCTCCTTCCCAAACAACCCTCAAAGAGGAGAATATCTGCACTTTGGACGAGAAGCGACACGGACTGTATGTCTGGAGGTTTTAAGATGCCGGTGGTGCATCTGGGAACGGCGCACCTACCCTGCCATGACACTATCGCCAGAGTCAATCTACAATATGCTGATTCTATCATAATAAAGAAAATTGGCTCAATCCCCGAGGAGAGGGGCCCTAATAGAAAATAATTCTGCCCTTGAAAACACTCTGGGCCTGGCTTTGATTAGATGATGCTATCTTTGTTTAGACTTGAGCATCTGGGGCAGGACCATGTGTTCATATATTTAATTAAAATACCATTGCCTGCTCTGACAAAGGGTACTTATCTCATCAAAGTGTTCACCCTGGATTTTTTCTCTTAATTCAAAAGATTATCTCCGTTGATTGGCCATAGAGGTGGGATGGATGGGGTGGGGAGTGAGGCGAGGGGGGGCGGCGGCAGTGGCGAGTATGGAATCTATTGGCTTGTCAGAATACTGGCTCTTCTGCTGTCCACCTTGACTGCAAGCCAGATATCATCACTGGTGCCATCTGGCTCGGAGACAGAACTATTTTACCTTTATCGCAGCGTTTTTTTATCATTCATCGAGAGGCACGCGCGCGCGAGGGAGAGTATAATTACAGCACCATTATGGTTGTCACAACCTTGCCGCAACAGAATTTGTATTGCTGACCCGCCAAAAGTGACCTTTGCACGCCCCTACAACAAGCCTCGTCTACCGCCGATGCACTTTTAGAGTGCAATACAAACTGTGGGACACACGAGAAATACAGTCTGTGCTGGCTGCTCGATAGTTTTTGACTCATTCATCATTTGATCTATAAAACGTCAGAAAACGGTGGAAAATACCTGCTGCTGCGTCCCGTAGCCCAAGGAGATGCATTCGTACGTCTTGCTTCGTTTGGCCAACAAGTCTGAAAATCAAAGAAAAGCATCACATTTTCACATTTCAGAGGCTGGATCCAGGGAACGTTTGACATTTTTTGCTTGGAAAAAAAAAATCATTAAAGCAAATAATCAATTCCTATTAAAGTAGTGGACAGTTAATTCAATGACACAGTTCTATTTGTCAGGTGATGGCTGTAATTGAAAGAGGGCCTTTTAACGTCAAAATATCTAATGAATTTCCGTCCAAAAAAACACTTAGTCAACATTTACTGAAAATCGGCACCCGTCTGAAACGTTAGTTTCAAGCTAATCCCAAAAATTTAGCTAACAAAACAATTTTATAGACTGTTTTTACAGCAGCCATTTTGACGTAAAATGTAGGTTCAACTGTGTTTCCAATACCAGTTCAGGTTCAGTTCCGTTTAGTGCAGCAAAGCCTTTACAGTGAGCCCTGACTCCGTCCGACCTGAATGGACCTGAGCCTTAATTAGCATCACTGCTAACACCCGTGTTTACTGCGGCTATTTCACAGCAAAATGGCCGCTTATAAAGAGTTGGCATGTTGGCCTCATTCATTCGCGTAATGTACAGGGCATTACTCAAACGCCGTGTAATCCAATCACCATACATCACGGGAAATCACTATCTATGAGTCAGTCCAGTTCTTCAAGGTTAGGATGCTGCAGTGTCTCCACTCATGTCTAGACTGTAAACAAGGCTGCGTCTGAATGCACCGAAGAGCTCTCAGACTGCGCTGAGATCATACCAAGCATTAAGTAACAGGTGAACGACATCATTGCCGCAGCAGTCTTTCTGGTTATGAACTCCATAACAAACTCCATCCTGTGACCTGCAGTAACATAGAGAAATTCCCTGGGCAGCCATTACCGTCTTCCTACCTGGCACGCTCCTTCTCCTGTGGCCCGCGCGCTGAAAATTATCCTCTAAATGAACTCACAGAGGATTTTTGTGAATGTCATGTAACCTGTTTGCCCGTGGCGTGAGGGGCCTGTTTGCTTCTCCCAGGTGAGTAAGTGTTGTGATACTGTCAGGCATTAAAGGGGTACGAGGGTTGTTTTTTTTTTACTACTTATCCCTTCCGTCATAAAACAGGGCCGTGATGGGACATGATGCAGTGCATTTATGAGTGACCAAAAGTGACAAGGGCGACTGAGAGTGAGTTTAAGATACAGAACAACGCATGGAGGGCATGAAGAAAAGAATATCTAAAGGCTGGCATTCATGGGGGGTAGATCAATGCACAGTGCTCACACATATCAAGCATCATGACTTCTACGTAACTAAGTCAGCACTGCAAAAGGTGGTTTACCTTATTGTGGATCCCTGTTTTAGAGAGCAATTAGTTGATTAATCAATCAGTCGATTAATCAATTAGTCAATTAATCAATCCGTCAATGAACCAATTAGTCGATTGCCAGAAAATGGTTTAATCAATTTATCTTTTAAAATGCTAAAAGCTAAAGTCACTTCATTCCAGCTTCTAATATGTGAATATATTTATTTTTTGGTTTTGGACTGTTGGTCAGATAAATTCATTTATTAATATTTAAACAAGTCAATGTGATCTGAGAAAATGTGATGGACATTTTTTTTTACTATTTTCTAGCATACAGTATTACAAAACAAATTTATTATGAAAAAATACACGACTTTTTATTAAAAATAGAATAATACTGAATAGTTTCTAGTCAGATTCAACTTGTGTCCACTGTGGCTCCTTTTACAGTAGTTTGTTTTCGTTTATTACTCCCTGTAGTGGCAAAAAGAAACAGCATTATCATGACAGATGATCTGGACTGGTGCATTTAAAATAGTACAACCAAAAATAACTATATGAATAGCTGGCTGTGCAATTGATCGACACCTCTTTCACTCCCAACACTACGCTAGTCACTGAGCCATAACCATCACAATGTGGCCTAACCACGTCACAGCTTCAACATAAAGCCAACGAGATGTACAAGAAATGCCCTCAACATGTTAATGAAATATTAATATAATCCACAAAAGAAACGAAACACGCAAACGCAAACAATCCTTCAAGTAAACCAATAATACAGAAGGAAACGATAGAGCAAACATAAAGCAAACAGAATCTCATTTTAAAAGGATAAATTTTAACCCAGAAAAAACATCCCTGCTTGTACGTTTCTGGAGTAAAACCAGTGGCTTCAATAACCTCAACTCACTCAACTCTGCCAAGTCAGCCAGAGAATGAACAAAACTAATGAGATGCCACTTTAAAACTTGCATTAAAACAACAAAACAAAACTATACTAAACAGAAAAAAGAGACAAAATAATGAAGTCTTGCCGTGGAGTGGAGGCTGAGAGAACCAAGACTGGTTCGCAGGTGCCTATGAATGACATGAACATTCACCAGAATCAACTTTGCACATGTATGTACATACCGGAAAGCAGTGGGCGGTTTCCCGAGACAGCAGAACGAGCTGCCCTCTGTAACATCCTGAAATGGACCGCTTTATCGGTTCCCGCGGCGCTGAAGAGAGTCTGCAAGCTGCACCAGCCGGAGTGGAGGCCGGAGACGAGCCAGTCACGGTGAAAGGTCCAGAGGTGGACGCAATGTACACACCTGCGTTACAGTTACTGTCTATATATACGGCTCTGCAATAAACACACCTGGTGGCTTGATTGTGCAGCCTAATAGCTTGTAGCTGCAGTGCTTCAAGGATATTCTTCGGTTACTGAAGATACATTTTTGTTGGTTTAATTTTGAAAACTGCGGTCTGGTCTACTTTTCATTCGGAGCTGAATAACTGGAGCAGAAGAGCCGGGACTCACACCGGGCGCGTAACGGCAGCGTCACGGCAGCGCCACGGTTCAACTCCGTCCTCTGCCCGGCGTCAACTCACACCGGGCGCGAACGGCAGCGTTACGGTAGCGAACTAGCTGTATTCACGCGAGATCACGAGATCACGCGAGAATCCCGAACATACGCGAGTCCCCGCGATAAACTGTGTATAAAAGAAACAACAACAACAAACAGCTAACTTTGCTTCTCCGACATGGGAGAGATTATAAAAAGGATCTGTTGTGTCATAAATTATTGTGTGTTGTTCCACTTCAACAATTAGTCTCTCGTCGTTCATGTTGAGACTCTTTGATTGACTGACAGATGACCTGGTGCCACCGGTCATGACGTAATGTGGACGTGGAGCTGTGACAGGCGACATGAACTGCATATTGTATTTTATTCGTCACGTATAGGTTTCTGAAGAGGCCTTGTGGGAGCTGAATTGTCACCTGTGATGGTGGTACCTAAATCTTTCTGCTGTGAATTTGGGCATTTTAATACGGGGGCTTTATGATGATCCAGCCTGAAGCGTGGGTGTACAGGTGGGCCCTGTTCATTCTTATGAAAGGTGTTCAGAGGTGCGAAAAAGCTCACATTCCAGGCTCAGAGAGAAAGTGCACTAATGATTTATGATTAAAAATTTAAGAATGATTTAATGGTGGATGGAAGTCAGATTGTGAAGTGGCGCAAAAATATTCCACTCTGCTCCAAAGGATTCCACTGTAATGATATTTAGCTATTTGAACATTTGTTTAATTGCAAAATAAATAAGCAACGGAGACCTCCGTCCAATGTTGGCCCGGTAATTGAATTAAAATAAATCTTCTATCTCTGGCCCTGTGTTTAGTGCAACATTAATAAACCCTGCAGCAGCTAACGCCTAGTTTTTCAGAAGAGGCGAAGAATAAATATTTGCGTGTACGAATGTGTGTATGCATTCTAAAGACATAAGTCACACAGGTGTTTGGCTGATTAGCCTTGCTGCTGCTCAGAATTATTTAAGACCACCAAAGTCCAGCGATGATAAATGTGTAATTTGTCCCGCAGTCGCAGGTGCAGCAAAAGCCCCAGAAAGCGAGGGACATACTGAACAAGCACGGTCTGCGAGCACGCCAATGCGCCTCTGGGAGGATATCTGATCAGCCGAAATAATTAAAGCTGCTGAAAATCTGTTTTCTAATATTCGGAAATTCTTCATTAAATTTGAATGATTAAAAGGGGCTACAAGTCGAAGATTTTAGGAAGAGCATTTGTAGTTATTATTAATGAAGAGTTTAATATTAAAACCTGAGTTTATCTGCTTCATCAGGACTGTGCGGGAGTGGATCGCGGGCGAACGCGATGACCTCACGACGCGTTTTGAATCCTGCTAAGTCTGATTGGTGCACAGACATACTATTTTTTAGTGTGCAGAGCCTTTATCGTGATAACCCTGTTATTGATCTGGCGACAGTGATGTGAGTTTCATAAAGTTTTCGTGACCTTTCTTTCGTCACAAACTTTAAGTTGCACAGCACTGACCTGAGCTTTAATATCTCAACCGCAACCACAGCTCGACGTCTTGAACACTTTGGGACCCCAAAAGTGGCAAACATTGACAAACGCTCTCCCCCACCTCCATCTTAAATCAATGTTATCTTGACTAAAAAAAGCCAGAGGGGTATTTTCTGTTATGTGCTAAGGCTGTCACGTTGTCCCGCAACGCAAAGCTGAAGATGACATTGATTCACCTTTCATTTGGAATTCTGCCAGCCGGTTCGCCCATTGATTTTCCACCAGGGTGCGAGATATGAAATGTGCCGTTTTATGTATCACATCTGAGCTACTAATACACTGCTGTTCCCGCGGCGTGCAGGTGTTTCTCTGACCACTTGCTCTCGTACTCACTCTGCTCACGTATACGCAGATGCAGACTCACGTCTCCGTGCTGGCGCGCGGTACGTGAAGACGCATACCCACAGCTGCTCACGAGTGCATGCGTAGACATGAATGGCAGAATATGAACGGACACGTGTCCTCGCCTCGTCGACACATGTGCGGCACCTCGTCTTCATTTTCACTCCAGTGTTAAACTGTTGACCGGATCTTATAATTTAAGTCATGTATGAGTGTTACCCTGTAAATTGGTCATCGATGCAGAGGAAAGAACTTTCCAAAACAGAATACAACTGTGCACATTACACTAATTTTTTAAGCACATTGGATGAGTTTAATACTTGAATCATGAATCAGTCATGGCAGAGCTGGGGCTTTGTTGGTTAGAGAAGGGGTGAGGATAGAGTTGACATCGCCCTTAACTGTCACCAACAAGGATATCTCCAGTCACATGGACGGCCGAATGAAACAGCTTGCCACAGAGAGCTTCCTCTGGGGCTTCAAATGTGTGGTCATCTGCTCTGTTGTCTTTTAAAAAAGGTTTTTATGAATGTAAATAAATGTATGTCAGTAGGTTATGAGTTCCTATAATACCATTAAATCTCTACCAGAATGTCTTTGGAGTGATCATAAATAAATGCTGTATATTGATTATTTATTTAGGATCTCCAAAGTGCTCTACTTTAAGAGCATCGAGCACAAGTCAACACTTACTTTGTGGTTAGGGAGGTAAGCAGAAAACCTTTAGCAATTAAGGTTTTCAGGCTAAAGACTGATGGCCTGGCCGGCAAAATCAATACACTTGTGCTAGTCAGAAAATATTCTCAGCTGGGCAAACAGTGTGAATAAAGGATATTCTCATTTGCCCTGAAAATATCACACTGACTGCAATGTGTATGCCGGTAAACACATGTATGACAATGGGAAGTGAGCTGCGGTATGACTTATTCACCGTGGCATTTTGTGCCACGCAAGCATGTTTCCGGACAGCGTCTGGGGGGGCCCGGGGCTGGCTTATGAGCTTGCGTAACAACTCATTAATAAAGTGGATAGAGGCCAGAGTCACATCTTCAGCACATTTCATGAACTCGCTCGGGTTTGCAAATGCCAGTCAAAATGATGCAGTGGTGACGGCCAGAGCTCTTTCTGTCCACCCAAGTCATATCTCTAAGTAAGGATCCAAGCTTAAGCATATGGGCCATAGAAAGCCCCCCATAGCTCAGAACCCCCACCCCTTACTTTATCTTTTGACGCAAGATCCAGACTGTAATAAGAGAAGCCAAGCATCTCTGGCAATTTTTCCACAATGACTCAGCCATCAATCACTGCGTCTTTCTTCCTGCGACACAGGAAATAGTAAAACACAACAGGAAGACAAACACAAAGTACAGACACCCTGTGACCCCTCACCCAGTATTAAGTTTTATGTATTGCTGCCTGCTTGGAAAGTCATCCAATGACCAAAACATACACGGACCAAGCACAATAGTAAATGAAAGCTGAACACGTAGAAGGTTAAAGGGCCTTGCGCTTTTCCTCAGCAGCTGCTTGATTACGAAAGTAAAAAAAATCATCAGGTGGGTAGGAACAACTCCTTTTCTGTCCCACGAGGCCACGGTGTTTGGTCCTTGCTATACTTGCTGTATAAATGGCCATGAGCCAGGTTCTGCTCGAAGATTCTGCCTCTCAAAAGGAAGTTTTTCCTTGCCACTGTCTCCAAGTGCTTTCTCATGGTCATAACTATCAAGTCTGTGTATAATATTTTGACGAGTGCAATCTAGATCTCCTCTATATGGGATCCTGAGATACCTTATGTTGTCATTTGGTGGTATATAAATAAATTGAATTATAATTGTGCAGTGTTGCTAAGACACTTAATTGACTATTGACTATATACAAATATCATTCAGATTCATTTTCATACACAAGTTTTTTCTTGTAGTTTTTCGTATTTAAATTATATTTACGTCACATTCAGATTCATCATCATTTTTTGGCAATTTGCACTTGCTGAAGCTTTGAAACTTGTGGCAAACACACTAGCAAACGGTTAGCCCATTTGCACATCCGGCAGACACTGAGCAACATCAGCATTCGCTTGGATTCATGTTTCTGGTCCAGTATTTACTTTCCTTGTAGATCTGTTTATGGTCTCCACATACTCCCGAGGAAAATACGTGGCTCTAAAAACCATGTGGCTAAAAACTTTATGAAGTTTAACACCTGTGTGTGTCCTTTGGTGCTGATCAGGTTGCAAACTGCAGCTGGAAACGATTCAAATCAAGAGTGCTGGGACTAAACAAGAGAAAATCAAAACAATGAGCTGAAAGACGCTAAAATGCTCTATAAAGCTGAGGTGAACTGCTAAGTAAGGTGATAAATTTGTTTTGGTTTGTTACCACTGTACTACCATTTTATGGAACCTAATCCATTATTAATGTGAAAAAGGGATTAGTGTAGCTTTAAGGTCAAACAGTTAATGTAATTGAATTTATTTTAAGAAAATTTGCTCATTTCATCATGACCATCAGCACTTTGTGTTTCTGTCGGTGCAGCACAGCGTGAAACAATAAAATACTTGTACTTTGTAGGACAGGGCTTACTCACCTTTCTTTTTTTTTTATGTCTTCTGCCTGGATGAATGGTCCCGATGACATTCATGTCTCCTTCTTAGCTTATCAAACCCATGTTAAACATACAGTATCTGTAAAGAATTCATTGGTTACACGAGCAATGATATTGAAATATTTATTACAGCTTATGAAATCACTGCTTCTATTGTAAAGCAGACCAGAGCATACAGAGCACATCCACTGCTGCTGGGCCAAAATTTATTTGGCACTAAAATGGACAGAAGGCTAATGAGGGGATATTAACTGATAATTTGAAAAAGAAAAAAAAAAAAAAAAAAAGATCGTTCCATCATTTGGAGGTCCTTCGCTGTTATCCATATAAAAGTGTTCCATGACCCAGACAAAACACCAGAACTTTTGCCATAGCTAAGTGATAAATCTTAATCAGTAATTTATTTGTTGGCAAACAAGTTTCACTGTTACAACAAATATTAGTTATGAGGTCATTCAACTTGGAAACCATTACAAAAAGGAATAAATAAGAAGCCATAATCATAGCCAATAATAAAACCTTAGCTGTGCCACTACACCTCCTGTTCATTACCGTGTATTTAAACAAATAAATAAATATATTTTCTCCTCGAGGAAGAAAAGGAAAACACTTCCAGTTTTTCTCACTCCAAAAGCTCTTTCTTTAATAAGTAAAACAACCATATTTCCTTTTCATACAAGCGCCCAGTGCTCATAAATGTTCAATTTGTTCTCTTTCTGAGAAGCACAAGCGTTTTCCGAATGCCAATAGAAATGCAGAATGCACCAGAAACCTTTCTGAGGAACACCTCCTGATTAACTTGCACTTACTCGGTCTCCTCGACGATTTGTGAATCAGAGCTCTGCCATCTACAAAGAATAAAGGGAACAACAACAACAACAAAAAAAAATCAAACAGAAAATAGACCTGGAAACAAAAACAAAAAAAAGGTGAACATGTTGCACAAAAATGCCTGCACGATAAGTGTTTTGCTGTGATATATTTTTTTGTGTGTTATTTTGTTTCTGTTTAGATGGTCATCTCTCGGAAAGTGATAAAAGAGGAAAACAAACAAACAAAAAAAAAACATACTGGTACCAGAAACCCAGAAAGGCCAGCACAACAGAACAAAATTGCTCCTAGCCACTACATTTACAGAGACAAAGGGTTTGCTCGGAACAAAAAAAGCATACTAGTATGTGCAATGCTAGTTATCTGTACAATTACATAGAAATATCTCATAATTCTCTTATTAGTTTTTTTCTCCCTCTTTTAACAACTGTTATTACAGTAAAATGAAAGAAAAAAAGAACAGCTATGCCTGAAAGCATACGATCAATAATTCCTTCATGGTAATTGTTCAAAATGTGTTTTTTTTTTTTTTTAGTCTGTTTTGTTTTTTTTTGTCTTTTTTTCATTGAAGGGACACTTCAGCAAACAAAATGTGCTGCAACTCACCAAAGAGGAAGAAAATCTTTCAAAAAGTCAATATAGATACAGAAGTATAATAAAATAGTCCTTCTTTTTTAAATTTCCCATTTATTCTGGTGAAGTCTATAGTTGAGACTTGTGTAGTTTGGGGCTATGCAGTTCCTTTTGACTGTCAGACTATATCTCTGCGACCTAAAAATCCTGTGTGGGTAATTGTCTCTTTTCACACTGAGACAAAACACACCAAACCACACAGGGTTTGAGGGGGGAAACACAACATCAACAGATTCCCGCAATGTCTAACCAAGTACAGTCACATATTAGGCCCCACACATAGCAATTATTATCCTGTTTGTGGTCAGCAACAGCAAGAGTACAGTCATTTGCTCCGCCTCAGTGTTCGGGACACAGAATAAAAAGAAAGGCTACCACTGCCAACGACTGATGAAACGAGGGGACGTGGGGAGGAGAGGAGGACTACGGTAATAGGTGGGACACTGGAGGAGTGGGAAAATGGTGGGCCTATAGGCTGGTGACCAGGTGCGAGGGCTCCTGGGGGGCCTCTTCTGGAGTTAGATCCTCTTTATTTGGGGGCACGATGAAGCCATCGCTGCTGCCCCGCCCTAGCTGGTAGTAGGAGTGCAGCTGATGGAGGTGGTTGCGTGAGCCTAAGTTGGGCATGCTCTTGTAGTAAACGTCATCCGAGCTGGCCTCTGGGCTCTTGGTGTCCCTGCCGTCCTTGGAGCCGTCAGCAGATTCTGCAGACACATCAGGCAGGCCGGACAGCATGGGCATGCTGGTATAAAGGGAGTCTCTCTGGTGGTTGTGGCTGGGTGACGAGCCCTCGTCCTCGGTGTGCTCGTTAGTAAGTAATGGAAAGAAACTTTCGCTGTTCTCCTGGGGGATCCTCCTTCGAGACGACGAGGATGTGGTGGCCGACGTGAAAGGATGGTTGGGCAGTGGGAGGGGTGGTGGCACTGACTGGTGGAGGTGATTGTGAAGGTTGTCCACCGCCTGCAGTGATGGCGGCGGTCTTTGAGGCAACAGAGGGGCATTAGACTCCTCGCGGATTAACTCCAGGCCCAGGCCTTCGTCATGGTGTGGACCAAAGGTGGAATGGTCATCCAGGCTCAGAGCGACATTCATGCCCATCCCCACCCCCAATCCCATCCCATAGCCACTGTCCTTGCCACCGTTGCTAACATTATTGACAAGCTTATTCATTAGGTTCCGGTTCTGCTCAGTTGAACGCTCGTGGGAGTTGTTGAGGTAGGAGGGGATATAATTGGAGGTGAGCTCTTTCAGGATCTTCTTTTCCAGGGTGGTCTCCTTGTGGTTGTAGCCCCGGTCAATGATCTGGACGCAGTCACTCATGTACTCAGCACTGGCGATGCTGTAGCTGTTGCCATGGTTACCATTCAGTGGTAGAGTATCCATGACACTTGTATCCCGGGCATTGTTCAGGATTCCCTCTGGAATGACAGACATGGGTTGGGTTGGGGGGTAGAGTGGGCGAATGAGTAGGGTGAAGTCTGATGGGATGTAATTGCCACAGCTAAATGTCAGCCTTTTTTTTAAAAAAGAAAACACAAATTAATACAACACTGCAGGCCTAAAATATGTCTCAGGATGTACCCACAATTCTATGAAGTGCACTTTAAATGAAGACTCTACAGTATTTGGATTTGGTAAAACATAAAGCACAATATTCACATCAATCAATCACAATAACACTTACCTTGAAAAAAAGAACACTTTCTAAGAACCAATTGAACTTTCAGTTATGTTTTATAGATTCTTCTATGGCTGTGATGACAACACTGATATATGTATATGTATATATATACACACACAAACAACAACACAAAGCTCAAGCACGGCACAAACACACAAAGGTCACACACTGAATTCAAGCAAAGACAAAAACATAGCCATGCATTTCACACTTAAACACAAACCAGAGCTCCGACTGTAAATTTGCACCCGAGCCATATTGTCCCGTATGAGCACTGTGATGTAGCATTAAAAATATATATATATTTACTGATGTCTCCTTTGTCAGTGTGAACATAACTAGACATCTCTCTGAACATGAATCAACCCTCAGCGGAAAGGAAGTCGACTTTCTGTTCTCTCTGTTGCGTGAACATGTAGATTTCATATTTTATCAGGACGACTGAGTCCATGCTATCGACATCAAAGCATATGCCTGATGATAATTCAAACTACGCCAGACAAGGCCATCCAAACAGTCTGACATCTTGGAAATTTGACAAGACGCATCTCTGAGACCTTCAAGAAGTGTATTAGCTTGATCAAAGTGTAAAAAATATAAGTGCATGTACAAAGGCACGGATGTTCAATATTCACTAAAAAAAAAAAAGAAAGAATACAGATCAGTTTATACTGATGTGCCTTATGAAATGTCAAGGTGAGTCTGAATGTTGACTGTAATTGGATTATCTTATTCAGAGAGTGATAGCAAATGGGCCGGTGTATATTTGCCTGCCTTTCTTCACATCAACTAGTGCAAAACTACAGCAATCAGTAGAATTCAGGATGATTTAAACTAATGCCTCTGTGATGAAAGAATACGATTACTTTCAAAGGGAAGGACAGTCTCTTTTCTCTCTCTCTTTTTCATTACCCCTTTGTCAGCATTGAGTGAAAAGAAAGTAAAGCCAAAGTCAATTACATTTGATAAGCAATGTTTAGTTTGACTCCCATACTTGTCTCTCTGTAGGGCTCTTTTAGGGACAGCATGAGGGAAAGGAAAGAAGAAAAGAAAACACAATAAGCATAACAGTGACAGGTAGAAGAGAAATGTGCACATACAGTATGCTGATGACGCATCAAGAAAATGTTTCTGGGATGCAACTGTTATCCGGAAGCGGAGGTGAATTATAGCTCTCTGTCACGTGCGCCTATGCAGTACTTGTAGCGCACGCGCGCATGAATTAACAACTGATCAAAGCTTAGGTTTTAACGCGAGTTTCTCCGTTTTAGAGACTCGCAAAGTTACAGCAAGCTCATACTGACTGCTGAGAGTTGGGATAAAATAATAACAGCTCCGCACGTAGAGAAGTAGCATTCCAATAGTCAGACTGATCCCAGAGTAAAGTGGATTTCTTGCTGGCTGATTAGAGATGGTGTCTAACGCCGAGCTAATATTTGTATTGGTGTTGTAGTCAAAAACCAATATATTTGAAAAAAAACCAAAAAAAACATCCTCCCAATATTTGCTGTTCAGACTATTCTGCTCTATGCAACGGATCTGAAATTTTAATATCACATTCAATGACATTTTTTTCACGCACAACAGTGTTTGACAGTCCAACAGCAGCATAAAAAAAGTAAGAAATGCTAAAGCTAAAACACAGAGACACAGAAGACAGGGCACACAAGCGTCACTGACAACATTAGAGCACATTTAAAATAAATGACTGGGGATGTATCTGGCTCACCGAGGGCACCTATTCTTGATTATTTTCACAACCTCTACGTCGGCCAAACAGCCATGTTTGGGTGTGACTTGTGTGACCGAATTGCGTGCCCTGACCAGAAGCCAAGATACACCTCCAATGAAAAACCCTACAGCAAAAAGGGTTTTTGTGACAAAGCTAGAGTTTGTTCAATGCTAACACACAAAATCTAGAGCAGTGTTTTTTTTTTTTTTTTTTTTTAATCAAAGCCCACTTAAAAACCCTCAAGGGAGGAAAACTGGCATTTTGGCTTAGTGCAAGTCCATTACTTATAACTCCAATCATAAAGTTGCTTTCTGTTCCTGGGCAAGAACAGAGATGTGCAACTTCACAGTTTCTCCAGGTCTGGACATGAAAATAAAAAAAAAAAACACTGCCCTATCCACAATGTTAAAAATGAAAAGAAGCTAGCACACCTTGTGTGTTGTACATGCCCAGAGGGTTGTTATAGACTGCCGATTCCCCAAGCAATGTATTATAGGGATTGTTAGTGCCATGAGGACGTAGGAGTGCATTAGGTATAAGATGGTTAGCCATAGCCCCTGGAGCAGCCAGAAAGAGACAGAGTGAGACAGAGAGAAAAAAAAAGATAGGTGGGTAGATAAATTGAGATATAGACAGAGGGAAAGAGAGAGAACATACATATCAGTTGGGCAGATGCAGCTGAGCAATGACAGCCATTAACATCCAAATGATCACATGATCATTAATGTGAGGGGGGTTTTTTGCTACATGGAAAGTGGCAGAGCTGAACTGACATGGCTAATGGGACCGATGGAAAGTGTGTTAATTGTATTGTTAATGTCGGCCATTAGTGTTAAGCCTGTTTTTGTGCTTCACGTGCTGGCAGCATACTCGTGTCAACAGACATAAATTACAAAGAAGAAACACCAACGTGGCCAGCACAACACATATAATGTTATATTTATAGACTCAAACAGGACAGCGTAATGTGAGCAAACAACTGTTTCATTGAAAGTTCTCCGAATTCTTGTAAATAGCTGCTCATGACACGCCTTTCCGAAGATTGCGCTGCTATGCTAACAGCAGGCCTGTCGAGCTTTGATGAAGCAGTGTGCATGGGGCTGTAGTAACGGTAACACTACTTAAAGCCTTTCTTCACCTCTCAAAGACAAAGAACACAAGTGGAAAGACCTTTCTAAATAAAGGATTCAATTGTGTTGGCGTGTTCAGATGTAGTTTGGCTAAGTGCTTACTAGCTTCAGTAGTAATTATTAGTATTATTAGTAGTTATTTACAAGGCCAAGGAGAACTTTACCGACTTATTAGTGTTTGTGGTATAAGTAAGAATAGCTCAGTAAGAAGAGAATAGTTCAGTTCAGTAGCTCAGTTATTGATAGAACATTGATTATGTTAAAATTCCCTGCTACGAAGAAGCAGGTCCTGGATGATATTAGAGTTTAGCTCAAACATATTGATTGAAATACAAAAAGTATATAAGCTAAGCATTTAAAACAGGTTTATATCAGAAGACAAATAACAGTTGGAAGTTTCACTTTGCCTCATTTTCAACTCATGAAACAAACATTAGCTTAATGGGCTAGCGCTGCTACATCTACTGTAAATAACAGTTGTCACTTTAACCTGCAGAATCACCTGTAGCTGCCCAAAAATGAGAAACCTGCTTTTATCTACCTCCTTCTGGTCGAGGCCCCATTGTTTCAAACGTAACTAAGAATTCTGAGTGGTAAATGTGCCACCATTATCACTGTAAATTGCATATGTGCACTGTGCAAATGGAAGGCTTGACAGACGCAGTAACGGCCGAGTGAATGGTCACATATTGCACGATTATTATTGCCTGTGGCATTGCCAATCTCGGAGGCTCAAGTGGTATAATATTTCCTTTTCTCTATGGAGCAAAGTTCACATTTTGTCTGATTCTCTTATGCGCCAGTGTTGAAATAACCCCTGAACGAAGTGACACGTCCTCTCTTTAGCCAAGATGGTCATTACTTTTGCTCCCGCCTCGCCTCCTTCGCACAAACAGAGGCTCATTTTCTATTTATGCGACGCTTGTCCTCAGATACTTGCTGTCAGGATCTTGCCCGAATGACTCATCACTTTCCCAGCCTCATGCTACCACACCAAAGCTCAACCTTCGCGGTCCAAGCCCTGTGATTAGCCGCAGGTTCGAAGGCTGCGGTCCTAAGCATGAATGCCGCAGATTCCCTGATGTTGGTTTTTCTTGGCCGTCGATAAAAAAGAATAATTTATTTCCAAGTGTTTGAATGCATAATGCGGGATATCAAGTATGCTGAAAATATTTGTGACTCGCATTCATTTCCTGTTTACAAGATTTCCCCCCCCTGCCCCCCTGTCAACATGATACGATGCTATTATTTTTAAAGCAGCCAAATTCTTATGAGGGCGATACATGCGTGTGCTTCCTCCAAATGCGCTTTGCCAGAGCGGGTAAACATCTTTTATCCGAGGTACGAGCACACGGCTATTACATCCTCTGGCAGAGTGTGCTGTTCTCTTCTAATGCTCTGAATCTGTCATACCAATGGAGGAATATTCTTATGCCATCTTGTGACCTCCGCATCTCTTGAAAAGTTGGTCTTATACTTTTTGACGGCATTCTAATTGCAGTGAAGTATTTTTCTCTCCTTAATGAAATTTTTTAAAAAAGGAGCTGATTTAGGCTAATCCTGCAGCACTCTTTTTTTTTTTTGTCTGAATATAATATTAATTAGGCATATCATACTTTTGCATGGAAATCAGAATGTTGTTTTGATTTTTTTTTTTTTTTTTTTAAAGAAAAGTAATTTGTTGTTGCTGTTGCTGCATGCCCTAATTACAGTGTATTCCACAAACACCGGGCCCTTTTGAATTCTCCCAATGACAGATACCCCCACTTATTGTGTCTGCGTTTGATAAATTGGACAATTTCCCAAACCCGCGCTGATTGTGTGGTGCAATAAACCTGAATGCTTGGATAAATTGAACATGCGACGCCATCAAGATGATTGCATGACTCCGCTCTCGAGGAAGCGCGCGCGGCAAGGAGTGTCAGCTGCAGGCTCGCTCTCAGGTGCGGAAGGGAGGGAAGACGGCGGAGGAGTGGGGAGGACAAATCAGCAAGAAATATTTTGCTCCTCAGCACATAATTCCTTAATAACAACACGGGAGAAGCCATGGAGAAGTGCAATTCTATTTACATCTGTTCCTTATGATACTTGTGATAGGGCAATACACTTGCCGGCACACTCTTGAGCTCTTGGGAGTGTTTTCTCTATCAAATCCAGCCTGGTAAGAAGCCAGGGGTGTAAAAATTGCATGAATATTTTCTGTCCTCGCCTTTTGCTTTACCGCGCAGGCCTTGCTTCAACGCCCAACCTACTGGCCCAATCCAGCCTCTCCACGACGGATAAAGGCTGTGTCTGTTGATGGTGCTACACTGAGTGCCTAATTATTGAGATCCTGACACTTCCTCCCTGTGTTGAACATTAATCCATCATTGTAACTATGCATTAGTGTCTACGCAAGCAGGCGCCCAGAGCAAATTTAGAGAGTAAGCAGTGTGGAACTCGAGCCCTCCATCAAGAGATGCGATGAGCGGAGAGAGTGTTAGGGAGGGATGCCAGCCGGGATGGTTTTCGCCCCCCTTGATGTCGGATGCAGCCTGCTATCTGTTTTCTCTATAAACTGAGAGACTCCGAAGTTAACTCTATTCACTGCGCGACTGTCAAATGCATTATGGTAAAATACTTTTTTATTAACGTGTTTCTGAGAGGGAATTCCACTGAATTGATTTTTTTTCCTCCGGTGGTATTCGCCGCCTTTTCCTGATAGTAGGCCCTCTTCTAGTTTCAAGGTTTTTGCAGTCAGATGGCATGATGGTTCATCGTTTGACAGAGGAAGAAGAATTTTATTTGCCTTACCAGACAAGAATTTCCCTAAACTATTTGATCAAACGCATTACATACCAAAATTACATTTACTCAACTAAATTAACGTTTTTAATTTAGATTAAACTATCTTTTTTGGATACTAATTACAAGGCGGTAGAAATGATTTCTTGACGCCTCGGAATAACAGACGTAATAGACAATTTTCCGCAACAGCATGACACCAAAGCAGGATTTCATCCTTTCAATCGATGCCTTGTATTCGCAGGCACGTTCCTCTTTCATCGAGGCGAGAATGTCGACAAACAGCCGGGCTATTGGAGCGTTACATCGCTATTGACAGCCGCTCTGACGCATCTCATTTCTCATATTAAAGGACTTCAGCTCCAGTATTTGGTGACAACTGAAAGTTTTCCTTGCGGTTTTAATTCTGAGCGTCTGAGGCAAACTTAACTGAGTCATTTCCTTTGACCCGATGTGCCGTCTCCTGCCTTTGTGGTTGAAAGCTTCGCTAAAATGATTTTTATACCGGGAAGTGAAAAGCGCCCGTGAGCACAATCCAAGAAAATAGTCAAGCTTTTTGTGAAATTAGTCATGAATTTTAAGGTGAAGGCCGGTCTACTGAAGACTTCGAGTAAATATTTGCTGCGGGACAAAGTACCTCTGTTGAGTGATGCGGAGCTGTTGATGTCGCCGGTCATGAAAGAGGACTCTGACTGTTTTCTGACTGTGTCATTCCACATTCGGCGGATGCGGCTCTGCGGAGACAAACAACATGTCAAAACACGTCAGAACATTAGCCGTGAAGACTAACGCAGCTAAAAAAGTATTTCTCACTTAGACACAATAAAAGGATGAGACGTGAAGCTAAAAATATAGACTGTCGCCTTTATAATTTAGTATTTAAACCATGAAGGAAGTTCTGTGGGGATAAGTAACCTCCAATTAAAGATGAGTGTTAGTGCTGGGATAGGTGAAGTCAATAATAAAGTCATCAGTCAAGCTCTCCGAATCAGTGTCTCGGGTTGCAAAGGCTCAATCCGACGAGGGTTCACGCTGGTTAATTATGACAGAGTCCCACGGGCTGTTGCACAAGCTAAGGTTGTGTAATCTAACCACAGAGCTGATACTTTGTATGCTGTGCCAGAGGGGCTGGGCAGACTTCAGATTCATGTTAATTAATACATAGAAATGGCTTGGCGGGAGGCGAAAAGACAATAACGTGCAGAATCTTTCATGACGAAATACTATAATTCCAACCAATGTCTTATCTCTATCTGTGATACATTAAAGTATCATCTTGCTATTCCCCGCAACATTTGAAGGGTTAAAATGAAAAAGGACAGCCTCAAGAGTAGAGCAAATGCAATGAAGCAACGCTCTCCGTGATTGCCTTCAACACCTCAGACAGGTTTCAGCTTAATTATGCCATTGCCATCACCATTAGCTAAATTTGGAGCAACTGCCACAGCAGCCTCACCTAATCTCTTCCTGAAGTCCTCCATTAAAGGGTGACATTCAGACTGTGAACATATTTTATTATTTTTTATTCACCAAAAGCTTCATCGTGGCATCATTTTGTCAATTTCAGGCACTTGTGTTTCAACAGCAGATGACGCGCGGCTCCAAACAGCAACATATACTGACGCAGTGGATCTCATTAGCATACAGTATGTCATGTCGTCCGCGGCACTGGAGGCACAGATGGGTTGGAAATGACACTGCTGTTTTGTTTTTTCCCTTCCCTCTCACAGATAAAACACATTTATAGCCAGCAGGTTCAAATGTACTTTTCTGATTATGCATTCATTTAGAAGCCTGAGAGTTAGCAATAAGCAACCACGTCGTTCTGAGTGTTTCCATTCCTGTCTTATAGATGCACTTAGCACGAGGTTAGAGCCATCTTGTCAAAGCCTCGTGTGTAATTAAACACTTTAATCTGGAGGCAGAATCCGGCTCGTACTGTGGGTTGCCGGTGCATGCCTGACTCCGAGGACTATTTAAGAAATCGCACTCTTTAGAATATAGATGTTCAATTACAGTGTATCAAGGCAATACATCCTATGCTTCTTGTCAACGTGGGAGGAATCCATTAACAATTTACTTTACAGGGAGGCTCAGCGCTCACACACAGAATTCACATATTTTGGCAGTCGAATCTGCATCCGTGAGCAATTCCTCACAAAGCTCAAGCCAGCGCTTTAGTCAGCGCCGCTGTACCAGTGTGACGCGTGCTCCGGTAGAAAATGAACTGCAGACCGACTTTATGTACTCAGAAAATGTTCAGCTCAACAAGCGCTACATTTCCCTGCTATCGCTTCCGAACACACAGCGCGCGTCCTGGAAATCTATCACGCGCGCCGAAAACATTTCCTTTGTTTGTCCCGTAAAGGAGGTGCATATCTGTGCTGCGTCACGGATTATTATCGAGGAAGTCGTCGACGTTTCGAGCTCTGCAGGACTGACTACTTGAAGAAGAAATTTGGTCGCTGTCTTAAATCAAATGTGGGTAAATCTGCGATGTAAAGGAAAGAAAGGGGAGCATGAAAAGTGTCGTGCCACCTGCGACCCGGTGGAGTAACGTCCTGGAGCGCGGGAGGCGGTGCCTTTTCCAGAGCCAATGGAGCTGTCCACACTTTTCCCACTGCAGCAGTGAGTGCGCAGGCACTTCCCGTACTCCTTACGCACCTGTATCAAACAAGAGCGCAGGCACAGCACGCGCAAAGCAAACAGTGAGGCTAAATCCGAGGGCAGCAATCTTTCATGTCAGTAAAGTAAAACCCGCGCTGTTGCGCCTTCAAGCGTGAATCCATACCTTCTTCTGCAGCACGCAGTGGAAGATGAAGATGAACATTCCCTGCAGGGAGTTGAAGATGGTGAACAGGTAGGCCATGACCACTGTGCTCTCGTTGACGTACATCAGGCCAAAGGCCCAGGTCAGGCCCAGCAGACACAGCAAGGCAATGGCCCCAATCACCCAAGATCTGAAATATAAACAAAGAGCCATCTTACAAAACCTTTTCCACAAAGTTATCACGCGCACCGTATTTTATAACCGGCTTTGAACCTATGAGAAGCGGTGTGTGCTTTTATTCAGATGTGATATTTTGTGAGAGTAAATGGCTGATTTAAAAGCCTCTGCAGCGCGCGCTGCGGCCGAATGTGAAAAAAAAAAAAAAATCCAGAAAAGAAAATCAGTTCAAGGTCAGTTAATTCAGGGTTAATAAAAGAAATCAAGGTTTCCCCGCGAGAGGGAGAGGAGGCACAAAACAAATGAAGAGGGAAGAGAAATTGATGAGAAACGATGACGGATTTATCTTGGGTGGTTTTTTTTTTTTTTTCAGATTCCGCCCTCGTCTACCTTTTTACCTTTCCCTATTTGCACTCATTCAAGCATTGCCTTTGATGGTTTGAAAAGCCATAGATGATCATAAAGCCGCAGATTCGAATATACGATAATGGAGGCCTGTGTAAATGGGAGGGTAACAAATATGGCATTTTCATTAGAAGACTATTTACATGAGTACATTACATGTTGGATTCTATTGCCCGAGGGTTGGGATAAGTGTCTTGTAAATTCTTACTCAAGCTGAAAGGTTTGAACGGAGATAAATGCCCTTGAGAATGCGCAGTCTATTAAGAATGAAGGGCTCCGTCTTCGCGTGGGCACGCCGCACGGAGAGAGGCGGCGCCTTCTTCTTCTTCCCCGGCACCCTTTTGCCATTTTGGTGACTCCCCGTGTGCCGCAGTAGGCGAGGCGGAGTCGAGATTAATACCTCATTCTTGCCGGCATCTGTCATCCACAAACGGCCTGCATGTATGAAAATCTTCCCTTTGAGTTGATTAAACACTTTTATAGCCATCTGAAGGAGGCAGTTAAGTTGGTTTTTTTTTTTCTCTCCTTCTGCAGCCTCTAATTTGAAAGGCGTGCTTTGTCAAAGCACACACCAGAATAAGCAGGTGCCCTTGATTAAGCATTGCACCAACGATACCTGGCAAACAGCAAACTTCTCCAGCTTGTACTGTAGTATTCGAGTTTCCGGCTTTATGCTATCTCGATTAGCGTGCGGCTTATTTACTCTGCGGCCATTCTCTGAAATTATTGCAATCCCTGGAAATTGTGCATCCTTCAGTTACGACTGTCAGACATCGGACACGCCTAAAAATGCAGATTTGTTGAGAAAATAAAGCTTATTCTGCCCGTGGTGGCATATCTGAGCTGCACCTGCAACCTCAACTTTTTTTTTTTTTTTGTCAGCCTCACCAGCACAACCCTCTCAGCTGAGCTCAAGTGCATTATTCACACATTTATTCACACCGCCCGGTGTTCTAGAGGTGCTCATTTGAATTAGTTTGAAGCGGGATACCATTTCACGCTATTAATTATATAAAAGTGGACGTCTTCATGAGCGTTTTAGCGGTTTATTCTCTACTTTTTTTTTAACAATTCCAAACACTTATTTTTGTCTTTTCATCGTGATTGGACTTGGGTTGGATTTTGATTCATGGAATTAGTTCTTACACAGATTTTATCCAGATAAAACAAAAGAAAAAAAAAAAGATGACCAAATGATAAATGCTGTGTCTATAGTACAGTGCTAATATATCTAGAGTGCAGGGTGAAGATACAGGTGCCATTTAAAACTAATCTTGCTTGTCACATCTGTAGGCTATGTATATCTAAGACAGGAGTGCTGTGCGCACACTAATGCGGCCTTCAACATGACTGAGTACTCCACAATAAATCACGTTAATGATTCAGAGAGGCAGCTGGATGGATTCGGGTTCCGGATTTGTTCGTATGGAAGGAGTAAATGAAAGATGGCATTATGGGAAAAAGGGGCCCTTTCCAATTTTGTCTTACTTGATCTCAGGTTCATAATCCTGATAGCTGAGCGACACCACGAGAACAGAACAACAAAAAGAGAAAACAGGCAGAAATAAATCACAGAACAGAGAGACGGAGACGTGTAATCCAAAATGTGTGGCCGTGAATACAATGTACAAATTTAGACATCAAGAGGGAAACATATAATGCATCAAAAATGAAGATGGCTTGTTTTGCCGGTTGGAGATTAAAGCTACATTCACAACATCCACATCCAAACATCAAGGCCAGACATTCATACATTTTGGGAAGAGATGTGTTCGTGATTTACAGGTGATAACCATAATTATCTCTCTTCTAAGAAGTATCTAGCTCCCCTCATAAATGCTGGCAGACCTCCGCATTTAAGCCGTTATAAATGGGCCAGGTGTGCGGCAAAATAAATGATTTATGAATTCACCAGGGCGACCATTAGACATAATTTTCCCAGGGCTGTCTTAATGACCTGGTGGGAGAGGTACTTCATCAAGGCGATTGCCCCCGGAATGGACACAGAAACACAAGCAGTGGGCACAAAGAGAACTAAATATTGTCCTCTAACTAGTGGCAGCTCTCTTTAAAGAACGCTGGACGACTGGAGACGCGAGAGGTCATGAGAAATGCGTCCAACAGGACAGGATATGAAGGAGCTACGACTCCTATCGCGCGCGGCTTATCTTCTTCTGGAGTTATAAGATAATATATTTGAGGGCTGCATGGGAAAGAGCCTCGAGGGCAAAAACTTCTGAGACTGCATAACAGTCACTGAAAAGCACGGCGGCTCACTTACAAGTGAAGCGGGTGCATCTCAATTGAGCGTTATCCTGTCAGAACTGTTGCATGCCTAGAAGCCAATATTAGCAATACAATAACAATTACAGAGGCTCTCATTTCATATTTCTGGCATCATTAAGTTCACAACTATTTATGCAAAGTGTAGCACTTGGCAAAGCAAATCAAGTTATTTAGGAATAATTTGAACGAAATGTGTTTAATCTAATTTTAGAATGTTGCATATAGCATCCAAGCAATATAAGGTACTTTAGCTCGACTGTGCATGTCATAAAATCTTAGATCCATCTGAATGGCTGTGCAATATATAGATATATCATCCGTCCCTGAGGGTTGCAGCAAAGCACTTCCAGGCTTTCAAACCTCAAAAAAAAAAAGTGGAAGAGGCTTTATTGTGCTAATCGTCAGGAAGAAGCGCCAAAAACCAGCCCGGCGAAAAACGAGCTACTTCAGCCCGTGGCGTCAAATTACCGCCAATTTCCTTCGAAATGACTTAATTTGCAGAGGTGCCATTCATTGCAAAGTCAAAGATCATTGACGCGCGAGACTGCAATTGGTCAATTCAACCTGTTTTAAGTCTGCACAAAGTCACTTTATACGCCGCCTCTGTAAGGAGACGAGGAAGCGCTGTGATCAACCCAACAGGGTGTTAATTATTTAACCAAAGGTGTGCTTAAAATGCTAATCACCTCAGAGTGTTTAAGACGTCAATAGCTCAAAGTTTTTGATGTCGGCGGAGAGACTTTTATCCTTGACATCGTCTTCGTTCGCATATTTCATTTGAAGTGTCTTATCTGCGCGGGAGAGGAAGCTATGCAACTCACATTTCAGACCTTCCTCGGAAAAAAAAAAAGAAAAAAAGTTCAGTCCATTATGTTGTAAATATGCCGCCATTCAGGGGAACGTTTGGTATTTCGAGTCACAATGGTGCAAGAATCATGTTAATCCATGAATCATGGGCCAGTGGCAGCCGCTGTCTGGGTTATGAGGTGAGGAGGGAGAAAACACGTCAAACACAATATCAATTTTATTCTACACCCTCTACTGAGAAATGTTGTATCTTACCAGTGCCATTCTACAACAACACATCCATCATAATAACGGTAGCTAAAAATGAAGAAAAAGGGGGGGGGGGGGAAACAATGGAGGACGAAAAACAGAAAGATGTTAAAGATAAACACAGCATAAGATAAGAAGACAGGATGCGGGTGCTAATCAGAAGAAGAGAAGAAGAGAAGAGGGAGAGATGCACGGTGGAGGAGAGATGAAACATTCATTTTTAAAACAAGGCAGCATGATGAAATCTGAACAGAAAACATGACATCAAACCATAAAGAGGAAACAAATGGCAGAAAGACAAGACAAAAAAAAGAGAAGACGCAGCTAATTAAACAACGCTAAATTGACTCAATCGATATGCAATATCCTCGTCATCGAAAAAAAAAAGTCCAGTAATAATGGATCTGAGGGCATCAACTATGATGTTTAAAACCCATCTGGTTATCACTCCACTGAGTGCCAAAGCAAATTGGACAAACACATGTCTGGCTTTGATACTCTGCAGAGAAAAACACAAGGATCAAATGACCTGGACTTCAATCCGTGTCAGAAACCACTGGTTTATGATGAAACGGAAGCACGAGCTAATGACTGTGGCAGGATATGTTCGGGTAAGCTGCCCGGCACCACTAAAGCCAGTCTTTTGAACGCGCTCGCGCAGACGCGTGTTGAGTAATGGGTCTTGACTTCAAAAATAGTGTCAGATGAATGAGGGCTGACAAAGGCGGCGCGGCTTCGTGCTATTTTTCCAATGGTCATCTGAAACATTGCAGACTTGTTTCGGAGTCAGTAAGACTCGGGGTCAGGCGGTCAGTTGTTTGTTACACTTAAGGGAGGCCAGTGTAATAAATCATATGACACCGGGAACCCTAGCAGTCGATATTTTGCTGCAGAGCAAACCACGCAATGTATCTTGCGGTACCAAAGATGGGTAACACAGAATATAAAAATGGACTTGGAGAATGGTGAGCAAACATACAGCAGCCTGCCAAAGCAAACTAGTGACTATCAACCTTAAGATAGCTAAATCTATTGCAAAATGGGTTGCATTCTAATGTTAGAGCTGAATTTTAAATGGGTACTATTTGCGGTATTTTGCTCAATGTACAGTACTTGCTGTTCTGGACCAGTCGGTAGTTGTAACAAAGTCCTCTGCAACGAAATCTATTTCCAGACCGAGCCTTAGTATGTAGTGTAGAAAGCTAATCAAATGGCTGCAGGTGGTCTATTTGCATTTGCATACTTGCCAGTGTTTAAAACACAGTGTTTAAGATGCAGACGTTAACTTGTGCATATAGTAGGAGTAAATACATAGACGCGTATTATGAGACTAAACTGGAATAGCTTGTTTTCTCAGGACAGGAGTGCCATGGGGAAAAAGGGCCACATGTTCCAATGTTTAAACTTATATTGAGATCATTTTCAAGTCAAGCCTCTCCGGCTAACCTCGACGCCTGTGTCAACGCTTCCTGCAGCTGCTACACAATTCTCTAGCCATAACCCAATTTCTGTTCTTTCATTGCCGCAAAGTGCATACTACTGATTCACATTTCCTTTGTTGCACGGCAGAATAAAATAAGACCAAAGCACACGGCCTGTTATTTCACAGAATATGATGGGAGGGGAAAAAAAAAAAAGGTGACACTGAATGGCTGTCACCCTGTAGCCGCTGTGGGATGCGTGAAGTCTGGATTACCATATTATTATTAACATTGCAGGGAAAGTATAGGACGCCATAATAGCTAACAAAAGGAACAGGCCAGATATTAGCATGGCTTCTATCGGGTTAACTAGGACTGGGTTGCAAACCTATGGTTGTGAGCTGTACTGTAAATCTTTAATAAAAACTGGAATACAAAATTGTTTTAGTCCTACATAATGCTTACATTATTAGTACACAACCAAGAGTTGATGCATTCTGTTTGCCTGAGCTGAACAGCAGGATAACAAGTATACTGTAACAACTTGTGTGTTTCTCAGAAGTGACAAATCTAGGGACAGCTAAACATCTTTGTTGCCCTCCTACCACCTACCACCTGTCGCCTCGAGGTAACTGTGAGTACGGGTCACAATTTGGCCCCGCTCGACAGAAGCACTTAGAAAGCGTGGCCTCGCTCGGGAACATCCTGCAGTGATTTCGTGATGGAAAAACACATTGACACGGTACAGTCAATGATGGCGCAGCAAAAGCAGGCTATGTCATCCTCGCAAAAAGATTGTTTTTTTTTTTATTTTTATGTGTGTGTATCACTGTGCTGAGAGAAGCGGGGCAGACAGGGCCACTGTGCTGAGACACAACCAGTGATGTGATGCCACAAAAAGAAAAAAAAACAGCCAGAACGTCGACCATAAAGCAGACTAACGTGTCCAGAGTGGCTTAAAAAAATGAGGCAGACAGCAAAAACGGAGCAGAGAACCTTATCCATCATAGCAAACAGGCGGCAAAACAACTTTACGCCATCTGTGGAATGAGTCTGCCCTGACACCAGGTAGCCGAGCTGATGTCAAAGACAATGACCAAAAAACGCTGTGTCATTCCTCAGGGTAAAGAGACCTTTGAATCAACTTTTAAAACTCCTTCGTCATATCTGGCCTGGCTGCGTGAAACTTTTTGGAAGCGTGACCGAACCAAATAGCATTCATATTTAAAAAAAAACTGCACAAATCAACATATTTACAGAAACAATGAAGAGCTTGAAAGGCAAACCCACAAAGAATTCACCAACTGCAGCAGCCCTGCCCGACTCTACAGAGCACTTTAGTGTTTTTCAGCTCCTTGTTTTGGTTTTTACGCTGAGCTTCTTTAACTTTCATCCGCCCTCGTGGAACTTGTAGGTCGGTAGGTAAGGAAACAAACAGGCTGTGTTTGCCAAAAAGTTCGTTTAATCAGTTTCATCTGTTCATAATATGTCGGCGTTGTATTTACTGCTAGTTCAGCTGGCCAAAAATAATCGACTGGCGTTTAGGATTTAAAGGTTTGTGTAATCCATCACACACCGAGGCTTCATTTTTGTCAATGCTACATCACCAATCTACAGTGATGCCTGAGCGCAGACTGCTCTCATCACCTCATAGCACTAATATTACTCTGTAACTGTGATGGATTGCACAGAGAAAGCAGGTTTCACATGTCTGCTGATTGACTTTGGCGCTGTATGGAAATGAACGGAGACCTTGAACAGAATACGATATAGATCCAAATGACTGGGGGGAAAAAAAGCAGCGTTTGTAATACATGATAAATGAGCTAAAACACACCAAACAACTCGTACAGGTAATTTTAAAGAGCCTCTCTTATTATTCCAGAGAGGTATGGATTTCACAACACAAACATGTTGCACTTATTGATATTTTGCCTGAAGTAGAGCTCCTGAATCTGTACGTTTAGCAGAAATATTTTATGGGCTGAAGTTGTACTTCAATTATAGCAAAGCTGAAATTAATTTCACAGATGCACTAAGTGTATATGTATATGTAAACTTTTACTGGCAAACCTACAAACACCAAAGAAACTTTGCATCTAAGTTTTGCAGTCATTATTGCCCCTTGAGCTTTCATACTATCTGAAAGCAGGCGGGCATAGGCAGATAAACAGACTCACATAAAACACACACACACACACGCGCGCACACATTATGAATATTCATCTACCGCATGTTGACACCCAGATAACACCAGGTCAGGTTTGTCAGATTGTCTCCTGGCCTTTTCCCAAGCAGACAACGCCGTTCTTCTGATAATGATGGAGACACAATCGAATGCGTGTTTGATTTTAACCCTGTCTGACACAACCTTTCTGCATAACGGGAGGTGCTTACCTCACGGGCTCAGACTCCCGGACCCTTGGGTTGGGTGTTCGCAAACTTAAGTGCTTTTAATGAGGTTTCAAAATATCAAAGGGGGGGAGGCAAGATAAAGTGAATTGCTTGGCGAACGCCGCTCTGAATACAGAATACCGTCCAAAATGTCCGCTCTTTAACCAGGCCTTCGTTGAACAGAAGGTGGAAAAGTCAGCTCAAGCCGAGTCTTGCGAGATACGATTCAGCTGCGTTCGGTGGAAGCGAGCCCATCACACTCATGTTAGAACATTCTTTCCATCTGCAACAAAGCGTCACGAGGAGTGCTATTTCTGGACGACTTTAATAGATATCTGGGTGATCTTAATGCTCTTACTTGATGTTGTCCAGGCAACCAGAGTCTGGCTTCAAGATGGCCGTGTGATGGAACATCTTGTAGAGCGCGATGCCCAGGAAGATCACGTTGAGCTGGAAGACAGACAGAGATTCACAGAGGTACAGAGAGAGAGAGAGAGAGAGATGAGAAGCGTGTGTGTGTCTTGTTGTAGTTCCACTCATTTTTTCGAATCGGAGCAGTTGGAACGCGGGATCCAGACTCGGTTTCCCGCTTTGCCAAACGGAGCACAAATCCTATGAAACTATCACGGCGGTGCGACAGACTAAACAAAGAACAGTGAGGGAAGACAGACACATATTTGCACGCGGGAGCCTTTCCATCTGACTTATTCACACTCGTCTCATCGTATTCACACGTGGAGGCAACCGCGGGGAAGAACCGCCACCGCTGCTGCATCCGTTTCCTTTTTATTTTATCCAAGAACATAACATCATGCTGCCTGCTATAGCGCGAGCAATGGCAGCCTTTATTTGGCGAGATATCATTTTACGTTTGATGTGTCTTCTTTTCCATGAATCAATAGGATAAAACTTTTTAACTTGTCTTGTGTTCCCGGAGTTGTCTTTAAGTGGTAAAACCAATTATATACAGTCAAAGAATAAAACTTAAAAACAGACACAGATGTTCACGCCTCAGCGAGTTGAACTTCAGCGCTTGTGTTGGCCAAACATTGTAATTATACACAAAAAAGGATCCCCTCCGGCGTACCTCATCATCTCAGATCCGGTCGTGGCATGGAGGTCTTTACCGCGGCTAACGCTTACGTTACCGCTGCCTGTTTACGGGTGACATTTCAGCTCGCGCGGTATAAAAAAAAGCTTTTAGCCATTTTTAAACCGCCTCAAACCCAAGAAGCCTCACGGAAGAAGCGGAGCTGGCTCCGAGCTCCGGTCTTCTCTCCAACATAGATATTCTTGTTAGTGAATCTAAGAAAGAATCCAGTGAGTCATGAGACACGCAGAGATGCATTGTGAATGATTACACCAAACTGGAGCAGTGAAAGTGCATTACGCCTGTTTGGATTTAGCATCCAGCTGGGCAGTGAGAGTTGCGTTAAGATTTGTGGGAATTACACACTCTGGGTCCCGTGGGACGACAATGTTGATACTTTCTCTTAAGTTGCCATTGATATTTAACAACTAAAGCTGATTTACTGACGGTACGATATTTATTGTGGAAAATATCTGGAGAATCAGGAGCACATCTTTGGTGCCAGAGCAAATTTACAGCTTGGCATTAGCTTAAACAGCAGCCTGACACCAGATTTAAATCAGCTGGATCGATAAAGGAGCTCTTTTGTTTTTTGTTTTTAAAGAAAATTAGAGCTGTCCTAGTTGGGAAAGACACAGAAGAGTGTGTGTGTGTGTCCTCCTTGCATAATGCCCGCGTAGCTGCACCCAAGAGCGTGTGTGTGTGTGTGTGCCTGCGAGGAGGAGACAGAAAAAGGTAGCGGAGTACAAGTTGGAACCCGAACAAAATCAATCATAATCGCAGTGTGGATTACTCCGACACTGCATACTGAGCAGAGTTCACTCTCTCTCTTTCTCTCTGTCTCTCACCCCTCCCTCCTTCATCTCCCCCCCAAAAAAATTGTCTCAGCCGGTGACTGCAGCGGGGTGACAAACTGCAATATATTCTCTACACCCCCTCATTCGTTTTTCTGGACGGCTCCGTGCCCGGCGGTGGCGTGTATGCTCAACAGGGCAGAGAGAAGAGGGAGGATGGGAGCTGGAAAAAGAGATCTCGGTGGACCATTTAAGCGACGACCCGCAGGCTAAGTAGGGTTAATGAGCAAAGGGGGTTGAGGGTTGGTGGGTGTAGGGGGGGGGGTGTCACGCTTACCATAATTATCAAGGTTGCTGGTCCTATGAAACTCCAAATGAAGTAGGTGTCCAGGCGAAGCCAGCAACTGCAATGAAAGAGAGAGACAGACGAACGGAGGGGGCGGGGGGGAGAGGAAGCAAGAGAGAGGATGGTGAATATGAGGGGGGCGGCTAGGGGAGAAAGATTTGAGGTTATAGCTTTATACTCTTGCTGGGAGGATATACATCAAGTCGGAGGCTGGAGTGACACAGAGGAATAGGCACTTCAAAACACAGATCGCCACAAGGGGCTCGAAGAATTATGACCACCAGGAAGAAGTTGGAGGAAGCGGGCCTTTTACTGTCAATGACAGCAGTAATGATGGGCTTTCATAACCAAAACAGGTGCACCATCAAAGGTGAAGAAAAATGAGGTGGGACGGAGCTAAAACTGTAAAAGGACGTGCCCCGAAGGCAGAGAGTGACCAGCCTTTGGTTCAGTTCTATTTCAATTTGTAGGGTTAAGGTAGCAGATTACCGTTAGGGATGATAATTTATGGATGATTCAATTAGTTCCCGATTGAATCCTCACTGTATCACTCCAAAGGAATTGGACCTGACCTTGGCCCTGACAGACGTGACTACACACAGTGCCTTAAGCAACTCGGCACAGTGCCTTACGTGTTTCGCGTCAGCCGCGATGACACCGCGGGACTGCCACAATTATGTCAATAATTAAATAAGATGAACTCCCGACCTCGCACTTCATATCAAAACATCGCAGTCAGTTCTCCTCCGCGGAGTAAAACTACACACAGGCGTGAAGTAATGGGGCCGGTGGAAGGTGACAGTGCTCCTTTGAAATGGGCGGAGAAAAAAAAAAAAAACTTGATTCATGACCTGCGGTTGAATTATTAATCTTTTAATCTCCGCTGCTCCAGCAGATATACGCCTCCATTTTTGGCCACTGGAAAATTACAGTTCATGCCGCCCGTGTTGTCATTCAGGCTGACAGAGAGGGGAAATAGAAGTGGCAGAGAATTAGCTGTAGCTCAGTAGCATCTCAAGGCTAATTGAAGTGTGTGGGTCACTTCAGACATACACACCGCTGGACTTAAAAAAGAAAGGAGTGCTGCGGTACACTGGTTAAAAATGCGACGTGTGTTTTTTCCATATAACCTATTCTGGTAGCACAATGTGTTAGCAAAACAACCCAATAATCCAGCATATAATATAAGTATTTTGGTCCCGTTCTCTTGCAGGGGGAAACAGAATTTGCAGCGACTTCTACCCACAAATGGAAAAATTCAGACTAAAAACCCGAAGTGCGGTGGACAAGCTTGTTCATGTTTCACTCTTTGGTTAAAAAAAACCTCACTGACACAAAAGAAGTAATGCTATACAAGACATGACAGGAGAAAAATTGACTGTTCCCTTTTTTTTGTTCCTGGGACTTGATATGTCTCTCCCTCACTGATATCACTGGGTGAGAGGAGGCAACACAGGAAAACACGTATGGGCGCGGAAAGGAGTGAACAAGCGCAAAACAAAAGATGCACAACGCGCACAGAACTCTGGCAGCTCATCAAAGCGTGCGCTCCGAACGTCGCTGTTCTAAATTATGCTGAAGGTTCCATTGTTTGTTTTTGCCTTCTTCTCCTTCAGATCATAGAAAGATTTAAAGACGTGGTGGGCGGTGGAAGCTGCAGGCTTTCAATTTCTTTTTTTCCCCCTCTGCCTCCTCTACTTTCTCTTCGCCATGCTTGTGTTTGGATTTTGGAGCACATCTAGTTTTTATCCTCCCCTCCCGGTATGCTACTTTGTGCAGCATTCCTTTAGTAACTTAAGCAACCGAAAAGCCGCAAGTGTGTGCCAGTCAAAACACAAGGCGTGCTCAGTGCCAACAGCTTGTGCTGGGTATTCTGGCATCCGTGCCGCCAATCTGCAGTGATCTGACACAGGCTGTCCTTTGAGCCAAGGCGGCTTAATCTGCAAAGACGTCTTTGCAACCGAGATAGACCGAGACCATTTCAGGGAGCTGATGACCAAGTGAGCGAGTGAAGCTATGTGAAATATTTGGGCCAAGGAGATCGCTAGTGACTTTTTAATTTAGTGCGAAGCACACTTTATGTGAAAGTGTGACCTTCAAAGCGCCCTGTGAAGTTTATGGCCACCGGTGGTGTCATATCACGACGGGCGACTCCTTGTTTTGTTTGGATCATCCCTTCCTTCTTGTGGATGGGTTAAAAGCTAATGCACGAAAAAAATAAATGTAGCCAAAGGTAGGAAAGAAAACAAGACACGGCTAGTGTGGCACTCTCGGGAGACAGCTCTGACATGCAAGGCAAAGGTGACGTGGCAGAAGCTACTTTACGGCGGCCGTGCTAGCTCATGCACAGTTAGAGACCAACAATGAAGAAGTTCATAACATATATCATGGCAATAAAATAATAAAATCAATGCAAAGAGAGACAATAGTGACTTGTCGCATGCTAAGTAACACCTGTAGTATGTAAGGCTCCCTCCAATATAAGCTCATTTCCAATTTCCGCATTACTGTTTTATTAATTGCCTTAAGCGCTCTGAAATGACTTATTGTGTGGGTCTGTTTCATCTCCACCCACTCTGTCGAGCACATCTGACTGGAGATCGGATGAAATGCTATTTTAGTAAGTCAATGCCGGCTGACACACTTCTATTTAAAATAAAAATGAAAAACCGCACCATCAAACCCACAAACAGTGGGGTCATAACATAACGCTTGCTTACTAATAAAGAACAAAGCATTCAGCGCGCTCGTGTTCGGCCTCCGGGACACAATGATACTGACGAGGGACGCTAAATGTAAACATAGCTGTGTTCATTTACAGGAAAACACCACAGGGGGCCTCAGACAATATACCCGCCGCTACTCTTGCACGCTCCATGGAACAAACTGCACGAGCGCAACAGCGACCAGATTAAAAGGTAATCCCATCTCCCGAGTTTACAGGTGGTTTTGATGTATTGCTTTCATTAAGGCGGAGGAATTAAACGGGGTCACGTGGGTTGTTTTTGGCACCTTCGCTGGACTTGAGAGGGGCAGAGTGCCTTGCTCAAGGGTTGAATTAGAGAGTAATTGAACAAAAAAAAACAAAAAAATCGGTGTACGCGGTTGTAATGAGTCACCGGGACATCGCGTCAGCCAGCTACTAAGCCGGGGTCACTTTTCCGACTTGTTGGACATTTCTGCTCAAAGTGAGACCGCCCGCGATGGCGTCGCTGCGATCCCCGAATCAATTTGCGGCAGGACCCACGCGCTCCTCCCCCCGCTTTCTGCTGTTCACCGCGTGTCGCGCCTCGTCCCTCACCTCATCCTTCATAGGCTGCGTATAATTGTTCCACCGGTGGCAGGCTTTAATTATTCACATGATGCCAAGGCTCAGGCGGTGGCAGCTATCACCTCATCCATCACCAAGAACTATGGCTCCGCCGGTCCGCAAATGCACTGTCTACCAGTTGCGTTGTGTGTGGCGATGCGGATGTGTGTGTGAGTGTTTCTGCGCCCGTGCCATATATGATAAACATCTCAGAAGCAAACTGCTGATGCTGGTCTTCATTATTTTCAGATGGGCTTGAGATTAACAGAGGGATGGAGGGTGATCCTCTCCTTGGCGTTACGCTGCTTTATGGACCACTTAGTGTTTCAGAGGAAAGAGCCAGGGAATTATATCTTATGTCGCTTCCATGGGAAATACAAAAAGGCAGCCTCTGTCGCTCACCATCTTTTGGTTAATCTCCTGTCTCCTTCTATCTCTTTCAATCTCCGTCTCCCTGTTCACGCTCACTCCCCCGCCCTCTAAATCGCTCCATCCCCCCCGTCCTGTAATTTGTGCATCCTAAAACGCTGCAGACATTAAGCACAATGGGCCGACATTCATCCGGCAATGCTATCTCTTGAAGTTAGCATTTTTCACTGTCAAAACAATGTCAGTTCAGCGGTGGGGGAAAGGGAACGCAGCTTGGGTAACCGCTTCTGCTTCATTAAAAGTTGATGATAAGAAATAGCTATTGGCGTGTCATCTGCAAGATTGTTAAAGCCCCTCAAACAAACACAATCAGTTGTCAAGTTGTTAGCAGGGTTTCTGTGCAAGCGAGGGAACACATTGGGTTTTTTATTGGCCTCCTGAGTAGTACACTTTAATACTGTTAAATGGTGTAAATTCAGATTCTATGAAAGCGTCTGAAAGCTCTCTACTCTATAGTAATGTATGGGCTTGAATTCTATTTGATCATTTTTGCCTCCTTTAAATGATCTCTCGAGCGTTGCGCGCAGAAATGACAGCCGGTTCTTCTGCGGCATTCAGGCAGCTTGTACTCACATCCGGTCCGTGCCGTAGCTGCGGTAGTCCACCGCTGCGGAAACGGCCACAATCAGCGCGGGAACTCCGTAGCCCACCAGGTAGAAGTAGCGCCGGCGCGAGTGCTCGCTCTCGAACACTTCCACCAGCATGATGTAGAGCTGCACGCCCTCCAGGAACATCCACGTGAACGCTGCCAGGAAGAAGAAGTGGAGCAGGGCGGCGAAGACGGCGCAGGCAATCTGGGAAGGGTTTATAGCGGCAGACAGAAATAAAAATCAGAGGGAGGGGGGGAAAAAAAAGAAGGGAGAGTTGAGTATTCAAAACATATTTTGATCAAATCACTTTTGGGAATTTAGCTGACTTCCCGGAGGATTAAATGTCTTGCTCAAGGGCATAATATGACCACGTTAATATGGCAAAGAGCGCCGTCCCAATGACTGAGCAGCATTTTCTGACCTCCGCGTGTTTGTGTCTTCCCAACAATTATCATTGCTAAGCTTTGTTTGGCTCAGACCATTGGATGTTTGCCTGCAGTGACTGGCAGAAGGACGCCGCAGCTACTGAGCCCATGTGGTCTTGTTTGCCGTAGCTGGCATTGATGAAAGAGAGATCTGAAGAAGTGAAGTCAACAGTCCAAGAGCCATTTGGAGCTCGGTGCATTTTATACCACGGCCAGGTGTGAGCACATCATGTAGTTACACACTTCCCGGGCTGATGGAGATACCTACAGGCGAGGCTGGAATACGGCAGACTGTCATTAGCATATATTCACGTGCCCACACACTTCTCTAACAATAATAAGATACAGTGCTTACATGGATTGATCTAATTATTGGCACAGTTGAACATAACTAGCGTATTTTGTCACTGAAATGGATTCAATTAAATAACTAAAAGGTTGAGTGGACATTAATTGCAGTCCGGGAGAGTGATCTTAGAGCCGGGCTGTGAATCACACCCATAAAATGTTATGGAAGGGAAAGGTGTAGGCCAAAGCATTTTCTTTTGACTTCACAGGGAAGTAGTTTTTGCGGATAAACTATGGCGCGCGCGCGAGTCTTGGTTCGGATGGTTATAGCTGTATTTGAAGAGCAAAATATGGGTGTGTTATGATAGCACGAGGCCGAGTAAATACTTATTCATCATATTTCACCTATGCTCGCCCAGTCTAAATGTACAGACGCAGAGGTCATTTCATACTGTGCCCGGACAATCGGTCTTTTCTACCCCAGGTGAGCAAAGCCAACGCCGCCTCATTAGTAAGCAAGAATGTGTAAGTGTCCTTTGTCAGCCCGCATGCGTGCGACTACAACATATTTGTTTACAGTATGAGTGTTCAGCACACACACGCTGTGCAGTGACAGCATGCCTCCACCTGCTAGCACAGCTGAACTCTTACAGGAACGCCGCGCCATCCAAACTGCAGTTAATATACCAGAGGTTTAGCGAAATGAACAGCTGAATCCAGATGGGAGCTCGGGGGAGGATACATTCATATCAGTAAGTTTGTAATGCATAATCTTGATAATATGGAGTGTGTGTGTGTGTGTGTGTGTGTGTGTGTTGTGATTAAGTATGTGTGACAGAGGGAGGGAGAATTTCCAGTATGAGAAACGTACAGTTCTTTCCTTTCGCTACATCGTCTCAGCGAGCCCGGTGGAGTGGAAGAAGAGTTCAGGGCCGACTGGCACTTACCGCTCGCAGCACAGCAGGACACCAAAGGTTGCATGTTCTCAAAGAATGTAGGCTCTTATATCTCAAGAGGACATGATGAACGGTCTTCACTAATACAAAAGGGAGCCCCCCCGAGCAGCCACGGGGGACGATGTATTTGCAAAAAGATGAAGATTCAGGGTTTTTGTGAAAGTGGCAAAGAAAGAGTTGCGTCTTCATTCTGTTGGTTTGGTTTCATCTAGGCACCTGCAATGCGCCCTTTGTGTATGATTTCAACGCGCATTGAGACATCGGATTAGCTCATGAAAATGGTTGCGAGTCAACATTTGAGACTCCAGATTAACTTGCGAGCCCTTATTCTGCCCTCGAGGGGAAACACTTTTTGTTTTCTCTGTTTGTTTACTCTCCCGCCTGTACAGTGAAAACTGTGAGTAGCTCTCTCTAAAGGTAACAAACTTCACCTATTAGCACCTCTAAAGCTCACTAAGTAACACGTTGCATCTTGTTATAGTTTGCCGTTTGATCTGTTATTAAAGATTGAAGCGAGCAGTAAGTAGGTGCTGATCCATTTCATCCACGATTCAGGCAAGAAAGTGAAAAAGCATGGTCCAAAAATATATTATGTTTTTTTTGCGTTACAGCATAATGCATTGTGAACAGATGAGTTTCTTTTATTAGCATCTCCTCTAATGGCTGTCACCGTCCTACAGCTCTCCGAGCGGCGCGCTAAATGAATTTGCGCGAAACAAATCGATACTGTGACACAACTGTCAAATATTGTCCAGCAGCAGTCTTACCGGCTGGTCGCCCCGATTGATCCCCACCAGGAAACAGGGACTCGGCGATGAACAGGCTGATGCAGAGGTTCTTATGGATGGTGTTGCGGTCGCTCTGGAGGCCGCGGAAGAAGCAGAAGGTGAAGAGGCTGATGAGCAGGCAGACCAGCGACAGGAGGATGCCGACCCAGGTGATGACATCGAGAAGCATGTCGTGAACGGGGTCCGTGTTCTGTAAAGACACCAAACAAACAAACCAAAAAATGTGTTGAAAATGGAAAAATTACCATAAAATTCAAGCACCATTCTTTCCAATCAAAAAAAAAAAAACACCTAAAGCTTTTATTTTCATTTTTATTATTTTGGGGGGTAAAGTGCATTCACTCAACTCCAATAAACCACGACACAGTGAGCCACAGGTGGCAGATATGAATCATGAATTAGTCAGTATGAATCAATATAAAATGCCCCCCCCCCCCCATTGTTTCATTTTGGAAAGGCAACAAAGTGAAACAAAGTGAGCAGTCCACGGGGCCGCAGGTGTCCAAGACCAGCACACAACAGGAATACAATCATGGTCAATAACTTTCACTGTTGCTCTTAGATAATTTCCTCTTTTCAAATAGTAATTTGCTATCACAGCCAGTTTTGGGCACTAAAAAGCTTTTTGCTGACAATAAATCCGCGGCTTTACGGGCGAAGATAAGGATCAACGGTGATTCCACCGCAGCCGTGAAAGAGAATTTACATCAGTCCATAAAAGCCAAGTGCACATAGGGGTACTTGGACAGAAGCGGGGGAGGGGGGGAAAAAAGGCAACACACCCTAAACAGCAGAGTCTGCACAACGGCTGACTTCTGTGGCCTTAAACCGATTAAAAACAAACACATTAGACGCAACGCCCTGCCAAGAAGCTGCCACGGGTAAAAATTGGGGCCTGTTAGAACCCTAATTAGGAATGTGTAATAGGTGACGTGTTGTCAATAAGTTCTGTATGAAATTTTGCAGCCCTGTTCCTTGCCTTGCTTGATCAGAAAGGGTTCTTGTACCGCACATGGTGCACGGGAAGACGCAAGAGAAGTTCTCTTCTAGCATAGATTATATTATTATTGGAACAGTTAAAAAAAAGGCTAAAAGAAAACAATAATAGTTAAAATGATTCAAGTAATGGCTAATTAAAATATATTAGTAAAATGATTGAATAAACTTTGATATAATTACTAGTGGATCATTGAAATAGATAAAAACAATGAATAAATAATTGAAACGTTCATCTTTGGCTGCTCCAAGTAGAAGTAGCAGTACAAAGCAAACATATATATATTGTAATATCGCCTTTTTGATCATTAATAATTCAATATAATCCACTTAAAATCTATTCAAATGAACACACTGGGGACATGACAGGTGGTGTCAATAATGGGGGTTCGTTAATAATAACAACAGTAATACAATACACATAATCACACATTAAAGCGATTCTAAAGAGGTGAGGTCAGAAACCACGGGCTCGGAGAGATTCAACAAACACATCACTGAAGCAGACGTGCAGATGTTTCTGTTCACTTCACATCTGGTGTTGGAAACTGCACTGTCATCTGACAGTTTTCTATCACGCTACCAGTGGGGAAGAAGAAAAACACGCCGAGACAGATGCCAAAATGCGACACGGCCATTAAATTAGCGTCTTCTATGTGTAAAACGCGGGGATAGGCGACGTCAGAGAGCGACATCTTGATTCATTAGCTAAACATAATTACTGCATCCAAACATTTTGGTCAGCTTCCGAGGCTTGCTAATTTCCCAGAGGGATAGTCCTGTTTTTCAGCCCGCTGGGCATTGATTTAAAAAAAGGGAGGAGGAGGAGGGTGATTTAAAAAAAGAGTTAGAGTTTCTCCTTATAACTGGCTGTCATCCCTGCTGGGACTCAAAGATTACCTGGCTGGAACTCTTGAGTCTTGACATGACGGCCGCGTCTGAACGCTGAGGACGATCAAACGGGCGCCATTCGAACGCATTCTTTGGCGCCGCAAACAGTTAAAAAGGGCGGCCGGCTAATTAGCATTGACGGGCAGTTAAAAATCTGCGCACAGGCCTCCACATCAAACGCCGAGGCCGCATATTAACTACCAGACTTAAGAGTACAGTTGAGGCTGTTTGATATCAAGGGCTGCGTGCGCAGTCTTAGCCTCCAGCAAGTAATATATGACCCAGGAGCTGTAGTGTAGGATAAACCCGTGAAAATATTTGCTTACGTTCGAGAAACAACGCCGCAAAAGCGTACTATGTGTCTAATATGTCTCTCAAACAAGCACCTCTTTAAATCATATTTTGACCGCAGTCAGCAGTATTTGCCATGAGGGGGAGGGGGGGGAGGGAGGGAGCATCAACATCCACGGGTGGGTTTTCTTTTTTTCTTTCCCCTCCCCACCAGTCAAGTTAAAGTGAGGAAACTTGGGGGATGAAGTATGGCACAAAAGCCTTGTTTAGTGGCAGCTCGGCTAACGCTAGCAGAGAGGGGGAACAGATGCTGATCATTAAGGGGCTCTGGTACAATAACAGCCGCAATGCTCCTCGAGTCTGGGGAGAGCGCTCTTTTGATTTTCCTGCCTGATGAGCCGTTGTGTATACGTCGGAGCGGTGGGGGCCCGGCAAGATGTTGCACGGAGCAGACGTCTGCGTGTGTATGTGTGTGTGTGTCGGCGAAAGCGAGACTGATTTTCAGCCCCCTTCACTTTAGAGGAGTGCCTACGCAGTGGGTGGCGACAGATGTTGATGTTTGTGCTCGCACGCCCTGTGAGGTGTGTGCGCGTGTGTGTGTGTATGTGACACATGAGCCTGTTTTCGGTCGGTTGCGTTACAGAGGTGCTGATGCGGTGGGTGGTGCTATCTGCGACGCATCGTGAGGGGACCCGAAGGTCTCCCGGGCTAGTGAGCCGCACGCTGGCTGCAGGCTCCGTTCATCACAGTCTCACCTTCGACGGGAGAAGGGTTGGCTCTGAGAGAAACAGAAGGCAACAGAGGAAGACAGAAGAAGAGACTCAGAGAGAGAGAGAGAGAGAGAGAGGGGTGCACGGAGTATATCTACACCTGGGTGATGGATTTACTGTGGAATGATCTCTTTGTTCTGGGAGGTGGATGATGGCTGAGACGTCGCCAGCCACATTGTCTGTGCAGAAAAGTTTCCTTTTTACTCGGGGCTCTGCCTGGACAGGATGGCAAATGATGTGATCTGCAGAGCCTCTGCACCTAACCTCACACTGACAAGCCTCCATGATGGGAATCAGTATTGAGGACTCTGAAGTGGGCAGACGTAATTTGCTCTGAAATTCACTCGCGACACTCGCTCTTGCGACACGGCGACCCGGAGTCATACAGCGGCCATGTTACTTAGTGGGCCGAGGCACATTTGGGCACATTCGATTTGTCTTCCAATCTCTCTCTCCTACATTTTTCTCTTATTTCTTAAACACACATATTTTTCATTCCAGACGGATGCCCTGGGAGATTGGCTTCGCCCCGGATCTGTTCGCGCCGAGCACAAAATAAGGTTTCTGGGCACTCGAGTGGTCTGAGAAGGAAGAGCAGACGCGGGGCTTTTTGCGACGCGTGTGGGTCGCTCCGGCCAGGCCATACGAACCTGACATCAAATCGTGCGCACTTAATTACCATAACATCCAAAGCCAAAATCTTCCAAACCAGTCCTCTGAAAGGCGTAAGAGGGTGAAGTGGGCGAGTAGAATAGAGGCGTCAATCCTTTATACCTCAAAGAACCGCTCTGAGCAGGGGGCCACGAAGCCAATCCAATTAAAATGCATAAATCTCCCTATATGCCTCCAGAGTCGGGCTTTGACTCATGAAATACGGTCAGGCAGGGCAGACAGTTGCGCTAAGGGGTAGTGGCCCACTGCAGGGAGTCATGTGACAAGTTCACCTACGGTATGACCGAGGATTTATGATCTGCACAGGGATGGGGAACAGTTGCAGAGAGGCATATGAATCAGGGGTCTGGGCAAATTCGTCACATTTAAAAGGGGCTGGGAGAGAGGTTCCGGCTTGCGTGGCAGGAGTTGACATTCAACACATGCACCTAATGTCACACTGTGTTCTAAGCGACAATAACTATGATTTAAGCGGCCGGGCTCGACTTTCGGTTGCCATGGCAGCTATCGCCGTCCTCCATCTTCTCCGTGTCCCTTCTTCTTCTGCGCCTTGAACACATGCGCGCGAAGCGTATCTCCTGCCGGTGTGCACGGCGCCATGCTCGACGTGCAAACACGCGACCAACCTTGATTGTCCTTTCTCATCATATCCACTGCCTGACGGTGCCAGTGCGGAGATGTTCTATAAGGACAGTGATAAATGTTACCCAAATATCACCCTCTCCATCATCTAGTGGGATGTGCCATTGATTTATACCTACTGGTCTGTCGGGAATAGTGCCACTTACCAGTAGCTCAATGCTTCCCTGGGGCCTATCGTAGCACTCACATCTACTACGTAAATAATGGCCTGTAGGTGGAACCAGAGCAGGTCTATATTTCTTGAGCTGGGGCTTGTTGCTTTAGCCCATATTTAAAGGATTTTTTTTAATCTCAATACCCACTAGCTATCTTTACAAATGGTGGACTTAAATTCAAAGGAAGGGGTTCAATAAAAAGCCTCAGGAGCCTGAATGGGCATAAGCCATTAGGGAATCTTGAAAAATATATTTAAAGTAGACATTGATGGAAAAGTGGCTATCCACGGTGTGTTTTTTTTTTTTTTTTGTGACAGCCATTGAGCTGCATCTGCTAAAGCAAGACCCAGAAAGGGTTATCCAACAAAGAAGCTAATCTGTAACGATCAGAGTTTTTAATTTGAATATTCATGCGGTGTCCAAGCCCGTGCCACCAGTTGAAAGGCTAAAATCCTGCTCTTTCACCGCCGGCCGTCCAGCACGGTGAATTCAGCGAATACGTTTTCGCGCGTTACGTCTTGAGGTTGGAATTAAAAGCATTCTTAGCAAAGTCATATGAAAGTACACCCACTCTCACATCCCCTTGCTCAAAAAAAAAAAAATCCTGCTCGCCAATCGCTCTGAAAAGATACAAAAGAGACACATAATCTCTCACACGCAGCTGCCATCTGTGCGTACAGTTTTAATTTGTTTACGTGGCCGACGGCGCTCCTCAGCTCGGATTGTGGGATCAGTCAAAGGCATCAGCTCGCTGGCAAGATAGCTCAAAATTAGCAAACAAAGGGCTCGAGTGGCGACGCAGGCAGCAGTGACAGCACTTGATGCCCTTGTGATTGTCCAAGTGACGGTTACTTGATCCCCTGTATCTGACAGATACTGCGCGAGTGGGTGTACTCCTGAAATGAAGGAGCCTTGCTGTAGATATTTGACATTAATGAGCTCTTGTTGAGCCTGCAACTTGAAAAAATATTTCACATTCGGTAATTCGGTTAAGGACACTGCATTAGAAACCACCGAAGCTCCGAACATCTCCGGGAACTTGCTTGCAAATTTTTAATAATGTGCAGACGTCTACATTATGTGAATTAGAAATTGTTCCGAGGAGCTAAACGACTTCAAACTTAATTAATCCCAATGAGACGCAGCCTGCTTTCCTCGCTGCTTGTGTTTCCAATAATCTCAGATGAAGTACATTCGAGTTCAAGGGTTTCTTTTGAATACGAATGTGTGGGCAAAGTTTTCACCTTGCTCACACTCACAATCAATTTCAACGCTATTAATGTTAAATTATATTGTAAGGCACATCTATTAGTTTTGTAACGGATGTACTCAAAACAGTGAATGTTTAGTCAGTAAGAATGAGCTGAACTCTGAATTTATGCATGATTATAAATAATCAACGTTATTTTCCTGACAACAAAGTACCAAAGTCTAAAAATCAAAGACTACAAGTCAACTTTTTCAGACCAAATCGGCTTCTTTTCGACCCAGCGTGAGGTGAAATCTAAAAACTCATTTGAATCCCGCTTGTCGAAACTCTTAAGACGCAGGTGTCCGAAAATAATGCCGCGGCTTCAAGCGCCGTCGAGGACAAAATGACAGCGTTTGCCCGCTGCTCGTGGCGCGTGCAGGCAGGGGCGTTTCAGCCACTTCTAATTCGTGTGAAGCGCGCAGTCCTTTCGAATGCAATCATAACTCAGCGCTCGAAATGTAACACTGCGCGCGCTGCATTACGGTCACCACCTTATTTAGCCGAACATAAAGATCTCTGGATGTGACACTATGATTATTGCCAACTAGCGTGTATGATCCATCGGGCCAAAGAAAAAAAAAACAAGATGAAAGATGATGGTGATACTGTAGTGAGTCTCTGTCCTCCGAAGGAAGATTGTAATTACAGCATGCCTATCTTTCTTTCTTTCTGAGATGCCACTGAGAAATAAACAAGGTTAGAATATAATCTGTTGCTCTGAGGGTAATGAGTAATAACAATGCAGAGATCAGCGGTGGTATGTTCTGTTGCCATGGATACAAAAACAGTCTCTTCAATTTATGATTTTTTTTTTTTTTTCTTGGTCTCTGCCTCTCTCCTGCACGGAGACACACTCCTACTTTCCCCCCATTCAGCGCGTTCTCAGATACAACACAGTGACAGTTTGTCAAATAAAAAGCCTCCGTATCTCCCATTCAGTGGCGTCTTCCAACAAGGCCGCCTTTTATAACATCCAAGAAGTGGCAAAGATGAAGACGGGAAGGTAAAAAGGAAAGGGGAAAAAACCCAAACAACAACGTTGTCACTCAAAAGTGGGGTGTAACTACTGTCCACTTTCCCTCCGGTGAGGAATGTTTGGGGGATCGGCTTGACTGAAAGCGTTCCTTTCACTGCTTTTCTTATTTCTATTTATTTATTTCTTTATTTTTTTTTTTTTTTCTCCCTGCTGCTTTGCTTTCATCGCGTGAAGGCTCCCATTCTTCACCACTCCCTCTCTATTCCACACTCGACTTCAGCTCTGCAGAGAGCTTAGCGGGTCCAAAAGTCATGCTGCTCGGTGACAAACAGCGGCTCTCTCTAGCTGGAAGTAAACTACACCATCCCGGACTCCTCTGGAGTCGTGGGGTAGAGTGAATTTGAGATTTTTGGGTATGATTGTGTGTACGGATGTTTGCGCATTGTGTCTGAGTGTGAAAGATAGAGTCAGGCTGGGGACTAGAGGGAGGTGAAGGAAGGTCTAGCGGTTTTATGGACAAGCGCCAACTGGGACAGTGCTCTGAGTTTTGCTTTTTTTTTTTTGTCAGTGACTCAGAAGGAGGCTCTGGAGAGACAGATGCTATACAGGATACCAAAAACTAGCCCGCTCTGTCAGCAGCGTGCTCCTCAAACTTCTTGTGACAGAAATAATTAAGCCGTCTGTCAGCATCAGAACTAAGACGCACTTTCTTCCCTGACTGGCAATATTCTCTGACCTTTTCCGTCTTCTACTGGCCCTGATTTTTCCGTTTCCAACATCATCTTCACCCACCTCACCTCCTCGCTCTTTTTTTAAGTGCTGCCCACGATGCTCACTCTGCGCAAATCTCTCGGCCGAATGACAATCTCTTCAGTCGGACAGCTTTTTAATACAACTTCCATTAGCACCTCCCAAGTGATCTGCTCACCGGCACTTCACGTTACACTTGCTGTCCTCGTTTTGCTTTGTTTCTGTGGCTCACCGGAAGGCAAACAACTCAAGCACCCAGTGTTCTTTTCCTCCTTTATGCCTTTACACAAATAAACACACAGTAAAGACAGCAATCAGCATATTCATAGGAAGCCGTCAAACGTCTCCTTGTAAGCAGCAAGTCCTCTGAAAATTATTTTTTAATTAAAAGATTCGACAGAACATAGATCAGCGTCCTATTGGACAAATCTGTTCATTTTAAACAGCATCTGGAACTAGTAGCTTAGCGTAGCGCACAAATTCATATTTTTTATATTATGGCATCTATATTTTTGGCTTTTGTATGGATATAATAAGCATCTTAAAGAGCGCTTCTCATCCAGCTCATAAGCAAAAATAGAAAAATGAAATACTTTGCTACATGAAGAAACATATTGTACATTAGTCTTTGTTGAGCATAAAATGAGAGAGGCATTTGGATTCAGACAAATCTGGTTATTTGTGTGGTTACACAGATTTATCAGTTAAATTGCACACGTCTTTTGATTCAGCGCCCACCCGAGAGGACCTTAGCGATGTGTGTGTGTGTGTGTGTGTCTTGTCTCTAAAATAGCTGTGTGTCCTAAACGCAGCACACACACACATTGCCGGAGCAATCATATATTTGAGCTACTTCTGCAATCAATACACACTTTACACTGACAGGGTCATTGTTCAAAAGTATACGAACAGCGCGCGCGCCGCGTGGTGTGTATATTGGCACTTTAAATGTTAGTCTACAAAGCGCCGTGAAAGTCAGAAAATTGTTCAGTGTGTTTTACGCTCTAATCCAAGGGAAACATAAAACATGTAATGACAGGGGGGCCTTCTGCTTTACAACGCGCTCCACTCTTTGGATCTTTCTTTTCTTGTCAACCGATCATGTTGGAATGGATTGGCCTCGCAAACCACGACGGATCGATGCGTTTTCATCTCTCACAACTGCATTTAGTAAATTGCAGATTTTGGAGGGTTAATAGGACCATTGAGAAGCAAGAAAGGGGGTGGGGAAAAAAAACACAACCTACCTTGACATCCACGTGCGCCATGAGGACTGCAAAGTTGGTTAGATGCGTGCAGGAGCATGTGGTGTGCGTCCTGTTGGTGCCCAGCAATCGGCAGTCCTGTGTTGACCAGTAACCAGTCATGGTTCTCTTGGAGTAACTCCAGAAAGAACAGTTGGGGTTGAAGTTCTCCTCGGATTGCTGTTAGAGGGCAAACAACATAAATAATTGAGCAGAATCAGACACGGTGGTATTAATAACAAGAAAACACACCCACAGGGGCCTGGATTTAATCGCACATTAGCTCCGTTCGTTTTCTACTTCCTTTTTTGCGGGCACAATAAACATCCTCAAAACAGGCAAATGTTTTCCCCGCTGCAATCTGTATCCATTCAAGTGAATAGCAGGTGGTTTTACTGTCATGCAGCATCCAGCAGCCCCCGTGCCTGTATTTCATTGTGCTTTTTGACCTTTCTCTTTAACTTTCACCGCGTGAGAATGAACTGCCCCACTGTTTAATGGGCACCACCGCTGTCTGCGCCGGGCTGCGGCTCTAACGACAAGCACGCCTCCCCGCTATCTCGCTTGCCATTTCATAAAAAAAAAAAGTAGTCGGCGACGCTGAGGTTGGGTAATACGCGAGCACAACAAAACATAACTGCTGATAAATAGACGCCTCTTTCCTCTTGAGCCCAATTTTCCTTTGTAACTTCGGAAAACAAAGGAGCGCACACTTAAAAGCCTTCCCTTTGCGACTCACAGCTTCCAAGGTTAAACATATCTACTTTCTGTCTATGAGCGCGACGCGGGGAGCTGTAGTTTTTCATAGTTTCACACTTGCTGTAGGGTAATTGGTCTAATAAGGTTTATCCTCTGTGAATATAAATTTGCCGCTGATTGAGTTTCCCCTTCACACGAAACCAAACCCTGCGTAAAATATTCCACAGCGAGGAGATAGGATGACCCCCGGTCCCATTAATGGCTTTAATTGGTCCCATTAAGTGGCGAGGCAAGGAAGCAAAACAATAACTAGAGGACACATCATCATCCCAGAGGACCAGTGATCCAAAACTTCACGGTTGAGAGGGGGGTTTAAGTGTGGGGAGCCAGAAAAATAGGAACCCATGTTCTGCAGGTAGTTGAGATATCGGAGGTTTACTTTCAAGGGCAAGTCCACTCTATACACCTGAGATAAATAATGAATACTGTCTGGCAGCGAAATATTGATAATGTTTTATGTGCACAATTTCTCTATTTACAGTGGTGGCAGCATAATAACACCCAGTTTACCCAGGGCTGCATTATTATGGATTAAAAAGGTTGTTGTTTTTTTTCTTCTCTTCACTAATATCCAATTACAATTATCTCAATTATCGCAATTTGTCTTTGATTCTTCGGGCCACATCTAAATCAAGCTGAGCAAAGAACAATAACATCACAGCGGCAGTACAGTACGGCAAATTTTTAAAAAAAATAAAAAGGGATTTATCCCTGCGGAAAATAATAAGAAAGCGTTCTAGGTCGCGGCCACGGCCGCGCTTTAGGAGCAGAGAGCGGTTAATCAGAGCGTCCTCTTAACAACACCTCCGACCGGTTTGCCAGTTTACCAGAGAACAGGGAGCCCTTGAGTTGATGCGCCGGAGTAAACGACCTGATCCACACGTAAATGCTGCATTAAAATGAAATAGAATTAATTGCAGAAGCCGTCACTGGATTCGTGATTATGAGATGATTAACTTCACAGCCCTCCGTGCACGCAGGATACACTCTGCAGTGCATGCAAACGTCTGTGTGTTTACTGGAACTTGGACTTGAAACGATTCCAGCGGAGGCTCCCGCGGTGGACTCGCAGCGTTATAAAAGAAAGGAGCCACTTTACAGAAAACACACTTTTCCGAAAGGGCACTGTTTTATTGAAACGACGCTTGATCGGAGCAAGAAAAGGGTATAAAAGCACAAGCGCCCCCCAACATTAGACCAACAGTAAAATTACTGAATCTACAGTCCAAATTACAAATTACACTTAAGGCAGGTGAGTCACAGCAATAACGGCGCTGACATTGCCCTCTGACATTTCCCCACCATTTAATTTTGACATCCATAAGCTATCATCCTTTTAATCTCTCTATCCCTCTGCGCTCTGCGTGTGTGTGTGTGTGTGTGTTTTTTTTCTCTCTCTCTCTCTTTTTTTTTTCTCCTGCCGTTGTTGCTTCCTTCCAGGTCCCTCCTACACATGAGACCCGCTGCAATTCTCTTATGAATGTTCAGCATCCCCGATAATCGCTGAAGGCGCCGTTCGTAGACAAAACAGGGATATTTCGAGGGTGGCAGAGTGTGGAGAAGATAATGTAGTCAAGAGGGAGAAGTCGCGACTCCCCACAATGACTAAGCAGCCTCCAGTGAGGCTCGATATGACTGATATTTGTTCAACGGGTCAGACCTGTATTTGTTCAAACTCATAAACAGCAACATGCATCACCTTGCGAGCAGGTTTTGTCGCCCGTAATCTAATTTTTCGCGCCTTTCCTCGAACGAAACCTTCTTCATTTTCCAGGTTTGAGATAGAATTGGTGTCTTCGTGTTGCATTTCCCAGATAGAGAAAATTGTGACGAAAAGGATGCTGGCAAGAAAAGTGCATGTGCGTTCTTTTTGTGTGTGTGCGCGCGAGTGAAAGAGAGAGAAGCAAAAAGCACATTATATGCGGAGGCAGTCACATCAAAGTAAAAACAGAACACATCTCGCGCGGCGGAGGCACATGAAGAGAAAGAAAATTACCTGTAGATGTCTGATGGTAAAAATGACAGGGTCAGAGAGGTAGACTTTGTTAGAGTCCTTGTTGATGGCAGCCGTGATAACTGGCGAGTTGACGATGACAGAATAATTGGTAGCCATGGCTTCGCTGCCCAGTTTCATGCTGGCGTTCTCCGTCGAAAGGTAGACGCCGATGTGTTTGTACAGGACGAAGGCTATCCGAATCTCTCCTGGAACAGGATGATTGGGGGAAATTGTTCAGTGTTTCACAAGCGGATCCCAAACAAAAAAAGACCCTACATGGCCAAAAGTACGTGTACAAAATCAACACAATATGATCTGCTGCTTCAAAAGACCTCTGAGCTTATTTTCGAATCTGGCTGGAAGATTTTTCTTCCATTCGACCACAAGAACCTTAGCAATGTCGGCACTGATGTGGGCAAGGAGGCCTGGCTTGCAGTTGGACTTTTAACTCATCCCAAGGGTGTTGGCCAGTCAAGCTCTTCCAGATGATGCTTGGTGTTTTCAGACATCAAATGGCTGGCACTGCTGCCTACAAGAATTGCTGCTGCCATCGAAGTTGACGACGCTTCAACTTTTTCTAGACACAAGAGGTCATTTTTGCTGGTTCCCTGAATTGTAGGCCTACGTGTGCCAAAAGCGAACAATAATTTCAAGGAATGGAAATACTTTTGGATCAACTTCAGCTTTCAAAGATTAATTATCTGGTCTAACTAGCTCTAGCATATTTTAAGCTGTAACCCAGGTAGACAGCAGCAACCTGTAGTTTAGGGTAGAGGATTTAGAAGGTCAGAGATGATAGCTGCGGTGGGGGAGATGCACATTGCTGTCCATTCAAAAAATAATAATAAAAACTAAGAATCTAGCCTCAACTGGGAAAAACTGCCCCAGACTAAGAGTCCGAGAAACTATGTGCATGGTGTCCGCACACTTTTGGCCCTACTAACATCATGTGACAAGAATGTGCATGATGGTCTGTTTGGGTTTATTTTCTTTCGTTCCACGTTTCCACTTGGTCTACCAAGAGGCAGGAAGTCCAGTTTTTACGTCTGTTATAGAGCTTATAGATACTGTTAGCAACGCTGGAGTTATACTTGAAATAATAACAAAGGAATACTGGAAATAATCTCTGAGTTGAACCTTTGTTTGCACAAGAATCGGAAACAGTAGTAAATCAAGCTCCACGAGGAGGAAAAAAAGGGGGAAATCTTGCCTATATCAACAAACATTCATTTTAATTCAACATCTATATAATATGGTTACCACTCTGCTATTGAGACTGACAAAGGCGGGCATTTTTCTTGACAATAATTTCCTCCTCGCTTTCCGTCTCGTACACATCTCCTTCCCCTCCTGCCGCCTCACTTTTGAGCACTGATATGAAAGAAAGTACTCCCCCGCCGTGACTGAGATCACTCACTCGGATGAAAAGAAAACAATTTGGGTGCTACAGCACTGGATGACGGGGAAATATCCGCCACCCTGCTATAATGATCTGCCCGGGCACGGCTGGACACGGACTTAGTCATCCAGCTGAGAGGCACCAGGCGCAGCTTGAGTCGATTCTGATTTGCATGAGCTGATAATAAAGTCTAAAAACGGGGCCGCATTGCTCTTGAAGATAGCTATGTATTGTGTCTAACTGCCTCATTTACAGTTTAGAGGCAGCGCCTGAGTGTAACTAATTCTACAGCCGGGGTCCCATTTAAAGACTGCAGAACGATCTTTGTGCTTTATATGCAACCCAACAAAGGACTTGAGAAGAAAATTGAAAGTTATTCACAGGCAGTATAATGAAATTCCTACAAAACCACTGCAGCCCCACGCGGTGCCACATGTGGAAAGAAAAAAAAATAACAAAAAGAATTTTTGATTAATTACAACAGATCTTGCACGCCAGAACATTTTTCAAGTACTGTAATACAACAGCATTTCTATTCTATCCAACTCACATTGACTCTGTTAAACCTGTCTTTATCACAAGCCTGAATAATATACGGACTGAAGTTGGGCACAAGGTATCATTACCACTCAGCCCAACAATGGGGAGCCGTTAAAAGCAGATCCGAAGCCTTGACTACTTACCGTTTCTTCCGTGCTGCTTTAGCGTATTAGCGGAGAGGTGGATGGAGTTGCCCTGGCCTCCGGTTTGGGGGAACTTCAGATCAGGCAAATTCCCGTCCGTGCTCATTCTTGCCACCTCCAGCTCTGCACACAGACACAACAAACCCAAGCAAGACACCATTAGCAATCAATGAGTTTGTTTTTGCTACTTTTTTTTTTTTTTAATGACACACCAGCTAATAGGCATTATTACAATATTCTAGCTGAGGCCTTAAAGGAAATATTCAGCATTATGACTAATATGGTTATTGGATTTCTTGCTGAGAGTTAAATGAGAGGAGAGCGCCCTGAGTATGAAGCAAGAGCCTGGCGACCATTAGCTTAGCTTAGCATAAAGACTAGGAGCAGGTGGAAAGTGTTAGCCTGGCTGGAAGCTGTAAAATCTGCGTTTTATATTTCTCATGTGTACAGATCAAATAAAAATGATACAATGTGTTAATTAGTTTTAGCGGCGCTGCTACGAGCTGGTAAGCATGTTTCTGAGTATTTTTTTTTTTTTTTTAAGCCGCGTTCAGGCTATGTGTACGTGGGGACCATCGTTTCCAGTCTTGTCAACATTGCCCGGGTGACCGTGAATGAGTCATGGGCAGCGTCACATCACAAACGCTGTCAGCGCTGTGAGGGAAAAACCGAACGCAGCAGCCACTTCAAACGCACCGATTTAAAAAGCCGTTCATCTCAATACCGGATTCTATTAATTAATCTCCGATGAGCACTAAATGCAACACATCCGTTCACTCAGCTCTTGAAGGTTGACCTCCCTCTCAACTTTCTGCGAGGTTAGTGTGTCACCATAGGCTTCCTAATCAAGTGACTATCAAGTGTTCAAGGTACAGAGTTTCCTCTTAAACTGCAAAAACCAATGGGCGCTTTTGCCCTTTTAATAATAAGAAGAAGAAAAAAAGAAAGAAAAGAGAGATGCCTTCATTTCAAAGAATCTTTCAGTCGAGTGGAGCAGAGAGAGCGATAGATACAAGGAGGAGATAAAAACCAGCACGGGAAGACAAGCTTGCTTCTGCGGCAGCTCAACAGCTGTTGTGTCTGAACCGAGCTCCTAATTTATGGTTCAAAGACTCCGGCGTCATACAGCAGAGGAAAATGAGCTGCTGATAGGAGCCTCGCTGAAATAAAAAAAAAAAAGCTCATTCCGTCAAAGTTATTACGGTGTGATACAATTCAGTCTAATAAAGCGGTCGAGTGTGCTCTCGTCTGAAGTACAGGCGACCTGTGTGGAGTCTAGGCATTCCTAAATGTCACATGAACTCCCAGAGCGCTGGGATGGATCCACTGATTCATTGCTAAGGTAGTACGTTTCACAAATGTCAGATTCCAGAGGAAGAGGTGAGAAGGTCAGACTGACCCAGGCGGTACACACAAATAAACAAGCTGGGAGTATGACAGTGGCACGGCATGCAAATCCAGCGATGATGTAGTTCATATAAATAGAAATGATGACGCTATTTAACCATTACTGAGCAACTTTTGGGAACAAACATGTCAACGACATTGTATAGAACTGACAGTCATTGTGACATTTTAAAGGATGAATTCAACATTTTGGGAAATTATTCACATTTTTGCCAAATGTTGATGACAAGATCAATACCAGGTCATGTCCCGATAGTAAATATAGTTTCAGACTTGTGTTTTGCTACGGAACAACATCCACTTTTCTATAAGTTGCCTTCACTCCCTCGGTCAGAGGAGGTGATCGCTAACGACAATTAGCCTTTCACAGTCAATGACGCCGCATTAACCTCTACTACGCCGCTAAAATAATTAATGAATTAAAACTTGCCGGTGGTTTAGCCTGCAGTGAAGGGTCTCGACTTCAAACACAACTTCATCATGTGTAAGAAAAAGAAACTTCATTAAGCCCCGGTGAGGCATTAAGGCGAGCTGATGATCTGATGTCAGTGGACTACGGCACCTCTGTCTTTGATAAAGGTTAGTGCACACGGAAAGATACAAAGAGGCCATGTTTAATCCTACCTTTGTATCTGTTTCTTATACCAAAGCTTCCCATGCCTTTACTTATAAAAAAAAAAACTACCTTTTATTAACATCCTCTTGTGCTTTTGCAAAGGCCAGGGGGTTTTGGTGATGCATTCCTATTCAACTTAGCTAAGACAATACCCCAGATAGCTCACCATTCCCTGGATTCCTTGCCCGCCTTTGGAATAAAGGAAGCATTTTTTCTTCTCCCTCTCGTTTCCCTGTTGGTTGTGTAAAAGAGCTTATGATGGGCTTTAGGGAATTTCTTTGATGCCATAGTGGTTGTTGGACCCAAAGGCTATACCTTCAAAGCCTGTTTAAATAACACGCTAATCGTCAGAAAATCTGCTCATAAGATTATCATGCAGAGTGTGGAGCGCTCTCCTGCACAGACAAAGCCTTGGAAGAGCACACGCACTGTGACGTGTAAACACAAAGTCAGACACAATGGGTGAGGAAATATCCGTCGTCTCTGAAAGCGAAGAAAATAGATCTCATTATCGGCTTGAGCCTGAAATTGGAGCAAGGCTTTCTCACCGTTCAGGATTCACTTTAAAAGCGAGACGACCGGCTCACCCTGACACCGGGAGAGTGTCACCAGGTGCAGTGCGTGCGGGGCCGCAGCGCACCTGGACGCACAGGCCCCTTCACTTTAGATATAAGCCAATGCGAGGGATCAATAATTAGCTGCTGCGGTGATTACCAATGTTTAAATGGGCCTCCTTGTCCTCCTTTAACTACCCTGGATGAAGGATTGCGGGAGCCAACTGGCTGCAAAAAATAAGCCCAGCAAACAGGGAGATAAGGCCTAGTAAACATGTCACCAGCACATAATTAACCAGACTACCACTGCGCTATAAAATCTCACTTGAGTTGAGCAAGCGTCGTCTCATTCCCCTCTCCAAACGAGCCCAGAATCTCCTTAATACCCAGATGAATTGTGTGCCAGATACAATAAAATCCTTTTTATTAATTCTCCTTACGCTTGCTTCCTTTTAAGTCAGTAGACCTATATTTTTAGGTTGCCATGGCAGCAGGAACAGGAAAAAAAAAAAACTTGTTCAGAGAAGAGGACGATACATCATAACATAATTCTTTTTCTTAATTCCCCTTGCCCCACTAGCCATCGTCTGCAAAACAGGTTATTCGATTCAATTTTAGCTTGTGCTTTGAAAATGCCTCTCGATATAAACTGCAGATTTACTGATAAGTGATGGATCCAGTTTTGAAAAGCACCATCGGGGGGAAAATGTTTGATGACAGAAGTTCCATTATCTGTGCTGGCTTGGTATTTATGCCCTGAATAATGAGGGCTGATCCCTGATCTGCACGACTAGTGCTTAATTCCGGCTAATAATTCACATGAATATGAACACAATCATTTTAGATAATTGTCAATTTACAGCTGGCTGCCATTGGCCATAAGCACCCCTGCCAAACTTAACCTCCTGTGAGGCAGAAAGCATTAATCCAGTGACCTTCACACTTCTTCAACAGTCTCAAGAGCTGCGCTGTCAATATGAGAGCGCCCTGGATCAATAGCAGCATGGCGAACTTTGTTAATTCTGTACAACAGGCAAGAGGAGAGAGGAATGAAAGACTTCAAACACGATTAGAAAACATATTTTTCTAAATATCATAATTGGCTATTACAGCATTTCCAGCTGAGTAAATAATCTATATTCCCATAGTTTGAGGGGAAATGAACTTCATTCTGCCCGTGCTGCATTACTCATGCTGACGTAGACAGCCAGATTAGAGAGTTTACTGCTTGTTGGCAGACAGCTTTCATTGTTTTTATCTCTAAAACGTATGAGCCGTTCCTCTGTTCTCATCTTTAAAGGATCGGCAATTTGAAGGAGATGCGGCGAAACGTGAAAAATGCAAGAGCGCCTATCCAGAGCCGGTGCTGAATTTGAAACATGGTGCCAAACATGGCATGGTTTGGAAGTCAATCGTGTTCCATCGATCAAACGTAATGGACATGAAACCTCCTGACTTTTTCATGAGGTATGAGACATCTTTTGAAATGTGCAAGATTTGTATAATCTGGATGAAGGAAGGCTGGATGCAAATTGAACCATTTTTAAGAAAAAGAAAAAGAAGCCGACTGTCGGGTGATTTGGGCAGAGTGGCCACACTCGGTACTGCAATGTCACAAGATGAACATAGGCATCAAGCCATGATAATCATTAGGAAAGAAGCGTCTATAAAACGGTAAATAAAACTTTATGAGAATACACCCTGATATGAGCCTTTATCAGAATCGTTAAGTATTATTAAATCATTTTATGGGGGCAAGGAGGTAACAGGAAGTCACCCAGTTTGGAAAGAAGAAATCTCAAACGTGTTGTCAAGACTGGAGACTGAAGAAGGACATTGGGATGCAAGGCATCAACAAGAAAAAAAAAAAAATATATATATATTATATATGGCACAAATTATCTCTCCAATCCCCAAATGTCTCAGAATATACTCACGGATGTTGTCAGTGTTCTCTTGCACAATGTCCGTCTTCAGCAGGTTGTCCGCCAGGACGAAGGCCCCTTGCTCCACCGTGTCCAGCAGCATGGTGGCGGCCCTCAGCTGCTCGCCCGTGCTCAGCTCCCTCCATGCTCCCTGGGCTTGAGGCTGCAGCAAATTGTTGACCGTCTCCACCATGGCCTGGGGGAGTCCAAATCGTCAGTTTAGTAAAAAAGAAAAAAAAAAAGACGCTTATCTGGACGGCAGTCCCAGCTTCTGTTTGACATGGTTATTTGCTAAACGGTATGATATGAGTAAAGCACTGAACATCAAATCGTGAAACACTGTGGGATTGTGCGAGGAGGAAGACTTCCTGTTTTCTGTTCTCTTTAATCATCTGTCTACTGAGCAATTTCATGACCCTATTTCCAATTCTTTTACAAGTTACGCTTTTGGGCACGGCTCGTCAACTAGCAGCAGCCGCAACACCTGAATGTGTAATGACACTGGATATGTTCTTAGGCTGCTTTTTTTTTTTTTGCTATCTTTTATCTAAAAGAATGAATCATGTAAATGAATCAGAGCCGATGCTTACAAGTCTGGAGGCCAATTCTTGCATGACTTGAGGCTAGAGTCTTTAATTGGAGTGATTAATGTTCTTCCATGCAGACAATCCCAATACACAAAACCCTGCACCACAACACCGAGACATTCCAATGGATGTACAAGGCATTTGCTAGTAGCAGCTATCTACAGCAACCGCATATTAATAGCAGGGAGCAATGATTATGCCTTCTTTAATCTTCCCACAACAATGCCGAAGCTCGTGCGCAAGGAAGAAACGCGAACATTGAAAAATTAAGAGCCATTAAAGATTTAAAAAATGCCAATGGCAAGATTTATAAATGGAATACTAATTGGTCAAGCTAAGTAATTCATTCTTGGCACCACTGCTTTGAAGAACCAAGTAAGCCTGACTGCCCGTGGAAGAAAAAAAAAAAAGTACTTTTAGCCATTACAGTACAGTAGGTGGTCAAACACACAGATCTTTCATAGTTAAATTCCCACAATTCAAAGAGGAAATTATCCATCTGATGAAAAGTACTAGTATGCACACATGCATTCCCGAAGACGGAAGCTACAGTGTGTGTTTGTGAATAGCTGAACTCCTCTCTGAACTTTGCTCAGATCCCCTTTTTGATCAATGGATTGTGAACTGGAATAAGAGTTTCAGCATGACTCAGAAACAGCATGGGGATAAAAGCCAAAGGCGATAAGAGAGAGACCATGTGCTCCAGTTTATCAAATGAAAAAAAAAATAATGGTTTCACAGTCACAAAGCATAAGTGTGATGGACCCCACCAATTACCTTATAATGTTAAGTTTCATGTTTGTTTCAAATCACTGTGATAGTAAGAGGAGACGCAGGACTGATTGTATTCAACTCGCCAGCGCTGGCAGGGAATTTCAAATAGCACCAGCTGGCTTTTCCTCATTCAAAACATACCCTGCACACATTAAGCCACCCACACCCAGACACAACTATACACACACACACACACACACACACACACACACTGTGAAAGACTGACGCAAGAGTGAACACACACCTCTGCACCTGCTAGCATATAGCAGCGCAGAGAAAAAAAAAAAATAACAGCCCCACGTAGACATGCACAGGCAGTCTGCCATCTTTGATGTAATTATTCATTATCTGCAGCCAATCTCCAATCACACCTTTTGACATTCAGCGAGAGACAGAGGTTGATTCACTCTCAATTAAGGAGCTCTTTTTCTTCAGACGCTGACATTTCTTTTCCCTTTGTTCATCACTGCAAAAATTCTTTTCCTGCACTTCTTAAAACACTGAAATAATGGTTCAGGGAGAGGATTGATGGACTCGCACGGAAAGCTGTCTGACTTCTTTTTCTTTTTTTTTGCATGCAAAAAAGATCAAGGTGGAAGAATAGTCTATCCCAGAGCCAGAGGGATGGGACAGACACTTCATGAGAAGGGAATATAACTGATGAGCACAAATACAACAACCGAGGGTAGGGCACACAGAATGTGTTAAAACATTCATATTGATATCAAGATCAGTTTTCTTGCTGGCCCCCTCAGGCGATTATAAGATCACCCAAAGAAAAGCAATAAAGCATTCACTCACGGTGCATCATTTGGACATGCAATAGATTACCAAATCAGTGTGATGCAAATTATTCATTACTGTTAATAACACGCGTATGGCATGCCAATTTTCCCTTCATTCAATCCGCAGAATGGAATCATGAAATTAGGGCCCAGTATTGCGTTTATGTTGCCTCCAGGTGACTCACGCTCTGACTGAGACTGAGCCTGAGCATGCAGGCGGCGCACAAACACAATGCAATGTGAAAGAAAACGTGTCCTCTGGAGGTTACAGTCACCACCAGAAGTGTGTTAAAAAAAACCTACTTGTTGCCAACAATGGCGCCGCGGTCTGAATACGTCGTATTGTGTGAGAGTGAATTCTAAAGCAAACCTTAATCACAAAACCAACTCGTCTGAGCTGAATGAAGCATTTTGAAGCCTTTGTCCTGTATAACCTGTCATGTTTAACTACTGTTGTCAACAATTTGGACAAGTAAAGTAACTTTAAAAAGGTCACTGTGAATGAAACAAATGCCATTACAGCTTTCTACGTGTGACAACGCTGCAGCTATCATTGAGGACACTGATGTGGCGTCCTTCATATTTATATATTTTTTATTTCTGATTAAATAAAAGCGGCAAATTGTGATTGTGTCTCATTCAGTTTATTTTGCTGATACATAAGACAACTGTATGTTACATATCATGTTAACGACAGCAGCCAGTTCGCTTGGCTTTGGCAGAATTCATCTCTAGATTAAAGAATGTGCAACATGTTAAATGAGCTTTACGTTACGTTTGGAAAGCTAGGCTAGCTGTTTTCCAGTTCCAGTTTTGAAGCAGTCTCATTCGCCAATTCCAAATAAGTAGCATACTCTTCAAAAAAAAACAGGAAAATCATCCAACTTTTGAATGTACAGTGTCTGCATGGTGAGATTTTTAAGGCGTGCCAATATTTTTCTTGATCCCAGTGTTTTTAAAAATCCCAGCTATGGCTCTGATGCCAAACACATGTCAAATTTGCATATTCACTTGTTTATATCAAAGTGACTACTTCCTCTTCCTCTAAAATATTTCAGCTGACAGATTTTGCACCCAGGGCTATGCGTAAAGAAAAAAATTGTAGATTTTGAATTGGTCCAGCCAACTCCCTCCTTCCATATAAAACCAGCAAGACTTCTAAACTTATGAGGAGTATGAAGTGAGTCAAATTACTTACATATTTGGCCAACAACATCACCGGTGCTGTCAAAAGAAAGCATGGCCTTTCATTGAGAAGAAAAGCACATCACTCCTCTCCTTCTTTGTCCACATAGCAAGTGACAACAATAAACTCTGAAGACTAACATCCATTTTGCACTGCACGTCCTGCCCGTGTGTGTGAACTCTTAAATTAAATCCTGCCCTAATCCGCAATTTAACAGAAAAAACCTCCACAGTAAAGAAAGATCTCAAAGCCATTTTATGGGATCTTGAAGGTTAATGGATGGGCTCAGTTGGATCCAAGTGGTAACGTATACATTTGAAAAGCTCTTTTGTGTGAGTGCTGGAACAGGTGAACTACGGGGTTTACGGTTACATTAGCACGTCGTAGCTTGTACTGGCAATGCTTTAGTTCAGCTCCCAAGTGGGTTGTTGGTTTTCTTCGAGGGAGACGGATAAAAGAATCGAATATGAAGCTACAGCCAGTAGCTGCTTAGCGTAGCTTAGCATAGCATCAAAACTGTAAACACGGGAAGAAGCTGGCCCGTGTGGAGAAGCTAATAGAATCAGGGTCCGTAAACGCTCACTAATGAGCAGAACTTTACTATTTCTTGGCCAGACGCGTCGTTGCCAGGCGACCAGGCAATCAAACAATTCGTTTGAGTGAAGCTAGTAATGCTAATGTTGTGCGTGAGTGGGTTAAGGTCACGGATGGCTGGCTGTTAATGGTTAAATAATAACTTTAGCTGAAAATAACATTGCATTTAGAGGGTTAATATATTTACGCCGAGCAGACCTCCCGCACCGTTTCTTGCCATGATGCATTTTCATCGCCGGAACCCTGCCTGTTCATATTTGTGTTTTCTCCATGTAATCCGTCCCCATATGGGGAACCGTGTTTCTCTCACTTTTCCTGCACAGTGCAGGATAATTGCATTTCCTTTTTTCCTTTTCAAAAAAAAAAAAAACGTTGGGCTCATTCTACCAAATTTCATGAGATCAGTGTGAGAACATAATTTCCAGCCTCAGTGGGGGAAAACGCAGACAGAAAGTGAGAGAGTGAGGAGGGGGGGTGGGGGGTGTACCCAGGCAGCACACTTCTACCATCATCATAGTCTGTGCAGTTGAGCAGTAGAGACGCGGTGGTGGCTTGCTGCTATTTTACTGCTATTAGCACACTGCCACTCCATCTGTCAAATGTAGCAGTTCTCTGCTGCTGCAAACTCTCAGCCATTTTTTTTAGCTACTTTATTTTCCTGTACTGAAAGAATGGGAGCCAGCAGTGAAAAAAAAAAATAAATAAATAAAAAAATAGATATCCCAGTTCCTGGTACATGAGGAAATGCTAATCGTTAACTGGATTCACTGCTGGAATGTTCCACTTGGAACAAGGATGATGACTGGGCGTGAAAAGCTGCAGTGCACGGACCATTTATACCGATGCAGAAGGAAGGAAGGGAGAGGTGGACATTAGCGTGAGCTTGGCAGGAGCCCAAACCAACCCGTGGTGTGTGTGCTTCTATCTGTGTGCTGATTGATGAAATGAACTCTGGGTCTGGGAAATTGATTCTGGCTGAGGCTGATCCTCCTCCTTTCCCTTTCTAGCTCGCTCGCTTGCTTGCTGTTCGGCTTTCTGTGTTCACTCGTCTCTCTCCTCACTCCTTCCCCTCCTTTTGCCAGTTGGTTCTCCTCAATTGTTTTGTCAAATGGGGGGGGGCAACACAAACAAGGTGGGAGATCTTGTTCTTTCTGTCCTCTTCTATCTCGACTAGACGTCTCTTGGCACAGGTGAAGCTCTTGCATCATGTCCGGTCTTTCATTCACGGTTTCATTTTACCTGCGAGCCAAATCATCTGTCTTTGAGAATCTCTGCAACCTTCTTGTTTAATATTTCATGAAACCTTTTCTCTGTAGTAAGCGGGTGTATGTGAGTTTCTGAGGGATTACCTTTGTGCTCTTGTCTTCAGTTTAATCTTACTATAGTACAATTCCCAAATGCTAGCCCTCTTTGTTTACCTCGACAGCAGAGAGAAGCAGATTTTCATTTGAAATGTACTTAAATGAGAGACATGCCTTTATTTCTCAGCGTGTAGTGTATTTTAGAAACAAGCCCTCCAACAACGGAGCCATGTTCTACTCACCACTCGGCTAACGTCAATAAAACTTAACATTTCCTGCATAGATGTATCACATTAAAAGCCTTCCAGTGCCAAAGGGCAGAATCTCTCCACTTTCTGCGGGGCTTTTAATGTGAAATATTGTTTTATTTTAGGAAGGAATTTATGACGCGCTTTAATTTTGATGAACTCGCCGTCACGCTCACACTGCTCTGCACATATTGTCATCAACACAAACATAAATCCTGAGCGTTTGAGAGATCCGTCCACTCGTTGCACGGATTATTCAGGCAGGACTCTTTCTCTGCGGGCGAGATGACGGGGTCTCTGTTTATAAGGACGTGGTTAACTTCCATCTTCCGACAAATTGACTACCGGGGAAATTTTATCATCTCGTTACATTCCCCGAACGAGGAGCCTCCCTCCATTTCACCTGCTCTGAGGTCATCTCGCGCTGTGGCACTCCCCCTAGTCATCTTTGCATGCAAAAGGTGTCATTTTAATGAGAGGTCAGAGCTCGGTATCCTCCCTGTAACCGGCAAATTCACACTCACTTGGCTTCGGCGAAGGCAGAAGATATTATTTTGATCTTTCATGTATTAGAATGGTCTTATCCACGGGGGGATAATTTGCTGTAAATCCCACGTCTTTTAAAAACAAAATAAATGCCAGAGGAAGAAGCTATTTGACGCTAGCGTGCTTGACTCCGGCGTTGGAGAAACATAGACGGACATAATCACAGTAATTGGACGACCATAATGTCACTGCCTATAAAAAAAAAAAGCTGCCATAAATATGACCAAAAGGCACAGGAGGCAGGATGCTATTTTTATCATGTTTGTTCAAAATCAAAGGGCAAAAACAGAGAAACATTCCTGTGGGGGAAGTGCTGAACATAGGAAGTTGATCGTATTACACTTTGTAGCTTTATCAAGGCCAACTCCTGTTCTCTGGGATGAAAGCGGCTATAACATGTGGCAGAGAACGTTGTTTATGTTTACCAGGAAAGATAATTATGTCATGATTAATTGCAGGGAGACCAAAGTGTTGTACTGAAACAGCAAAACGATGCACTTTGTATTCAAATTCCCTGATGAGATGAAGACCTCAGTAACAGGTGAATTCGAGTGGCGTCTACCGGCTCGCCACTTAAACAGCACAAGCCCTCAATCAAGATGAGAGCCGCTCCTTATTTCATTGAGACATCAACCTCAAGCCCTGTGCTTTATTTTGGACCGCGTCCTCCTTCACCACCACCAACAACACCTGCGCTCGCACAATCTGCCTCTTCCCAAAGTACCGCCGAAGTCTGTTTTTCAGCACGCCGCATGGTCTCCGAGCAGAGGGACGGCAGAGGCAGGTGCACCTCTGATTTGCTTTGTATTCCTCTGCAAATCCCACTTATGTCAACCACCAGGGCCCTGTTGGAGAAAAACATTGCCAAATATCCCTAATCAATGAAAGTCCCTGAAAGGCTGGCAGAGTGTGCAGTCGGTGCCTGTGTTTACGTAAGGCCACAGATGTTGCTCCATTATTCCGGTTCGTCAAGTGAGAGCTCTCCACTGTTGTTTGAATTTGTCAAGGCGGCGAGGAAACGGAACAGCGGAGGTGGCGCACAGCTGAGCACTGTGTACCGTCGTGTATAGCAGCGTGCGATACAACCTCAAAGTATTTACTGCGCCGCGAAAGGCTCACGGACGCATGCAACTGAAAAGACAGTATAGATTTATATGTCTTCTTCGTCTCCTTTGGCCATGCTCCTGGCTCTGAGACATGGCAGCTGTCCGTCAGCACACCGCTTTGATGCAGAATGCAGCATCTCGCGTTGCGTCATGGCAGCATGAAGCCTAGTGGCTATGAGTTTGACATATTTTGACATGATGACTGACATGATGTCTACTTTTAGGTCGATGTGCAACAACACCTAGCGTCAACATCAGTTGAAATTTGGAATCCTCCAATACCAACTTTCTGCAAAATTCACAACAGCCCCCATTAGCCTCTGCTAGCAAGCTAACGTTAGCAAGCTAACATGCTCAGCTACAGTAAGATGGTGAGCATTGTAAACATTTTAGCTGTTAAACATGAGCATTGTTATGATGAACATAGTATATTTAGCATGTCTCCAGACTCTTAATCTTGTTTAAATTCCTTTTCTTTGAGTTTGACTTGGAGGTCTTTACACAGAAGACTGAGTTACTGTCAGACGCTGGCTCCACGCATAATTGACAGTTGTTGGTTTTGGTTCATTGTTGGTCCCTCTATAGCATTTGTTGACTGAAAGAAAAACTACCAGCCTCATGCTTTAACCATCGCGCACTCACAAAACCCATCCGCGCATGTGAGCACACTCGGCTGTATGCAAACATACATTCCACTTGGAAGTCATTTGCACAATCACATGACTACACATATTTAAGTGCCTTCTGACATGCCTCGGAGGAATCGAGGCAAATACGTGTTGCTTGACATGAGCGCTGCAGGAGCATACATGGAAAACAACATCTGGCTCTAATGTGCAGCTTTTATTGGAAGCATCTGTATGGAAAACAGAGATGTCAACTCATTCCACAGCTCTCTTGTCAGGCTAGAAATGATTCTGATGACAGCTAAAACGTTACCATAGGGATAACAGAAATCACTCAGTAGCCCGAGAAATAGCGGAGTGAAGTGATAGAGACCCCCTAAATGGGGACACATATGTTTTATGCATCAGGGAGAATCATAACATGCCATGACTTTGGCTGACTTAGTAGTTATAAGTTGATTTGCCGGTATAATGAGGTCACTTCTTTTGGCTCTGAAGCATTTGCTGAGAAATGTAGGAGTCGGTACATGCCTGAGAGCTCGCTTTTTGACTGATGCTATCCACTTGTGTGGGTTATTTCACTGGGAAGCGGCGCTGGTGTGATAGTGCTGGGGCTTTTTTAAAAATGATTGAGAGACTTGAGAAAACCACAATTGGTACATGGCATTTGAAAATAGAGAAATTCTCAGCTTCATGCTCAGGCCAAATGTATTAGGGGAGGAAGGGGAACACCACAACATATGCATGCGGGGGGGAAAACACACACATTTAGGTTTGAGGCACTGATGGTATTTACTTGGGCGCCAATGGCATGATAATAATGAAATTTGACCCTTTGATCATTTGAACCTTGGAATTAGCAGGAATACAGTATATGGCTGTATACACATATGCTGTCTTGGATACTGTGGCTTTGTGTTGAAGTTCATTTCACTTCAAAAGGTCAAACTTCAAATTATATGGAATTGGAATGGAATTATATGGAAAAGATCGGAGGGAAGTAAGGGAATGGAGGGCGGGTTTGAGGAAAATTCAGTCCAAATACCTGAACATAAAAGCGGCAAGAGCGCTCTCTTTTCTGTAGCTGCAACCGAAAGAGAATAGAACAGTTAGAAAAAGGTCATCAACTCAAAAAACTCCACTGAAAAAAAAACATACCTTACTCTTGTAATGCTAATTTCATGAAAAGATTATTTATTCACTAAGTTAGCAAAACAGCACAGACTCTCATGTTAATTAGCACCAAAATGAGACATGTGGGAGTACACCTAAGACACACTTAATTGTTGAGTTCAAGGTTATCATTTTTTTTTTCTTCCCTTACTTGAGAACTTCACATGAGAACTCAGGAGAGCGATTAATCCCCCGAACCTCAGCCACCAGCGAAGGAGAGTTAGCGCTAACAACAATTTAGCATACCTGACAAATGACAGGGAGCTCAGGTTCAAAGAAAGGTTGTTAGCGCTGCACGGAGAGTGAATCATTTTAATTGAGTTCTGACACAAGCAGGGTAGCCAGCAGAGCTACGGTGTGGCTTAACAGCTAAGGTTCTGGTACCATGCTAAATCCCGTGCAGATTATCTCCAAAGAGTACCATCTCCCCATAAAGGAGCGACATCACAGCCCACTCTTCTGGAATCGCTCCCGTCGCTTCGGTTAGCCAACAAACCTTTGATCATGAAAACGACACTGATCTCACCGTTTGCCAATTCAATCCTTTCATTGTCTGCTGGCAAAGAGTATTGTGCTTCGCTATCACAAAAAAAAACAAACCCAAAAAACAATACAAAAAAACTTGAATTCGCTTAGCTCTTTGCAGGTTATGTCAGAATGATTGAACTCGGGAGGTAAACATCAGCCAGTGTAAGAGCAGAGAGGGAAGAGCTCTGTGGGCTCCGGTGTTTCCTTGGGGAGAGTTCTCATTAGCAAAAGAAGTCATACACAAGAGAAAGAGCTGTAGGGCCATTTTTCTCCTTAGATGCACCACACTGCAAGAACGGAGTGTATATCAGAGGATAGAGAATTACGAATAAATCATAGGTACGGCCCTGACCTCTTGAATAAATGATCCTGGTTAAAAAAGCTTTTTTCATTTCCCTCACCTAGCTTCTTTTTTTTTCCTCTTTGCGCCATTTCTTAATCTTTACAAGAGAAACTTCAGACCACAACAGCAATCTTGACTGCAGCAGTAGCCTCTACCCTGAATGCTGTGTTTTATGAGAACCCTCCCCTCTTTTTTTTTTTTTTCAAGAGGTATTATAAACTCTAGTTGCTCCTCTATGATGTTCCCTTCTGAGGCCTTTTGGCCATCTTTACTGCCTCTCCTCTCCATTGGAGAAAACTGCCACTAAAATCTCAATGGGGACATCTGTGTCTGTCGCGGCAATGAAATAAAAACTGTCCCGAAAAAAAAAAGAGAGAGAGAGAGAAAAAAAAAAAAGCTGTCCGAGAACAGGTGTTCATGTTCTCCTACGAGTGAAGACGCCCCAGCAAATTAACGACTGACATTTTGAATTTCACCGATGTTTGCTTTTCTGTTGGCAGACAGAAAGTATTATTTTAGCTCACTTTGCCTGAGTGCTCCTTACTGCGCTCTGCTCTGAATCGAAAATAAATGAATTAGCTTCAGGTTCAGCAAAAATGAAAAAAAAAAAAAAAAAAAACCTCTGCCCTCCAACAGCTTAGATCCAACCCACTGAAATCTTAACCCCCGTCCCATTAGTAAAAATCAATTGGTGCAAAAGTAGTACTTTTGACAAGCATGACATATGGATAACATCTTTTAAACTGCATCAAAGTGAAACCGATAGCATAATACATGATACCAGAGCAAGAGATGTTATGGAGCTATCCGCTGAAGCCGAAGGTGTGTTTTAATATGCACTGGACCACAGGGAAATGGTAGATATCATTTTATCTGACAGCACAGGGCCAAATAGCAGATCATTAAAAGAATACCTACTGTTCAGATTTGACTGCATTGGAGTCTTGTGTTGGGTAGTTCTCCGTTTTTGTCAGGCTGAAAATCTTGACTCACAAATTGGCGCTATTGAGTAAAACGGTCCACCTAAAATTCCTTTGTTTGAGCCTGGCCCCTTTGCAAATATTGATCTGGGCAGTGTGGGCGAGCAGGGTCATAGGTCACCATTTTTGCAGGTCGTGTTTATCCAGGATGCTAGCTAGTTAGAGGATTATTTTAAAAGAATAAAGAATAGTCTTGACAAAAACAATTAATTTCAGTACCTTGTTCAGGCTGCGCGCTGCGCTGTCTTTGCCGCCTGGCGTCAGGTTCCTCAGCTGCACGTCGAGGAGATCCACCAGCTGGACCATGGCCTTCACCGTGTAGGTAATGTCTCCCGCCTGAAGATTACGCTTAGTTTGCTCCGCCAACTCCCTGGCAATGACTGCAGCTGTCTCTCCAGCTTTTAGCTGTTAAAAAAAAAATGACACAAACACCAAAAAATGAGCAATTGAACATACGTGTCATACCCTTATTTCTTTTAGTTACTATGGCCTATTATTTACAGCCTACACACTGGAAAACATGACTAATTGCAACATACAAATGCGTTGCCCCTTAAAATAAATGCCGTTTAGTCCATACATTTTCTCCAACTGCTGCTATATTGCACACAATTAATGTGGTGTGATGGTACTCAGCTGAGTGTACACTGGGGCAAATATTGTATCTGGAAGCAATTATGAAATCAACCGAGGGAATATCCCCAGGTAGCCTCACACCTTTATGAAACTAATGGGGAGCACTGCAGCACAGGGGGACGCAGTGTGTATACTGTATGTTGTACACAAAGGACAGACCCTGTTGGAATTTTTCTTATGTTTGAAACTTGATGTGAGGTCTATATATGTCATGGGAACTGTTCATATATAGTGATTCCCTTTTGTTGTTTTAAGACAACGTGAAATTATGTTTGCTTTGTTTTGCACATTATTAGCTTACCAGATTAGTTTCTGAGGTCACAGGTTAGGAAAGTGAGCAGAGAGAAACACCTTCATGACTTGCACAGCCGGTGTGAATTACTTTTTCTCACTCTCCAGTTTTTACCTCTGTTCCATTCTTATTGGGAGAAGTTTACACTCCAGCAACCTTCTTCCAAACAAACATAGCCATTAGTCTTAATTTGTTTTTTTCTTTGCTAACAGCCAAACAGTGCAAGTGCAACAACACAAGACATAGCAACCAGCTAATATTTACTAGCCCAACTCAGAGTTTGTCTTTCTGCCTTTTGTTTCACAAAGCTCCGGCCAAAAAAACTAAAAGTCAGTCCAGGATTCACTCTTGCCCAGTGGCTTGCTGTTCTGATGGACAAACTGAGCTAACTTCAGCTAGCACTAGCTAACAACAGCGGATAGTTTGCAGCAGTTCAGTTTACTGACCAAGAAAACATTTTCTCCACAAAATATGATCCAGTTTCACCAACAGTTGGTGATGTGTTCACATAGTAGCATCAAAATGATTTAAAACCTGTTCTTTTAATTCATAAGGGTTACAGTTAATATTGCTTCTGGAGCTAAAGTTAGTATAATTAGCTAGCTAGCTGTAGCTGATAAAAGCAATATGCTGGAATAATCCTCATAATATAAGCAAATGTGAAGCTAAGAGGAGGGAAAGCTAACAAAAGTAAGGTACTATGGTGGTGAACAGTGTACAGTCATATGTATAATGTAGCTTTGCTTAGAGTAGAGGATGTGTTTCATGCTATTACTTTCTCAGGGAAACTTCTTAATATGTTAATATCCTTTTTGTGAGCTACAGAGGCATCTGTTTATTGGCTAATGAGACTCACTACAAACCTAATTACATTTCAAACTAGCTCTCCCCTTGACATCATTTTCATACTTTTAATTTTTGAGTCTCTACTTCCCCACCGTTTAAATAAATGGGCCTTATCCAGCAACTTAAAAACTTAACAAACAATTCTCTTCAGTGCAATGCTGTTTTTTTCTTTCAAAGACTCTGAAAGGCTTATTGGGAAATACACAGCTGTCTAGCAGTCATCTTGACTGAATGCAGAACACCCTTTTGGCCCGGTGTAGTTCAAAGGTCTGTCACCTCCAGGTTTTAACTAATAGACTTGGTGCAGGGAGATGAGCCTCAAAACTGCTGTGACACCAACAGAAACAGGTCCATCCTGATTTACTGTGGCATCACCTGCTATAATCGCCTGTGAGTTTATTAGTCAGGCCAATTATGCTGCTTAAATTGGTCTTCACAGAGGTGTACACGAGCGAATGTGTCTTTGGAAGATGTTTTCCTCTCTTCCCTCCCTGCTCTTGTCTCTTAATGAGGGGGTGCAGGATAAATAGCTCTGTTTTTTTTTCTGTCTTTCTGCTTATCTGATGTCATTTCTTTCTCTTTTTTATTCTTTGTATCTTCCCTCCTCATTTTGTACACCGAACCATCTGGTAATGAGCAGTACCGCAAAAAAAACAGGACAATGGCTCTCGATATAAAATAATTGTGCCAGATGGGCATTCCAGATCTGTGACATGTTGATCTTCATTAGTCTTTCTGTCTCCACGGCGACAGCACTTTTGAAGCGTGATTTACTTAAAAAAAAAGAAAAAAGATTAATAACACTTTTGTTAAAAATATGCACGTTATTTGATTGTCAAGTCGATTTTCGCATGCGATATTCTGTTAGGAGTCACACTTTTGCAAAAGCAAAACAGCCTCTGTAGCAAGTTCAGAAATAACTTTGCTTTAGTTAATTTCTCCAAACAGCAGCCTGGTAGTGGAGCTTTATTGCACCGCTCAAATGGTGCCGCGCCGCACGGAAATGCACCTGATAATTTCTCTCCATTCTGTTTTGTTCCCCAACAGCCATTCTCCGTCCATATCTGCAAACCGCCGCTTGTTTAATGGGCCGAGCTTTGTGCCGCTGAGTAGATCATAAGTGTTCTAACATGCACGCCTCGGGGTCCTACGAGTTTAAGGGAGAACATTTTCAACATTGCCTGCAATTCATAACCTGGAACCCCTCGATCCTTACTTGGAGTAACCTTCCCTTCTTCAAGGGAAGGGAAGGTTACTGCAACCACCCGCGCCAAACACAAGCATAACCCTTCATTGGGTAAAACGTCCGGCTAATCTATTACATTAATTGAGCAGTTAAGAAGAGGCAAAGAACAAAAGACAGAACGCGCAAAAGCCCTATCACAAGCTGTATTTATACCGTTGATATGCATTGTAAGCCGTGTTACTTGGAACACACATCAAAATAACAACAACTCAGTGCCAAATCCTTCTATGGCTGCATTCTAAAGAGAAATGTTTGATAATTCCTGATCAGAAAAAAAAAAATACAAAAAGCCAACAGTAATGTCACTTTAAGTAGAACATTTTCTGCTCATTAAACCCTGAGGCTTGGTACCTTCTGGCTGATGAGGTTAACCCAGGGGGAAGTACAGTTGCTGAAGTCAGGTCCCTGGGGGTCCCAGTATCCCTCTGGACCCATGCACATGTATGAGGCCACGCCTAGAGAGAGAGAAGATAGTGCTTAGTGGGAACAATGGCAGGAAATGCATTAGATCAAGAGACACAACCATGTCAGGGAAGACAGAGCAGCTACATGATGCATGTTGCATGAGATTCTTCCAGAGACCATCAAGCTCAGCCACATTTTCCCATTATGGAGTAATGGACTAGACAATGGTTTCAGTCTTAAACGACTAATGCCCAATTCTTCTTTATTTTCTATTTTTCATATTTGCAAAACTTGTCCAAATAAAACTTGTTTTCTAAGAAACACAATTCTTAAGTGATTAAATTTATGGATGTCGCGAAAAATGTAATTGGATGGTTTTATCTTATAGGGCCCGAAATGAAGTTGCTTGACTCGAGGCCAGCCGAGCTCGCCTAGACAGCGTCTCTATTTAATCATTAAAAGTCAGACAGTGTCTGCGCGCGTGTGACAGTTCAACCCCAGCACGCAAACGAAAATACACCAAAATAGGTGCCAATTAAGTCTGCCATAGCTGAATTCATCACGAAAGGTCAATTAAGCTGGTCCCAGCTGACAGAGACGCGGTTCAGGGAGCGACCGTCTTACAATGTTCCATCTGGGCTTTAGTGCAAATAAACCCGCCGATACTGAGCGGAATTTAACGGCGTGGCCGTCATCTGTTAAGGCTGTCTGACCCTGCTGTGCCTACCATCAACTTTATTCATCATAATTAGTTTACGAAACCGGCTTCTGGTGGCGGCTGGATGGTTCGCAGCGGACGCAACAAGAGTGTATTTGACTTGCTCTTAAATGTACCTGAGATAACTTGTGTCTATATTTTCAGAGCTGACATCAGCAGGGCTACACGCTGACATTAAATTGCCCTTGCTTGTACTTAGAGGGAGGGTGCGTTGGAGGGCGAGACGACCAGCATTAACAGATATAAATTTTGATTGACACATAATTTCCTTCCCCGGTCCACCTTGGACAGCCTTATGTTTGATGGGTTTATAAGATAAGGGAGTCTGCATTCCCTCCTATATTGAGGGGAAGGCGAAGGAGCATGAAAGAGAGCAGTAAAGAGAGAGAGTCGGAGGAGGAGGGAGACAGAATGACAGCCAGCGGAGTGAGGTGGGTAGAAGGGGGAGCTCGAGGAACTTTCAAAGAGTGGCAGAGGAAGCTCACACAGCCGTGTTTCTGCTTGGCAGTGTCGTCTGAAGAGCAATGGCTTTGAAGAGTTCGCTGAGGGGAGATGGGGTGTGTGTTCCTCTTATCTTGCCATGTGATGGCTGTTAGTGAGGTCTCGACGGGGGCTGTTACTGCCCATTAATGAACCCTGTATGTATGTGTATGTGTGTGTGCGTGTTTCTGGTTGATGAAATGAACAGAATCTTTTAGGCCTCAAGCCTGATTTGAGGGCATGATGTCACTCCCCGACATTGCATGACTTACTCCATGAAAAAATCATGCGAGAGAAGTTACAGAAAATTTCGACACAAGGACTTTTTGCAAAAAAACTGTTTGGCGTCACTTCTTCTTTGGTATTTCTAATCATGTAGTACTACCACTGAGTTGCTTTATTAATAAAACAATAGTGTTTGGCAGCAGAAACCCACACACACACACACAGACATCAAGGTTTCACGGATACCTCTCGATAAACTTTATAATTCCTTCGTTGCTATTCATAATCTAAGCACGCGGCGTGATCTTCAACCTCTTATCGCGTAACATCAGAGCAAGTTTAAGCTCAGTGGCCAGGTCTCAATACAATATGATCTGCTGTGAGATCAGCTCTCAGATATTCTGAGGTAAAGCTTTTAGATGTGAAGGAGCCAACAACGATGCTATCTAAATGCACACTTGATTTCATTCTCCCAGTGCTGATACGAAGGCCGAGCTGGACCAACATATATGGAAACAAATGGTCTGATGCCTGATAAACAAAGCTCAACAGCCCTTTCAAAGTGCCGAACACAAATGAGTTCAGCCACTAATTAATTACACCAATTGCGCCCTGAGAGACAGTAAATAAATATGTGTGTGTGTGTGCGGTGTACTAGTTACTTGTTTCCATATGGACGTGATGCTAAGCTATCTTAATTCTTGCATCAGTGAGTCAGGTGCCGGGAAGCGAGAGAACAAGTGCAGCAGGAGTAGTGTAAAGATAAAGGAAACACGCACCAGCGACCGACATCAAGAGGAATAACCTCGCAGTAGACGAGAGTATTGACATCTTCCCAGGGTGAAGGAACAAAGAAATAACGTACATATATTTCGCTAGCAGAGTTTTCCAGAGGAATGTTTGAGGCTATGGGAGATTAATCAGGCTAACTGCATATGTAATGACGTGTAATGTCACACATTGTTATACCCTATTGACGCTCCACATAATGTAAAGTGGTAGACCTACCAACAAATGAGACAGAAACGAAAAAGTGGTGGACAAATAAATGAAGTGCATGATTGTACCCTGTGCCACCACGACTTGGACCCCCATTAGTTGCCCAAAATGAACGAAGAGATAAATGGATGGCCCTCATTTTATCTTTCAGGGATGTCTGGCTAACCTGGGCGTTATTAATGTAAGGAATGAAAGCTAAAAGTCCAAAGACTTAAGTTATTATGACGCCAGACGCCACATTACCTGTGGTTCCAGGCGGACATGGCATCTTGGACATCACACCCTGCTTGGTCTTGGGCCAGGAGATGTCCATCATGACCAGAGGACTGCAATATTCCACCCTGATGTTGGGAAGCTTGGAGGAAGCCGGTGCCTTGTCATCATCTTCCGGGACCAAACCCTCCACCGGCGTCTGGGGAGGGGCCACCACTGTAGTTGTGGTCCGCGGCCACTGCGCCATCACGGTCGTTGTGGCGGGCATCTTGGTCGTAGTGGTCCGGGCCGTCGTCGTCGTCATGGTGATAGTGGTCGGTCGAGTGGTGGTCCTGGTCGTCATGGTCGTGGTGTCCATGTACACCATCACGGAGGAGGACGTTTCTGCGACAGGAGAAAGACGGAACAAAGTCAACCGGCTGATTCTGTCGGAAAGCGTTGGGAGTTGTTGGAAAAAATAAGATGGAGAGTAAAACGTCTTTCTTTTTTCAGTCACACTTCATTAATGTCTGAGAGGGGAATTTATTTTGGTGCTGGTGAAAAAAAAAGAAAAGAGGGAGAGAGAGAGAGGCAGAGTGTGTCTATGCACAGGGGTTCAATTCTTCCCTCCTTTCCACATGTCAGTTAAAGAGAAGATAGTTCAAAGAGGATCAATTGGAGCTGGCAGGTGTGACTTGCATCGGCATGCATGGTGTCTAGTTTGGGACCCCGCTGGCAAACAAACACACACATCACACACATACACACATTTACAGCTGTGCGGTCTAAATAGAGCTGTTGAAAAAGGGCATATCTCTGCGAGTCGGTCGCTGGATGCTGTAGTTACGTACTATTTCTGGGTCAGCCGGGACAAACCGGAAAAAAACCTATTTTTTTTTGATGGCGGTCCTCCCTGTGGTTACACTCCAGGGGGTGCTTGCTAATGACGCTGTTTACTCGAGCTGTCTGGGACATCATAACACCAACACACCAGTAGTCTTTCTCATTCCACTCAAATCCACACAGACCTCCTCAACTCCCCGTCATCAATCATCCCATCTACCCATCCACTCTTTCCCCTTTCCGTTCCGTCCCCTTTGTCCCTGATTGAAATGAAAATAGGGGCCCCAGATTAATTTAGCCACATGATTTTTATGAATGTGTAGACTTGGTTGAGCCACAGAGGGTCAGAGGGCACACAGAGGCCAAACTTCATAACACATCGTTAGAAAGTGGGAAGTAGCCAGGCCTTTTCTGTCCTACCGAAGGTCCTTGCTTATGAATACTGTTCTATGTTACTCATTATACATTTGTTATTTTTGCACAGATATTCTTCAATATGCTACGCTGACATTTCTATATGTCATGATCTTATTACTGTGTGTGGTTTTGAAGAATGCAGCTTGCTGTGGATCCTTTAAATAAGTTCCCAAGAGAGAACACTTTCTCTCTCTCTCTCACACACACACGCATACACAGACTTTGGGGCTTTGCAAAAATGCAATTTGTGTTTGGGCGTTGCGTCCGCCTAATGCAAGAGATACAATCAAAATGACAAAAGTGACAAATGGTCCCAATCTTTGTATGAAACGGGAGCAAAACAAAATTTAATGAGGGTTGATTTTAGGTTGGCAGGTGTAATGGACGTCACATATCCAGATCGCTAAGATAACAGACGTGGCTGCTGAGATCCAGCGTGACGCGTTTCAAGTTGCAATCGGGCGATTTTCTGGGTCGAATTCGAAAGCGGCGGAATAAGACGGCATAAATTGGCGCCAATCGTTTGGGAATCGCAGAGACGCCCGGTAGGCTGTAACGACACAAACCAGACCACTATCAGCAGTCAATGCATTCAACACTCAACGGCATTCAACGCCAGTCAAGGTTGATTAAATAGGTTGCGGTCGCAGCAAGAGTCCGGAGCTCATTGACTTTGATTTGCCTTGTCACGTTTTTACGATCCGCAGGTATCGCGTGCACCCCCGTGGAGGTACTCCATCAGTAAAGTGAAACTATAGCAAGAATCAGACTGAATTGCAACGTGAGGTAAAGGTACACACAGCTTGTGTTACTCCCAACGACGACAACACATTTCTTTCACAGAGAGTAGGAAAGCTTGGAAAAGATGTCATCACGCCGGTGCATATGGATGCAAACGCGTAGATAAGCTTGCATAAATGCGCGGTCACATGCCAACACACAGGCAGCCACACGCTCAGAGACAAATCTTCATCAACCAACATAAACTGACACTACCACCCATCAACGGGGCTCGAAAAAAAAAAGAAAAAAAATCACATGAATGCTCAAATAGGTATTTAACATTTCCAGCAGCCGCCAGGACATCACCATTTACATTCTATAACCACCATTAGACATCATCATCAATCTGCAGCCCAGCGGCTCCTTCGGCTGCAATCATCATGTTAATACGAGGGAGAAATATCTTCAAGGACACTAGTCTATTTATTTGATTATTCATGGGAGAACTTATTTATGCATCTCTGTTTGAGCAGAAGTGATGATAACCCGAAATGTGTCACGGCAGCTCTTGGTAAAGAAAAGTGGCATCGCTTTAAGTGTAATTGAAATCAGCCGTCGGGTGCTTAAGCTGCATGTAGTGAATGAGGCCGCGAGGGTAGCTCATGGAAAGCTGATCATGGGAATTCACTGCTCATATTGAGGTCGGTGAAGGTCACAGTGCACGAGCTCAGATAAGATGGCGGCTAAAACGGTCTGCAGATATGACAGCAGGATAAGGGCGTCATTTTGCTGGTGCAGATTTTTGCTGAGGAAGTTTGTTGCTTTAGACGCGCAGTAAATAAACTGCAGGGAGGCATCATAGGGAGACATAATATTAATAATATATAAGAGACCAGATTATATATTGGGCTTTGAAGCAATTCAATCAAAAACAATATCAGTCACATCCATTAACTGAATTGGTTTAAAGTAAGTATTATGTAACATTTGAAAAATGAATTCTTCCTCATAGAAATGAAAACTGTATTCACGACTGATAAAGTGCACTACTGCTCACGTCTGCGGACTCAGTGCTGTAACATAGCTTAGCATGGTCTGGTATGACCAATAGCTTGTGGTGGATAATGTTAGCAAACATATCAAACGTGCTATGTAAATGATATTTCTGAGTCGGTTTGTTGATTTCATGACTCTTCTTGTCATTTTCGTACATTCGTCACAAATTAAGAAAACGGAACGCACGCTGGCAGGAGACCTATATGGTGCTTTCTGGAGCCAGTCCGCTGCTATGAGTCATCAAGTGGTAACGACAGAACAACTCACAATTGCTCTATATTGTTCAAGATTATATCTAATCAAAAACATCATGCTGAACTGACTCATTGCATTTGCATCATACTGCTCAGACTATAATTTCGAAAGGGGGGGAAAAAAGGGAAAAATTCCTGACATTGCCAAAAAACTTTCACTTGAAAATAACTGGAAATGTCAATACAAAATTGGCAAAATGGCTGCAAATGCATTATCTATTACTGCTTATCCTTATCAGTGTCACGAGGGGGGGCAGCTGGCATTGGACGAGAGGCAGGGTACGCCCTCGACAAGTCACCAGTTCATCACAGGGCCTGCATCAGTGTGCCGCCACCAAGAAGCTAATTTAGTTTATTAAAATGATGTGACTGCGAGGCTAGCAGTAGTGTCTTGGAATAATATTCCTACAGCAGAAAAATAGGAGGTTTATCTCTTTCTCTTTCTTCCTATTCTGCAGAAACGTTCCTGCTGTGTTTACCTCTTATCTTTGATAAAACGCTTATCTGCAACATGCTAAAATCTACTATAACAACAACACAAGAAGAGTCTTATCGTCAGAAAACTGACTTGTCAGTACTGACACACCGATATCCATCTTTCTAGCATTGCTAATACAAGATGTATGCTATTAACATTAGCCACCACTAGCTATTGTGTACTGCAATTAGCAATGTTTCATATTCCTGATGACTTTTCATTTTAAAGAAATTTGCTGTTTCCTCCTTCAAATGTTACTTGAGGTTGATTCCACCAAGTCAAATATCCGACTATCGTTATCTTTTTTATTTCAAAGACAATGAGATAAGTTTCATTTGGCAAACCTTTTGAAATAATAATGAAAAAAAGTTATATCAACTTAAATGCTGGAGGTAATATGGCAGCACAGACAAATGTGGCTGGAGGAAATCGACATCGCAGTCTGAGGTTAATTCAAAGTCACTAGGAACCACGTCCGGAATGTAATTCCATCCTTCCAGATGATCCCGTTGAGCCCACTTTTGAATTATTTTTCAACATGCACCATGTTAACTATGCCTGCAAAGACACACACGAGAGACAGAGAGCAGGAGTGGGAAAGAAGAAAGTGTCCTTGAGCAAACTTGTACATCTTTTCCATGAGATGAGCACAAAAAAAAAAAAAAAAAAAAAGGAAAGCCAGCAGCACACAGCAGCCACAGTCTGCAGGCACTATCGCCTTGGAGACAACACAAGGACATTTTGTTTTGCTTTGCCAGCTTTCCCATTCTATCCAAAGGGATGAAGAGAGGGGCGGAAAAAAAACTAAGCTCAAGAGCATCAACGAGGTGAACGAGACTTTGGTATGCTCCGAGGGAACTCGTGAGTGACCTTAGTGGAAGATTTGAATGTGAGATAGGTTGTGAGTTTTATAAAACGACAATAAAACCGAGAACTTGTGGTCTATGAATTTCTTATTTCAATGTGTACTTAACAAGTACAACCTCTCTGCTGTATTTCTTATTAGAATTTGGTCCTAGGATATGTTTAGATATTCCAGAATGATCCAAGGCAAGGCTTAAGAATATAATACATGGAAATGGCCTCAAAGCTCAAATTAATTTATTTTCTGTTAGGAGTCAATGCGTTCTCGAAGGCATTACAACATCGATTATAAATAAATAATGCTAACAGCAAGCTAACAGCTATTCGTGCTAAATTAAGAGCCTTAAGAATGTTCCCACACCTGCAACCGTTCCATTCATAGAAGACAGGAGCAAACTTCCGGGGGTGCTCCGGCTTCCTCTCATTGAGACATGAATTCCTCTCATCCTTTCCACTCAGCTTCAGCTTCTTCAAAAAAATCCCCCTCACCAAACGCACAAAGTCTGTTTCCACCGCACACAGAGCTTTGTGCTTAATTTCAAAGCATTAATTTCTAACTAATTAGCCTCTCTCTCTGTATCCCAGGGCTCGTGGCTTCCACAATTAGATAAGCCCACTCTACTTCGCTCCAGGAAGGAAAAAAAAAAAAAAAAAAAAAAAACCTGCCTTGTTATTATGAAATGAATCCGGTTCACATGACTTGCCGTTTCCGCGCTGAGACCGGGCTCGTCAGCTTTGAGAAACTTCTGCAGACTCAAGATCAAAAGAGGTGGAAAGGGCTTTCTGGGGTAAAAATGAAACGAGCATCAGACTGTAAAGTAACTCGTCCAACCCCGTGTTGAACCCAATTACTTCCTCATTTTAATATTTGGACCTTTGTGCATCTTCAACAGGGCCTTGCGCCGCCTCTGGAAAATATTGGACAGTCTTTGTGTGATGTCACCCATTAACTTTCTACTAACCTGTTTAAGCCTGCAGAATGGGATTTCTGGGTGCTGGGACATGTATTTTTAGACTGAAGCATATTTGAAATCCATAATCACGGCTATTAGTGGATCTCTCAGAAATTACACCCATGTACTTGCTTAATTTGGCTGATCCACGTGGGCCGCTTCCACCTCAGAAATCAGTCTACTTTTTTTCGAAGTTGGGTCTGATGTAAGAAGTAAAGCACACGAAGAAAGAAATATATAAACGAAACTTCATTTTTCTGAACAACTTCTACCGCATTTTCAGTCGTCAAAGGTTGACAGCGTTGGACACCGGCGGTCTGATTAATGAGTTGGAAGCGTTTGTCAACGTCTTTGCTGAAGAAATGTACTTTGAACCAAACCATCTGTCAAGAAGCAAATAATTACAAGTGTCACAAGATGTCATGAAGAGGGGCTCAAAATAACAGGAAGAAAACTGTTTACGGCCAACATTAAGCTAATGTAACGCTTTAATGGAAGAAATTAATGTCTTTCACAGCATGAGGCTGGATGTTTGACTTCCATGATGTTGATTTGCAGAGAGAGAACTTGAGGGGGAAAAAAAAAAAGAAATTAGCCTTTAACATGTTTAACAATATGGTTTCTTCATCCTCAGCCATCAGCTAATTGAGCATTAATTAATGACTCATAATGTTACATTTTTATCTGGGGTTAAAAATATTGATATCCACCCACAGCAGGAAGTAACGTGGTCTATTTTAAGCCATCTCACAAAATCAGTACCCTCTTCATAATGGCATGATTCACTCCCAGGCTTATCAATTCCCTGATGTTTATGTCATACGATCCAACCAAAAAAACGCTACACATGTCCTCGTTCGCTTGTGGGAAAATGAAACGATGATAAAAGTCCTGTCGTTTAAATGGAGCCTTTTGTGGCAGGCCCACAAATCCATCAGAGAGTGCAACTGGGGATGAGGAGGAGTGGAAGGATGGTGGCGGTGGAGGGGTTTGGTAAATTATGCAGCCAGACATCCGGTAATGCTTCGATATTATCTGACATGATGAGAACCGTAATGGATGGGAGCTATGCATTGTTTGGCAATTAATTTCTCATCCCGAAGCTCTCTTCCCGGGGACTTGAGAGGGCATCTATGGAGGTCACACAGTGCTGGGAGAAGCGTGTGCACCGGGCTGATATGTATGCACACATGCACACGGGCCCGGAGAGATACTCGCAGTGTTTTGAGTTAAATGACAGAGGCGACGTGGACAAAACCTGCTTGCACAGGCACTGCAGTGAAGTATTGTAGGTATGAATTCACGACACAGATGTGCTGGAAATACATGCAAATGCATAAAAACTGTGCTAACTGTAATGTGCATACATATTAGCTCTCAGCATGAAATACTCCCAAGACCAGCATCATCCAAATCATGTATCTACACGTGTATATTATTAAAGCAAAACATACCAGCACTGTCATGTGTGCAGTGAAAACTAGTAGAAAATATTTAGCGACATCTTTTTCAAGCTAAATGGAAAAATGCTGGATTCCGTTTTTAGTCAAGTCTCTCAGGCAACTGACAAGGCCAAACATCATCAAACATACGTACCAGGAGGAGCAAAAAGGAGGAAAGAGAAGTGTGAGCGCATGAGCGGAGGGGATTTTAGACTCACTAAGAGAAAAGGCGCACTCCTCCAAGGGCTCGCTATTTGCCAAAAAACACAACCCTCGAGTAAGGCTTTTCAAAAGACTGTCAACCAACAGCAGAATGGGCCAAATGGATTGGGTTGCTGTGCAGAGGAACTCTGACACTGGTGATAAAGAGAGTTAAAGATGCTTCAGAGACCCTCCAATCAGATTTACTCGGCTGATTGGCCAAAATAAATCACTTTGAGCTCGTGTGTCACCAGGCCTGTTAAATCTAATGTGGCAATTTTGGAGGTGCTCTCGAGAAACTGGTAGCCATACACGTCGGGAGTAAAGTTTGATTTTCATCGGGTGAAAAAGGGAAGAAAAACTGTGAGGAAACATAAATGGTGTGATTATTTTTTTAATTTTTTTTTTGGCTTCACACACCGAAATGAGACTAAAAACATACGTACAGTATGAACAGATGCACCTAATAACAGACGTTTCACGTTAGCCAAAAGTCTTTGATTTTTACCATAAGAATGGTTTTCCTCATTTCTGTCCATGTCAGGGGAGATGAATAGGGCGTTAGCCTTAGCTGAGGAATTGCCTGCCACCTCTCTCACTACACAGGTGATCTGTGTATGATTTCTGGATCAAGGTAGAGTCACTAAGGGCCATGATGGATGGTGTGTCAGGAGGGAGGGGGGCAGCAGAAAAAAAAATCATGTGATATATAGACAGTGAGCGAACATGCCACATCTTGAACCGCTTGAGACACGAGCTCGCACGCTCAAATTGACGAGTTCATTCAAATTACGCTAAGAAATATACAAAACGCAGCGAAAGACACACACGTGCGCAACGATGATAATATCTTACAATATATTACAAAGATTCTTACAAGAGGGAATATGGCCCTGGAACACTCAAAGAAGGCTCTGAAGCTCCAACAAAGCGCTCCCTGTTTCCATGCTAAAAGAAAAAAATCTAAAGCTGCGTTGCTAACAGAGCCCCATTGTGTCGCGGCATTAAAAGGGGGTTTGCGAGAAGGCCGTGCGTTTGCGCGTGTGTTTGCGTGAGCATGTGTGCACATCCGTTCGAGAAAAAAAAAAAAAAATCATTCTGAACTATAATCCTAAGCGCTGCACTTTCCCTGGAAGAAAATTGCCCTCCGCGAGAGGTGCACCAGCCATGTGATAAGTTGTTTAGCCTGCAAATAAGCATGTAGCCTACATTTCTAAGCCTGACATCAAAAGAGCTTCATGCAGAATGCTGCTTTTTTTTTTTTTTTTTTGCAGTTTGAATTGCTAAGCAGATATTCCTTAAAGCTTTGCAATCAAAAAGAAAAGGTTCCATGATGACACGTAACAACTGCAGGGTGTTACTTGAGTATATATAATGGCACGTCAAAGAACATCAATCAAAAGCAATGATAGGTGCTGGAAGGCTAGTGCGTAAGCAAGGGAACTCGAGGAAACAATAGCTTGTCCGTCTAAGAGCACACTGAGCCGGACTCGCTGCCAGCCTGCATTTACCGCTTAGACGGTCTTAATCAATTTAGCATGTGTTAGGAACTTCCAAGCACAGCCAAGAGGAGGCTGGGCGTCCAAAACATCGGCTGTTTCGGCGTGAAGGTCGGAGGGCCGCGTCTGCGGGCTCCCTCCAGGCTAGTGGGGCTGGCACTGTGCCCTAGCCAGATGGCAACATGTGGCGAAATTACAGGACTGCCAGACAGCGAATGTATCTATGACACCGACTGTGTCGCATCCTTTGCGCCAACAAAAGCAGCACTCATACGGCTTTCAGAAATCAGAGGTTGTCTGGACTGAAATGTGCGAGTGGAGGGAACAACCCTGCAGATGCTTAAGTACCAGCAGACTAATAGACACTGATTGGAGCATTCTGTGAACGCACAGTCCTCGGATCAGACTGAATATGTTCACTTTAATGATAGAAATCAAAGTGCATTAATGTACACAAACCCCAGACACATCACAGACGCATATTATGTGGGGTTCAACTGGAAAAAAATGCATCTGAGTTAACACAAATATACTGTAGCATACGCAGCATGAATTTTATGTTATGGCAGCATGTTAGTGCTGCAGCAGCAGGTGCTCGAGACTAAGGCAAATTTTCTCATGTGGCTGCCCTCGTCTTTGCAGCCCCGTGGAGTCGATACAGCTAATGCCTCATGCTCACTGTGGCAGACAGCGCAGAGCTTCTGGCGAAAGGTGAGGTCAAGTAAAGTCCCGGGGCGATTTTAAGGAAACAGTACTGTGTGCGGCTTGACTACAATGCACTGCAAGCACAAGAGGTGCTTTGAGTTTCATTTAGATTTAATTGGCAGCCGGGGAAACGACAATCTCATTCCGACCGGGCAACAAAAAGACTACAAAACACAGAGCGCCGTAACACGGAACATAAGGTGTATTTCATATTCTCTGGTCAAGTCCGAAGGATGAGTGATGACAAAAAAAACACGGTGTCATGTGGAAATATACACCCGGCAGTTCACTTTTTTGGAAATGAGAATTATACACAGCCACTCTGGCAAGATCTTCGAGGTAAAGTGGTGCTTGGAGCGAAATGCTAATGTCAGCGTGCTAACACACACATAATGACAATGCTAACAGGCTGGCATTTAGCAGCTGTAATGCGTACGGCGTTTGCCACCTCGGCTTCCCATTAGCACAGAACACAAATACAGCTGCGGCTGATGGGAATGTCACTGGTTTAGCAGGTTGTTTGGTCAAAAACCAAAGTGTCTGAAACTATTCATCCGATGATGGGGTTAGGTGATTCGCAGCGATCCGCCGTCATCATCTAATTTGAGCTTTTTTGTGGTCATTCTTCGACGCTCAACTGGCTTGTTGATCCACGACACAGAACAGCACAAGCCGTTAAAAGGATGGATGAACGGTCTGTTGAGCGGTAAGAAATTGTTCAGGTGATGTGATCTATTGGTTTTGATGGGACGGGACATTTTAACAAGGGTGACTGCCTGGTTAACAGCAATTACACTACGTTTCAATCTTGATGCCGACTTCAACTTCTCTGTTCAGAGCGGTCGGCAAGCCTCATCTTGCAAATAATCCCGCAGTTTGTCCTCAGTGGAGGGGATGGTCGAGCTGAACCAAACAGAAGAGAAGATGGAAGGGGTGGAAACACTCTAAATGGTGGATCTGGAGAAGTGGGTCATGGTCACAGGGGAGACAATGAATTTCCACAACTGTTGGAAGAGCAACAACCTCGAGAGAGGTCACTGTGGCCTTTCGAAATGAGTTTGCATAATTTTCACTTACTGATAGGACAAAAGTCACATTTTTCAAAAATGTGCTTTGTGCTCCCGCACGCTGCTGCCTGTTGAAGTATTACATGTGCAGTATGTCGTGCTTTGTGGCTATCTTTGTTTTCTCCCCTTTTATGTTTTTAAAGAAGAACCGCAGAACATTTTATTTTCAAAACTGTCCTTGCATATTCTGCAAGGACAACTCGGTCTATTGAATGTGATCATGTGGAGGAGCTTTTATATCTGCCCGCTAATAGCAGTCTGTGCAGCACATATATATATATATATATTTTTACCACCAATTCAGTGAATGTAATTATCAATGGAGTTGTCATGGAAGCACTCATGGGCATAGATCATTGGTTTGTTGAAGAGACTTCAGCGAACCACTCAGAGTAGCAGAGGGTTATTGTGGAGAATGTTCAAAATGCAGGACAAAGTTTATTTTCATGAATAAATAATAAAAAAAATAAAATGTTGCACTTTTGTAAAGAAACCAATCTACATGCCTTCCAGCGCCTATCATTGCTTTTGATTAATATTCTTTGATATGCCATTAAACTGTATAGACTCTATTTTTTGTGTGCAATTCAGGGGCCTTCTGCTCTATTGTGAGCTGTGCCACGGCTCTTGTACTTTGGCGTGAGGCACCGGGCCCCAGCTGCGGGACTGGCCGCATCTCTCTTGCTCTGTTGCCCATATAACATGCTCCACTGGTACAACAGGTCATGCATGCGCGTGGCGGTTGAAGCACAAGTGGAAATAAGCTTGTGTTGGAGAGATCGCAGGATGACACCTTTCCTGGAAGTGTTAACAGGAACGGTGATCATGACACTGGATCAAAACTTCAAACGCTCGTGTTTGCAAGCAGAAGGAAAATCTGACAAAATCCAGTTTTCCTCAGTCACATTTAGCTATTTGATCTATGTGCATATAAGAAACAGACTAATTTATGAGGACTATACTGATTTAAACAGTGTCGTACACTATAGTGCAAATGCCAAATTGAGGCTCTTCATGAGAGAATTGTGGGGAAAATGTGCACAGCTAAAAATACCGGCTTTAACCAGAGTACGTCTGCATCCGCCGTGTTTGGTCTGGGAATTGATCGAATAAAACGCTTTATGACTCCGCAGTCCATTCAATCACTCTTTCATTTCTTATCAGTCTGTTTATCTGACATTTATATTTGTTCTTTGACTCCATCCATCCACTTAATGCAACATTTTATTATCTATATTCATGCAGCAGCGTCTTTGGAGGGCAGCCTATTCTGCACACCCAGCAGCCAAACACTCAAGTCAACATCTTACCGGGAAGTCTGGTACTGAGAATTTTCATTTGCATGTGAATGCGTGCGCGCGTGTGTGTGTACACACAAGTGAGTGGTATTGTTGTGTATCACTGCTAAAAAAAAATTATGGATAATCATTTAGTACAGAAAGCGCATAACACCATTCCACTTCCCTTAACTAAGGCAAATTATATTATGGGTAGCTGTGTATTATCAAAACCAAACACTGTAGGCATGGCCAGTGAATGAGTGAATATATTATCGGGTGTGTTGAAGCAGGACTCAGTGCAGAAGAAAAAAAAGATTTGGTAGTAGCAGCCAGCTGAGAAAAATAAATTAAACTGGCAAGCGGCAGGTAGACAAAGCTCCAGAGGAGAAAGCAGAGGTAAAGACTTCACAGTCAAATAACTTGTGACATTTTTGACTAGAGCTGTTGATGAGATAGTGCAAAGAATTACCTTGGTGTGTCAAAACAGGTTCTCCCCCCCCGTTTCATGCTTCCCAACAAGCAGCAATTTATAAAAAGAACAATGGAGTGGATGAATTAGACTTTTCAAAAGAATTCTGGGAAGTTTAATCTGAGTAGTCGCTCGTTCCCTCGCAAAGGCGACTGCTAGAGCGAGTAAAAGATTTACCTTGTGGCTGAAACACACTGAAAACTGTGTACAGTGTTAAACACCCCAATGTGCCACAGACTTCAGCATAATTTATTTATCCTTTCTTGTACCTGACAGGTGTTTTCTTGTATTTTTACGTGAGAGGTGACACAGTTCATGATACGGATGCTAACAACTTGATTTTATGCTACTTACTATTTTTTTTTTTTTATCTGGGTGTTTAATTTTATTTCACCTGCATTTTTGAGACTTATTAAAACACTGTTTTAAGGTGCTAGATTTCTTATATTTTTCTTTTATGTCTTTCTACTTGCTCTGCGATCACATCTACCAAATCCTTATGAATTATGAAGACAACTCCAGTGCAAAGGGACTATGGACTGTTGATGGTGCTAATGAGAAGCCTAGGATTTGTTATGGCCAAGATAAGTGATGTTGAAGAGAGGGTTGTGGATCACCAAAATTACTGAAAAATATCTTCTTCGAACTAAAAAATGAGTTTTCCATGTACCTACACAATATTTCAGTGCAACTCACTCACTCCAAAACAATGAACTGCAATGACCCAAGCACCAAGAACAACATTCAAAACTGCATATATATATTCTGGACATGGAATAAAAAGATAAGCTGGTCTTACCGAGCCTGTTGTCCAGTGCTCCAAAGTCCAGAGAGTACTTCACGACATGGTAATTGTTCCAAACGTACAGCAGGTTGTCCCTGGGATTGTAATCCACTGCAGCGATGTACTGATAGGAGTTAGGGAAAGGGATGTCCAGGAACCCGTCTTTACTCAGCTCGGTGTTGTAGATGTAGTCGATTTTGTTTCCTGTTGCCTCGTTGTCATCGTCTTCATACACTGACTTTACTACATAGAGGATTCCACAGATCATGAAGGCGTTGGATGCTGAGCGCTTGTCATATGCCGTGTCCCAGGTCCCCTCAACGCGTAACGTGTACGGATTTAGCTGGCTGATGACAATCCGCCCATTGTTCTGTTCTGTAGCGTAAATCACCCAAAGGCCGTTTTCGTCAACCGCCAAGTCAATGTCAGATTTCCCTCCCCAACGGTAAGGAGAGGTGTCATGGTAGTTGGCGTTGGCAATGATGGCCTCGCCGCTCTTGATACGAGTCCGCAGGTCAAACTTGACAATGTTGCGTGTGCGCTCCTTGTTGAAGAAGAGCGCCCCATCGTAGACCACAAAGCCTGTTCCGTCAACGCGATGTGGGAGTTTGTAGGTCGTCGTCGGCCTCCCGGCGATGAAGTCTTCTTTGGAGGAATATTCAGTCAATGTGTCAGTGCGGTAAGGTGTCCAGGGCATATAGTAAATCTTATCGGAAGCTTGGAGAGGGTCTTTGCACCAGGCTCCTGACTGGTGGTCCGATTCAAAGAGGTGCTCGCTCTGGTACACCCTGCGCAGAAGCCCTGGGCACAGGAATACTGAGGAGCCAAAATAGGGGAAAGACAAGTACAGAGTTACATTGGCAGGTATTATACAGTACATCAACACAGAAAAAGCAACTGATGGATGCAGCTATATTGAAGTTCAAATCTGCAGCTTAATCTTCTCCCCTGTCAAGAGCCAAAACACCGAGTCACACCCTCTTCATCAGTGTTGGGATGATCAGATTTTGATTAAATGCAGAAAAGATGACTGATTGTCAGACAAAGAACGTTATTAGTAATGTGATTGGATTGCACAATGCATGAACACAGCCAATATACAAACAGAGCAGCTCTCAGTATTTCACAGTGTCTCCAATTCTGGTGCTATTTTGGTTTCAATTACGTATTGCAGTTTGCAATTTTAGTGCAGGGGACTTCGAATTCAGTTAGTCTCGGAGCCCGAAGGCAATTATTTTACAATGTCACTGAACGAACTGACTTTTGTAGGGAGGGGTGAATACATTAAGTGAGGGTTATCTCTTCTGACTTAATGTAGAGCAGAAACAAGTCAGAAGACGCTGTTCAAACTTACCACAGACCGGTTCGCCCGCACGCGCCTTGCACACGTTTCTGTTTCAGTTTGTTCCCCTTTACAAGAAAGACTTCCCTTTACATTCGACTAAATTAAATCTAATTGCGGCAGAGAAAGACGGTTTCATCCTTCCCTTTTATTAAAACCCCCTGGAGGCTGTTCTTCATTAATAGTATTAAACGTACAAACCCAAAGTTAAAAGATTTTGACAAACAGCTATGCTATAATTATTGGCGTGGTAGCCCTTTAGGAGAAAGAAAACAAAAGGAAAAAAATACAGTAATTACATCATCTATATAATGATTGCCTGTCCATTATTTCATCCTCATGACATTTTTAGTCTGCGGCATGATTTACAACACCACACACGGTAAACTAATTATACGTGTACTGGTTTGTACTCAAATCTGATAAAGCTAGGCCAAGGCAATACAGCTCGAGCAGGTCAATAGTGGGCACTGTTTGCAAAAGCTCATTTGAGTTCATTATAGATTATCTTGGACTGAGGCAATTGCAATTTTCTGTCTCTCTAAAAAGATGACATCTGAATTCAGGATTGCAAGGACAACAAAACCAGTGTGTGTTGCATTTAAAGAATAATGAAATAAACATATAGACTATACTCACCATCATCAACATCATCATGTAAATCATTAAAATAGCTAATCGTTTAAAGGAGAACAAGATATAGAGAAGAACAATAAAGACAAGACTGCAGTTTTTCCTTTTTCCACAGGTTTGGGCTCACAGTACTTCACATATAAAAACAAAATGTGTGTGAAAACTCCTTTCACAGTAATGGGCCAGCAGCCTGACACAGCGCTGACAGGTTCTAGCCGCAGATCCGTGGAGAGGTAAAAGCTGCACACTCCGAGGAGAGGGAAGAGAAAGAGACAGCGAAAAAACAGAGGCTTCTTTCCCTTGTAATCTCTGAAGATTAAACATGTTGTCTACCTGCAGGTGAAAAATGTGGTGAGACGCATCCCATTGACATAGCGCCTTGGCGCACATCTCAGCGGTTGCTCTGCTAAATGCTAAGAGGGCTGTTCCTACGGTTGAAAAGGATAAGTTGAGCTAGGGTCCAAGGTCATAATAGGTAAAAGCTTTGTACTGACAACACACTGGGCTCTGAGGAGCTTGTAAAATATGCTTTTTAAGGATGTAAGCACAAAGATGGAGGAGAGAATGGAAGATATTAGAGGAGTGATACAAAAGCAATCATGGCTTTCATGGGGAATTTCACAAAAACTGTTTTGGCGGCAGCGCAGTCATCTTCATGAAGTCATCCCATTGCTCATTCTCTTTGCCACAGATTTCAGTGATAAGCCATTAATTAATTACTATGAAACTTGAAAATGTATTGCATAACTATTAAGGCAGAACTCTTGACTCTCGTTTAATGGCTCCATTTCCCTCATCGGCTCGAATCCAGCTTTATATCTGACGAAGGATTTCCAGCTCGTGTAAAAAAAAAAAAAAAAAAAAAGGTAACAGTGCTGCACAAACACAATCCTTGGGTGCAAGCGGAGTGAATTTGGCATATGTTCTGCAGCATCATGCAGTGCTGATAAGGTAAGAATATGACTGCTATGATCTGTCTCCAGTATTGACTAGCGAGTCCCTGAAGGTTATAGCCATCATCATGTTAGAGCTATAATCAAAAATGCTGACAGCTTATTGGACAAGCTATTGATCACCCCCGTATAGCCCCCTCCTTTAATATTATGCAGCAGATAAAGCAGAGCTGGAATAATCTTCAGTTATAACAGGGGATAAAAAAAACATCCCAGGGTTATGATTTCACTAGGGAGCGGGTCTGTACCTAAAGAAATACTGTATATGCGGTAATGTCAGAACAGCCGTCAGCCTGTGACACAGTGACGCCGTTTTGGATGCTGCAGCATGAACGGCACTAAATGAAAGAAATGGATTTTTGCTCATTAGGTATGTTCCTAGCACTGTTTCCCTGAGCGGTTTTCATTTTCCCCATGAATGGCATGTTCAACCTCAGCAATGAACCACACAATGAGCAACGAACCCCCAGTTTAGCAACCCGTCACCAGCGTATATATATCCCCAAATGAGAATGCAGATGAAGAAGAAAAGTTGTTGGCATTTAGTTACCTTTTTGTTCCACTTCTAGTTTTAGGCATGAAGGGGAGAGAAAGAAAGAAAACATAAAGAACAGATTATTGACGTGATAACCGGGGAAAAAAGAAAAAAAAAAAAAAACGTCTTTTATTTTTTTACAGTCACACAACAGTGCAAGAAGAGCATGTGGTTAGTGGAACAGACACACAAAAAACATTCAAGCATAAGCTTTCAGGAAGGAGGATAGAAGCACCGCGTCACCCGAGAGAGCCTGTAGGAAAAAGACAGATTAATCTTTAATTGTATAAAATGTTTGTTTCTTGAAGTGATCGCAATGTGTACAACAGATGTACAGCACATGACTTTTCCCTTTCTTTCTTCTTTTTTTTTTGCAATGATAAAATAATTCAACCATATGGCCACTTAGAGACAAGCTTTCGTGCTTACTGTAAGTCAAAACTAGGAGCAATGCAAATTGGGTACATTTCAAATTTGCTGCTGTAGTCTCAAACTGATCATCTGTGACCAAAGAGTTGTATACATAAATTATGAGATGCTGTCAGTGGTAAAAAATAATTTTAAGTGCCCTTGATATTGACTTAATCTGGGCTGAGATCTATATTTAAACCTGCATTAATTATTTGGATTGCAGGCAGCAGATATTAGCCGGTGTGGCTAACGCGTTAGCCAACTGTTGCATATTTACACCTTTAGTGAGCACTGAGCAAACCCGGCATTCGTTTCTTTTCGTAGCTTTAGCTCTGTTTTGGTCACCCGCTTTGCAGATCTATTTAGCCCCACTTCACTCGCCAGTTGAGTTTACCGGTTAGCACAGCCTGTCTGCTGTTTTGCGCTGGGCAGGTAGCGGGTTTAGCCCAAATTAATCACTGAAAACATCTGCCTGCTGATGCTGGAAAAGAGATGAGGGTGATAATTCGGCAGGATTTCACATTAGTCGGTTGATCCGTTGTTATTATGAAAATATCGATTAGTGCAGCTTTAAAAACAGAACGCACTTTACAGAGATTACTGGCAAGAAAGTAGTACTTTTCTACGTGACCTATTTTATTAAACACGTATAGCTGAAGGTGTAAGTGAAATGTAACAGCTGTCTAGATTCTACAGCTCAAGAAACACACTGAAAGCCTGCTGAAAAATTACTGTGGCTATTATATCTGAACTCTCTGCACACTACACGTATTACTTCCTCTTGTGGACAAGCTTTTTATGTCAGTCATGGTATCTCGCTGGTCCTGTCCCTTCCCCTCCAGTAATCCCGGTTCTAATAAGAGAGGATTAACCTCTGTTACCAGGGCTTACAAGAGTCCTCTCCTCCAAATGGAGAGTGCAACGGAGTGAGGTATGGAGGTCAGTGAGTAGGAGCGGGCGGGGTAAAGTTTGAAAGATGGGGAAGTTATTAGAGGAGAACGATATTAATGCAAGGCGGTGAGCCAATGAAAAACAGCGGGTGAGGTAGGGCCGGGACAGGCGATGGGGAAAGAGCGAAAAGAGAGGAAAATAATGGGGAGGGGAGAGGCTTTCAACAAGTCGTCTGTGTTTGTCAGATCATAAAATCGTACGCTGGTACAGCACGGCACCTCATCAACAGCAAACACTCCAGCTGTCATTGAAACACGATAAGTCCATAGCGAGCCTGAGCAACAATAGCTTCGGGCTACATCTGAATCATCATTACCGGCAACTCAAATTTGTCAATAACTCGGAACTGCACATGGACCCCATAGATCAAATCAAAGTAAACAGCCAAACGTCCCCCGATCGAAGCCTCTTCACCTCCCATGAGCAACGGCCACACTACAGGGACCACAGGGAGGCCGGCATTTCTGATTGAGCGCTCGCTAACAGTGGCGAGGGGAGAGGAGGGTAATGATCTATAGAAAAAGGCATTAGCGGTGGGGATGTGAGAAGTGGTATACGACACAATCGCCAGGGGAGGTGGTGTGAGGGAGGGAGTAAAGGATTCGGATGAAATCCCTGACAAGGAAATATGCCACTCCCAGGGCTAGGGTACAGTATGTGGTCCTGTCGCTTGACCAGAAGTCGCCGCTGGATTCAGCAAGGTCACCCTTCGTATCACTCAGACCAATTTGTTCACGCCGCGTCCACTTGTGTTTCGCCGCAAATACAGCAAAGCCCGATATACACCTGTGATACGATCGTTGGATTTACAAGCGGAGCAGTGGAAAGAGCGGGGTGAGATGGAGAATTGATTCATCGGAAAAGCTTCTTTAGTCCACCCCATCGCCCTCATTGTGACCTTAATGCGATTTTGGTCACGGCTGTCATTGAGTCACGAAAAAGCACTTAGCCCTCTCATCCTTTCATCTCGTCCTTTTCGCTTCCTTCTCGTTGTCTTTATCCCTTTCCCTCCTCTGAGACTGAAACCCCAGACATCAGAAATGAAAGGAAAAAATATGCACACAAATATGACTAGGAGAAAATAATGGTCCTTTCAGAGCTACTGTTTGAGCTCTTTAAGTACCTCATTCATAAGCTCTACATGATAGAAATGCTCCTATGTCTTTACTTGCTGCACCAAAACACTTGACAAATCCTTATCCTAATATTCAAGGACACAACATTCAAATGGGTTATAAACTGCAATCTGCATGTCCCCCAGTGTTCCTTCTACTCCATTGTATCTCTGTTCATGATGGCCGAGGGCCAAAACAACAGCTTTTTTATTTATCGTCTGCTCATTTAGAGATCATTTGAAGGTATAGAGAAATACAATTAATGGAGATACTCAACAGAATTGTGTTAATGATAATGTTAATGCTAATCACAGCACTCTCCAGCGAACTGTGCTTTAATGAAATCAACTTTAAAATGAATGAGGCAGTGAGCTAATTATTTGAATAAGAGCTGATAGGCCTTGAGTGGTCATTAAACTCTTTAAAAAAAAAAAAAAAAAAGAAGCAGATTTAGGATGAGCAAATGCATCGTTTTCACAATGGGTCCAGAGGCTACAACTTTAGGGGTGCAAGCTCTTGACTTTTCAGAAACCTAAGAGGCACGGGTAGCTTCAATCACCACTTGAGCTCAGAATTGAACAATCCATTGCTCCAGTTTTCATGGATAAAGTAACATAAGAAAATAGCTTGTCGTTCTGGTCTCGCAATGGGCCGGACAGTTGGATGTCTCATCGAGAATCACAAGCGTCTGGCACATTTTCCTTGAGGAACAAAAAGAAAAGACTGGCTCCCTAATCACCCTTCCTTTCTTGGATGCCAAAGCAAACCAGAAGGAGGAAATGCCATCACTGGCAAGGAGGGGGAAAAAAAGATCCCTGAAAAACTTACACATCTCCCGAGTTTGCCAATTGACAAATGTTCTGTTATTGTACATCAGTTATCTAGGATGGATTTGCTAAAGACCAATGCTCTTTTTCCACCGATACCCGGCTTCACACACAGTTGCACACAGGCGCACCTGGAAGCAGTCCAGTACAAGCACTCTTATCTTCTGCCCACTGAGAAGCAGTTTGCTCGAAGGCAACCTCAATGCTACTCATTCACTTCCTGATATAGATTGATCTCAGGATTAGTTCAGGGACAGAAAACTGCTGCCCACGCATATCTCGGGACATCCGTTGCCTATGAATGAATCGCTAATTAGTAAATCTAAACAGGTGAGAGAGTCAATCGGTCAAGTAACAGGCAGCGGTCTTGTTGAATACAGTGCTCGGTCAGGTTGGGGGGAAAATTCTGGCAACAGGTTTAGGGCTAAACAATAACTTACTGAACCGTGTGCATGCAGCTTGTAATGGTTTGGCCGCTGTGTGGTTTACCCTGCCAAACACATAAAGCTGGGAAAGACAACACGGCTGATTCTGCAGCTTTCCTAATTGGTCAAGCTGTTGTACCAAATTTAATAAGCTGAACCTGCATGTATGGTTTCCCTCTGAAAAAGAAGTCACACGTTTTTTGTTCTTTTTTCCAGGTTTGCAAAATGAAAATTATCATTACAATCAGACAGAGGGACGCTGCTGTTCAGCCATACCATATTCTATAAAATTCAATTATAATGTCACTGCATAATGCAGTCCGTACTGTATTTGTTCAGATAATGCATAATTTCAAATACAATTTTCACCTGAGAAGTCGCTCTGCATACTTATTGTTCGCCTTACTTCCTGCTTCGGGCACACGCCGAGCCGCTAACAATGGGGACCTTTAGCGGCTGTGACCCTGTCATGTGAGCGGCAGCTGTATGGATTTTCATTTGAATAATTAACGCTTCCCAATTTCACACTAATGGTTGAGAGGTATCAGAATGGTATCATTAGCCGCTAATAGAGATTCATGGCAGAATGGCTGCAATATTTTTTGCAATATCCCCCCCTCTCCTTTTTTCTCCCCCCCCACCCCGCCATTCCCTCTCTCTCAAGCAAGGAGTTGCAGAGTGCAAACCCCTTAACTCCATCCCATCAGCTTTTTAATTAATGACACAAATTACGGGGCTTTGAATAGCATGTGCCTAAGGATGGGGGAGGACGCGCAGGCTACCATCTCTCTTTCTCTGGATTCTCTGCTCATCTCCTTCATTTTTTTTCTCCCCCCTATCGTTTCCCTCGGTCGACGCTCATGAGTCTCCCATGCCATCATTACAGGTTCCATTTCTCAACACCCCTCTTTTTCCTTCAACCACTTGTCTGCTCTCTTTGTGCTCCTTTCTCATACTTATTCAATCTCCTCCCTGGCGTCTCTTCTCTGTCTTCATCGCTTTCGCCCCCCCTCCCACCCCCTCCTACTGGGAAGCTGCTATGCTATCTTATAACCTTGACAATGCAGGATGCCGTGCATGTGTGTGTGCGCTCGTCCTCCTGTGCGCACGCACGTGTGTGTTTGTCTCTCTTTGAGGGACAGGTGCAAGGACTTGGCGCTCATCCAACCTGCTACCCACGTGGGACCGACCAACAGAGGGAGAAAAGACAAGAGCAGCCCAGGAAAAAAACAAAATTAAATACATTTTTGTGGAACATAGCGGCAACTGGAGCAGAAATAACCTAATTGCACCTCCTAAAATATATCTTGATTTTCAAGGACCTTGAAATTATGGAGGAGAGGAGAGGGTTGGGGGGGGGGGGGGACTGCTGGTGGGCGGGTGGGGGGGGGAGAAAAAGGGGGAAAGGGTGTTTAGTCTGGCGTGTGGCTGGACGTGGTGGAGCACCATTGAAAAAAAAAGGGGAGGAAAAAAAAGACAAGGGAATGGAAAAGGAGCTTTGATTAGTAGGGTGATCATTAAAAGGAGAGACCCCCTGAAGAGACCAATCTCTAATTAGTGCTATATCCTCGACACTTGGCACCCCAACGAGTCTTTCAAACATGTGTGCCTGAGTGTGTGTGTGTGTGGGGGGCGTAGCAGTTGGAGGAAACACCGAGATAAAAGCTTGGCTTGTGTTATATAAATGGAAATGTTTATGAACATTACTAGACGCTCGTTCGGCGTGCGAGAGCATTCATTCCAACGTGCTGGAGTTAGATTACGCCGGTTTATTCCGCCATTAGTAAGGAGGGGGAAACAGTTTCTAAATGTCCAGATTCACCCCACCACTATTTATCCACATTGGTAATCACAGTGTCCCTGTGCAATTATCTCGCCTCTCAACTGAGAAAATAATTGTCTTTTTTTTTTAGAAGAAGAAGAACTGCTGTTAATCCTGCCCTAAAACTGCATTTTTTTAATATCACGTTATCGTGATTTTTATAATGAAAATGTAAACATTATGTAGTGGCAGATAAACAGCTATACGGCCCCAGTTATTTATTATTATGCGTTATTAAATGAGAGCGACTGACATTTTATTTTTTTATGTGTTGACAGTAAACAAGTGAGGCTGGCTGATAAACAAATAACTTTTAATTTGAGCGCTATAATGAGGCTATGATGGTAGTGCGTGTTGTTACAGAATCCTGTAGTCTGAATGAATCATTGCTGACAAACAGCAGCTAAGTATCGAACATTAATAATAACAAATATAATTTTAGTGACAAACGTGGTTACACGTTATATTTTGTACATACAGGATATATGTAATATATTCTTTGATTGATATCACAGCACAGTTTCTACCCATATTTCCCAGCCCTATAAATTCTGGCTGATGTTTTTCTGCTCCAGCACATACATCTGCTCTGTGAAGCCCGTATCTTGTTGTGTTGTTGAGGTATTTATATTTCATAGTTTTGAAGCCTGTAGCCAATCAAATGCATAAACCTATACATCAGTACTATTATCATTCAATTATAGGTAGATGGTCAGGCAGATAGCGGCCTGCTCCACAGGACAGCGAGAGCCTTCCAACAGCAGCGACCCACATTAGCTTTCTACTAGCTAATGCCTCCTTCTTATCTATGGACAAAGACACGTCTTGTGCTGCAACTTAGCTTGTTCAGTGATCTCTCAAACAAACATCCACTGTGGAAAACTGTACTACTAATGTCCATTTGCGAGGCTAGATAGTCAATTAGCGAGTCAGATGTAATATAAGCGCATTAAACTGCTTAAAGAAACTTGTGAAGATCTGCCAGGGTGGAAGCTGGTGTGGTCCCCGTGCTCTTTGCTAACAAACGCTGTCTGTCATTGGCTCATAAGCTATAGATACCAGCCCATGTTTGTTTACTGGGTCTCTTTGTGTGCTGCACCAAATGAGGCTGCAAGCTAAACTGTCCGTCAAAGCACCGACACTGACTCAGAGGCCCGAAGGGGAAAATTACTCATTTTTAATATATTTCTCAAGACCGTTTTTTTCTTCATTATTTTTAATTTATTTTTTGTTTTTAAAGCACAATGACTCATTCCGATTTCAGTTGGACTGCGAGACGTAAATCCCTCTAAAAACAGCACCGATCTCTGCGAATTCAGGCCACCACACCGCAGAATCTGTCGCGTGAGATATGTGACAGAAAGTCGTAGTCATCAGAGCTCGCTGTGTGGGTTCGGGAGTGGTCAGCTGTCACTGAGTGATGTGATGGCATTACAGGCTCCCGTCATACATGGTAAAAAAGTGGAGCTGGTCACTCAGGTGGGGAGAAGGGAGGAAGGGGAAGGGGGGCGAGCTGTCTGAACAAGAAGGCTAATGCTCAGTGGCATTTCAGCAGGGAGTGACGAGGGGTGTGGTTGTGTGATGTATCTGCTGTCACGGCGTTGACTCCCACACCAGACCTAATGAGCGTGGATTGGAGAGCTCAAGGGCAAAGAGCCGCTGAACCTCCACACAATCTGCTCAGTAGATTTTCTGATAACATCGAAAGGAGTGATCTGCTCTTCAAGAAGCTTAAAAAGTTGCTGCGAGATTATCCGAGGCGAAGTGAACTGCCGGGTGCGCTCGGGAGGTTAGCCTGCCGACGACGCTTGAATACTGAGTCTGAGAAAGTACCGGACCGTTTGAACATCGGCCAAGACGCGATTTCGATTAATAATGTAAAGTCGTTCGATGGGGAGAGTTTTTAAAACAATGAGCTCCCCTGACGAGGCACGCAACCGATCGCCGCGTCCACATGACAGCCATGAAGCGCCTTCCCGGTCACACAGGTGGTGTTTACCTTCGGCGTGACCACTGCATAATGGGCCCTGTAATCACACCGCATTCTGCCCGAGCTGCATTGTAAGCGATAGCCATGTGTGGAGCATCAATTTCATGGTTTCACCTGCCAACACAGAAGGACAGAGATTGGTAGCAGGTGCTGAGTAAAACATGCCAAAACAATCCACTCCCGTTATTCGTCGAGGGCCCCCTGAACCTGTTAGGTGTGTTATTATTAGCGAAATGAATTAAAAACCAATTAGCAGAGTTGGAAATGAAAGAACTCGACAAATTACATGGCAAGTTCTTTACGAGGTACGAGCTCGGGATTACGCCGTTCGGTTCAAATCGGAGAATTGATTGCATGATTATATGTCCTGGCTTAGCTTCCAAAGTGTGAGAAATATCTGACAGGGCTGAGCTGGATCCCACTGTGCCAGACAGGATTTTACATTGTCCTTATTAGCTACAAACAGTGGGGGGAACTAGTGGCTTATGTATAGCAGCAGACTGCCGGCAGGTTTTCTTCCCTTTGTTCTCTCTCCCCCTTCTCTTCTTGTCTGTGCCTCTCCGTCTCTCACTTTTCCTCCACCTCATCTGCCATACACACTGAAGTGTCAATTTTTGAAAAGTGAACTGAACAAAAGCGTTTCCCTGAAAGGACGAGTAATTATCCCCTACCTCTTTTTTTTTTTTTTTTTTTAGGAACTGAGGGGTTTGACCGCTCGCTCGGACCAAATCAGTCAATTTGCCATGGAAACTACACATGGAAGGTAGATCTAATTACTGAAGGGAGATGGTTGATGCCCGGGAGAAGGACAAGAAAGGTAACATCAAGCTGTCAACAACTGAAAGAGTCTTTCGGCGACAGAGCAAGTTGATGCACTCTCTTGTGTGACAAGTCTGAGAATTTGAAGGGCCACCGAGGGGATGTAACTGCTTCATTACTGCCGAGGAGGAACACCGGGTAGGTGGGAAAAGAGAGACACAGTTGTGTTGACCTCTCATGAGCTCGACCTTTGGGAGGGGCTGTTAAAGCGAAAGTTACACGGGGAGAAAGACGGAGCAAGCGGGGGAGAGAGGTTTTAATAAGGCACTGAGAGAATAGACACTCGTCTCTCCGCTGAACCGCGGAGAGCCAAGGTGAGAGGGCGGGGCGGAGACAGATGTCAGCCACGGGAGCACAGTCATGTTTATGAGTCATCATAAAGGGTCAGCACGTCACTTCTGCCTGAGGGTAGCCTTACTAATCTGTAAAGTGCATGTGGGAACATGCACAAACCGCACATGCAGGAGGAAGGAGGAGATGAAAAATGAAGGTATCCTAATGTTCACAAGGCGCCGCCGTGACCTACAGGGTGTGGAGATGCAAATGACATCCAGTTTTATGTATTAAGTGCATTTTTTTTTTTATCCAGTGTGTATCAGTTTCTTTTTTGATTGCTTCACCTTTCTATTTTACCTCCCTTATTGTTCAATATGATGCTATTCCCCAAAAGGAACACAGCTCATATCAAATAATTATTCAGATGGAAGCTCAAATGAAAATATGATGGATTGCCGTGTGCCGTGGCACCCGCCACGCAGGACAGGCAAACACAGCCAGCTCTTAGGAGTAATTGTTGCAACGTTTTTTTCTTCTTTCTCCATTACAACTGATGGAGCGGATCAAATTGCAAATTAATAAAATCAATATTGTATCCGCGGCACGTGTCCATCGATTTAGCACACTCCTCCGCCATTATTAACGGCACATCTGATTGCGCGATCTCGCCGGCTTATAAAGATATGGAGAAGAGAGAGCGGTAATTTATCCGAAAAGAAAAGAGGGCTCCCCAAGCAGAATACAGATAAAAGCTGTCAGTGAAGGTGGTAAGGGAAGGGAGGAGGGGCAGCTGAGATTGCGCAGTGAGGGAACGGAGGGAGAAAATAAAGGGATATAGAGAAGAGGGGGGGTGCGGCAGTGAGAGCACTTAAAGGACAAAATGTAAGTGAAAGCGAGGGAGACTTGGAAGAAAAAGAGTAGTAGGACGGAGAGGGAGAGCTTGTCAGTGGAATACAAAGTCAAGACTTCACCACTGAAGGAGAGTTGGGAGTCATGGGTGGCTGCTCCTCTTATTAGACACTCAAATCCTTCAGTCTGTCTCAGGCACTCGGTAAGGAGACTTCTGTTAAAAGCCCATCCAGAATTGAGCAGTCATTTCTACAACACAAGCCTTTCCCCAACGTAAATACCAAATTAATTTGTCGTAAATTAATTGAGCAAAAACCGGCCGAAACTATTCAGCCTCTTCTTGGAGATTTCAACAGGCGATGTCAATTGATCTCTGGTAGTCCGCGATTAATTATGCAGCGCAGGTAGTAAAAATTTAACAAGACACAAAGAACTGTCTCCAGTTCTGGCTCATTCAAGCCAAAAAAGGATCTGATTGCTTTATTTGGGAGGAAGGGAAGAGTCCACTAGGCTGTCGCAGATGAATTGAATTCACACCCTGCGATAAAAACCCGTCTCCGAGTCCGTCTCCAGTGACCGTTTGTGATTACACTTTGCTTCCCCGCTCAAATTAATATACAAATAAACGCCTACATGACTTCTGCAAACTTTATGCATTGCCAGCAGATTTTTTTTATCCTGTGATGGCTCTGGGCACAATCCATAGTTACACCAGACAAGGTGCCCCCTGCTTCCCTCCCTGGTGCACCCTTAATAGGCGGCCTCGATGTTACTGGAACAAAGCTGCCAGAAGCAGTTTTCAAACAATTCAGTAGACTGTTACATGTTTTGATGTTGCTTTTGTAAAGGAAGTTGAGTATATTATCAAAAAAAAGAAGGTAGAAGGTAGTGGAGGCATACAACTAAATAGGAATGCCACGGTCCCGTGGGAATTTCCGTTGGGCAGCACAGCTATTACTTTGTGTCACAGGGATCAGAACAGGGTGGCAAAACCAAGCCTCTGCACTGAATGGGAGCCTTTTTTTTTTACATTGTGGCAAAATGTATGAGTGTGTCCTTCATATAAATTCAGAAAAGTGACATCAGTAGCCTTAAGTGAAAGTAATGGAATCAGGATGTGATGGGACTGGGACTGACATAAGCTATTTCACCGTGGGATATCGGGTAGAAATAATTTAGGATTGGGCGAAGGGAATAAAAAAACGAAGCACTCCTGCGTCAGCCTCTAGTAGTCGAAGGTGGGTAATCAAGTCTGTGAATTGGGAATGTCGTGGGTGTTCTGGATCCCACAGGATTCCCGTGGGACAGCAAGTGTCGCCGGGATTAAGCCAGGGCAGCAAAACCAACCTATTATGTTTGCCAAACCTAAACTGGCAACAAAAGCAGGATGGGGCAGAGCAAGATAAAAGAGTATCACTGCAGTTTCACCCTCCAGTGGGCAATGATCACCATCTGACTACAACCAAAGGGAGCGCGGCTGCCCTTAAGGGGTTGGTGTAAAAAAAAGTAAACAAAAATACTCCGCACACTGCCAGTTCCCAACACTGGGACAATGTCCGTCTTGACTTCTACAAGTAAAACTGTTAAAACAATGGCGTGCTACAGTAAGTTGAAAATCTGAGTGGATGGAAGCATTGTTTAGACGAAATGGTCAAACATGCATACTAGGTTACCAATCAGGGAAGATGGAAAGGAACACATTTGGGCTACCAAAAGTCCATATTTGGCAATCACTGAATAAAACGCATAGACTATTTAGATAGAAACTCAGATTTGAAGTTTTTCTGTCCATTACAGCAGCTTTGGCTGGGTCAGTGTCCTACATGGACCCCTTGGAAAGACACTGACTTTGGGTGGCTGAGATAGCAAAATGTGGATACTGCAAAGAGCCATTGCCAGCAGTGATTCCCTGGTAGAAACGGTTATTACTTCACATCATGAAAGCTTCGGCCAGGCGCCCCGCTGAGGGAGCCATGTACGGACATCAAACGTTAAAAAGATGGTTTTGATTTGAATTGTACCAATGGGGTCCGCTTGAACCTAAAAAGCTGCAGACTACAAAGACTACAAAGAAATGTCCGAGACAAAAATTTTCCGGTTGGATATCATTTCTGATCAAGCCACGCAACATGTCAGGATTTTGGCAGACATAATTATGGTGACTTTAGTGTTCCACTTCAAAGGTCATTCTAACACAATACCTAAGGTCATATGGCAATGTCCGTGCCACTTCCTCTGACCTCACCTGGACTTCCTCGCTGTGTGCTCATCCTGTCACCCCATGCTGATCCTTCCATTCCCCACCCGAATGTTTCCACTGGAGTTATGTGCAGGCCAGACAGCGTTTTTCACCTGCTGCACTAATTAAATCCTTTTTTTTTTTTATTTACTCACTTCAGAGATGCCTCGCTAGGCTCAACATTTACTGGAGTCCATTGAGCTGAACTGAACCGAAAACAACGAGTGCGTTTCATTTGGATTAAGTCAAACAGCCTTTCTTGCTGTTATGCTAACAGAGACGTGACATGATCAGACATGATTCCTCAAAGATATTAAAGTGCTGTGAACTGGGGAAGCTGATGGGAGCTGATGGGAAGGCGCTGACAAGCACCATCGAAAAATGAAAAGTAGCTAACACGGTCTCTGACTGAATACATTAATGGCTAAGCAGTTTTATTCTTTTTAGCATGTTGACGCAGCTGTATTATTCTGGGTGACAAATCTACATTGGTCTCAAATGACTTGCCTCTTGCATCACTTTAAAACCTTATCTACAGTATATACCTGCGATCCGCTTACTTTATCATCAATAAATTACACTACCGCCATCCCACAGAAGACGTCGCTTGTAAAAACTGAGTATAAGCTGGCACACTGTTGGCATAATTGATGCCATGCAGGATGAAGAAAATGAGGAAAGCATTAAGCTCTTGTCAGTTACAACAAAGACAACAATATCGCGTCAATGGGTAAACATCCCTCCACGCTGACATACTGTAAGACATAAACAACGCTGTCAGGAATATTTTGTGTATTCACGCAGGATGTTTTTTTCAGATCACAGGAAACATCTCTCGTCTTCCCATCCGCCGCTGCGTCTTAATCTCCGCGACTGAACTGGATGGCACATTCAAAGATATGTTTTTTGAACACCCGGAACATTGCCAGCATGCATTGTTGATTGGGTTGCTGCACGAGTCACTGCTGTTAAAAGGAAGTAAGAATGGGTGAGAGCATTAGAAGGTGCTTCAGGAGCGTGAGAGGATTAAGGACTACGTACTGTAGGGTACACATTCGTATTGGACTTCCAGATATTTGTAGGTTCCGGGGCAAGGGTCAGGAAATACATCCGGTCCAGCCACAACGGCACACTGGGTCCGGTTATTACATCTGAAAACAGAGAAAAGATCATTTAAAAAAGAAAAATAGCAACATCAGATCATCTCGTACTTCTAAATGACTACAATGTAGAGCAGGACATTAGTCAGATGTTTAGTCTGCGGTTAATGAAGTTGAAAGTATTTAATTTTGTAGAAGAGATTATGATGATTATGAAGCTTCACTGCGGATGATTCATCCAGGTCTCTTTGCTTCAGGAACTGGGTAGGATTTTAAATTTGGACATGTTCAAAGGACTCTCTGCCATTTTTACACACCGGGTTTCACTTTAACTGCAGTAGGAAGGAGTGCTCGACTTAAGAAAATAAATGCATGAAGTCTTCTGTGTCTTTCCAAAATAACCCTGATGTCATCATGATGTCACTGGGCTTAGAAGTCCACACATTTACATCAGGGAGCCTGTATAACAAACTAAGGATGTGGAGTTTGTGAGACGTTGGCATTTACCAGCCAAGGAGGGTCTAATGAAAACAGCTATAAAGTTGCATTATGGGAAGTGCAAGATTAAGTGGACCACACCAGTGACTAAAAGCCTGGATATATTAGCCTCGGCTGTTTTGATTATGACCACATTTCAAAATATGACTCTTCTAAGTCCCCCATCTTCACTGTAGTACCAGAGAAGGTTAAACAAGGACGTGGGGGCCATAGATTTGGGGCCATTTTGGATGTGTTCAGGTTAGCTGACTTTTAGTTAGGTGGCGTAGATCTGAACATACAATACATTTTGTGTTGAAACAGTGAAGAGCTATTACATTTAAAAAGGACATACTGTGAAGCAGTTGCAGTGTTGTATGCTATGTTTTGTATCTATGGAGATGTATGTGTTTTTTCTTGTTCAGTTGCTCTGTCGAAGATGGAACATTTTATTTTGTGCAAGCTATTGCTTACACATTGTAGACATTGTTTTTCACTGAAAGGGCACACGACTAACTGATGAATTACATACGGTATAAGGAAACAGGAAACTGCCTCAGATACCGTCCTGAATAATGCAAAGGAGTTGAAAACATTAGGAAAATGAAGCATGGTATATTGGGGCGGAGTTCACCCTGCTTTTTTGGGTTCAGGAGGCACTATCGCGGGTAAATTCATCTTTCTGTTGAGGACTAGAGTTCCACGTCATGGACTTACAAACCAGCTTTAAACCACCATGTCTGGGCTATGTTGCCATTACAGCATGATGGATGGTTGTGCTGGTAGATACAGTAGGAGGGGGGGGGGGGGGGGGGGTGGACACAATCAACTGAGTGCGAAATCGGCTCCAACATGAAATGTAGGTCTTCATTAAAAAACACAATTATGGCTGCTTGTGGTGTTCTCATGTGCCATTTTGTTTTTGGCAGTCATCAATCAAAGCCCCACTTCATATGCACAGAGAGCCTCTCGCCACACATAACAGCAACGCTTATCTCACAACATTAACTCTTAAATGTTTTGACAAGTATTGATCTGTCGGTGCTCTGCAAGCCCAGGATACGAAGGTCGGCCCGGTTTCTATTTGAACACTCATTGTGTGTATGTGATCTTTATGAGGACGGCTGCAGCAAGCTACAGTATATACTTGATCACCATCCATCAAATCTATACTACCATTATCTCGCAATATATAAAAGGTATTTATTCCCCAGCAAGGCCGTTCACAATGTAAGTCTTGTGAAGGTCAAGGCGGGGTCTGACACAATGATTCATACGGCACAATTAAAGGATTCTCTACACCTTAATTAACATTGATTGGCTGCCGACTAATCAATCGAACCAGTGAGGAACAAGCAAAAAAAGGGGCCCCATCTCATTTTAAACCAACCCAGGTAATGAGATATGGTCTGCCGAGTCGCTCCCATGCGAGCTTTATGGGTTCATGAACCCACGCACACCCCCGCCACACACCATCACCCTGAGCCGCTCACTCACTCACTCACTCACTCTAGTCAGCTGTCTGCAGCCTGTCCGTGCCAAAGAAGAGTTAATTCCCAGGCAGTAAATGCCAGTCAAATAAATAAGGGGTCAAGCCTATGAAAGTGAGAAACAATTATAGAGGCAGGTTTCTCATCTCATACACCCGTCTTCCTTACGGGGGGGGGGGGGGGGGGTGTAATCAGTGAGTGAGAGCACAAGTTAAGATTAAGTGTCACATAGAATTAGGGGAGGGATGGATAAAAGATGTAACTAGCTAGGGGTTGGAGCAGAGACACTAACATATACACTCGCACTACTGGACAGGCAACATGAGATGCAGCTTTTGGCTTGTTTTGCGGGTGGACAGCATGTTTGTTTTTTTTGTTGGATTTAACAATGCTGGCCTCGAATTTAAGCCCGAACCAAATCTGGAATTTTAATCATAGTTTTGTAATAACTTTCTCTTGAGGGATTAAACATCATAATGTTTATGTGGATTGCAAACTTAATCCCAGCCTTAACATTTCTCTTGACCCACATTCAAAATCCCTGTTATCACTGCTGTGCACTTTTTTTTTTTTATACCTCCCACACACACACACACACACACACACAGAGTCGGCCTACAAATACCTCCTGAGATCAGTTTTCCACTAGCATCTTAAAAGCTCCCGTATCTTGCAGGGTAATGAAATAAGGTGGAGAAATAATTACAATTAAATGTATCAAGCGCAAATCAATGGCAGAGTAGGAGGGCGATCGATAGCGGGAGAAGCTGCCCACACCACGTGCCACGACGACTTCACAATTACCAATTAGGGGGGTAATTAGGATTTCATCACACACTTGACTCTGACGGAGCCCTTTGAACTAGCAGGGGGAGAGGAAAATGGATCCATTCTGAGTGATGTATTCAAACGTGAATAGGAATGTGTGGTTTTGCATAGTCAATACAGGAGGAAGGAGACAGCAGGTGGTCGGAGACTACCGCAGGCTAGATGATCTAATTGGCGTCATGTTGGCGTTCGCTGGCAAACAAAAGGTTGAAATTTCTTCCCTGCATCACATGTAGCAGTGATACACGAGTTGCAGGTGTACCGACTGGACATAGCTGTATATAGCTGCATGATAAAAGGTTACATCTGGATGTAACCATCTATCGGAGATTCTTAAATCCACGCAAAACTCCATCTTTTGCAGTTTGGCCACCAACTGCCCCGTTTTCATCCGCATTCGCCCGCTCCTTCCTCCCTCGTAGCTTTATTCCTCCCGTTCCCTCGTCTGCGGTTTGTTATAACTGGCAGATTAGAGCTCAGACTGCCAGCTGACGAGGGGAGATGTGGCCCAAAGCACAAGAGCCCTATGTAAGCACAAACTGTAATGACTGTAATCGCTGGCTGATCCTGCTGCTGCCCGGGATGTACAGTAAGTGGGTTGGGTCCTCTCAGTCAACTGACCACTGACAGGGGACAAAAAATTAAAAATTAAATAAATGGGTGAACAAATGAATCAGAGAGAGAGAGAGAGAGAGAGGAGAGAGAGAGAGAGAGAAACAGTAGTCTAAGACAAGGATGGTGCAGCTGCTGTCAGAGCTAGACAGATTTGTCCACATTGGGGAGTAATAAAAGAGAATTGGTGTGCACCACTGTTCCCTTTCAGAACTCAAGTGATTTATATCAGAAGGAAAATACCAACCAAGTGGAAGCAGAGAAAGGTTCCCCAGCTTTTTAAAAGTTCAGGAGGAAGGAAAAAAAAAAAAAACACGCAATTCTAAATCTACTTCCAACACAGAAACTTGCTTTGAGTGATTTTCCGGAGGATCCGTATCGAAGAGGTTTGCTTGAAAGTGAGGGGAAATAAGAACCGAGGCGGTTTCGCCTGGCGTTCAGCATTGAGCGGGTGTCTCCGCGCGAGAGTTCTTCGACAGTTTTCGTACGCGTTTGATGAAACAGTTCCTGTCGGGGAGTGCAAACTCTCCCATTTGCTTTCAGTTAAGAAGAGCAAACATGTCCAAAGTGCCCCACCTCAAGGAAATTCACACGCACGCTGGCATCAGTTCTCGTGTCAAGATGAGAAAAAGATGCACGAGGTGCTTCGGGGACTTGCGGGGTGTGTGTGTGTTTGTGTGCAAAGAGTGTATGTTGGGATTGTCTGATTCGTGTGGACACTGCAGTGTTTGTGTGCGTGCGTGCCAGACTGTGTACACACTTGTGAGAGTTTGTATTTGTAAGACAGGGAGGGGAGCAGGGGGGGGAAAAAAGAAAAGAAAAAAAAGTGACGGACGGGTCAATATCCCCATCCCTCTGTTGGGACCCATTACGCTTTAGTGATGGTCTTCGCCACCCACGGTCGACTTCATTCATTATCTTTCCCAGCTGCACGTCGCAGCATCCATCTTTTCTCATTCAGGCTGTCTCCTGGCACAGCACATACACACACACACACAAAACAACCTTTAAGACTCCCATGAAAACCTCAAGAAAATGGCAATGGCCTCGAGTCTGTGCATCAGCTCTTGAGAAAAACCAAAGAAGCATTCAGAGGTAACTGCTGAGCGTTGATTGGTGTGGAATGTTCACAATCTCATTATTCACGCCCAGAAGCATGTTAAGAATCAAGTTTTCTGTTGTGGATCTGCAATAGAATAATATATATTTCATGTGTTAATAATCTCGGTTATTTGGAGTTGCTTCAAAAGATGCTCCGAGCTGGGGATTAACAAACAAACTGTAACAACAATGCTAATGCTCTCTAAGAGATGCTTTTTGCCTGAGGGTTGGGTTTATGCAATTGAATTCAGTTAAACTACAATGATTTCATTAAGTCACCCGCTTAAGTGCTGCGGACCGCTACTTAACAAAGGGTTTTTTTGGTTTTTTTTTCCCAAGCGAGAGAATTTCTGCAAACGCAATTATTTTATTCGCGTCAGTCGCTACAGGTGGAAAGCGGCAAAGCCATTTTGTGTCAGCGTGACATCCACAGTAGTTATCAGATACACAATAACCAGTTACACCAGAAAAGTTCCACCGCAAAGTGAATTTGTGCTCCCTTGGTAATGGTGCTGAAGGCTGGTTGCTGTTGTGACTGTTTAGTTTGGTGGCAAAATAGATGCAGGAAGAAAAAGCTCTGCTGGTGTTGTTAGTCAGTTGGCAAAGAAAGGTCATACTGTAAAATTGGGTGGTGCGACATGGCCAACGATAGCCCCCCCCCCATTATTTTGGACTTTGTCAGCACATAGGTTAAACGGATTTACTTTGGCTCCAACGCCTCTGAAATTATCTGATTTAAGTCAAAGCCAAAATGATGTTGTTGTAAATTGTGGTCTGACCAGCCCCTAGAAGAGACCCACCAAATGTATACATCAAGCTCTGTTTACAAGTCCGGGGGGAAAAACATTTGCATGTGTGAGAATCATTTAACGCAGCCCCTTTATATTCGGCTGGAGCTGAAGACTACGAGTTTGAAACGCTGAGCTTACCAGACTTCTGAAGCTAAGGGAAGTGTTTGATACAATTCTTTTAATCCTTTATTTGAAACTGTCCATCATGAGTCCTACAACAATGTGCGATGTTAAATCTGTGGAGCCCTCTTTACGCTGTCTGTGCTGCTCCGGTGCTTATTATAATTGATCATATTGCAAAAGTGTTTTGCACAGAAATGTAAATAAAGAGACAAACATATATATATATATATAAAAAACAGCCTTGACAGAATCATCACCCCAGTTAAATTCCTTGAGGTACGCCTGTTTACCGAGCGGCGTTTAATACGAGCAGTGTCAATCAAATGGAAAGATTCAGTATCGTTTTTTTAAAAAGATTATATGATAATTTTGTACTTCCCAAAACAACAACACGATCTAAAGCAAACCACTGACACCGCTCTGCTGATTAGAACTGCAACAGCAGTGTTTTTGCTTGGGTAGCATCTGAACGCATCGTGGCAACAGCACATTGTATTGATTCTCCCAGAATACATCTCACATCTTCATATCCCATCTTTCTGTCTGAGGATTTTTTTTTTTGTTGTGTAAAAGCTTTGAGATATTCATCTAAATGCTACATCTTAATATAAGACTAACTTGACATCTATCCATCTATGTGACCCGTTTGAACTGGAAGCCCTGCACATCGCGTATTACGCATTCCGCCGGCTACTGACCAGCTCAACCAGTCAACCAGCGGTCAAAGGTTTGTGCAGCTTGGAAGTACACTTCATGTTCTCATGCCAGGATTCAAAACGGACACCTATTTTGTAAGAGCCTTTTAAAGGTTGCATGTTAATCCAAAGGATGATGGACGTTTGCTGCATACATATTCACACTGCCTACACAGAGAGGTGCTGCGCCCGCAGAAACTGCGTTTCTATACATGCCGGTAGATTATCTTTAATGGCAGCGCTGCTGTTATTCTGAAAGCCGCACAATTTGTTTCCAAAACAGTACGAGAGGCACTCTTAAAAAAAAAAAAAAAAAAAGAGGAAGATGTGGACGGAATGCATACAGCGCGGCGACAATGACCGAGCGTGGGTGTGCGGTATTTAAAGCGCAGCGTCGAAAGGAGCTCGCTGTTCACACCGCCGCGCCCGCGAACGCGGGGGAACATCTGCACCCGAACGCATGCGAGCGCCCGTTCAACAGATGATCGTCGACGCTAACGGCCCCATATGGAGACAGCTGCACGTGAGATGAACTCATCGCGGCATTGCTTGCCTCCTGGGTGGCATTAGCAAAAAAAAAACCCATCCAAGCTCTGTCACACTGTTTGTACAAACACTATGGGTGACAAAACATGAGCCCTATTGCTTTTTTTTATAGGATTAACGATGTGGAACTAAGCAGAAATGAATAAAGCGCCGAGTGACTGTTGGGTATAGAGAAGACGGATGCATGTATGTGCATGACCTATATGAATGACCTTTGTCAGGCTTTATTAAGCATGGGATAGTTTCTTTAGGGATGGTCAAACAAAGGTCGAGATTGATCATCTCTCGTGAACTTCGTCCGCTGCTTACATAAATGCTATTGCTCAAAAAAAAATAAAAAAAAATCTTGAGCTCGTTTTTTTTTCTCTCCTCCCGACAAGCATAATCCTTTTGAGCCATTCACACAGATTAGTAGCTTTCATGCGTTTTTTTTTTTTTTAACATCACAGTTTTCCCTCTCTCTAATATTATATTTGGAAGATAAACCACACTTCATCCCAACGCAACAACAATCGGACAACCGCTGCGAGATACACGCTTCCTGAGAATTTGCGGACGGGGGACCATGCACAGACTTGTCTACGAGGTTCTTTGTTTGGCGACAGTCCAAGAACCTAAAGTGAAGCTTGATAAACAAATGCTTTTTCCCCGTTCCGCTGCTCGCTTGGGCAAGTAGGCACTTTCACCGAGGTGATGGCTAAAACCGTATGTGCTACAACTGAGAAGGGAGATTGGGCTCGTTTGCGGCTCACGGTGATGGATGAGACAAACAACAAGCAACGGTCAAAACGGTTGCTACTGCTGATTTGCAATATTTGTAATACTTCCTCACTCTCTGGAGCCTATAGCGAGGAGAAATCCTTCCTGACAATTTGCCTCTCTTCACAGTTTGTGCGAAGAAGCATGAACTCACCTTGTGGTAACCGTGTATTCGGTAATATGTATTCAAAACAGAGCCAAGTCCAATGCACACAGCAGCGGTCATACCAAGTTCAAGTTGAAATATTCACTCCCCCTAATATCTGCAAGTTGAACGCAGCGCAGCAGCAAAACTTTCCATTCACGTCCGAATATCCATGCCAAGATCTGAAATAAAATAATAATCAACCGGCCTGAAATGATCACAAAATAAATCTAAAATCTGATATTTCCATGAAAGTTTGTCCTTTTTAGTAGCAAACCATATTTTTTTTTTTGTCTTTGAGGCCCACGATGAAAAGAGGATGAAAACTATGACTGAGTTGCTGTTACTTTGTCAGGCACCACGTGGATTTGAGGTCAGGCCAGAGAAAGGTTATCACCTCGGGGGATGCGCTCCTCCTCCCGCGACGTGCCGCGCTTTTGAGGAGGAATTTATTTTACCTCGGGTCGGCTGCCCGTTCTCGGGAAGGTTTACGCCATAGGGTGTTTCAGGAGGGCAGGGCGATCTTTAACTGACACAACAAAAGGTTGATCAGCTGCGGTAAACAGTTCGCAAACAGATGTTTTTCTTTTCTCTCAGAAGCACAATGCATTCTCTGTTTCTGGTGGCGTCGTCCTGTGGCACCAAACGCTGCTACTGAATCTAAAAATCGGCCCTGAATCTCTAAAGAAATTTGAATATTACCGAGAGTGAGTTTGATTGAAAGGAAGACAAACCTTTGAGCTCCCGAGCAGATGTTTACTTCACCTTCAAGTCACCCCAACAGTTTGTTCCAAACCGCTCCGACTGTGCGAGTGGAGAGCTATAACAAAGAGAAATTAAATATGTTTCGCAGCGGAGCGAGCGCGGAAGAAAGCAGTTGTAGGAGTAGAAAATTTGTTAAGAGCAGTAGTTATTTATCTAAGCCCTGGGACACGTCCAGCTCGGGAAGCATTGTGATTTCTTTGCAAGAATTTTGAATACGGCCTCTCTCTCTCTCTCTCTCGTTATTTTGAAGGCATCCACTAATCCAGCCGCAGACAGATCAGACTTGCTCAGCTAGCCTCTTTGAAATTAATCCATCTATTTCAGTGCCACAACAGGTATTAGGTGATGCAATTTCTCTCTCCACCTGAAAGGTCAGTCCGTGATTCCGCACACGCTGTAGACATCTCTCTGGCTGTGCACACCAAAATCCCATTAAAGTTTGAAGCTGGCACATGCTGGAGGAGTGCTGGGGGAGTTGGGCGCTTCCAAATTCAACATTAGGAAGAAAGGGGGAAAAAAAAAATAAACACTGATCCAAATAAATCCAGTAAAACTGCTTTTATAAGGGGAGTGTAGCAAGAGTTTATACTGCAAGTGTATTGTTTAAATTATACAATAAAAGCTTGGCCCGGCCTGATAATGAATCTAGATGAGCTAGTTCATATTGTTGCAGTTCAACTGTATTCTTTTACACGCTGGTAATACACAGCCGTTCTTTGGGAGACAATAGAGCTTGTGTACTGAATCCTCTTTGACATCGACGCCCCCCCCTTTCATATATGCATGCACATGTACAGCTTATCTCCGCTTTCGAGGCAGGGACACAGCAAGTGGTCCTCTGGAGCGCAGACACGAGTGTCTGAGTTCCATCTCCAAAGGGCAAAGATAAACTCGGCAGACTAATCCACAGACGTTGCCTTGGCTGTCGGGAGATACATATCTTAGAAAATGGCGCGGTAAGGAACGATGTTTTGTTTAAACTCGAGAGCGATTCCAAGCTCTGCCAATATTAGTCTCTCCCGCGCAGACAAACATGCATACGGTGTGCCGCGGTCCTCTCACCCGAGTGTAAATTCTAATAAATAAGACATTATCTACACTCTCTCTCTTTGTTTTACCCCGTGAATGAAATAAATGTTTATAGAAATTACACTTTTTTTTTTATCATCATCGTCGCTCCTTTTAAAACAGCCCACAGGCAGAAATTCATGCATTCACATATTCAATACAAGCAGAGATGTACGATTTATATGATGCAGCAGCTAATTAAAGCTCATTTAAACACAAGCCCGAGCATTACTGTCAATATAGTTCCTGATTGCAGCGACTGGGATTTCTGCCACGGAGGGCTGACAACTCAATATACACAATTCGCCTCAGTTCATGAGATACAACATACCGTTGTGTCGCCATCATTTCCCGCGGGATACATATTTCCTTCAGTTGTGATCAGTAAGTTAACATGTCAACTGTCTCAGATGCTCCTGCACTGTATGAGCGGCATTTCGTGGACGGCCTCAAACTGATGTATGGCTCATGGTAATCTGTATGCAGGAAGCCGATGGAACCAGCGGGTTTTCAGACATTATTATTAAGTCAAAAACGGGTGAAAGGAAAAGTTATTTCCACTAGCTTGAGGACAATAGTTAATTAAGACATGTTTTGAAATCTGCTGTGATGAGAAGAATAGGCATTGATTAGAAAAAAAAGCACTCCTACTCCGCTCACGGACCGGCGAGCTAACCTGCCGACACTGACATCCGTAACACAGGCGTAATAACACTTCTTTTTCTTTTTTTTTTTTTTGATGCATCTCATCCGTTACAAGTCGGCAAATAAATAAAGCTCAACGTATGATTTAAATATCCGTCACTCTGTCAGAAACAAGCGTCTAATCTCGCTATGTAAATCGCGACGCCCACGGGGTCTCTCCAGGTGCCTGCAACAAGGCAGAAGAGGGGGGATTGAAATGTGCAATAACTTCGCGAATCGATTTGTTTGGTGGGTGAGGCTTATTCACTGGGGCCTGCCCGTCTAATGATTTACGATTTCCAGGATGAATTTTTCTATTCTCGCCAACAAATGATGCCGCTCCCTATCTTCCCGGTGACGCTTGATTTATCTTCCGGCGACGGCCCCTGGGACTCTGAGCCTGTAGGCCCATTTTAGGCTAAGCCTCATTCCAAGGGGAATGTGTAAAATTGAGGATTGGGTCATATATATTTTTTTTCTTTTCTTTTTTACAACCACAGTCGTATGAATATTAATGCGTCACATATTGAAAAAAAATAAATAAATAACGATACTTTGACATGTGAAGGTGTGAAGGGAGATTTGCGACGGGCCGTGTGCACACATATGTGAACCGGTGGCTTAAATTGAAGCCGCGTATGTATGAGCACTAGCAGCTCTGCGGGCAGGCCGCATGCACACACTCAATATACTCCCTCTACAGTGACAAGGAATCCATCCTGAAATATTCCAGTGACAAGCCCCATTGAATTGCTGACCAGCGTTAGCCTTTTGAACCATTCCTGCTGAGATTTTAAGCCCGTCTCAAGAACATCTCTGCGAGTGTCGGATTCTTCGGCCAGATATCCAGTGGTGCCACCGCTGCGCTGGCCTTCTGACGGGCGGACAGGGAATAAAAAAAAAAACACAGAGAGGCAGAAACGCAGCTCGCCGCCTTCAAGGCATCAAGTCTCGTTTGTCGCGCACAAAGAGCGACGTCTGCTGCTGCTGGTTGGAGTCAAAGGAGTGCTTTTGGGGGGGAGGCTTGTGTGGCTGCGCGCACTGCACGGCGGCAACAAAACGATTCTAATCCTCAGCTTGGACCATTATTCGGGCTCAGTGTTGGAAAACTGGAAGACACTCTGAGGATTGTCAGAATAAAGAAGAAAAACCACTCGCACCAGCACTCGATTGAATAGCACTGTATTCGCCGTATTCATAATCTACACTCAAATCAATAAGCACACTGTATCACTGATCCCCCCCCCCTCCCCTCCCCTCCCATCCCTCTCTCTCGCTTCCCCTTGAACATACATACACACACACACACACACACACACACACCAAGGCCTGTCTTTAAGCACAGATTTTTCATTTCCAGTCGCTGTCGCCATGGTAACTTCCAATGTCCGACTTAGGCCAGTATGTGCTTCCAGCACTTTCCTCCTTCAAAGCCCTTTTTCAAAGCCTGAGACCGCATTGCTTCACCAACGGTCACCTACAGTGCCGTTAGCTTCCAGGAGGTTTTAGTTGCTAATTACCTCTGTCTATATCATCTATACACGAGGTCTAGCAATAAATAACACTGCTTCATAACTCTTGAAGCAAAAGAAGGTAATAAAATAGACCGAGCGTGACCTTGCAGGTTTTTAACCAGCCATTTCAAAACAGTATGTTTTTTTTTTTTACTCACCTCAACCTTTTTCTATATTCAAAATGGCCGCCATTGTTGTCACAAAGAGGAGTGTCTTGGCAGAGCCACCCGAGCAACAATCAAATATTCCTGTGTTGACCGATCGATGGGAGCCCACCCCTTGACCTTGCTCATTCACATCTCAATAATGAAAGACGAGCAGGGGTTATGAGTAACCTCAGCGCTCTATACAGGAGGGGTCAGACGTCGATAGCTCGGCAAGGGTCCAGGCATGCATTGGCATGCAGGAAATCACCACGGGTCTTAAGGAATTGTCCTGAAGGAAGCATGGTTGGGATTAAAGGCTTGGGCTTGACTGAACTCTGCTGTCTCCTTTATGTCAATATGCCCAAGGTACTGTCAGTCACAACTTAAGTCTGAGAGGAAAGTAATTTACTTGACCATGAAGGCACAAAGGTCCTAAATCAGTACAAGGTGTATCAATTATCTGCGTGGTGGGACGGTGGCAAAATATAACCCGAGCTTGCAAAAGTGTTTTGAGTTTCCAGGGCAATTTTGAAAGGCAAACATTAATTATAAAAGCTGTAGACGATGATTAATGCATGATTATTTCGCTTTTCTGCAATAAGAGAGAAATGATATTCTCAAGAAATTAAATCCAACAATATGTCACAGACTTGAGTTATGACTCAGAAAAAGTGTGACACTGGCTCGTGCTCGCACACCTTCTTCTGACAAAGTGGCTAAGACCCCGAGCCCAGGGAAGCAAGGGCTTATTGAAATGCTGGATTCAGCAAATAGCTAATTAATATCTAATTCATCTCATCATTTTTTTATTAGTCATTAAAAAACGCGAATGTCCTTTGCTTTAATACTTCTCCGCAGTTTCATTCAGAAGCCATACTTCACGGGCACTCGGTGTGACTGCCTCCGATTTATTCAGAGATTTTGTTTGACAGACCAGGAGTGCAAGCGAGGTGAATGAGGAGGGAACAAGAAGTACAAAGACTGATATAGTTCGGGGCCCTTTCCTGTGCTGGTAGAGGTGACAAGGCGTTCCTTGTATTTCGCCCCACGCAGCACCACTGTCCCGCTGAATTTGTCAAGGGGAAGCCAAGACATTTAGCTGTCTTTTAACTTCTCTTCCACACCAACAGGTCTCCTGAGATCCAGCCCGAGGAGGAGGAGAGTCGCATTCTAGTGGAACACAAAGTCGAGAGTGTGTCATCCTGTCTGTTTGTTTCTGCTCGGCTTGTTTCCCCAACGACGATATGTATTCGGTGTCGGCGTCTGTTTGCAGCCAAAGATTTATTGCGAAACCGAAAATGACAGATTTCCAGAACGCACTTTGTTTTGTCATTGCGCCGAACATGAAATGTGTTACCTTCACCTAATTCCATCATTCCTGCTATCCGCCGTGACATGAGGGCCGTCTCACAAAGCAGGATTAGCGGGTATGCGGGCTAACTTTGGTCTTAACCCTCACCGCTCCTCACAAAGACGTGTCAAGTTCAAACTGAGCTGTTGCCATGGTTTCTAACGCCACACGGCAAACCTCCAAGGAGTTTTTTTTTTTGGTCCTGACTCGTGGATGAATACATACAAAAAGACCACCTCCTCACCAATTGATTGTAAAGAAAATGGAGCCACCATTTCTACAAGGGTCTGAAAGTGACAAAAACACTCCATTCACACGGAAGTACAGAGGAGCTTGGAGTGATGGTAGTACTTCATGGCTGAAATGTATTCTGTCAGTGACACAGTTAATAGCTATGCCACTAGCTCTAGTCTCTTTAAAAGATATACAGCACATGTACTAGTTCTTATGATCAGGAACATATTCAATTCATAGTTACTATTAATAGATGCTCAATTATACTACTATAATAGTATTTTTAACAGCGACTAGTTCGATGTATTTAAATTTTCATCACTGCAGTTATGACATACATGTAATGACCTGAATGTGAAATCTTTAATGGGCAGGAGTTCTAAAAGGACGCGCTAGAATTCTGATTTCCAACATGTGAACCGTTCCTTTAAGAATAAATAGCTTTAGTTATTTGTTTCTCAACCAAAAAATATTGTTTTTACTTCTTAATTATACTTTTACGTCATAAAAAACGCTGCAGTGCTACTAGTGACTATTTTAATATGCCATTATACCACAGTTATTTTTGTTTTCTGCCTTTTTTTTTGCCTGTATTTTTTTTTTTTTGTCTTTCACGTTGTTGAATTTTACTATTTTATGCTGCTGCAGCAACCTAATTTCCCAGCTGGAATCAAAACTTCAAACGTATATATTTTATTAAATGCGCTGCTGTCAAGCGATTGGGTGTCTGCGCATTCTTCGGCTCATTCAATGCGAGCTTGCATCATGAGAAAGACCTCGGCTGTAACAGCGAAGCAAGCGATCCAGGCACCGTCTTGAATTTGGTTCAGAGAAATTTGAAACAAAAAAACAAAAAAAAAAACAAGAAAGAGTCAAAAGTGGATGAGACGGAGAGTGTCCAAAACTTTTGACATTAGACCAAGATTATGATTATCCAATCAAGATGCTTGAGGCTAATTCAAATTCTGGCCTTGTAAACACCAAAAGACAACACTGTAAGTTAATAACAGTACATACTGTATGCTGTATATTAAACTCAACTTTTCAAGGTGATATGTGCAACTTGATTGTGTGGTGGGAGTATCAGCGGGCAAAAGGGGAAAAGGAGTAGTGGAACCTCAGATGAACCATCTTTTATCTCTGCTGTATCCCCCTCTGTCATCCTCCAACTATGAAAACAGTCTCTGTCTCCCTCCCTCCCTTCAAAACTTTATCCTTAGAAGAATTTGCTCCTGTGACACAGACGCAGATTACAGCCACAGCTTCAAATTCTTCGGCAATTCTTAGTTGTTTTATTGTCAAGCCTTTGGGTCAAAAAAAAAAAGGCAGATGAGGAACCGGTGGAGAAAATTCCTCCCTTCATCTATGATAAGATGCAAAATCAATCATCATGTTGTTATGACTTTCAGAAGCTTGCAAAAATAGAGACACTAACTAGCCTTTTCGGAAGTCTAAAATGTTTTATGGTCACGAGATCCAGCACTTTCCTCGAAGTTTTGAGGAGTAGTCTCAAACTGCACCAGTGATTCTAAATCTGTAATCTTAATACCAATGAGAATTACCTGATTCAATAAAGGTCACAAAAAAATAGGTAGTAATCAGCCCTGGCCTATCTGACCCGTTTGATTGAACCTCTGTTTTGCTAAAACAAAGTGCGTAAAATCACGATAAAGACTAAATCTCAAATCCTCACTGCTGCGCCACCGCACAGACAAGGTTACATTGCTCACTTCTGCCGTGAGGTCCCTGACAAGAGGCTCACGCCCTCCCCTCCCCCCGCCTCAATGGCTATGTACATGAAAAAATTAGGTCCGTGTCAACACCCACAAAGGCCCTTCCCTCGCTTTATAGGCGACACTTTTGAAGGCGTTCTGAGCAAATGGCGGGAGGGCGGGGCAACAAGTGACGCTTCCTTCAGGGTGTAGCGTTTCTCTGCGGCAGCTACAAGCACTTGCACTTAGAAAACGCGCCATAGTAAGGAGCAACCACGGTCCAGTGGCTGAGGAGGCCATTGATGGAATTAAGGCTCATGAATACGAATGCAGCGCGGGGGTGAATGAGAGCTCTCCCACTGTGTAATATTGACATGCTCCCCAGTAGAAAAATAGCCCGGCATAATTAGCTTTCAAAGGAGGCCAAAAAAAAGAGAGAGAGAGAGAGAGAGCACTCCAGACAGAGACGAAACCTTGAACGGGAACGTGTGCTCAACTGAACTGCTACAGGACAGTCTGACTGACAGTCACAGACGAGACAGATCTTCCATCAGGACAGATGACTTCACCTGGTGGAGTTGCCTGATTTGCAGACAGGCTTGTGGGAGATCTTTGTAAAATTATATTGATATAGTTGTTACAGAAAAGATGAAAGTCACCAAAAAAAAGTCACAGAAATCAAATTATGATCATGTGATATAGTGACAATTTCCAGGCTAGCAACTAAATGGACCTTGAGGTGGCACTGTTTTGTCCAACAAAGGTGGCGAGCTGTAGGGATGCATAAATAAAATTGACATTTCCAGGACATCTAAATTTACTGGGAGGTTTATCTGCTGACGGATATCATGTGATACAATCAGACACTCCAAAAATGGACCATGGGATTTTTGTCAAAGGCTTGTCATTTCTAATGCTGCTTTAGGAGCTTTCGCAGCCTAAAGAGAAAGCACAATCAAATTCACATTTGCTGAGGTCTAATAATTCTGCAAAGCAAGAACAAACCAACAGGAGGCTGAGAAACGCTGGCTATGAAAAGATATTTATTTTGAGACTGAATAACACACGACTGCTGCCAAGAGCTGCTTTTAAATATTTCGGAATTTTCCACATTTTCAAAAATGGATAAGACAGGAAGAGGTAAGGAAAAAAACCTCTATTTTCATTTTGATTTATCATGTTCAGGGTAGTGGGCAGAGCTGCAGACTCGACGCTCTTGAGTGAGAAGCAGCAGAACATATGGACTTATTTCTGAGACCTATCTCCCAGAAGACTTCACTTGACATGAGATTAGAGAGCAAAAAAGTAGTCAAGACTCAAGTTTGAAGCTCATACATTTGGAAAAAAAAACAATAAAATTCAAAGATGCCGTGACGGGCAGGCTTTGCACAGCCACGTCCTTAAAATATTTATTCATCGGGCCACAGACTTGCTCTCAGCCATTCAAGAAAACACTGTTATCACAACACTGAAGGCAAAATGTTCAACTTAACTGAACCTTTGTTGTCAAGACTCGAGACCTGACTTGACTTGGACCGAAAAAGATGTACAAACAGCTCAGGTAGTAGGATTAATATGGTGAGCGCGCACACAGACACACAGGAAGCTCTCGTGCTTCTACAACAGTGGGAAAAAAAGCGAAAGGTCAGAAATGTCTCTAAATTCCATTAAAGAGGACATCACTGATGATAAATGGCCAATTAGTCTGATGGTGATTATCGGAACAGTTTAAACCATGTCAGTCACGGGGGGACGGGACGAGAGATGTCAAATTAAATATTGTCATGAAATCTAAATGCACTGGAAGTCATGAACAGCGAACAGAATCCCACAAGATGGTCCGGTAAGTATTTCCATATGGATTACTGGGTATGTATAGAGTTCAAGTGGTACAGGCTCTATGAATATTCAGCTGCTTGGGCAAGATCAAAGTGAATTATGCAACCGCGCTATGAAACATTGATTACGCGAGTGTCATCAGTTTTAGAGCTTAAAGATTGATACATTATGTTTTAGCTTTCCGCCGCATATTAACTAGACAGGTGGGCCCGGCAGCCCGAGATCAAACGGAGGCTAGATTGCACCATTTTAATTCATTAGGATTTGGAGTTTGTCGTGTTTCAAAGAAGAAAACTCATTTCCAATAAGACTCAGCGAAAATATAGTTTGCGATCATACAAGATAAAGTAGCAATTGGATTTCTGAATCTTTAGAAGTGCCCCTTTCATGCCTCAGATAAACACAAACACCGCTATCGCATTTATCATAAAAATTGAATTTCTCAAACGTGTATCAGAGGGACATCTTAAACACAGTTCTCCATATATCCTCTTAGCAAAGTGGGATGGAGGGAGCAGATGAGAGTGCTTACCGCCGGGTGAATGAGACCGGGCTAATAAAACAGGTCCTTTGTGAGGTGCTAACCGTGTGCAGCCATCAGAGAGTCACGAAGGAAACAAGGTGAAACCGCTCCTTGTCTCGCTCCCTTGATTTCGTCTTCACCAAGGTTAGAGGGCATGCGGCGTGAATGTAGATCCCGCTTTCACTGCCCTCGCGCAGAGCAAGGAGACTTTGGATTGTGGCGATGCATTCATGCCCGGCGTAAGCCCATTAGAAGAAGGGTGACGTGACAAAGGCACAAAGCAAAAAGAGAAATATTAAAGTGAAATAAAAGAAATGGAGAAATTGGAAGAGGAGCGCTGAGGAGGGCAAAAGGGATTAGAAGTCAAGCAGTAATTGAGAGGACAGAGAAGGAGGCAGAGAAGAGACGATAGCGGGATTAAGAGAGGTAAAAAGTGCCCTGTGATGTTGGGCTGAGTAACAACTGGAGACTTTCCCAGCCCAGCAGTGAGCCATGCATCGCTTCGGTGGGACTACAGCACCTCGTCGCAGCCTAGAGCAATGTTCAATACCAACCAAGCCCACATGACAAACATCCCATCCCTCACGCAGACACAAAAACAACATGGCACCAACACGCGTTTTAAAAGATCCATGACAAATGCTAGGAATATAGAGTTGTACTACACAGCGGCGGAAAAGTAGGAAAAGTAGAAAACATCTCAAACTAATCAAAAAATGGCAAAAAGACAAACCCTATCAAAAGAAAAAAATATTCATAAAAGTTATGGTAACATGAATTCCTGAAGGTCGTGACATAAAAAAAGCAAGAATTGATGATTTAATCCTGGAGATGCTCATGTAACGTGGCTCTACCGAAGAGAGTTGGCTCAATGACATTTAAAGTCAATGACATTGAAGTAATTCACAGGTTCACCTGAATCCAGTGCAGCCTGATCTGCCGTCCACTGGTTAGAAGCAGGATATTAAAGCCAAATTCAAGACCAAGTGATTTTGTGAAAAAGGGTTAGAGGAAGTGAAATTTAACAAGGAGAAAGGCTTGTTGGGGGGGGGGGGGGGGGTGATTAATCATGATCTTCCCGGCGAGCCTTATTACTGGTCTCATGCATTCTGAACAGCTCTCCAAACACAGTTGCAATTGACAAAAATGGCTCAACGCGGAGCAAACTGTGGTGGGAAAATGATTTTGTTGCCTGGGAGATTCAGATTCAGCGTGGCAGAGGTGGCAAAGACACTGAAAGTTTTATTTGGCAACACAACGATCCTCCGAACGCACGCTGGCCGTCGTAAAAAAAGGAAATGAATTATGGGTTGCGTTATTTTGATGCTCGACTCTGTTTCACTTAAGTGATTAATAAGATTAGATTCAACTAGTTATGCTTACTTTTATATGCAGTAATAACACCACCGCTGCCAAAACAAAGACTGAAGCGGTTTGTTTAAGCTGTTTATGATTGCATAAACAGACAATTCCGCACAATAATCCTGTTTACATGGCTATCCACGGAGAGTTGTTTTTGTTGGGGGTTTTTTTTTTCCCCTCCTCGGAAGATAAATTGTCTGCTCACCCCTATCAAATTTAATCAAAACTATTACAATCACAATTCCGCCGCATAACATCATGCTGCCATTTAAAATTCATTCCAGCAATTAGAAATGCAATGCTAGTTTTGCCAGACAAGTTGAAAAGGAAGGTGGTGACTCACGCAGCCGTTGCCCCTGGCAACACTGGGTTTCTGGATGAGGATGTAGAGAGAGGACTTGTGGGAACAAACAGCCTCGAGATCGTTCAGCGATGTGGAGAAAAGAGAGAACTTTTAAATGGACTTAAGAGTTTCCACTTTGAACCGTATGTCCAATAATGTGTCCCTCAGGAGCTCATCATCTCCTAAAGCTGATGGTTTGTAATGCTTAAAATGGGAAAATACCAAGTTATGATAGTTGCACGGGGTGGTTATCAAGTGGTTACTTTGTAGTAGTCCTGTTTTGTTTGTAACTGGATGTTGATGAAAGATGGAACCATTACTCTTATATAATATCGTATAATAAAAAAGTGTTTTTAAGTGTTTTTAACCTAAGTTGGAAAACCACATGATGATTTTACTTTCTGCTGCATATCGAGTCTATTCTGCTTATAATGCTGGCTATATTTAATCATTTGTATTCACATCTGCACTATTACTGTTCATACTGTGAATACACATATTTATATATTTACATATTATACTGAAAACAATTAATCTCAGCTTCATTCAACCATACTGTATAATTACACCAATTATTACATAATAACCGCTGCTACTACACAAGCTGAAACATCTTATCTTATTATATATATATATATATATATATATATATACACACATACACACAGTATATATATATATATATATATATATATATATATATATATATATAAATGCTAATCTTATGCTAAGCATTTTGTTGTCTTCGTACTTTGTGCAATGACAAAGTTGAATCTAATTTAATCTCATTTCTACCACATTTCATAACCTCTGCTGGTGAAATCACCAAACTATCAACTACATGAATCTTCCGCTCTACCTGTGCATAGAACCGCATTGCTTTTTTCTTTTTTTGCCACACCAGCTTGCCAGGGCACATTCTACCAATAAGTAGGTAATGTAAACTCGGCATGAATCAACATAATAATTCACTCAGGGTCCCTCAAGCTGCCGACATTTCGTATGACGACTATATCTCCAGAATTGCAGATGTTAATCTCAAGGAAAGCCATCAGAGGACAGCTCTTTCTCCGGCAAAGTGGTCGACCGAGGAGATGAAAGAGCCACGAGAAGTTTTGGAACTCATTCCAAAAATGAGTCATGAATCAGCATGAAAGGATGTTGTTTTTATCTTGGGGGAGAGATGATGAATAGCCAGGAAAGTTATTAAAGGTCAGTAGAAGTTTCATGCCCTCCCTATGTTAGAGGGAAGAAAATAGATCCAGCGCTTCAGGGCAGAAGGAAGAGATAGAGCAGAAGACATCAAATGTGTATGTTGTCTACTCCCACCTGCCAATTAAAAAAAGAAGCAGAAAACTGGAAGAACAAGGATGAAGTGAGTGCACAGAAGGGCAAATATCAGATAGAGGAAGGGAAAAAGCCTCATCTTCTCCCTGCACTCTAACTAACCACCTGCTCCTGTCTGAATTAGCCCTTTCTTTACTGTTTGCACTCATCCAAGTGAAACTCACTCCCCGAGCTGACAAATGGACTGATCCTAAATCCCATGTTTAGCGAGCCACCACTGTGACAGCTATTAATCTGACACCAAAAGACCCAATGACCAGACTTTAAGGATTCCTGAGGGTAATATGGGGGAAGGGAATTTCTTTTTTTTTTTTTTTTTTTCAAACCCTCAAACTTCTGGATTTGTTGGCAAAGCACTAAACTTATAGGGGCATAACGAAGTCTATGGGGCATTCAGCTCAGGAATCCAAAAATGGACAACAACTCTGCAGTCGATTCAAACCACTGGCTTGGTTGGATTCAATCCGTTCCTCTTTTATCTCTATCTCCTGAGAGATACCAACCCTGCTGTGTGCGAGGGGGAAGATGTCCTCAAACATTTCCCATTTGCCAACCAGGGTTTTCCTTTTTCCCCATCTAATCACCGGAGAGTCTCGTATGGCCATGTCTGGAGACCCGGGCTGACTGGATAGGCTGCCAGTTTGAAATTTACTGCAACTAATTGGCCAAAATTGAATGCGGCAGGTTGTTATCAAAGAGGATTGGGAGTAGGGTTGGTGGCAGGAAAGCGGTGAAAAATGAGACAGGATAATGAATGTCAGTTGATGTCATCCAACGCAGGAAAAAGAATAGAATGTGGAAGAAATAAATCTCTTTGATTTGAAAAGTCTTCATGAAAAAGAGGGTTATGCAAGGGTAAGGAGCGGGCGTGCACAGAGGGACGGCTTTGAAAACGTGTTTATGACTTTGCAAGTTTGCTTTACGGCAAATGGGAGTCTTTATCTTCTCTTTCTGTCAGAGCTTTTATTAATACCCTCTTGCATATTAATGCTGGCTGCAAAGCCACCCACCATTCTCTATTTGTTCATACTGTTACAACAGGCAGTTGTCCCCCCGCTGCGCTCATCGGTCATGTTTTTGTTCTGTAATTGTCAGGTGCTCAACACATAATTGTATCATGGAAAAACAGCCTCCAACCAAGAGTAAGCAAGACAAACCAATGACTCCCGCATAAATACAAAAAGGCTGGTTGACAAAGACACTCTGCTGAGTGCCGGGAATATGCACTCGATATGAAATGAGATGCTGTTAAGTGCACGGTTTAAACACATTTTACACACATATATGCGCAGATTTTGTGTTGTGTTTCTATTTCTAGACTCCCAGTTGGAACCGAATCCCTAAAAGTACCAGCGGCATTGGATCGATCCGTATAATTAAATACTACAGCGCCCCTTTCATTATAATCTGCCTAATAGAACCTTTAATTTAAAAGCAGAACCTGCATGATATTTGCACTTCAAACATTCAAATCATGCATTAATTCATCCGACATCTCCTTGTTTGGGGAGTTAAATGTTTATGCAAACCTTGACTTTAAACAAGGGAATCCACTTCTGAAAGGGCTTTGGGGTCATGCATGAACAATGATGATATTACTTTCACTTCTGCTCAGCATGATAAGCTCTATCTTAATGAAAATGTCAGCTGCATATTTGCTTATATGGAGGACTGTCAAGGGTACTATATGAATAAACAACTGAAGGTGGCAACATTGAGGATAATTAAAGGGCTACTCCAGCAATTATCACTTTCTTAACTTCCTTAAAGTTGGAGGATGCACTGCCTATTGTTTTATGAACTTTCATTTGGGTCAAGCTCCAAAAATGCTGGGCCATACACTTCCCATGATGCAACTTGATAGCATCTTTCGTCAGATCCTCCCTGACTCTAGTACAGTACCACGCCCCGTTCTTTTAAACCCCACTACTTCAATCTGCCATGGAGGTTTCCTGTTACATTTTTTTTTCTTTTTAAAATCACTGATGACATCATCAGGGTTACTTTTTCAAACTTCCAGTGGCTTCCTTCAGGGCCACAGATAACATTACACATCATAAAACTGTGTTCACAGGCTGGGCTGACAGGTAAACCGACTTCATGTGTAAAACCAGTAGGCTGCACCTTTACGTCGCTCACCTAAATTATACGGTGCTATAATTTTGGTGTTCAATATCCGATCAGATCTTTATTTATGTAGCATCCATTTAAAATATGATAAGTGTATCACATATTTAAGTGCTATTAAAAAAAAAAGACTAGAACTCATAACAATATCAGGGAAGCAGTATGAAGCAGATGGCCATGCTCTCATATGAGCCCGGCCACCCTCTGAGCTGAGGGCAAGCGAGGACAGGTAGGCATGTGTTTGTGTTTTAAACTGCTTGGAATTACAGCTGCCATGTTTGTGTGTGTGTGTGTGTGTGTGTTTATGAATATTACTGCCTCTTAGCCGGATTGACTAATCTCGAGTATCTTTCCTTCGCTGCTTCAAGACTGTTGACTGGTTGTTCTCTTGTTTGGTGATAAACAACACAAAATAAAGAATTTAATGACGATTAAAACTTTCATTACATAACCCGTATCATCGTGTACCTTAGTATTTCTGTGAACAGGGCAATGAATGGACCTCTTTTCCTGCTGGAAAAACCCATAGCCCAAGATGAGGGGATTTAAATAAGGATAGGCGAAAGAACCGCTGGGGATTCTTCAGTTAATCCCGCTCTCCTTCTAAAACAAATATCTCATCAAATCCTTCGACTCTGAAATAAGGTCAAAAAGCCAAGGATAATGAGAACTGGAACGTATGGGAAAGATCACTGGCAAAGGAGGAAGGATCCTCCCATCTGTTTTCCCCTTCTTATCCCTCAATCATTCTTGTCCCCTCCGTCAGCACATGTTTTCATCCGACGGGGAGAGGAGCCATTTGTCTCATGCATTCCAGCCCGAGTGTGGCGAAGTAAATAATGGGCCGGATGCATTTATTTCCCACATAAACGTCATTAGCGGGGGGGGGGGGGTTTGTCAAATGTCAACTGTCACGCGGCCAGCAGGTTCAAATCACAGGTTGCGCTAATTTAGTTCTATCGTCCTCGAGAGACTCATCAAGCTGTGATATCTATTAACCTTCATCATTAGTGTCGCGCACATTAACGCAAAAAAAAAAACAAAAAAAAAAACGCGAGTAGACAAAAATATGTTTTGTTCTTCTTTGTTCCTTGAAATGACAAGTGTGATGACACAGCAGTGGAAAGAATCCCGGAGAGACTGAGTCGGGGAGTGGGAGAAAAAAAATGAAAGTGACACAAAAAAAAGAGAGAGTCTGGACAGATAGGGACAAGAATGTGTATGTGTGTTTTGTTTGGGGAGGGGTGGGGTTGCTCAATCCTGACCTGCTTTTCTCCTTCAGGGGTCATGCACAAGCCTGCCACAATGCTATCAGCTGTCCCTTAAGGTGCCTGCTGAGGTCTACTGAGATATAAGGTGATATATAGCTTTGATATAGCCTGTAATTACTGGCCGTGAAGGCCACACCGCCTTGGGGAAAGGAAAAGGGGAGCACAAAAAAAAAAAAAGAAAAAAGGGAGGAGTGAGACACTGGGGCTCTGATGAGAAAAGGGTCAGTGTTGTTTGATAGCACAGGCCTGCAATCTCACACAGTAGGAAATGGCACTAGATCTATACCTGTTTTGGAAAAAGGGAAGGTTGAAAAGACGCCTCGGCTCCCGAACAATAAGCTCCAAAAATATCCCACAAGGGAATAGCAATGATTGCAAATCAGAGGCGGCGGTGTGTGTGCGTGTGTGTGTGTGTACACGCTATGCAAATGGCCTCAAATTGTGCTAAATTAATCCTCGGTAGCGCGGTTCAATTACAGCATCATTAGCCTCCGCGGAGCTTGTAACACGGCACCACCTATAGGTGACATGTTTATCCAGAGGCTGTAGATTCTGCACAGCCGCGATGTTCGCAGCACAAAAGGGAGGAATGGCTAATGAAAGAGAGCCATTCATTTCAGCCCGTCACAGCATGGTGTGAGACAACCTTCATTTTGAGATGCATTACAGCACTCACAGGCTCAGTGGTGTGCTATCACTCAGGTACAGGGTGCTATTAGCTCTCGCTTAAAAGACTGTAATGGAACCAAACACCTTGTCGAAGTAGCCCAGTATACACCTTTATAAAGGGGACTAAACTGGAAGGGGTAGTGCTTGAGTTTGATAGCTGAATATCAATGGAGAGCTCTTAGGGGCTGGGGGGAGTGGACGGATCGAGCCACCTAAATGTATATTGACAGCTCGCGAAAGTCGGTGACATGGCTGGGCATTCGCTGCTGATGGATGTGGGCCTGGCACACGGGCTAAGCCGGCAGCAGCGTGGCTCATCTTCAGACGGGATGTGAATGCTAACTAGCGCGCTTGCCAGTCACCACGACTTAACTGGTGCCAGCAGGAGAGGCAGGTGGTATGCAGGCTAGAGAGGGGGGGGATGGGGCCAATACTATCAATGCATTCACAGGCATGCTAATGAGATTTTAAGGTAATGCTCAGATTACTACACTTTAACCAGTTCATCATTGATAAATTAAGATTAAATTTAAAGGAAACTTAATCAGATTAGATTAGATTAGATTAATCTTTTTATTGACTTTAGCGTACCTGACCGTTTTAGGCTAACAGGACATCAATAAATCTGATGCAAATTAAACTCCAAGGGTTTGCTAAATGTTTCAGACTTGCTTAGAGCTTTCAGACTGGTTCCATCATTAGTAGCAATTTATTTGTTTGCGCTTCAGTTTTCTTTGATTTTATTTTATTTTTTCTACGCGACACAATAAACCAGACAGTATTCTGTCTGTATACATGTGGGACGATAAATAAATCAAATGACATTTTACATGAGAATTTAATGGTAAATTTCTTCCTTTTTCAGCCTTCAAGTGTCTTTTTCAGTGTATCAGAATGTAAGGGAACTTTTAACAAATGTATGTTTATGAAAAAAAAAAGGCAACAGATTGCCATTTTATTTTTTTTAAACTCTCAAATATTGATACTGGTATCCAAGAACAGAGCACTGACTTGAGCTATAGTGTCTATGAACAAATAGTAATTATGCAAATTCATCATCACAAAGAACAAAAAGAAAAAGAACTTCAATAATTCTCCCTATTGTTCCCTGCAATCCACAGCACATCCTTTCACACATTAGGCCTGTGATCAAACAACTCATGGAAACCGCCATTATTGGGGAAATCAGGTTACCGCAAACCATGTAAATGCTTTAATCACACTATTACATTGTTTGGACTGCTTCCAGTGATTGGGTTATAGTGTGCGTGTAAACACGCCGCGTGATCTATAGAAGGAGAGAGAGAGAGAGGAAAAAAAAGACAGGGAAGGGAGAGAGACGGGGGAGGAAAACCAAGCTGAAATGTCAATGAAAGGCTGTGCTTGTAAAGTGACTCATTGGATAAAGTAGACAGCTAAGCTAGTGAATTAAAAGAAAAAAGAAAAAATCTGGGCTGATAAATTTAAAATTTGACTCAAGAACTGTGCCAGCTGGCTGCAAACCCGATCAAAGCAAGGTGTGATTCAAAAAGGAGGGAAGCAACGCTGTAGATCAACATGTGACATTGTTTTGCCGCTCATTCTTTCACGCGTCACACCGCCGCATCATCCACGCTGAGATCATACAGTACGTCATCTCAAAAAAAGACATATCGAGTCAAACCTCTGCGCCCCGGCTTTAACCTGGGCCTTATCGCTTATCTTTGAAGACTTTTCTCTGCTCGGGTTGCTTGTTTCTGTTTTGAGCTCGTTTTCTCTTTAACCCTAATGAGCTTAGCCGCAGGTGCCTAGCAACCGCTCTGACAGCTCAACAATGACATGAAGTCGGAGGGGGGGGAGGCGTTCGTTTGTTGTGCTAACCTCCGCATGCTAATGCCTGGCTGAGTCGCTCCAGCCAAAAAATATCATTGAGTCCTCTCACCCGTCCCCTTCTTTGGCACCCTCCATCCCCACCCATTCTCAATCCGCACCACCCACACCTTTCATCCACTTAGCGACTTCCTCCTCCGAGACAAAGTGCCCGGGCTCTGAATCGCGTTTGTAGCTACCTTTAAGCATCATCGGAACGCCCCCGGTAGCAACGAGATGCTAAAAAGACTTGCTTTTCCCTGCTACTTTATGTTAGTTTTGTGTTCTTGACAGTAGCAGGACCCGTTGATTCATTCCTGCGGGGATTTTTAGTCTGAGTGGGCGGCTGGAGAACAAGGGAGCTACAGGGTGCATCAATTATCTGACAACATGTTTCAGACTGCCTCTTTTTTTTACCATCAGCTGCTTTTCACACAGCTGATTATCTGAACTCCGTGGCACCAAGCTAAAAAAGCCAAGAGCTATTGTTTGATTAAGCCCAAAGGTCCATTAGTATTCTCAAAGGGGTCTGTTCTATGTGGGGCTAAAGCTTTGGATATAGAAAGAAGCAGAGAAATGTTAACATAGAGTAGCAATTTAGATCAAGTCCATGCCTTCTAAGTGCCGCAATACGTCAACAAAAGAGTTAAGATGGACTATAAATATATTGACTCCACACTTGTCTTGAGCTCTACATTTTCTTGAATCTAGACTACTTGGTTAAAACCCCCCCGAAACTTGTGTATATATTACCTTAATGTTAGCGATCCATTATGCTGCAAAAGCCAACGCACGGTAAGACTACACTCTGTCTGCCCTGACAAATAGGTCTCCATGTCCCGGTTTCTACACAACAGGGTCATAATTCTGAAAGTAAGACTCACATATGGCAGCCGAGCTCGTCGGACACATTTTTCTTTTGACAAATACCTGATAATTTATTCACATTGCTTTAAATGAACATTGATCGGTGTCGGATCAAATCTATGTTTAATATAGATCGGCAGCCAGGTTTGCTGAGGTTTATGTTTGGACGCATTAAGAGTTGATTTGGGTTCGTGACCCAATTAATCCATAAAAGAGATATGTTACTTAACTTCTGTGGTTTTTTTTGCAAATCTCCATTTTCCCACAAACCCCGCTACATTTCCATGTCGTCTGAAATAAGATCAATAAACGGTTATTTCATGGAGTCAAACATGTCTTGAGGAGAGCGGCATTGAATTCCATTTCAGTTGACCTCAGGTGTGAATTACGGCGTCTCTCATTAACTGAAGATTATGTTTGCAACACAGCTCCTTGAGTCAATTACTCGACAGCATAAAGCTCATTTTGCTCGTGTCGAGTGTGGCTGTGTGCGTACATATTCATACATTCCAATATTCATATGCATTTACTCTGAGTGAGGATAAGACCATAGCCCTTTTAGTGCTGTCATTTGTCGTCATCATTGATTATATAAAAGAACATTATTATAAACATTATTGAAAATCGTGTGTTTAAAGCTTAAATGTTACTAGACTAGATCGTGTATATCATTTTTATTTTATAAAAGAGAATAAACTGGTTATTACTTTTTGTAATCAAATTCAAACACACACACACACTTGAAATTACCACTCATTAACGTAAGTAAGCCTAAGTAAGTAATTTCTCCAAGACGGAGGTGTCCAAAAACACTTTCCTGCAACCGCTTGTGTCGAATCACTGACCAGAACAATACACTCTGAAGAAGTCCAGGTTCAGGTTTCACAAACAATCCTGACTTGCATCTCGCACGTACAGAGGGGCCGACATCACGCTCCTCACACTACGAGGTCGGAAAATAAGGTCGCACCACGGCAAAGTAGAAAGCTGATCATCGCGACAGAGGACACCGCACATTAGCCGCGCGTGTGTGTACTTTGAATTAACCTTCTGTCAGTCTGGAAAGCTCATAAACCTGCCTGGACAGACAAGACCGACAGGGTCAGATCAAAAGTAATATCAAAGACAGATAAAAGTAGATTTTGCTTCTTTCACCTTCGGGGTTGTCTTTAGTTAGCTTAGCATCATCGCTAAATCATTTGTTTACTTCCTAAATTGTGTTACCTTCAGGGAAAATTTGTGCGAACAAAACTTCCGTACACAAGTCACAAATATATATATATATATATATATATATATTTTTTTTTTTCCAGTCCCGTCACCAAAATTCATACGCATCTGTGAAAACTAATTAATACCAACTTATCCTTACCTTTGAGACATGATCTTGTATGCATCTGGCAGGTAACACCGCGTGTTCTCCATCTGTGCCGGGTCTGCGTCACAGATCTTGTCGTCGGTGCGGCCGTAGTTGGCGCTTTCGATCATGATGACGTCCGTGCCCGGGCAGCGCAGCTCGATGGGGTAGCTCTCGCACGACAGCTCCCTCCTCACCACCGCCATGGGGATGGGTGCTCGACTGAAGGCTGCAGGGTGGTGAGAGAGAAAAAAAAAAAAAAAGAGTCTGTGATATTCTGAATCCTTTTTTGTTTCTTTCTTTTTTGTTTTTTATCTATAGATGCGTTGGTAGTGTTTTATTTGTAAGTATTTCTACACTTGAGCGTGAAAACAACTTAATCCTGGAGTGAGAAGAAAAAATCTGTATATTCCTGCAGGAAAATACGAGAACAGATGGGACGACCCGCAATCAAAAGGTCTGACACTCAGACATATGAGAAGAGGTTGTCCAACCTAGACTAGATAGCGTGGGCGGACAGGACGCTGGCTGTTTGGAGTGGGAGGATGAGCAATACCTCAGGGGCCCTCGAGAAGCCAGGGGTTGTAGAAAGAGAGAGTACAAGATTGGCACAGATCAAACATAAGGAAATAGACACAGTGTTTGCATTTGGCTGTGGGAAAATAAGCATTCATTACATGGGCATTCGACTGAGAAATTAAGAGACGTATAGAGATGCAGAGACAAAGACACCACTGCAGAGTGTGCCTTATGAAAAAAAAAAACACATCCCTCCCGACTAGGACCTGCAAATCATACGAGCTGCATCACGCTTTGTCTTTTTAAAGGTGACACAGTGCACTTCAGTTAAGCTACATGCAGACAGAAGGCAGAAGGTCAAAAGGTGCTCTGTGCTCCCAGCCAAAGCCGAGAGTCTGTTTGGCAAAAGAAATCTGCTGTTTACCGCAGAGCCAAAATGGCCGGGAGGGCTAGTGGGACTGAGCGGCAGCAGTTCGGAGGTTGCTGTTTTTCCCTCTCCTTGACACAGACGCACGCTCGCACACGCCCACGCACATCTGCGGAGGCTCACAATCGCGCACGGGGGCTGGCTGGCGGGCGCGAGCGCGCGGGGCTGCGAGGAGTCGTGTGTTTACAGCGAGAATAAAAAATGAGCGAGAAACGTAAACATTGGCCTGAGTGACTGTAGGAGGACTGTGGCAGTTATGGATTTTTATAAACATCCTTTCAGACGAGCGGGCCCGAGCTGCGAGAGCCACCGCTAGACGACGTGCAGCGCAGACATTTATCATGGGGCAGAGACAGAAAGAGAGGGAGAGAGAAAAGACAGAGAGACAGAGAGAGAGAGAGAGAGAGAGTGAGTGCTCCCACATGTGAAAATGGGGTGAGGCAATATCACCTGAAATCGATCAGGGTAAATAGCCACATTTACCTCGAACAATAAAGCATTTTTTTAAAAATAAATGTGTGCACAGGATTCTCTGGGACATTCAAATTCCCCTTATGCTGTGTGATTGAACGCGCCAGGGCAGCAGCTCAATGGACCTCACACCAAAGTAGAAATAGGAAAATATGAAGTGCGTGTGATGTCAAATCATTTTACGATAATTCCACGATGACGTGGACACGGGGTGGGAATTATTTTGCCTCATTATGTATTACAAATAAACGGTTTCATTTATGACATTAATCATTTGTTTTTTTTTTGTTTTGCATGCTTTAGGCTATGATACCAGATGCTGCAAAAATAAGGCTGGGAGAATCATTAAGCATCCCGGCCCATCAGGACAACGTCCTTTTCTCTCTGCCACGATCAAGAGGAAGGTTCCAGATACACCAGACAGGTGCGTCTACCCTCAGGCCACCAGGATCCTAAATGAGGACACTGTCTAGATCCATTTATTCATTACTGCTATTGTTGTTACAATTGTAATTATTATTCTATTATTACTAGTTATTAATTAATTATTATGTCCTATTATTACTGCTCATTTACTTTGATTAAGGATATAGAGTAGGAGCGAACAGAGATAAATGTCACTATAATCGTTCCTTTTTTTATTATATGTGACAAATAAATTGAAGTGAGTGAAACGGCAGATGCAGCTCTGTCTGAAATGTGATTCGATAGCACGATATATCCTATCCTGACTTTTTTTTTTTCCCCCTCAGCGATGCAATCATCACATTACAAAACACTGTTGTGGTTCCAGGTGATGGAAAAATTGCTCACCCTCTTGAAACTCTAATAATGACTATTTTCTGACAGAAGTTATATTTAACTTCACGTCCCCTCGCATGGCATTTTCCTTTCTGTACCAGCTCATCCCGGTTCCCTCAGTTAGACTTAATTACACGTCTTAAAATAGCAGCAGCAGGTGCGGTAACGGTCGACACGGTTTACTCCGTTTGGAATAAAAGCGCACGAGCAACTTCGAGTGCAGTTGTAGGTGATTGATTGTGAACTTTGGGTGAGGTCTGATTGCTTGACATACTTTCCAGTACATTAAAGGGGAATGCTAAAAATGACAGCATGTCTGAAGGAATTTTTATTTATCGATATCGTAATGTCACGGGTCAGATCAATACATGTAATGTGGAAAAGGGTCAGGCGCAGGGATTAACTGACGGGGTGTTTCATGGTCTGTAGCGGTACAGACCATTTTCAGGTTTTCAAATCCAGCCATCACTTTTTCAATCTTTTCCCCAACAACAAAACAAGAAACACAAGGAAGACACACGGCGAGGTGAAACAACAAGAGAAGCCCCTCATTATCGCGTCATGTCAGCGTGTCTCACAAATCATTCAAACTCCGACATAGTATAAAGTGCACTTACCATCAAAACATCACAGATCAGACTAACTGCATTCATTCCGCTGATAAAGCCATCAATTATCTTCCTCTTAATAGGAAGATTTATTCCGCCCCCTCTGAAATATACTGGCCTGGATCAGACCAAGCTTCTTTGATACCGCGGAGAAAATAGATAACATAGGTCGACTCAAGCAGGTACACTTAGATAAATTACACGAGTAACCGACTATGAATAAAAAAAATACAAATCCGCACGTAAGCTGCCACCCAAAGTGTAAAACCTCCCCGCAGAAAGTGTTGTTAAGATGCTAACAGTGGACAACCTTATGGATCTTGATGAATTTGACCTCTATGACTTACTGTGACATTAAATCAAAAGAAAAAAGAAGTCTGCGCAAAACAGCGAGGGCTCATTTCAGGCCGGCATCCCCCAAAAGAAACGTTAAAAAAAAAAAAAACATCAGAGAGCGGCGACCACGGCGCCGTCGACATGGGCACCAGCAATCCCCTAATGTAAGCAAGCAAAAGCATGCCAGTGATGTCTCGGATTACCCGGGTAGTCAACAACTGTAGTGTAATTACATTTGTGCCTGGAGGCGGTGATTGATAGGGCTCATATTCCTCGGGTGCCAGAGCCAGCATCCTGCCCCACTCGCGCGTACAGATGTCTACCTGTGCGTATCACTGACAGAGCTATCGAAGATCGAAACAGTCTTATTGAAAGTCCATCCTTTTATCCCGAGTTCCCATGTTCTATCTCTCTTCGCCCCCCTTTTCAGTTTATACTTTAGAGGAGTAGTCATATTCAGTGCGTAGCTCTTTTTTTTTTTTCCCTCCACTGAAGATTCTCCCCGGATGATTCCTCTGACAAGTGCACCGCTGAATGTAGAGGGGGGGGGAAGACAGAGTCGTAGTTTGGGGAAGAAGCAAACTGCAAAAGGTTATGCCGGATTCTTCCATTACTTTGACACCAGCGAGCGGTGTTTTCAATCACGGCGCTCGCAAATGACATAACTCACAAATGAATATTTCAAAAACTGCAATTACTCAGCAAAAAGGGCAACGGAAAGGTCAGAAAGAAAAATGTTCATTTGGAAAATGTCGCTCCCCCGCAGAGCTTTTAAAAACCACTCCGACGGAGGGAGGGGGGGGGTGCTTTGGAGTATTGATTGTGGGTTTAATAGTGAGAAATTTTGCTGTTTAAAAGCAGAGCTCATTCCGGGGTCAGTGACACAGAGCGGAGACCTATCGCCTTCTCTAAACCACCGGGCAGCCGAGTGCAGACGGAGCAGAGTAACAATGACATTTAAAAGTCATCATTAGTAACAAAACAGGGGCCTTGGGGAGCTTGTATTTCGTTTCATGTCTCAAGAAGACATGTCAGGGAGGAAGAGCTAAGGTCAACCCGCCGCGCATAATTACAATGAGCCTGGCCGAGTGAGCCGCCCTCACCAGGATGAACACGTGTCAGAGACTTATGACAGCCGTCAACGTGAGAAACAAGTGGAGTGTCAGATTTTTTTTTCCCTCGGCTAAAGTACAGTACGCGAGCTCAGACACAGCAGATCATTCCCCAATAAATAATCACGCTCTCTACAATCAGGCAGCCGGGAAGTCGGGCAAAGCGCCAAACGTGTTCCCAGAAAAGCGGGGGAAAATAATGTTTAGGCAATTAGAATGTGGGGGGGATATTTTAGATGATGCTCACATTCTGCAGCAGATGATACAAACTTACAGTGTGTGTGTGCGTGTTAGAGAGAGAAAGAGAAGAGAAAGAGAGAGGGTGGAAGGGGGGGGGTTACGTTCAAATAAACTCTGACTTCATTGAATTAATGCAAGATAGATGGAAGGGAGAGGAGGAGACGGTGAGGGAGCTGATTCAACAGATCAAATGTCTCTTTTTTTTTCCACCGAGAATCGCTGGATGGGTCCAGCCCCCAAGAGCTGGTGATTAATTAGCACATGAATCTGGATACCGTTATTTGATTAGGCCAATGGGAGCCTGTCACAGCCACTTCCGAGTTTACAATAAATGGCACTGTCTGGTGGTGGGTGGGAGGGAGGGAGGGAGGGAGGGGTCAAAATAAGTCATTTGCTCGACTTTGGGGGGGGGGGATCTTACGAATTGTGACTCGGGGGGGGAAAAAGAAAAAAAAAAAAGTCTGGCATTATCAATAATGCATGAGGGATTATTTATCTTAAAGTGAGAAACAGTTTGGGCAAATTGTTCTCCCAAGTAAATTACGTTTACATACGGCCCAAGGCGAGCGAAATCTCAAAAGCTTTTACGCAGAGTGCAAAATTATCCAGGAAGTTAACTGTCAAAGAACTGTGCAGATGGAGCTTTTAGGAGAGCGCCATCGATAAAACAATGTGTGGGCCGCATGGGACGAATCCGCCGGGCCGGTCAGACAACTTTTCTTTAGTTTAAAAGCTTTCCAGATCAGACTGAATAAGACGTTTCATTGACACGTGCAGCTGGATGACAGATAGCACCCTCCGCGATGATGAATCCAGGAGCCGGACTGCGGGAACGACTGCCACGAACTCCCCGGGATCGACTTGACGGCTTTTGACACTTTTGACCAACGATGCCGCTAAGCACAATTAGCATTACTCATTATGACAGGACACAGATATCCGCGCGGACAAGCCATTTGTTTCCGCTCCTGCTTGCATTGGCTGACAGACATTTGAACACATTAATTGGCGACGCACCACGCACTTGCAAATTCCGACAGAGGGCGGGAAGGGGGAAGACTGATGGTGTTTTTTTGTTTTTTTTTGCAGGGCAGCGACGTGCAAATGCGCGCTTCAAACCGTCAGTCAAACTGCCCGTGATGCCTGGGGGAAATTAGCTCTTCGTGTGTTAACAAATTAGTTCACGGGAAGGACCGGTGCCGTGGTAATAAACTACTGCAACTTACTGGACCAGCCTCCTCATATGGTAAATATCTGATCTGTTGTTTCACACAAACTTCCACCTGGCGAAATCAAATAGACAGTAGTCATCATGGAGCAGCGGCGTATTGCTTTTTCCCTTTCCTGCTGTAACGATGTATCGACACGGCGAAAGTTAATAACTGTGAAAGTTAATAAATTGGTCACTAGATGGAGGGAAATCTGCAGAGCACAGCAACTTCCTCGCCCCCTCCGTGATATGCCTGCGGCAGACAGAAGCTTCATGTTTGCGTACACACACACACACAGACACGCGCGCGCAACAAACACAAGTACTCCATAAAGGCTTGATTCACATACTCAGAACACAGGGGTGAAGTGTCTTTCCATCCAGAAAGCACTTTCATTTAATTAATCGCTACCTCAATTCATTAAGTGCATAGCCATGGCAAGGCAAAAAGAAGAAGAAAAAAAAAATGAGGAAATGGGGAGCAAGTCTCCCATCAAGGTCTTATGTTTAAAACCACTTCGCTGTGCAAATTACAACATTAGTTTCTCAGGTCAAACCCACTACAGCTTAGGAGACATCATCCCCCCTCGGTGTGGTTCGAGCGCTCCGTATCTTTATTAGAGATGAGCTGAAAATTTGTCAAACTCAAATGGAACTTTTGGGAGAGTTTCAAAAATGCATCAGCCGCCCGTTCTGAGCAGATTCTGGTCATTTACCAATTTTCCCCTCTCCTCGGTGTAAACACAGCGGAGACGCGCGTCCTGTTTCCTTTCAGCGGAGCGCCGCTTTTGTCAGATGGTCCAAGCCGGAGGTGAAGCTGCGGAGCTGGCAGCTGCCGCTGCGGCGGCGGCTCCTGACAGCCAACTGGGTTTTGTTCAGCTCCCGTCATGTCTGACATGGTTTTGGCTTTTTCTTACTCCCATCATAGCCCTCCTTCCTCCTCCCGCTCCTTCCTGTAACCCACCCACATGTTGCCGGCATCACTCAAGGGAACATCTCAGCCAAGACTAATGCACCTTGGCCCCCTCCTACTGTACAGTGCCTCCGAGGCTAAAATGAACACAATCCCTGACACACATACACACAGAGGACACACACACACACTCCCAGAACAGACATGACTCAACACGCCCCTATAGTAACACGCGCCCTGATAGTAATTGAGGTCAAAGAAAAGAAACAACGGGCTGATTTTCGTCTTGCGTGAGGGGAAAGAGGTCTTTCCCTCAGTCATCTTTTACCACACATTATCAGATAGAATTGCCTTAACGGCACACTGGAGGGGAGACCCAGTCCGAGTTTAGCATTGTGAACCGAGACAAACCGCAGAGCGGCCTCGCTAATCTGAACCTCTCAGGAAACGGAGGTTATTTAGTGCTCAGGCGGAGAAAACACTGAAGTTTGAGGGGGCAGGAGAATCAATATAGAAACACGTGCGCGCGTCCCGGAGGGAGATATGCTGGTGTCAAAAAACTTGTAGATTTGATATAGACAGATGTTAGTTCTTACACCGCTGCTCACGCCAGTTTTCATCCAAAGGATCATCTTTGGATGCTACATCATCACTGATGTAGCATGATGTAAGCAGCACGTTAAGGCCGTCGCTTGTTAAAGTGAAGCACATTTCAACGATGGCGCACCTCAAAACTGTACCCATACTGTGCCGCGCGGACAGAATCTAGAATCTCTTTTTATTATTCTGCATTCACTCTTTTATGAATCGCTTTTGTAAAAGTAAAACTTGACTAGTTTGCTGGTCAACAACGCGTTCAACAAAAAAACACATCTAAGGCTTGTTTCTCAAGCCGCAAACACCGGCGTGTATTTAAAACCCAGTAGGACTTATATATATATATATATACATATTACGTAAGTCACTATTCTGCTGTCTTGCAGGGTACACTGGATAATGTAAAGTACACTTCTTTATCCCTTTCTTAACTTTAGAGAGCACCATTCATGTGAACACTTGAGTGCACTTCAATTATTCCGCAGCAGCTCGCAGTACGACATCGATGCGCTCCTTTCACTCGAGATACAGAACAAACCGATACGAGAACACCTTGAAAATACTATCTCTTGTAATGAATAGGAAACCAAGCAATGCCGCTGTTTGAATGGATCCCCGGGGCTCTACTTATTATAGGCGTATTAATAGCGAGTGCAAATAGAGCTGAACTCCGATGTGAACGCCGTGGCCACCAGGTTAACACCATCAGACCGAAAACAACTTTCCGCTTTGGCAGAATATCGTCTGTTTGTCTGTTGATCATAGTGATAGTAGTAAAAAAAAAAAAAAGCACTTGATCCACAATGAGTCGACAACAGCAAAATGAACACCACACTCCACACTGCATCAGCTACGTCCAATAGCCAGTAATTTGCTGGAGGCTGATAAAAAAAAACAAACAAGTAATGTATTTTTCAACTTGAAACAAGGAGAAAGTGGGAGATAGATAGTAACACAATTTACATAAAACAGCGTATTGGCTGTTGATGAAATCTTGAGATGAAATTTTTTCGTCGTAGAGGATGGCTTTTTTATTTTTTTTTGGAATTAGGGGTTGGAGGGCGGTAAGGATGAGCATTTTTCAATTTCTTACCATTTGAAGACAAAAAACAGGGAAATTGGAGCTCGTCCTTGTACGAACCGGCTTGCATTCTGTTTCATCAAAAAGCATCCTTGCACCAGAAATGAACTCCGAATGAATAACGCCGCGGTGATTTGTTTTCCCGCCGTGAAGGAGGTTTGGAAATAAGCCTAATTCCGATTCTCCTTCCTGTGCTCCTGCAAGTGTAATTTTCGCTGCGGTTTAATATCCGAGGGGCAAAAAAGCATGAATTAATACCAATTAAAACTCAGTGATGTAATGTAATGTTTACTTACATAATGAAGAACCAGATATTTAAATGACAAAATTACAATGTGATTTCATGCATATGCATCTGTTTTGTTTTGAGGTTAACAAAGACTTCACGTTTCTCAAATTATTTGTTCCAGCGGAGCCTCGTTCATAACATCAAGTATCAAAATGCAGCATAATTAGTTACGGCCGCGTACGAAATGTCAGCTGGTGGATGATGACAGCGAGTTTAAGCTGAATCTCTCGGGTGTCAAATCAGAGGTATTGAATGGAGTACGGTGAGTTCAGTGAAGACGCAGGTGGAGGTGGGGATGGGCGCGTGGGTCCGCCCCACATACTGTAAAAACTCAAAGGTTGGTGCAACGTGACGTGCCGGGTGGCATCAGCAAATTAAGGACTGTCTGCATCTGTACTTAACGGCAACCCACTTCTTTTGTTAGCTCCCCTGCGGCTTGTTCATTCTTACATGTGTGTTTATATGCCCACTTTAATACATTATGCATTGGGCGGGGTGGTGGTGGTGGTGGTGGTGGTGGAGGGGTGTTTCTCCCTAGGGAGCATTGCTATCTGGCACGCACACCTACATGCACGGAACGTGACACCGCTCAAGGATGACAATTTTTTTAATGAGGCCCCGCGCTTGCTCTGTTCCGCTTCCTCCCGCGTCAGCTACAACATCACTGACAAGCTGTAGCACTGATTCAATCCTCTCCCAGGGCCACAGACTGTCTTAGTACAAGGCAAAAGTGCCTGACCAATACGAGATTTTTGGGGGCAAATACCTCTATTAGGGAGCAAAAAAGTCTGTATGTCTGTGATAAGGCGGAGAGATATATGGGTCGAGGCTGTACAAAGCACCTCGTAAGCTATTTCTGCGCCCATGTCGCATGCTCTGGTGGGGTCAGTGGCTAAGGAACTAGCTTGCAAAAAAAGTTAACGGTTAGCACTGACACACAAGTCAAGACGTCGAAGAAAGAGGGAAAAGGGGAAAGGAGCGTGTGCTTACCATGGTCGGAAACGGTGGATTTGTGAATAAGGGGAAAGTGAGAAAAAGTGAGATACAAAAACGAGGGAAGGAAAAGAAGGCACCAAAATGTTGAGCGTCGGAGAAGGAAATAAACGTGGAAAAAAAAAAAAAAAAAAAAAAAAGCCACCCACGGAGTGAGAAGTAATCTCATTCCACATGTACAGTATGCAATCATGGCAGTGCCGCAGAAATTAGCCTGGGTGGCTACGCTACATCTGAGAGGCGCGGCTATAATGATCTCCTTTGATAGTCTTTTCTCTCGCATTCACAATGACAGTTATCAGACGTGGGGGTTATTGTGCGGAGATAATGAGCACTGAATATGTATGAAGCAACATGTACGCCGTGCTCACAAATCAAATCATCTGGTCGCAACTCTTAACATGTGGCATATTGGAATCCGACAACAGGCATGGGAGGCATGAAATAGGAGGGAATGCAAAAATCTGGGCAAAACGCGCCGTGCATGATTTCACACAAGCGCGAGCAGAGCTGTAATTTGTGTTGTAATATCACGTTGAGGCACACTCGCATCTGAAAAAAAAAAACAACAACAAAAAAAACAACTAATTATTTGGCAAACCTGTTACTTGGAAACTGGAGAAGCTCCGGTAGTCGTATATATTAGTTTAAGAATTAACCGCTGCGAATCACTGCAAGTTCATGCTGAGCACATGAGAAAACAACAGGGCGCTTAACCCCTTTAATACGAGGCTCGGTTTTCACTTACAGGATGACGGCAGAGTCAAAACATGCATTAGTTAGTCACGGCTTAGAAATGAGGTTACTAGGGAATATAATTTGGCGCGTGAGAGGGGATATGACAAATATTGAAACTGCTTGTTTGGCTATTTGTATGTCAGAAGATGCTAATGTATATGGATGAAGCAAACATGTGCTGATAGTGAATCGGTCTCGGAAGGGTTATTCACTCTTTGGTGAAACAGCTCATAACTCAGTGACGTGCGTAATGGCTCACAAGGGGCAGGATTGCTTTATTTTGAAAGGGTGAAAACAGTCATCTTGGTCAAAGGTGACAATTATAAGGCGATATCTGAAGCTGTGAGGAGCATCTTATAGCTTTGATGGGACTTCCGCACTGTGCACTGTGTGTATAATATACTCACATTCCATTCGACTAATTTACGACAGGGAAAATGTGTCAAATGGGGGCTTATGGGTGAAATGAGGACCTCCCAGTTTTAAAGGGCAGCCTTCATCGTGACCCCCCACCCCCTCCGGACACAAAATGCCCGCATTGTATGCACATGCGGCCGAGAAACATCTGCAGTTGGCCTATAAAAAATGGCACGCCGTATTGTTTGATACCGTCGCTCGCTGTGGAATGACATCGCTCGCTCCGCATCTCCAGTTTCAAGCCTTTCCTCAGTCCATCTCGCGGCGCAGAAAGGGGAGCATTATCCCAGTGAAAAATGATCTCCACACGCACGCACGCGCACGTGCGCACGCGACCAAATGAGCGGCGCTGATCACGGAGGCAGCGCGTGCGCGCGTGCGCTCCTCGGATGCGTTAATATGTGTGCGCGTGGAGAGAGTGGGAGGCAAGAGGGAGTGCACCACTGGGGAATGTGCACCTGCAATTTTTCTCATTTGACACAGTTGGTCTTTTGTAGGGTCTCCGGTACACAGGGAGATGTCTGTGGAAAGTTATGGGCTCCTGGCCTCTACCCCCACCTCGTCACTCCCCCGAAAAGAGACATCTTAACTATGGTATTCTCAGTTTAGAATAGAATATGTCGAAGATGGGGGGCGGGGGGACATATTCCACAGATGACCACAAAGTTTGGCTGAACAGAAGCACACACACACACACACACACATCTTGTCACTGGAGAGGTATCAGACGTAAACAAAGCTTGTAACAAGCTACAGGTCCATATGGGAGACGGGAAAGCACAGACAGAATTTGAAAAAAAAAAAAAGTTAAAAAACAGAAAACACTATGGTTATAAGGAGTATAAATGGTCATGGCGAATGCTTAATTTTATTCATATAATCAATTTTCTTGTGCTATATAACGTCGCAAACAGCCATAGCGTAGAAATTACAAAATTAAAGAAAAATTACCATAAAATAGATGTAATATACCAAAAATGCCTTGAGACCAGATGTGTTTTTTGTGATCTCCGTGTTGCTGAGGATTAATTTAATTATGTGTTGTACTGCCTCGAGTAGAGCGGAGAGATTAGACTGTCCACTGTGTTTTGAACGTGGGTGTATTTCCGTCGTTTTGGACGTTCGGCGCTGGAATCAGAGGAGCATTGAAAGAAGTGTTTTTTTCTGACTGCTTGTGTTTTCTTGCCCCGTCCAACTCGTTGCCGCGTTCCCACATGTCAGCGATTACTTCAGCGAGCGTGATGTCATCCTAACTGATAGACATGAAAGCAGAAACTACAAAAGAGTTATGGTTTTAGCAGCGAGTCAAAGGCTACGTTAGGGAGTGTATTTGGTCAGGGGGTATCAGTGATCCACGGCCCAAAACCGACGAATCCTCCCCTGTCTGACAGCTGTGGTGTGAGACTGAGGCCAAGCCTAGACCCCCAGAGTCCTGATCCTGTACATCTGCAGAGGATGCGGTCGGGGCCCGTAAGGAAGATTTGTGTTCTTACGTGTAGGAGGGCTTCAGAGAGGGAAGATAAAGGGAGGGAATGTGTGCATATATCTGTGTGTACTCAACGTGCAGAACATAAAACACATAAACTACGGTGTATTTTCCATCCCGGTGTAAAGCCCCAGAACTGTAAACTACTTGACCCTGGCACCCATCCAAACAAGGAGGCCGCGCTGAAGAGCTACCATTACTCTCGTGCTATCCATTCCCCTCTCCCCTTCCTTTTATTTTAATGAGAGCACAATTAATAAGGAAATGGAACAGCTTCCCAAAGGAGGCTGCTTCTTCCACAATAGAAGCCTTCTTTTGTCAATGGCTGTATTGAATTCCCCTACAAGGCCACTGGGCCATATTGAAGGCCATCTCCAGTATCGCGCACCACCTCCTCTCTTTGGCTTGCTCCCTCTCTCTCTCTCTCTCTCTCTCTCTCTTATCCTCAAGGTCTCATGGGCTAATCTGTGCCACAGTATCATTTGATCCCCCTCCACCAAACCCCTTTGCTCCAAATGCAGACTTTACAATACTTTGTATTGATTCGCTGAGATGAAATCACCAGTTACTGTGCATGCTTGGTTTATTCAATGACAGAGCTGACGGTGGGGGGGGAGAGAGAGCAGGGGTCACGCACCATCTTGCCCATAATTATGGCTCTGGGTGTCTGGTGGACATTACTTTGAGGCAGATCTTTGGTGTTCTTTGTTTGTGTAATTAAACATTCAGATTCACCCCGATACGCCAAGTGCTGCGCGAGGAACGGACGAAGAGGAACTGATTAATCCTCTGCCCCTGTTGTTTCTCAATTATTCCCTTTGTTGGTCAAATAAAGGTGGTATCGCTTCACCCGGTCAAACTAAAAGATGCAGCTGTGTTAGTGCTCAGCAGTTTTATGACGCCCGAACATGTTCCGGGAACGCCTCAACAACAGTGACAATGCCTCACATACCAAATCATACAAGACGGTCTTCAACTACTTATTTTAAGATTTACAGACAATGCGCAAATGAAAGCAGAGAGCCGGCTGTTTAGACGCTGGTAAGCAAACCGCTCCGGTGTTGTGCTTGTTGTATGGCGATTAAGCCCCATGTTACGTAATCTGAAGGAGGCATTCACAGGGCTCTCAGAGAGCTTCCCTGGACATATGATCTGCATGTCTCAGTGTCAGCGAACAGTGCCAAAAACACTAGCGCTTGATCAATAGTCTCACTGATGTGAAAGACAGGAGATAGAGAAATAGATGGAGAGATAGAGCGATAGAGAGAGAGAGAAACATGCTGTCACCTGAGGCTCAATCCAAAGCAAGAACCAGTGAGCTTGTGGTGGAAAACCGTCGGACATACGATATCTATTGCACTACCGTCCATCCCGGGAAAGGGATCCCTCCTCTGTTGCCCTAGCTGAGGTTTGTCCCCATTTTACGCATTAGCGGAAGCTGTTCCTCATCCGAGTCGAGGGAATCGGTGATACGCGGCATAAATAACATTGATCTGATTTGACTTTGTCCAGCATTGTCGTCCAAGTTCTGCTGGGTGTCTATTGGGTAAACTGAGAGAGAAAAAAAAACATCAAATTCCTGATATTTGTTTACATGTTTGATTCTCATATAGCGCAAAATTGTAGCCATGACAACAGACGGTGCTTCAAATATGTTTTTGCGGAACATTACGGTGTCACTGTGTCACTCTTTTGGATATAAAATGTCACTTCATTTTATGCCAAGACATGTTTTATCATACTTAGTCTTGATTTTTTTTTTTTAGTTATATTGTGTGAGGTCACAGTGAACTTGACCGCCTCTGACCGACAAAATTGGCTCAAATTTGTGTCAAATTTGAAGAAATTCCCTCGAGGCATTCCTGAGATATCGCGTTCACGGGAGTGGGAGAGAGGGGTGGACGGACAAACCCGCAAACATAATCCAGCAAAGAAATACAGAAATCAGAGCTGAATCAAACTGCATCAAATGACTGCGGTATATCACACGATTGCAGTGATCTTGGAGTGGATACATACTGAATGGACCGAGAGAGCGGGAAGACACATACACACACTTAACAGACCCCTCCCACAGCCAAAAGAATAAAAACATATACATGGAAAAAAAAAAAAAAATCTTAACATCAGTGTACGTTATTAGCAACATGTGGTTCAAAATTGGAAGATTATAATCTAAATAATTAGCAAACATGCATATAATATGGCCTCGGGGCCCTGCATTGTAATCATTTTCTGCTGCAGTAACAATTCATCATGTGGGTGGGGAGGGAGAGTGACAGCCTCACTCACACACCCTCATAGCTTCACCCGCGATTGTGAAAGCCGTACGGTGGGAGCAGAGCTTGGGGGGGGCAATCCTACCAAGCCGACACATTTGCATATACAGCACTGTAGTGTCTAATGTTCGCAACGTGTTATCATCTATCCGGGCCCCGTCTCTGCACCTACCGCGTCATCAGAATGCAAATATGTCACACATGCAGGCAGCCACATATATGTAGCAGGGATAAGAACATATGTTGCCCGTATAGGTTTCACAGTGTGACTCGGGAAGGAAAAAGTAATTAATTTTTACAATCGGTCGCCGCATTGTCTCCCTGCGTGGTTTCTGTTTGCCCTTCCTGCTCCCCACATCCCGCCCACACCCCAAATTACTGCCTGACCCCTTGCTGCTATGCAGTGTGGGAAACCCTGCGGTACCGCACGCCCACCGCTTTTTTTTTTGGTTTTTTTTCGCCCTGCGAGATGGTCCGCAGGGGTTACTTAGCGATTCTACCTCCGCCCTGCCAGACACCACAAATACAGACGCGCGCTTGCGGACGCGCGCACATTATGCAGCCTAATGTAAGCTCGCATCCAGTGCCACTTGACCTTGCTGTCAATATCTGTCCTCATTAAACACCATTCGGCCAGCTGCGAGTCCACTTTAAATGGCATCATTCAGTGCTTACCAAATTATGCCTGTGTAACTGGGCTGAATGAACGGGGAGTCTAACTCATTTATTTGGAAGATATACGCGGGACCCGGTATAGACACCTATAAAACATGCAGAGGTATTTAACCCCAGCCTGCCATTCTTAATGTTGCTGTCATTCATTCCCTCTTTGGTTGCAAGTTCTGACAGCAATTTGGCAATGTCAAGCAGTCACTACGGATGCCATGAGCAGCAAAGGCCATTCTTTTATTCCCCATATCAAGCAGGTATTGATTTTTCACTCATTACAGAAGAGCATAAAAAAAGGAAAGGGGGTTTCTGAGCACCATGCCAAATGCCACACAAAACGTTATTGGGGATAATGTGGAACTGAGGACTGACGCTGAGCAGAAAGGAAAGTGGATTTTAAAACCGGTATTTATTTACTTTAAATTAAAAATCGAACATTTCTGTTCAAACAAGGCCACACGCGGTGACAGAGGCAGACCCGCTTGAAAGTGCCGTACAAAAAAGAAATTAGCATTCAGAAAAGAGCTATAGCATAAACTGGCATACAAATGACAGCTGTGGGCCACCCTTAGGGTAGGTATAAAAACCAAGTAATTTTTTCCATAATTGCAACACTATTATCTGTTTTCAGGAAGCCATGTGTGGCTTATGGGAAAAAAAATATAATCCATTCCAGGAAAAAAAAAAAGAAAGAGAGAGGCAACTAAAAAAATAAAATCTGTTAAAGCATTAAACCTGAGGCGTCTTTAAGAATATCATCAAAACCATTTTCAGTGTAATCAAACTTTTATGTGAAAGTGAAACAAAATGACTGAATATACATTTTGCCAACAATAAAGTGCCCTAACATTAGATTCAAATCTGCCGTTCTCAAGCCGGAACTCTCCTCCGGTGCTCAAGAGCAATGTAATTTAAAAAAAATATGGCATCCCCAAGACTTTAAACTAAACTGACTTATATTTATCATCACACTTGCTGCTATATTTTCATGCCAGCGCAGATCAAATGCAGTGACCGTGCACCGGGGGACATGCTAATGTCAACAGGCGCAAGCTGTTTTCCTGCCTGTGCCTCTTTAGTACTTCTGTGGCCTTGCCTTGACATTTATTGTATCAGCGTGTGCAGTACATTCCACAGTCCAGCCTCCGGTTTGAGGGACGTTTCAAACCCTCATCTAGCGCGAATGAGCCATACTGTTTTGCACAACCGGCGCTGGGCTCTCGCAAAATAAACACACAAACGAGGCTGCAGTTTTTTTAAGCCCGGGCTGGCGCGGCTCTGGGGGGATGGCGGTGTCAAGCGGTCGACCACTTTGGTCCAGACGGAGATCTCTCAACAACGATTAGATGGATTATCACACAATTTAGTTCAGACATTTACGTCTCCCTCAGGATGAATAGTGATCCACTGAGTTTTCCTCAAGAGGCCCTTAATCTGCCAGTACTTTTCTCCTCAATGCTCGCAAAAACCGATGAAATTCCAAGTAGGTATTTTTGGCGCTTTCCGGCATGTTGACATTTCGAACTGAGAGTGACGCCGCTGCTAAACATTAGCATTGCCATTGTAAACATGTCGTCATACTAATGTTATCAGCTTAAAGTGCTAAAATGTTTAGCGTGCAGGCTTGGTTTTTTTTTTTTTCTTTCCACGGTCACATGACAGATATACGACATGTTTTGTATAAAGTAAATTGTCAGTCCGTTTCCACTGTACTGTACATGTGCTCCATGTATATGCAAAATATGGTGTACATGTAGTTTGAGCACAGCATGTGGCTACTCATCCATGTTACAAATGTATGCAAATAGCCAAATAATAATGCAAAACAAAAGACAGAAACTTTGTATACTCTGATACAAATACATATGATATGGATATTCATTTCCACAGACCTCAGGCCTGCCCTGAAACACTTTGAAACTCGGCTGTGGTAATTAGAAAATAGGCTTGTTATGTGCTTAAAATGTGAGCTCAGCCTCATCCCTGCCGAACACTAGGAACTCTTCTTTGACCAATTTGAGATTAAGTGCCTTGTTCAACTGCATCCCAACTGTACTTATTGGTTTTGAATCAGCTAGTATCTGAGATCGGTACGCGCTCCAGAATTCTCCTGGCGCACTCCTGTAACTTTAGGCCTTGCACCACCCACTCACACTGCACCTTCAATGTATAAGGCCTATTTTCTTCTCATTGACAATGTGACTGCACAACAGTCGACAGTCATTAAATTCTTTTTTTGTGTTTACTTCCACCGGGGTGAAACTATGTAACTGCAACAATCCCGCTCCAAGTTATTTCCTGAATCGAATGTCGTACACAAACGCATGCATAATTTGCCCCGGCGCCGAGGCACTGCATCTGCCCGCGCTGCAAAGGAATGATTGACATCCACCCACCGCTAAGCCCACTTATTTTCAATGCTTCAAGAGGCATCTCGCAGTCACAACAAAACAGTACATGCCTCAGTAGGCTCTACAAAGAACCTTCTCCCGCTTTGAAATATGAGCTCAAATAAATCATTTGTTTAATTAATTAAGCAAATTAGTCAAATCCAGGGATGCCTTGGCGGATGGAGTCGGTGCCCTGGCACAAGGAGATTAATTAAGTGGATCGGGTACGGGAACAGGGAGACTGACACTGGAGTTTAATGCTCTTGTTCGGTTCGATATGACTAACCTTAGCATACTGGCGCTGATGCCTCGATGTAAGCAACAGAAGGTGTTCATGAGGTGCACGCTGGCTGGGATTCAACTTTGTGGAAGACGGCGTGTGAATGAAGGAAAAAAGTAAAATATGTGCATATTTCTTGGGGGGGGTCTTTTTAAAACTTTCCCCTTTGCAGAATTGTCCCTTACCCGACATCATACTGAGAGCTGCAGAACTCTCACACATCTGCCTCGCTGTCTCATCCATCCTCATTACGTACCTATCCCACCCGGGGGCAGGACGATATCTGCTTCCAGGGTTGATGCGCGCGCTCGTATCTGACCATGAAAAATGTGTGTCAGGCTTCACGCTTTCGTCTTCTGGATTGGTCCACGAGCCGTCATCCATTACAGCCGCGATGTCTCTGATTCCACCGGGCGGCATTAAGTGGAATGAATACAAAATCCGTCCTGGAGCATTTTACATGCACGGAAACGCATGATTAATGCGCCGCTCAGGCATGGCCAGACTGTTTGGGACATTGCTTTTGCCATTGTTATTCACTGTTACCAAAACAAAGACATGGATGCGTTTTTGCTTATTTCTCAACCCGCTGACTGCATTCGGCGACAGAACGTTTTATTCATCTTAAATCTAAAAGACTTTGGAGCTATACTTTCACACACAACACACACACACACACACACACACACACGGTTAAGGATCACATGCAACTCCACACGCAAAAAAAATCAAAAATATTACATACATACACACGCAGGCCCCACTGCTTCTCAAGCTGCATTCTATCACTGACTGTTTTAATGTCGCTGCTGCTGTGGCCCTTGTCCAGAAATATTCCTCATTTTCTACAGATGCTGTGTAAAGTGTCAGGCAGTTGGATACGTGTGGACGCACAAATAAAGACAGAGAAAGGGCAAGTGCAGCTTGAATTGAAAACTGATGGCCAACACCGCATGTGCGCACGCGTGTGCGCGTGTCATCTTCTGCACGCGTGTTGTGATTATTATACGCCGAACTTGGCAAGTGTGTCAGCAGAAACAGCGTTACTCCCTGTATGCCGTTCAATCTGTGAGTGCATGCCTGTGCCTGACTTGTATATAGACAAAAGGGGCGATGGATCCCAAAGTAGGCCAGCGTCCCCCTGGAGTACACGTTTCCAGCGCTCTCTGGGAGAAACATGCACAATGACACCAGTGTTGAATATTCCCACTCAAGCTTCCCCGCCAGCTGCGGAACAATTCGCTGGTAACATCTGGCCATGTCCGCTTATAGCATCAGTGTTGGGTTGGGTGTTAAATGATTGCTTTTTCTTAATAAAACTGCCAAATTATTTACTTGGGATGTCAGCCAATTCATCTGGTTGTTTAAGCAAGCCCAGGACGTACAAATGCGGTTCCTTTGGGGTATTAGTTACAGCACCAAAACCCTTAGCTATTAGATAGTTTGTCAGTTCGATGTCACCTAGTCTCGTGGGATCAATGTGTGACTGATTGCTGTGCTATGAGTAACAAAGCCGAATGATTGATTTAAAGGACAGTGGAGATGATCGTGCGTGTTTCAGTCCATTTATAGCAAATTACACATGCGCTGCTGCTGCTGACCATTTTCCAACTGGTTCAAATTGTTTTTGAGACTGATGGATGCTTTTTCCTACCCACCTTTTCACAGCATACTGACACAAAACTGAGCCGGGAAGGTAGGAAAAACCCAAAAAACTATAGTATTCTTGGAACAAGAAATACTGCACTGGAATGAAGGATATTAGATTTGTGGTAAATGGACTAAAACATGTAAAAACACAGCTTATTCCTTTAAATAAACACTCAGTCTCGGGGTGTCTACAGTGAGCAAGTTTCAGACGCATTTCTCAGACATATATCTTCTGCAAACCACTTCACATCCATCCCCCATGACACTTTCTAATTGGCCGAGGCTGGTTGTCCTACAGTTAGTGTTTATCCAGCCAAACGGAGCATCGATACGCATCTCTCTAATCCCAAGGCATGCTTAAATGCTTTTTGTCCTGATGGTGTTTGTATACAATGGATTTCTACTCCGCAGACAGTGTACAAGTCTTTAAAAAACTGCAATAAAAACATAATATCTGCGAGTACAGCTACGATGCAGCAGACGGACGGAAGATTCCCGGGGACAGGTCGAGAGAGAGAGACGCTCCCATGCAGTGTGATTGACGCATCTGTTGTAGACAGCACTTTAGAGTCAATGCTAATCAAATAGAAGGTCAAGAGGTTAAAAGAATAAGGACAAATAACACTGACCGTCGGCCATCTACTATATTGTTTGTACATGGATATGCTGGCCTGTGTGTCACTCCTAACATGGGCTTGCGTGCCTTGAAACTAAGATATGCAGTTTCCAAATGAACTGCACTAGGGCGGGATGGATAGTTAAAACGGCATTGAAGGCTAGTCAGAGGAACTGTGGAAAAATAGCTCCGTCGATGGAAGCTAAAGAGCTAGGCATAAATATGGGTAGCCGTGTGGCCTCAACCATGATTTTAATCATGACATAGAGTTAACGTACAGAGGTTTGATGTGACGTCGGTAATGTGCAGATGGGACTACAGCATATGACATAGACCCCAGCTGGTTAACTGCCTGCGTAGACATTGGGAAGTGAAGCGTTATGTGCAACACGCAGATACTGAACAAATTACATTACCAATACTCACATGACCAGCTGGAACCAAAGGTTCATACCCTGGAGGACACTTGGGGATGACTTTTTAAAGGATATAGCGTGACTTCTTTGCAAACTCTTTAAAAATACAACATGTAGTGCTCATGGTCTGTCTTTGAAGCTCTTCTGGGGAAATCAGCTGCCCTGTCATGTCTCGAACTCTTGTGGCTGTCCCTCGATCTCTTTCTAATGAGCATTAGGACAAAACTAACAGTGTTGGAAAGTGTGTGTTCATTAGAACTGGATGGTAAGCCCAAGTCTACTGTCCTGCATATATAATAATGGCACAAAAACAATCCAATTAGCTTCAGATCTCCCATTAATGGTTTTAGCCATATCAGATTAACATTGCTATGGGCTATTGCTCCACTCCCCACACTCCCTACATCGAAACCCTAGTTGATTGTGACCAACCACCCCGACCGCACATACACATCTCCACACACCCACCAACCACCACAGACGTCTTTTAATCTGAATTTAAATGACTTCATTTAGTTTGTTTTGCAACAATCCACAGAAGGCTAAAGGGAAACTGCGGCGGTTTCCGTTTACAAAGACAAGGGAAGATGAAGACTTTGCAACTTAATCCTAAGATCTTAATGCTTGAAATGATGAAGTGGGTTTTTTCCCCCCCCCTCCTCCTCCCGTCGCAGTTCTCCCTATTCTAACCATCTGACGCAAAGCCAAAGCAGTGTTAATGATTCTTTGAAAGTAATTTCAGTTCATTTCCTCAAGAGGAAGAGGGACAGATCTAAAAATAGGTAGAAAATCAGAGGAAGAAACAGGCGCAGAGCGCAAATAAGAAAAGTGGAGAAAAGTTTCAGAGAGTTTAGAGAGTAAAAAAAACTGCTAATTAGTGAGAGGAGCAAGATAGCTGCCGAAAAAGGAGACAGACATAAAGTCAGAGTCTTTTATCGCGGTTGGCTGACAGAATCTGGCACTTAAATAGAAGAAGGATGAAATTGTGATACGGATTCAAATGTTGCCAGTCACAAAATGCAAGAGGTGTGTTTTTGTGCGCACATCTGCACAGAAACATAGATGCAAAACCAAACACACACACACACACACACACACAAGCTCTAATGAGCCAAACTCACCCAGAGCGGCTGGTGCAAAGAGGCTGGCGAGGACAAGCAGGCGTGCAGTCCACATGGCCTCCTCCTCTTACCGCCCGCTGCTGAAGGTCCTAGTTGAGGTCAGTCTTTTGCTGGCGATTGCCCGAATCGGGTGCTTGCTTTATGGCACGGATCCCTCCACTGTGCCACTCTTCCAACAAGACCGCAAGTCCTGTTTGCTCCGAGACCAGATGCCGTTGCACAGTCTGTCAGACAAAATGGAAAACCATACATGTTAGCTCGAGCAGAAGCCTTTAAGTCAACGGGTTCTTTTGTTAATTTACAGGAACATTAGGCGTCGTTTCCAGTAAGAAACACAACAGATGGATGCACCGTGGTCTCATCATCCTTGCGTGCAGTCCTTATGGCATTGTGGGTTTCAAGTTGTCATCAAGTGACTGGGTGCAAGTTGCTCAATCTCCAGTCAGCTGAAGTCATACCGGGTGCGATCAACCAAACGCCAAGACGGTGCGAACCACAAAATGTATTTTTGGCTATTTTGTTGTTGTTTGCTCATCAATGTGTTAACTCCCCCACCTTACCACGAAATCACTCCCACAGAGCGATAACGCGAGAGTGATGAGGCACACGCTGCTTTGGGCCTTTGGTGGATAGCCACATATGCACAAGTACGAGTCCTGTGTCTTTGCACGTGCATACGCGCCTCAGACCCTGAGTGTATCCTCGCAGGGCCTGATGGTTATTGACATAAGAAACGCGGCAGTGTCTTCCCATTGCCGTGGGTGTAAGCCATAACTTCACAGTTTGAGTTTTTGCACCTGTGAATGTGTTTTGCACGGCCCGAGGAACGACTACTGCGCTCGCGGGCGTCGCTCCAGATTTCCAGTCAACAAAAAACGGCCAGGCTGAACGCGGCCCGAGCTGTCTTTGACCTTCTCGGAAGCTCGCGGGAGGGGGGCGTCACCGCTGCGCCCCTGACACGGGATGAGGTCACCGCTGAGCTATTGCGAGCCGACACGAAATGAATTGCAAACATTCGAACGTAATTTACATGGTGCTGGCTCGCGACGGCTGCGAGATTAACACCTAGGATGTGTCGATATTTTAACAAAATGCCGTGTGAAAGTTTGCAACTTCACATTCCCATAAGTGAAGCATGAATATAATAGAAAACACTGTTATGAGGATATTTTTACCCTCTCCCATCTATATCCTGATAAGATTATCCTCATCAAACCCATATCATGATATTAAGGTTAAGTCAGCTTTAATGATTAGGCAATCCAAGCCCCTCTATTATCCACTATCAACCATGATCTGCTGCAGGAACATAATCTCTGCAAGATGACACAAGCCAAAAAGAGCGCACACTATGCCGCCATCCTCAACAACAAGCATTATCCTTGCACATTAGGCATTCAGCGCTGCCTTTAATATTGCGGGGAGTTAATTCCATTGTGAGATGCCAGAAAAATCCGGTTACAAAAGGTCAAAATGGGAGCGCCGCATCAAAGGACAAGACACCGGGGAACCGAACGGCTGACATCATAATCTCAAATCAGTAAAAACACTTGATTTTTAAACACACCGCTATCCTTTCATCAGACTCTCAGCATCCGTCTCCCATGCGGAGCTGGGCTCTCTCGAGTTCTTCGGGAGCGGTGACATCTCAAAATCTAGCTCTTAATCCCCTTTCAAAAATCCCACATTAGAGTAATCAGATTTTTTTTTTTGAGCAGATATTAATGCGTTTAAGAGAGTCATGAGTCTCTGCATAAACAGACCATTTGGGGAATATTAGAAGGTTAGTCAATGTGCTCATCAGCCAAGTCTTGGCAGGAGGCCACGAGTGAACAAAACTAGAGCTTGAACAACTCGTCTGAATCGCATCTGCTTGTCTTGTTGACTGCATTCTTTGTCTTTGTCTTTGTCAATATATGTATATACGACGACAGGACTTTTAAGACGTTGAAATAGAAGGAGCGTATTTGATCCAAGAAATGTCTTTGTGAGTAAACAGTTCTTTTAATAAAACACTCTGACAGCTGCGGGGGTAAAACATTCAAATATCAAATCAGATACTATTGCAAGAATAATCGCATTCAAATAGAGTCCTTGCAGCTAAATCTTAATTAACGGGAGTGAAACAGACTAAAAGGAACGCACAGACACAGCAGCATGTTGATATAGATATAGAAATATATGTATATATCCAACAAGACCATCTATCACTTATCCGTGATATGATCGTTGGCATGTGGCTTTTTTAGCAGGTTTGCACCCGAACTGTCACCGGGAGAAAAAAAAGAATTGCAGTCAAGTCGATGGAGATAGAGGCTGTTTCTATGCTGGAAGACAATAAGAATATATAGCTTCCTGTGCATCAACGTGTGCATGTAATGTGCACGTGCAAGAGTGAGAGGGAGTGAGACTCCACGCGCTACATCTCAGCAAGCACAGCCGATAAAGCAGAAACTACGTGCTCAGGTGTTACTTAGAAATTATCACATCAAACGAAAAGACACTTCACTATCGCAGTTGTTAATTTGCCCCCCCCCTTCAAGGAAAATAAATAAATACATACGGGAACCGCTATCAACCGCAAGAAAGGAACACATCATAAAATACATATTTATGAAAAGGGTTTGGACCCAGTTCAAGGAAAAGAAAAGGAGGAAGTTAAAAAAAAAAAACACAGCGGTAGTCCGGCGTTGCCAGCTCGTCTTGTATTCCAGAAGGAGTCTTATGATACATTATGGTGCTGACGTTTCAAGGGTACTTGTTCTGAGGGGGATTTAGTATAACTCCCTTAGATAAGCTGGCCAACATTTAGCGGGCCGAGCAGCGACCGCCACTTCTGTTCTCAGCCGCATCAAGGAGACTTCTTCGCGGCTGCCTTAATGTTTCCTGCAACTATTTTTTTTTTTGTGGTCCTAATCAGTGGCGATGTTGTTTTGTTGTTTTTGTTGTTACTTTAGTGGTTGCACGTGTGCCAACGGCGCCCAGATGAAACTTGACAGCTTTAATTAATTGACTTTTCTATCTAGTTGAATCAAAGCGGAGCCGCGCGATATATGGACGGCAACAGGAGTGGTTAATGGGGGGAAATATGTCGTCTTGAAGCAATCATGTGACTTTGAGGGAAAAGACAAATGAGAGGCAAACAGCGTTAAGGGAAATGAACCCATTAGCTTGATTTAAGTTGGATCCAAAATTAAGGCTGCATTCAAGGGGCACTGTGAGTAATGGAGGCTGAGAACGCCAAAGAAACTATAGATAGGAGTTTTTCTTAGACGTGGGATTAAGTTTCAGTGAGTTCAAATATACATTCATTATTCATTTTTATATCGCAAATGACGAAAACACCTTTGTGGAAAGGTGTTGCAGGCAGGCAATAATACGAGATGCCAGTGTTAAAAGCTGGAAAAGAAGATGTTTGGCTTTGCTGATTTACTACCAGACACCTCCCGCTACAGTATCTTGACATTCATAGCGCTCCCGTGCTTCTCTCGAATTGGGCGAGAGTCAAACGTGTTATGTTGTAATTAGGCCTGATGTGTGACTGCGCTTTGTCAATGACACAACGGCTGAAATAAAACAAAACAAAAAAACTGAAGGGCAAGCTTGAAACGGAAATAAATTCTACAGGGGGGTGAAAAAAAAGAAAAAGAAAGAAAAAACACAATATGCCTGGCATTTGGTGCATTACCTGTCAACACCACGGTGTAATTTCTCTCATGGAAAATTGTTGGAGTCCATTTAATATATTTTATATCAGCCTGGTCAGCCTTCTAGCTGTAAATAGTCTCTGGCTCCCTTTTCCCTTTTCCTTTCTACTGACTGCCATAGTTGGCCAGCAGTGAAACACAGTATGCCTGTTGTTTTACATGCTTTTTACATGTACTTTTCATATTTAAATACACAACTACTAGTTTACATACGAGCCAGTGTCTCCCCCACTGTGATTGCTGAGCACTGCTCGGGCTCAAAACGAAGAGACCAAATCCATTCTGAAAAGATTTGATGCTATTTTAAAAGAACAACAGGCCATTAATGTGACCATTGAGAGTACTGTCGTCTGTCGTCTTGAGCTTTTTTTTTTTTTTTTAATATCAACGATGCTGCATAAATCTGATTTTTGCAGAATTTCTGCAGCTATTTACCAATTTTCCCATTTTCAGGACTGATTAGTCTGAGGAATACTTTCTTGATTCATTCATTGTTAGGCCTGTAAGACTTTCAAAATTTTGAAAAACACCAATTACATTTTCACAAAGCCCAAGGTTATGCCCTCAAATTGCTTGTTTTTCCCCAACCAAATGACAAAGAATAGCAGCAAATACTGATAGGTAAGACGCTGGAGGACAGGCAAGTTTGACAGGTTTTGCTTGAAGAACTACTGAAACAATTAACTGACTGTCAAAAATGTCAACTTAAAAACTGGATTATTTTTCTGGCGGTCGACTGATTGTTCCAGCTTGACTGAGATGATTGTCGTGAAGATGGATTGCTGCACGTGTCTAAGTGGTAAGTGAAATATATCAGCAAATCTCTTCAAAAGATTCCCGGCTTGACTTTCAGGTTAGCTGTAGCCATACAACTCCATTTCAAGGCTTTTTTGAATGACGGATAAGAATTCACATGGAGCGCCCTCGTCTCCGTAAGCCAAATGTAAAACGGTGAGATAGCTATCACAGTGATGCACATCACCACCTTCAGGGCATTTCTCCATCTGTCACTTCCTGACCTGGAGGAAACCAAAGATGATTTTCATTAATCCGGGCGCGTTCCATACAATGCTCCTGAAACAAAGTGAAACCCGATCCTCGGCGTTATCTGATGGGGGCACACTAAGTATGATGTTACTAGTCACACCTGCTTTAAGCCCTCCCACGTAACACAGTGTAATGAAGTGGGATCGCGTTTCCGGGTTAAGTACCGCGTCTCCGATTTTCGACTGTTTCATGTCCAGATGCTTATCACAGCGGCGGCGGGGGTTTGCTAATTTTTATGAGACAGGCAGTGTGTTCATGCAAATGAAGTGTCTCATATGAAATGAATATTAATCAAGCACACTGTCTGCATACAGTTTGATTGATGAGCACTCACTCGGAAATCTTAGGAGATGAGCCGAGATGATGAAAAACTGTCATGATCCTTTCCTTCCACAGTTAAAGATTGTTTTTTTTCCCCCGCTCGGTCGGGCGTCTGAACCTCACAGACGGTTTGGAATTGAGCGGCCATATTTATGATACTAAACACACACAGAAATGTCAAAATCGTGACTTTCTAATGCAAGTTGAAAAGTGTGAAAACTTGAAGGTAAATGGAGAGTGCTCTTTAAAAAAAAAAAAAAAAAAAAAAAAAGGCACTGTGCGCATCCCTGGAGCTTGACAACATGAGCAGCAAGGCATTCACTCATACAATTGGTTTTCCACAAGGGACCCTAACACAGCTAGCCAGTGACAGGCAGATAATAGCGCTAACTTTAGCCAGCACAGTCTCTGAATGGCCCTATATGATAGGCTTGTTGAGTGTGACTGATGGCCTGGGTTAAATAACAGGACTACCCCTCCTTCTAGCACGCACACAAAGACATGGCAACCCCTCCTGACACACAAACACTTCCTAACTGCAAGACAATACAAATACAATCCATTAGAGGGAATTATTTGCACGCACACAATGAAAAAAAACAAAAAAAACGTAGCTGCAAAACAAATCACCATTACAAATATTTAACAGCACACAATAGGGATGGGTTTCATTCCCACAAGAGAGAGAAATAAAAAAAAAAAAAAGCAAAAGGCCTGAGCAGACGTACAGTTGGGTGAATAAATGCAGATGGATGCATCGTTTTAAAAAAGGCAGGGCAAATCTGCCTTGAGACGGCTCTCCATTATAATGCAAAGCTCAGACACTATCCATTTTCCACGTCTTCCTTCTTTCTATCCTCCCTCTCTTTCTCTCTCAGCATATCTTGCCTAATGCAGCACAAATGGATCCCAGACAGAGGAGGAAAAGAGAGAAAGAGGCGGGGTAATGGGGAGGACAGGAGGGAGAGAGGGATGGACTATCAAGAACTGGGAAAAAGGGAGAAATGTGAAAGAGGATAAGAGGCTGGGAGGACAGGCGGAGAGAGAGAGGGGTATCGGGGGAGATGAATGCGAGGGACGGATGAAACGGATTCATCGATGAATACAAAAATGGAAAATAAAAGGAGGCTCGGACGTAAAGGGACATCAGCTGACACATGAAGGTCACCATTCGTAGACTGAATCCAACATACGGCCTTCCGTTCAGCCGCTGTTGCTGTGGTGGCTCAGGTGGGCAGGTTACCATGACAACCTTACCTGTTGGCCATTAATCACCAGCCAGGAGCAATTGGCATGCTGTGTCCACAAACACTGCGAGTCATTATGCGGCCGGGCTCGATTTTGGACGATAGCTAAAAGGCGGCGCGTTGCACGACTGCAGGGGACGGAACCGAATCGTGCACGCAAGCAAATGTACTTCCAGTTGTCACGGACATACAAAGGAAGAGATAGAGTATATAGATTTCAGACAACGCTGTGACCTCAAAGGGAGTTCTGTATGGATTTCGGTTTAGACAGCCACATCAATATATTACCAATGGACTGTGCTGACAGGAGCAGTTTTCCAAGATACAAAAGGACAGTATTGGCAGGGTTATGGCTATGATAGATATATGGCGAAAAAAAAGCATGACCTAATCTTTAGCGCCACAGTCTTGACGTGATTTCCAGCCATGTTAGCAGCATAAGTCAACCGCTTCGGTCCAATTCATCATCCCCGGTTGATAAAGTCCACAGACTGTTTAGTGGATTGTCGTGAAATCCACGCGGTCACACGATGATTCCCAACCACGCGTTATGATGTGATCCCCATTCGGTTCCCAGACAATGCGTCCTCTAGCGCCACCAGCAGGTACACGTCTGTGGCTTTTTTTTTTTTTAGCAACCACTGGATGTGTTACCATTAAATTCTGCACAGACATCTGGGTGATGTAACTAATGATATATCCCTTGATGGACAGCTGTACATTGTACATGATTGACAGCTGTTTAGCGCTAATGAGCAAATATTAACACGTCCACACATCAGATAGAGCGTATTTAGCGTATTAGCATTGTCACCGTGAGCATGTTATCATGCAGATGTCACCATTTAGCTCGAAGCAGAGGACAAAAGTAGGAGCGTAGGAGTCTTACGGAGCACCTAGTGAGGTTGGAGACCGCGTAGAAACTCTGTTGAAGCTATAAACATGTACGAACGAGCTGATAATTGGACGCTTTTGATTGGCCACCAAAATGGTATGGCCGTCCGTCTATCGAAAGCTCCTCTGCCGTGTCCAAAATGGACAACATATGGACAGCCGTACACCACGCGCAGCACTGTAACTATGAGCTCTGAGGCATACAAAAAAAACCACACCCTTATACACGTTAAAGAAAGCCAAAGCTATTTTTCGAATTACTGCTATCATTTTTCGACTCGGCTGAGCCATGTTTGAAGGGCATCTGCTCGAAACAAAAACAAAAAAAAAAAAAAAAACAAAAACACCTGCTTTTATTTTCTTTTCATCTGTATTTGACTTTTTCAGGTCTCAATTTCGCTGCGTTTTGTACTCTCTATAACTGCATTTGCATAATTTTCCAATAGGCACTTCATTCCCTGCCAGATTTGAGAAGAGAGGGTAGGGGGAAATCACATACGCACACAGACACACACGCACACACACACACACACACAAACAACAACAGCAATTTCAGCTTAGCGTCTGAATCAGAGGTACAGCAAATTCCAGTGTCAATAACACTGATCCCAATGGCGCATGCATTTCAATATCATTATCTGATGCTAAGCCAAGTGCACAGAATATAATGAAATCTTAAAACATGAATTGCATAGCATCCCCGGCTTGGCTAATGTGATGCACAAGAGTACATTATGTATCCTGCTGCATGCACTCTCTACAGAGTTGATTACAATGTTAATTCTCCCTTCCATCTGGTCCTCCATGTCTATGTTAGTGTTTTTGACCACAAATTGAGCATGAGTGTTACCGATGGCGAGAATATGTTGTGAACGGTCTGGAAATGAGAGGTATGACTGTGTCACGAGCAGCCACAATGGCCGCGACCAGAGGGGATTCAAATGGGTTCCACCTGGACGCCGCTCACAGCTCAATTAAATGGAGAGGGAGGGGGGTGAAAGAGGAGGAAAGAAACAGAAAGATCTGAAAGGTTTGAAGAGAAGGCAGGTGTGTGGGTGCGTGTGTGTGTGTGCCTTTGTATCCATCAACGTCTACTAAATGTTGTACTCATACATATAAATAACTGCTGGGAGGAAGTGGTGTGCATTAACAAATCTAGATAGATAGATACTTGATTGATCGCGAGGGAAATCCAAAGCACGCAGCAGCATGAGGCGCTGTAAACACACTACTGACTGGAAGAAAACATGGCAGCGCGTCAGAAAATCAGAAAACTGGTGATGGCGGTTCAGAAAATAAGTCATTTCCCTCTTTGCTCCCCACAGGGTTTACTCATTTTGTACGGATAGCAAACAAGAAAAAAACCTTTGTTGAGCAGCAGCCATTGTGACAAATGACAATTACAGGATCATGCTTGAATGTTAACAACAGCTCAAGAGTGTAGCGTTCCACAATTTCTTCTACACTAGTTAATATTAGCCACCATAAGCTACAGGTCGTACCAGCCCAGCAAAGCTGTAGCAGGGAAAACCAACTCAGTATGTTCGTTTTTATGACATACTGTTTCTCCTTCATGAAGTTGCATAATATCACTAGAGAAACTTAAATGTTTCCGTTCTACAAACTACCTAATATAATGACTTTATCCTCTCTAAGGGACAGTGACGACAGTATAATTTGTGAACACAGAAGGAAAAAAGATTCACCGCTCCACTGCCAAAACTTGAAGGGCCCCCCTTTTTTTTATTATTCCGAACTGTTGACATTTCAGCCCAGACGTCTTTTGTTCGAACCCGCTCGGCCTGTTATTGTGTGAAATGTCCCGGTCCTCGCAGTGTTCCTGAATGTGCAAATATCAATATGAAAGTGTGAACAAATAATCAATGCCGCAATATACTGTGGTGTGTTTTGTTGAAAGGCCTTATTGATTCTCTGGAACCAATGAAATGAAAAACATTCTTTTGTGATCATTTTTTTTGGTGCAGCTTTTTACCTTTGCTGTCTGTGAAACTGAAATCAGGTCAAAATAAAATTAATAAATACAACACATGAATAATTCTGGCCTTTTTTTTTTAGAAAAGATTGTTTTGCATACATTGTCTTGCAGTTCTGTAGCTGTACAATCTCTATTTCAAATACATCATGCATCATGAATTAATGAGTCTTCCACTGAGTTAATCTTTCTCTAAACCATAAACTAGCTAGAAAGAACTTTGATGATATCATACCGGTCTTCTGCAACTCTGCAAAACTCATTCAGAGTGTTGGTCTACATTCACCGACTTATTTTCTGTGCTGCTTTGACCTGAATCAAAGTGAATCAGCTTGACTGGAAAAACTGACTTAAAATAGTCTTTAAATGTGGCACATGTCTATAAAAGACTCAGAGATAGCGTGAAGAGGTTGAAAATAAAATGTAGAGAGAGAAAAAAACAGAGTAAACACTCGGTGGTGTGTTGTCATTAAGAGTCCATTTCCTTGTTGAATCAGACATGCGTATTCACCTGGTGTTTAAAAGGTGAATAATCACCCAAACATAGTTGACACAGAGGTCAGGGGTCACCGCGCTGAAATGCTTTGTAGGCGCCTTGTGTTTTCTTGCAGCTTTTTAGAAAACGCTGGCTGAAATGCGAGAGAGCTTCTCTGGTCAGGACCTCGGTGACCCGGCTTTGGCGTGATCGATTTGCGAGCAAGACTAAACTTGTCTGGGTGAAAGATCGAGGACCAACTTTTTCAAAAGTTAAGAACACAGGAAGAATGTGGTCACTACTAGAACGTATTCGCAGATTTTAGGTTGGCCCACACAGACTGCTGCAAAAAGAAAGAAAGAAATGGTTGATGGCAAATGGCAACGGCTGCCAGGCCAGCTAAGATCTTATAACCTATTTCCGCGTCATTATGGTCTAGGTCACCCCGAGGAGTCCTCCCAGTTGCCAACACTTCTTCCTTCTGTCCTCCCCAAGTCCAACTTATCAAAAAATGCTCAAAGATAATCATCTATAATTGGGTATTTTGTTTTTTCAAGCCACAGGGAAGAGGTGCCTGCCGAGTAAAGTGTGGAAGAAGTGTAGACAGCTCGCGGGCTGTAGGGTCCCTTAGTGCTCACCCGGACTAGTATAGAATAGAGTTTGATGAAAGTCTGATTGGTCTGGGCAAACATCCTCATGGGGTATGTCTCCGGACAAAGGGAGCAATACTCTCCTCTCTTGTCGAGGCAAATGCTCTAAGGTCTGACAAATCACGGCTGGTCTCGAGGTGCCTAGCCTTACCACGAGTTCTAAAACCTGATGAGATGTCTGGGGCCCCCAGGGTTATATCAACCTCAATCTAAATGTCTCCTGAATTTCAAGTAAGCTTCCTCTTCTTCTTTTTGATATAGTCCTTTTCCTGCAGCTCACTGAGTCCATTGTATTTGCTGTAACTGAACACACGGGACACAAGATTTTTTTTGGGAAAGACTCCAGCTAATGTGGCACTTGTGTAATGGACTGAGCAACATGCACTCTCATGCATACATGAGTTATTTACAGAAAAAAAGCCATAGCAGTTTAATTTCACTAGATGCTGACTTATTCTATTTAAGTCATTAGAGACTTAGTTTAAAGTACAAATCCGCAAACACAAGGGACTGGCGAACAATCATAAACATAAAGTGGATTGGGGACCACAATAGAGAGAATCACATTGACACCATGTTGGCGCTGTGAATGGCTGTTCCACCCGCGGGAGGCGGGTTAGTTAGATGCTCTATGTGTCAAATCAAAACATGAACGAACGAGTAGATGTAGTACACACGGGGGGGAGGACAGGACCTGTGTGTGCCTTTGTGTTTCTTTCTGCACTCACACACACTTCGGGGTGTGGCATGAAAACACACACACACACACACACACACATCATCCAATGACCTTGCCCTGTGTTCTCTTGGCTGAGCGGCAGAAATGTGTTTGGGTTGGACCCAGCAGGCAACCTTTCTAAATCTAAAAGCGGAGGTCTCCCGGGGTGAGGCGGCCACATAACGGTCGGGGGATAGTTAGCGAATGTCAAAGTACAGGAACAGACTGTAAACCATGGCTTTTACAGGACAGTGATTGGAGCCTACGCGCATGTACACCCGCACACACACACTGGACTTTTACAGGCGTCTACGTTGGAACAGGGTGTCAAAGAAACAGCCCGTAGTCCAAGAATTAAAAATGCACAGTATGGACTCAAATAAAGGGTTTGGATAGATGGTCCTGGAAGGCCTGACAATTGCGGTATGATTGGACTGGAAAGCATAATAACAGGGTTTGCACCCAGATCCTCTATAGAAATGTAACATTGTGTATTTATTGGCAGCTGGAATACTCTTTGGAAGAAACGAGCAAGTGCATGAACACACACTTTCTTATTTTATGACAAACACTCCAATGCGGCCGGTTCTTTCTCTGCCTCTCTAAAGCGCGCTTTAATTGACACGGCATAGAATCATCGCGACTTGTGACCCAGGTCCAAGTCCTAATTGTACTCTGGTGTAATGTTATTCGTCCACTTACGCCACAGCCACAAACGCCATTCTGCCCTCGACACAGAGCGGATGAAAGCAGGGAAGTCAGTAATTGCTTTTGACTTTCCAGAGTACCGCACCCCAAATAAGTGGAAATTTCGCAGACCCACTCGGAGCACAGTCTTTTTAATGAGATTGCCTCCTGTTTATGCAGACGGGATAACAGAAGACTCTTGGTTGATGGCATTGGCCTATTCCCAATCAATATTGAACACATCAATACAGGGAGGTCTCTGGGCGCAACCTGTATTTAATTTGGCCAAAAAGATTGGCCCGTAAGGTTTTAAAGAGAAGTCATCCAGCTAGTTGTTTAATGCCAGAGTCATTTTTTAACCCAATTAACAATCTTTATAGAGCCTTTTGAGCCAAATTAGATCAATGGATAAATTTGTCTATTATGAACTAGTGGCATAGCCAGTCAGCCATTTGGTTAACCATTTTTGGTCGAGACTTAAATATCTTAGCAACTGTGAGATGATTTTCTTTTTTAAGACATTCATCACTGCCAGACAACGAATCCCAATCGCTTTGACGATGCCACAACCTTTAGTCAGGTCAGGGTTTAAAGTTTCATCATACTTTAGTTTATGACCATATACCTGTAAAATTAATGACATTTCCGTGAACTTCAGCCAATTGCTAATTAGAAACTGTTGACAGTGAACATAGTAAACACCGGCTAAAGCATATTGTTGTTAGTACTTAGTCCGAAGCACAGCTATGCCTAAGTAGAGTCTCACAGCTGCTACTGTGGATCTCGACTCTAACTCTTGCCTTAACCCAGAGTGACAACCCCGCGTTTTGACAAAAATCTGAGACAAAGCTGTAATGCCATGATGCCCATCTGCACTCCCATTTGTTGTAATTTTAGAGAGTCTCAGCGTTGTCTACTGACTCATGGTGACTGTGTCAAATCATCCTGACACTGACTCCAATGCCATGTTGCTTTTTTGCTTTTCTGATTATCCTGTTTGATCTAAAACTTCACAACCGCTCAGAGCAATACTGACTTAATTTCTGGGATCAACCACCTCCAGCTCATACAAACACTGGGGTGCCCAAACCTCAAATGACTGTCCACCCCGCCATCCTTTCTGTTTTCGCTATCCTCATTTCATTTTTATATTAATCCAACACTGGAATGTTATTCAGACTGCACAACAGGCCATCAGCAGTGTTTGGGGGGGAGGCACCTTTAAAGCAAAGCCTGAAACTCTATCCTCCGCGCGACCCCCTTTGCAGACTACCTTCACCCTGATTCCGCAATGAAGCTGGCCTGAAGAAAAGGAGATTTTTGTCTTACTTCTATATAATGAGTGCAGGGGATTTCAGCGCCATACTTTATTTCGACTTGGACACAGACCAAAGAGGGGTCTCTGGGACTCTCCACGAGTCTGGCATGCAATTCCTGGACCAGTTGGTTTCAGCACAGGAGGGAGTCTCGAGTAGGGGGAGGGGAGGATTCTGCTCTGACAGACGTCCAATACACACAGCTGATGCCTCAGGCTGGCAAGTCTAATAACATCATCTGCGCGAGACAGTACTGGTGGATCTCATATTTATTACCCAATATGTCCATTGGGAGGAGGGTGGAAATATTGCAACAGCAGCCAACACCGCAATGCTCGTGTCAAGAATTTCAGAATGGATATAGTTAGGCAACTCTTGGCAATGATGGGCATACAAATTGAGAAACGAGAGAAATGCTTCGCAACTTGCAGAATCACGGTTGTCTCTGATTAACACATGACTTAGAACTCCCAGTACAGGGGCTGCATTCCCTCTTAAAATCTGTTACCATCTTGAGCTTGAGAGGTTTCATCAAATTTGATAGATACTTCCAAACCGAGATTGAAAAATGAGTAATGTGTGCCAATGGGGAGACTTAAATTCATGTGAATGGTACACCCGACTCGCATCCATTTAAAAAATTTAATGGTATAGCCCTGACACTGTATGTATATCACTGGGCGCATTTCACTTGGAAGGTTTCCCTCAGTGCAGTTTTGTGTAATTCACTGCAAAGATTCACATTAAGGGTCATTAAAACATCAAAGAGGTAGAAAAAAGAAACTCCCATCTTTTCAAGCGTTATTATACCCCAATATGTACTGTCCATGTAACCAGCATTTGATACAGATCATTATTATTATTTGTGAAATAGATGGATTGTTGAACCAATAAGCTGTTGAAAGTTTCTTAGGCGGAAAAGTGTTGCCGAAATATGAATATACAGGATAGGAAGGTTAGGAAAGTTTAAAGGACACACTTGATTTCTTTGATGGGATTTGTTGACCTTAATAAATGTATATACATGTACTGTACACAGTATATATAATGCCAGCTTTATCCTTTAAAATACTTGGTATGCCTTAGTTTGCTGCAACTTTTAAACCAATCATTATAGCAAACATGCTTTCCTGGTTTCCTGCCTCCATGCCTGATTTCCCTTAATAACCTAGATCCTTATGTGCATGTAAACATAGTCAGTGGGTCTGTGAGATGAGTTTCCCCGCTGGTTCAGCTCTGATGGTACCTCCTACCACAACACATCCTGATGCCATCGACTCGGGAGCCTGAATTTTTAACAGCCCTATCACTGGGAATCATGCCTTTCATCCTTCTGACACATCACAGCGACTGAGTCTCTGAGGTGATTGATGATGGCAGCATGTACTGCTGCGCTCCTGTTTTCCGTTGTCTAAACTGTGTAAAGAAAGAAAGCCCGAGAGCGTGAATTGCAATCGTTTCTGCTCCAGCCGCTGCAGCCTTATCTGCATATAGGCAGCATCTGCTTTGACCTCGCACACTGCTCAGAGCTAAATCAGACATCGGCCAAGATGCATTGCCAGTGCGTGTATATTCCCACAGTACACGAGCACTGTGCTTGAGCTGTAATGTGCATATTCCAGAGAGTTCTCTGAATCATCATTAAAATAAGGTCACAAAGCTGCTTTCAAATAAAAATAATAATAATAAAGCAGATTTAATATCAGAGGACAATGTCAAATTGTGCGCACAGTTAACCATGAGAGGCTGATTCCGACCACAGCAACACCTGGTTTTATTCAAAATGTTTTCACTGCCCTTTCCCACTGATGTGTTAGAAAGATGAGCCACTGACATTTCTTTTCCTATTCTTTTATTTTTGCACGGTGTTTTTTAGCGGCGCCTTTAAATGCCACAAGTTTGCTTGTTTTTTTAATTTAGTTTTTAGTAAGGACAACAACACACAAGATATTTCCACATCTTTCCCGGGCGATACGCAGTCTAACACAGGGACCTGTCACCGGGATGGAAAGGGCGCGTGTTAAGTGGAGTGACACGGAGAAATGTCCCCTGTTCAGTCTGACTCTGCGAATCATTATTCAGATTGAAGCACACCTCAGCGATCCAAGCCTGTATCCATGCACTAATGCTCGCGGCAAATGGCACCAATAACTCAGTGCATTTGAGTGATTTCCTCCGTGCAAGCTGATGCTGACAGTTTCTTTGACGATCCCTTAAAAATTCAAATGACTTGTGCGAGGCGAAGCAGCGTGCCTGTGAGTGTGGGAATGAGGTGAGCTGAAGACAGTCTGCAATGTGCAATGTAAGCATTAATTCCTGATTATAATTTCACGACAGTTTTTATTAAAATTAGTTTAAATGTAATGCTGCCGGTTTGCACTTAGCGCTTCATGTGACATTTCTTGTTCTTAGTATTATGTAAATATGTCTTATAATGTCGGTGAGCTGCGATGCAGCCAGCATACCCTGACAATACCGATCCCGTCACTGAACTCCTTCCTCTTAACAACAACTGCCCAGTCATAGCTTAAGCAACCATACAGTAACTAAGCTCTTAGCATTTCTTAACCTGTTCAAGTTGTAAGAGGGATCCTTGGCTTTAAGAGTGGCGTTCCAAACCAAAACCACAAACTGCAGTAATTAGCATGCTTAGCTAACTAGCATGCTATCACCATTAACTAACTACATTAGCTTATGCTTCTTACAGTTTGCGCTAAAAATGTCCCATTCATACAGTATTCCTGATTGTTTGCAAGCGATGCTACTGAAGTTCCGACTGACTCTGTTGTATTCGTGGAAGTTAGCTAGCTTTCATGCCAGCTCTCATTTCAACTGGCAAAACTGACAGAAAGAAATGAGAAGTTGCCTTAGCCTCTACCTGGAATCAGGGACCCATTATTTGAAAAAGGATTAGTAAGTACATGTACATGTGCCACTCTTAGCATTGCAAACGGCAATATGTGCCATGTGAGAACATGCAAGAGCTAAACAGGCTTAGCAACAGTAAACAAAGGAGGACAGGGTTTGTCGAATGGCCAATTAGAAGCTGACAAATCGCGTGGATTTGCTTCATTCATTCAGGCCCACCTTAAAAACCTGAATATCACTGCACTTAGGCATTCACACTCCCACTGACTGGCTGAACAAGGAGGAACTATAACCTCTGGCTAAGTGTGGTGTTTTTCTTTTTTCTCTCCCCCCCCTCTTCTTCATGTGGGATTTGAGTAGCTCAGTTTTCCTAGAGCGGTATGTCAGTACCGTGCAGCTGCAATCAGAAAACACAAGGTGTACATGCCAAAGTCGGAGTCTGTCTTCATTCACATGGAGCGCATGCACATTACACCACATCGACAGCATGACCCACACATTAAACACCAGAGCGCAGCTATTAAGGCCGAGGTCTGAAACTTGGCTCACGTTTCATGCTAAATTGAGTGTGAGAAGCATGAATGCACATCTGTGTTCATATGGAGCTTGGGCATGACGGGGAAACAAGTGTTGAGCACATACCTCAACTGAGTATGAATGTGCTGATAATGTCTTAAGCTATGAGTCAGACCTGCGTATGATATTTCCCACCAAATAAACAGCTAAACACCCTGCAGGTCGAGAAAAAACAAACAAACATGGCTTTTAAATTTTAATAATGTGTCATATTTGAACGATTGAAAATGAAATTATTTAGTGCCTGCAGTCTTTCACAGCACTCCTTTATTATACTTCTGCAAAGCAATTTATCCGTTATTGCCTTCTAATAGGGCAACATATCCCGGGTCACATCTTCAAACAGCTAGGACAAAAATTGAAAACGCTGCAGCATATTAGCGGAGACAAGGCGTTGCAGTTTGCGGGTGTTAAATTGTTTAAATATGCATATAATGCCCCGACTACCGTGTGAAGCTTGCCCTTCCGCTAAATGAATTATAAATACGACGGACCTCATGCTAGTGTGAAAAATGAGGCACTTAGCACTTCGATGACTGTTGTTTTGAGGGTTCAGAGTGCCATATGGCGTCAGATCCACTTTCAGCAGTGTTTGTCTGTAAACTGATGGACAAAAGGATAAACTCAAGCTGTCACTGGTAGCTGTGCTACAGCTTTCAGTACCTTTGCTAAGGCTAACTGGCTGGCTCCTGCCTGCTTTGTACACTGTGTGAGGGTGTCCAGCTGAAGCGGTTATTACTGTTTATCTCGAAGTGAAACTCGCTAATAAATACATCTTGCGTATTCTGCGTCCTCCATCACTGTCGCCACATTTGCTCTTATGGGCTGTAATAAATGACCAGGCTCAAATCTGACAACGCAATAGATGGCACAGAGTAAGTGGGAAATCAGACAAGTCCATCCATGACCGAGTATTATTCTTTTTTTTAAATATGTATGTATTCAAATTCCACAGCCCTGGGGGTCAGGTTATGAAGTGAGACGCATCTGATGTATTTGTCTGGCATCCAAAAATCTTGGCAAAAAAAATTTTTTTTTAAATCCCAGCTTTGGAGCTTCTTGTCACAGACAAGTAATATATCCCAAGGGTCCCCTAACCAAGTGAAGCACATCGATCTGTTTTCCTTCAGGAGAAAAAAAAAAAAAAGAGAGAGAGATAGGGAAAGAACACATCCTAGTAAGGCATTTTCAAAACATTTCTGCAACGCGGAGCCAAACGGTCATTAAGCACAGTCAGAGTCACTGAATGTTTCTTTTATTTATACTCCCCAAAACGTATCTTTCCTTGAGGTCAAAGTGCAAAATGCCGTCGAGCATCCTCCACCTCCAGACTTTCTACGGCTGCACTTTTTTCTGTCGTCTCCGCAGCGGTTACCATGCAAATAACACACTCTGCTGGGTTATTGATTGGCTCCACAGATGCAAGCAGCAGGTTTAAATGGAAATGCTAAGTCTGCATGGAGGGAAAAGTAATATGATCTGATGAGCTTGGCCTGCGTGGAAACACAGCCCACTTAATGTAACTTTAAATCATTACCGAAACGACTGTGCAGCAACAACATATCATGAATCTTTAGTTTCTACAAATAAAAACTTATTAGTTGGTAGATAACAAGGGGCCAGCCAGCGAGATTGATTCAATCTGCCAAATATGATGAGAATTAATGATGCCTCAGAGACGTGGTTCTCTAATTCTTTTCCAAAAGCTTTTTAAAATATGTCCATATAAAGAAAATATAATACCATAATCACATTTTTGGCCCGCGTCTTTGTGAGAGAACCTAGGAAGTGCGTGTAGCAGATTTCAGAACATGCAATTTGATGTTCTTTGTTATGTTCAATCACTAGAGACTAAAAGAAGAAGAAGAAGAGGAGCCAAAAAGCTTATTATTCAATCTTGCCATTTACCTCCAGAATTCTGGATAATGGTTCCCAGTCCCACTAAACATAGCCTATTTAGAAATTAAAGGAAAAATGCCAATTTTCCATCTTTATAAGACATCAAACAAAGGAGCCAGAAAGAGTACATCTAGCATCCTTTCCATGGCCTGGCAACACAGATGGATTACAACCAAGCCATACACTACTGAAATCCAAACCGGCGGATAATGCACTGGAAAAACATTTACAACTCGGATTAGGGAGAAATGGATGGAAAGTGGGATGTATGGGCAAGAAAAGACGACGAGGTTCACAATGAAGGGAGTTTATTTACATCGTCCCCTTCTTCATTAAAGCAAATATAGAACACTTTCTCTTGGGAGGTGGAACAACAAAGTTTCTTTTCCTCAGAGGGTCTCTTCCTGTGAGCGATACGCTGGAAATAACTCAGTGTCCTCAGGTGAGAGCCCTCAGGGACACATCCAGAGGAAGTGGGCTGTATGTTATCATACCCAGCTCATCTCCAAATACTTCATCTAAGAAGCTGACTTCTTCTGGAGGCAGAAAATATGCCTTACAAAGTATTATTTTTAAATTTTTATATACTGTAGTGGCGTTATCCCGATGGGAGAACGCAGCAGACTCAGGAGAACAAGTAAAATAAATTTACTAGAGCCGGACATGGCAACCCTAATATACTCTCTAAAGTCCGCATTGGTTCAAAGTTTAGGTAAAGATATAAATAAAGTTTTCTCTGTTCCTTGCGGTCGTTTTATGTCCAGGCTGAAGTGCATCTATTTAGTTAAAAGCACAAGAAAAGGCCGGGGCCATTTTTCAAAAATTGATGACGGCCTTGCATAAATTATGCAAACTTTTGTCCTTGTGCCAAACAGTGCATCTACTGAATAATAATTACGAGAGGGACTTGGGGATATGAGTATGCAGAATATGAAACACATGCCAACGTCCCCCTGTCATCTGTGGCCAAATCAAGGAGAGACGGGGTTGGAGAACATAATGAAAGACAAAAAATATGACAGCGTTGGACATAGCTTTTGACTCGGTTTCCTTTTTATTAAATACAAATTGTTCACCAGTTCAACAGCCGGCCTCTTTTTTTTTCTTCTTTTAAACATTTTAAAGCTCAAGCGCTCGAGCTGTCATATTGTTTACATCATCTGTAGGACATGCACCGGTGAAATCCTTAGCCCGGCATGTAAATGAACAATCCATTACTTTATTGTCATGTTTAGTGGCTTGGATCGCTGTTGGACATTTACGAGGATTCCATGTAAAATATTTTTTGCCCGAAGATAGCGTGGCTTGATAACTCAATGAATGAGGCCGTTAAATGTTCACACGGGGGACGACAGAGTTCAGCCGGATTTTATAAGTGGCAATGAATGGAAGTCTTGGAAATTGTATTTTTCAAGGACTGTTTAATGAAATTAACAGAGAGAGACGTGTCTGCTTTACAGACATAAAAGAAGCCAGAACAATGCGTTGATTCATGCCTTTGGAGTTTATTAAATCATAGTAATAATACTAGTGATGTAAGACGCCTTTTAGCTATCATAGCATGTAGAAGACACTAAAGCCAAAGCAATCCTCTGGCGTGGACAAAGCGGCAAGGGTAGTTGTTGGTGATTTAATATGCAAATGCAATTACCTTATTTGCTAATCCAGTGTCCCCCTTTGGCAAGAGAAAGGTGTCCATTTTCAGGGGAATCCTATCACTTTTTTCTATCTGTAAGTAGAGAGCAGTATACTGTAGCTTCATTAGCGAAACAGCTTCCTTGCCTCTGCTGGATATACCCTGTCGTGTTTGATTATAGAGAGATCGCGGCCTTGAAAGTTTTTGCAGAATGGACAGGCGTGTACACGTGTCAGGGCTATGGCATGTATTTGTGGTCAAAGTCAAGCGTTCTCCTCCGTTTTCAGTCTTTGTGCTTAACCAGCTGCAGGCGGTGGCTTCATATTTAATGTACATGACATGAGTGGTATCGATCATCCCGTTTCATTCTGCGTAAGAAAGCGTGCGAGCGCTTTCCCAAAAATGTCAACCCATTCTTATTCCTGTAAAAATCACAAATCTCGGCGGGCTGATTGATTTAATGAATAAGGAATTTCCTGTGGGTTTTCGGTCAGTGCCTTGTTAATACGTGTGATGATTGCACTTTTGCTTTGAAAACAGTCCCTCATCAGCCATCTCATTGAATACCAAATGAATTTACTGGGCGGATTAGTATGCGTGTTTTGTGTGCGAGCATTTTGTTAGCTTTCCTTTGTTTAATTCCACTGGCGATCTGTTTCATCGCGGAAGTGACGGAGGGGAGGGGGGGAGAATGGTTGATGATAATTGATTTATGGAAATTCGTTCTATGCCGATGACATTTGTCAGGCTGTTATATCAATAGCAATACTGACAGCGACAATGACCATGCCAACGTCTGTGATAGATTCCCACAAATAATAAAAACGCGCGAAGAACGCGCCACACGCGGGGAGATTTGATTGTGCGCGTTTGCATTTGTCACTTCTCTGTAATTCACAGGGGGATCTTTGTCTTAAGACCCTAAAAAAAAAGGAGGGTGGGGGGGGGGATGATCGCAAAGTAAAGAGAGATTGACGTGCTTAAATGTACACACACGCGCAAGCATGCACACTCCTGCACACATCTGCTCGTCAGGAAGCCTGTTGGAAACTGTCACATGCCTGGCAGGTTCTGTAACTTGGGCAGATGGTACAGCACAATTAGGCCCGCCGAATCTCTCAATCAATCTCCCGCGTGCTCCGTGAGGAAACGGCTTCTCTGTTTCCGCTAAGCCAACGCGCTTGTCCACTCTGGATTCCTGTGCCTGGTTTGCAAATTGCCTTTATTCTCACATTTCTGTCACTTTGCTGTTCCTAAAAAAAAAAAGAAAAGAAACTGCTTTTACAGTTAATATTTTCCCTTGCTTCACTCATTTTCTGCGTGCTACAGTACGGTTTTATCCCAGACACTGTTCTTTTTCTAGCAACGTCTTCTCTTCATTCCTCTCACTTTGCACTACACTTCCCCCCTCTCCACCCCTTTCTGCCTTCTTTTTTGGCTTGTTTAACCACTGGCCTGAATGCAAGACTATACTGTAGACAATAGGCAAGCGCAAGTGTTTCATTCACACCCAATTACTGTGAAAGGTTTTTTTTTTTCCTGCCCAGAAATTCACCGAGGAGCACAATGAGAGTGTCACACAGGAACAAGATATCCCTGGCGTTTCGCGTTCTGTCCCATGTTCTACACACAAAAGGGGAGAAAAGTGATCCGGTGTATTCAACACCGGCGAGGGCCATTAGCCGGTTGCTGGTTAAATAAGGATAGCTCTAACCGAGGTGCTAACAGGAGACAGGAAACATCTGCTTCTCGAGCCGGGCCCTTGTTGGCCTTGAGGAGTCCGCCTTTGATCAGCGGCCCTCGCAACCAGCCTTCCTACAAGAGCTCGGATGAAACAGCCTCTCAGACACGCACCGAGTGTGCGCGGGAGAAGCACACCCACACCGAAGCAAAGGCAAGCGCGAAACACACGAGCAAACAAGTAGGGCTAACGGAGCAGACGCAGAGAAGCGGACAGATGCTTCATAGACGTCGAAATCAGAACATAATCTTAAAAAAAAAACATTTACCATTGAATCTTCAGTGTCGTTTCTGGTTTCTGGGCAGAGGAAAAACAAGAAAAACTTTCCCCAACTACTTTCTCTCTCCTGCGTGAAAAAATATGACATATCCACATTTCCAGCGGAAACAAGCCAAACACCTCACTCAACAGTGGGCCAGACGCCACCTTTGGACTGCCAATCCCGCTGTTGTATTTCCCCCACCTGTGACGGGAAGATGATTCACTAGGCCTGCCAGACTGCATCGGGGGACTGTGTGTACTGGGGCGTACTCACTGCCAGCACAGACAGAGGAGGAGGGGGAGAAAAAAAAACCAAAAAAAACACCACCTTCTGTACTGCACTGTGACCTGCGAACGCGGTTGATAAAATAATGTGGCCTGTGAGCAGATGTATCATACTCCACCTACTCGGGGTGTAACAATTCAACCAATTCGAATCAAGGCATTGGGCCAAATGATTATGGTATGGCAGACGGGAGCAAAACTACGGCGCATACACAGGGAGAATGTTAAAAATCGCAGCCGCCCCACATGAACACACACCAGCTGCGCCGGAAAAGCAATATGAGAATTATAGGTTAAATTGGATTTTTTATTTTTTTTTTTGAAAGGAGAGAGCATGTATATGCAATTTTTAGGCTCTATATTTTTAGCCCGTGGAACCCACGCTCCACCTGTGCTGCATTCCTCCCTGAATACACAAACAGTGCATAGACGGAGTTTTTTTTTTTTTGTTGTTGTTTTGACGATACAAATGGAACGCTAGATATAACCAGGCAACACAGATTTCACCAGGAATTTACAGGTGGGCTTTGCTCAAAACTCCCCGAGCAACATAAACAACAGGGTGTACGGCTGCAAAGCATTTTTCATTTTCTTTTACTTGCATCATCTACAGTCATAACTCAAATTTGATTTTTACCTTGACTTCAACGTCTGAAACAACCTGTGCGACGCGATGAATTGCGGCGATCGAGAAAGGCTTTCTCCACGCAGCAACTATATATATATATATATATATATATATATATATATATATATATATATAAATAAATAACGGCACCGCATTTCTTTCGGCAGGCTACTTGACAAATTGCTTAATAAAATTAAGGAACGGTGCTAAACAATCAGGCAAACCTGAGAGAATCATCAAATTATTAAATTACAGCAATCTAATTAACGCAAAGAAGGGAGAGAGCTAAGTTGGTTTGCAAAGGATTTCATTGGCACTCTGTAGGACTGCATTAATTCTAATCTGTGCTTAATACATTTCAGTCTATCTCTAACTGTATTATGCCATAGATCACATGACAAATAGGAATCCAATTAATCCAGCTGGAGAACGCAACCTCGTGCCCTTAAATCATTTTAAATGGATGAGAAAAAAAAAAGAGCGCTTTCATGTAGAAAAACTGGGATGAAATGGAGAAAAAAAAAATGCAGGTGTCTAATTATAAAGGCCACACAAGTTCAAAAGTCTTAATGAAATGACTTGTGCATGCGCCAAATGATTCTTTTTCAAGCTCTTGCACTTCGCCATTTCCAGGTGTTCATTATTCTAACCATGGAGAACATCCTGAGGGTCGTGCCATGTTCTAATTCCTAATTAACTGGCCAGAACAGAGATCATGGTCGGCAGTGACCCTGACCGGCGAACAGGACCAGTTGCGAGTCTCAGGGCATTACTCTTACTCAGGTGTGTAACCGCTTGTTCCCACTAAACCCTCCTCTAACATAGTTACTGTACTGTGTGTCATGGAATTGCCGGAACTGGGTCATGCTTTAAGAAAGACAAGCCAAAGCCCGCTGGAGGCTACGCGTTTTTAAAAGGCATAGCACAACTAGAGACACCTGTGGACTTTGGGGCTTATGGGTAATGACTGTTAAAGATCCCGCTAGGATTCTGTTTATTTTGTATGTGCCACCTATCTGTCAACCCGGGAATAAAAGAGAGTGGAGGAGGAGGGGGGGGGTTACAACAAATGAATAATTCCCGAGCTGATCTCCGCTAAAGCTGCGTACCTATCAGTGGCATGTTTTTACACGGTTTCTGAGATTAGTCATGTGTGCACTAGCACATACGTATCGGGGCATTACCAGCACTCGTAAGGAATACAAAAGCAGCACCAGCAGTGACTAAATGTCTGTGTTTGCTTTGGAGAGATCATGCATGCCCTCCGTGTTACAACACGGGCCACCTGCAGTCCGGGAAATAGGTTTCTGGGGGGGAATTAGAGGATTCTGATGAATGAACAAGACAGACATGAGTAACCCGGCCCAATATACTGCTTATCTACAAGCTTATGTTGCACAAAGGAGGCAGATAAGCTCAGACATGCCAGCAGAATGAAGGAATGGAGAAATGAGTGGAAATGAGGGAGGGGGGGCGGGCGGTGGGGGTGAAGAAAACGTACCCAGGTCAAGATCTACAGGAGTGCGGTCAGTTGCGACAGAGCATGGACGCTTTGAATCGCCGAAGAACAGTTAACCATTGACTAGAGGGACTAGTCAAGCTACATAGCACGGGATCCATGTCATTCGTGGTTATTCTGTTCCAGAGACCATGAAAACAAAGCATAAAGTCATTATTAAGGCCTCTGCCTGCCCCGGGGCAGTGAATGCAACACTAATCAATGAGAAAGAAAGTCATTGTGGTTGGTCTTAGAGGACAGGTGATATTATGTTTGTGTGTGTGTTGGTCTGTGTGTGCGCGTATGGATAAGATTATCCCGTCTATTAGGGTTCTCTTGTAGGTAGGTGGTCTGGATGGCAGCAGCAAGCATCGCGTTGCATTTATTAATTTGTGACGGTGAAGGAAGGGCACAAATATTCCACGGCCTTTGTTCCTCGGAGTTACTAATTATTCACTTTATTAGCTCTGACTCGAGCTTGTGTAACAGATTTAACCTTCCTATGTGACAGGCTTAGTTAGAGGGGCCGTGTGTAGACTTTTTTCTTTGATTATCGTTTATTATTTTAATGGCATACGGATATGTGTGTACAAAAAAAAAGGAGATAATCCCGACGAAACATGCTGCACACCGCACGTCATTTCAGCTAATTCATTCTTGGTGCACTGCCGTCCACCACAAAGCATTCTTTGACACCATCACTAAGAATTACAAGTCTAACGTCTTTCAAATACGACACAAAGAGGCTTCAAAACGTCTTATCAGCATGCAAGAAATGCGATCAACTAACAGAAAGTTATTCTGTGACACTTTATGACTACACATTTCCTGCTTTGAGCTCCTTTCTCTTAATATGTAGTTGTAAAGCTAATGGTCGGGTTTTGGACTGCCAGACAAAACAAAAACAGGCAATTTGCAGGCATCACCTCGGGTTTCTGGAAATTCGTTGACAGTTTCTACAGTGACTGTTTAAATAATCGCAGAAATAAATCTTGCCATATCTTACTTGGTCCAGAATCTGCCCAGCAACAGTCCTACATTTCCCAAAGACCACCGCAACCTTGACGTCTGTGCTGAAATCACTCGGCGACAAAAGAGACATTTTTCAGAGACAGGGAACTGAAACGGTTTTCCCCCCATTTCTGATCCGAGTTTGGGAAATGTCTGGGTAAAATGAAAAGCCGTGGTGAGTTCTGCTGCACAACCCTGCTCACGGAGCTCTTCACAATAAACCACAAGTGACAAAATTGAACTTCAGTTGTCAAGTACCATAATTCCATCCCTGGTGTATATTACGCAATCATCCACTGCGCCAGGAAACAAATCCCATTGACTTGATTCCTATTTAATTATTCTACTTGAAAATCCTTTCTGCTCTCTCTTTTCTCTGAACCTGAGGGGGGGGGGGGGGGGGGGGAGAAATTGCTTTACCCATTAAACAAAAATCTCTCCCTGTTCAAGGATTGCATTCCTTCCATCTTGTCAGATTCCATTCACGAGGACCTACCTTCCAGACTTATTTTATTTAAACCCGGGCAAATGTGGCACACAACACAATGGGGTTTCACTGAGGGTAAAATAATTGCCTAAATACGGTGTGACAGGGGAGGTTGATTCATTCGGGAGAAAGCGCTGCCTGTTGAGAAAAAGTGTTGACAGAGGAGCAAAAGACAGTAAAAATGGAAGGAGAAAGGATGAAGAGCGGCGCGGAGAGGGGCAGCGTGCCGTTTCCATCAAGCAAACAAAACACTACATATTTCTTTGAAAGACAAAGTGTTAAGTTAGGCTACTCTGCGCGCTGTCAATAGCGGCGTTCATCATAGGGCCAGCCACAGTCTATATATTGATTAAACCATCCATCACTTAAACTCTACAAGACATTATTTCTAATTAAAAAGTAAGTCATAAATTTCGGCTTTACTGCCAAGCTGCGGCTGTAAATAAAATTCGAGGGAGGGCGGAAACAGATTGCGGCCCCTGTCCGCGGTTTAGAGCCGCCGTAAAAAGGACAGACGGGTGAGATGGCACCTTTGGGATCCTCACATCCAGGCCGTCGGGGCTGACAGCAGGGAGGTGCTCTGCTTCATCCCGGATAAACAGATGCAAATCAATAATTTCTCCGGTTGTGTTTTTATAAGACAGGCGGCTCCCCCTCAGAGGTGCTGAAGGAGTCGGTCATGCATATGGAGAGCAAATATGTAGATGAATTTTTCATAAGCCGCTCGGGAATACGCGAACGGAACAGTGGTCGGTGTACTCGAAAATGATGTATAATTATAAGAGGTCATGAAAGTGTATGGAAGTGCTCCATCACAGAACCGGGTTAGCTGGTAACGCTGGCAGTGACAACAAGCCCCCGTTATCCATCTGGGTCTCCATTTTCCTCTGCTAGACAACAATTTTGCTGCCAAATATGCAGTTGCGGGACATTATTTAATGATCCCCGTTGATAAAGAGGCCACTAGTACACCTACACCGGCGCCAAAGCTCTGACGTTGGGTACGCAAACACGGAGCGCGCTCTCACAGCGGAGGACACTTCACGTTTGACAACTTCTGATTACCTCAGCGTGTGCGCCGCCGTAAGGAGGCGAACTCCCCTGACAGCCAGTTTGCGGACGTGTGTTGGTTATTTTTTTGACGGGCACATTTTTTGACTGATTTCGCAGGTGCTAGCCAAAGGGAGGGAGGAAACGGAGGGAAGAAAAGGCATGTCATAGGCTCCACAGCCTCCGCTGCCAACAAAAGAAAGCATGTGCAATCATTATTCATCTCTCTCCCTTTACCTCTCCTGGGCCGATTTCCTGTTCCCATACCTGCCAGGACGGGAGTAGCTCTGACCACACAAGCGCCTTCTGACTGCGGCTTGATAATGATGGAAAGGCTAGGGGAATCATATTTGGTTAGCTCATAGTCAGACAGGTTCGTTGGCAAAGTGAGGGGAAGTGGCCTTGGTCTTGGTGAGAGACAGAAAGAGAGAATCACCCTCCGGGGGGAAGCGAGAACTAATGAGTGAGCTAAAAAGGACAAGATGGAGTGATCCTCTATAAAAAGACCAGCAGTAATCTCTTCCTCTCCTCTCCCCTTAATGTCCTAAGAGATCTTGGCTCCTCCGTAAAGCCCACTGCCTCCGCACATCAAACAGAGCTGATTAGAGCTGCACACCTTGCCGGAGCTGAGGCTTTGGACAGGGTGCAGCCCAAGTTCAAGGGAGACTCTGTTACAAAAAACCCAGAAAGGGAGAAAAAAAAACTCTTCAAGTTGGCAGACATCTCTCTGGACTATATACATTTGAACAGCTTCCACTAAATCGGCACGTGACCGCAAAGGCCGACTTCCACTTCCCATAACTCTGTCCCGATGCCTCGGAGCTCAAATGACATCAGTGTCTTTCAAATCAGGGCCGGTGTGAGGCTTTGGATTCTGCTGTCATGTCAGATGATATCAGCGTAGCCCCAGAGGTGCGAGTGGCGCTTGAATCTAATCGTCATCAGCAGATCGTCCTGTTCGTTTACATTAGCATAAATGGTCACAGTGAGGAGGGCGGGCGGCAGCGGTGGCGGCGGGGGGGAGGACTGGCAGAAGATGATGGAGAGAGACCGCAGAGCTGCTGCCGTGTGAGTTCACTGTCAAGGGTGTTGTTGTATTAAGACACCCGAACTGTCAGGGCAGATATCAGGAGAGCAATCCGGCACACGACAAGACACTTCTGCGAACATCCCGGTAACCCCTTCTAATACCGAAATAGCTCCATCCAAATTTACCGGTCTCTCTGTTGGAACGAGAAGGGGGGGGGGCAACCACTGTGGAAGGGACTCTTACCTCTACCAATCAAGACAAGTGAGACATTCACCTTGCATAGCCCTGCGAGACTGAGGAGGTGGCTTGTGACAGGCAATAACGGTGTGAGTTTGCGTGGGCGAGAGACAGAACGGCAAGAGAGGAAAACCGCAAGTCGTTACAAAAGTCTATTTTTTCCGGCGTTAGAGGAAGAGCTCGGCAGTGCAAGTGACTTGTCGGGCGTGTGCTTTAAACAAAACAGGACATAACGCGCGTGTGATTACTGGAGGTTAAAGGAGCTGACGGGCAGAGGCAGATCCTGCGACATTTGTTTCCACCTGTTTCCGGCTAGGCTAAGCTAACCAGCTGTTTGCTGCCGCGTCGTCAGACATTGTTTCCGCCTCCTCATTTTTTCCCCAAACCTTCAACCTATTTGTTTATCCTCCGAAGTTTTAGATCAACTGTAGTTGAACTATTTCACAAAAATAAACTCTTAATATCAAACTTTCACAATATCACAACGTGCAGGATTTAAGAATGCACGAAGGCATGCGGACATTTTTTTTTTTTTTTTACCGTGACATCGGCTCCAACGAGGCATGAATATTGTTTTGGGAGAGGTCGACGGGGTGGACGTCAAACTCCACAACGGGGCGTGTGCATACGTGCACATTGCTCGCATGTATACACACGCGCCAGCTGCCATACACACACACACACACACACGCGTGCTGATAAAGCACGGCCACCACACGCAGATAAATATATCTCCTAAAGAACTCGACAACACTGAATAATTAAGGTTACAGCTGCTTAAATTCAGAACAAAAAAGGAAATTAATGTCTTAGCTGCATGCTGTATATATATATAAAAATAATAATACAACAATAATATAAAAATATACCTTTAATTTATTCAAATATAAGCAGCCATACACACATGGCCTAAATAACACTACTGCTTAAAAGGACATAAAAATGAATGTGAAGCAATTTTGTTTGAAGTTGCTCCGATAATTCAGAAAATTTGGCACACGAGCACGTTTTTTTGGACGATATTAAAGTACACGAGTGAAGATGAGATCACTAACTGACATTTTCATGCAACTGCAGGAGTGTTCCCACATGACCCCTCCGCCCATTGTGATAAAATGACCACAAACATGTCTGAGCAAATACATTACCGGAAGGTTGCCGTTGTCAAGACAACAGAAATTTGTGCAAGGGGGGTCAACAAATGTGTCATTATCAGCCATGCACTACATCAAGCAATGTGTGCCTTTTAAATAATTTGCTCATTTAGAGGGTTTTTTTTTTTTTTTTTTCCGAGGCTCGGCCCAGTATCCTTGAGCCAGGTTGCTTTGGTGCTGACCGTAGTTGCCCAAGTAACAGGACACAACAACAAAGACGTGCAAAGTCAACTATCTCTGGACAGGATTCAAATTCAAGAACACTGCTGACATCGGCCAAAAGGATTTCACTCCCTTCCCATTCAAATGACCTGTTTTGCATCTTTTTGAGAAGGCCGGGCAGGATCACACTATGAAAACAAATGGCAGGGCTTTAAGATAACAGAACCAAAACTTGGCCGGGCTAATGTCATCACAGGCCATTATGGTCAAGCTAACTTGAATGGCCGATGCTATGGGCGACCATGTTGGGTATGCAAAGCATTGTGGTGGCGTGCAAAGGTTCATACTCCCCCGACGCGACTGAAGAGATGTTTGGTCGTTGAACAGATTACTAGAGTTTCAAAAATTAAAGAGCTCTGCTGAATAACATCTTTTTCATCCAAACACCAGATGACGCTTGCTGCCCGACGGTCTAAGTTTTAGACTCCTAACAAAATATTGTGCTTGTAAATCAAGCAGGGTTTTTCTCACCAGCATCTCCCCAAAGTAGATGAGATATAATCCAAAGTGACCACAAATTAGGCCAAAGAAGGAGCATCAAATGAGGGTTGTAATTCCACATCGGGCTGCATTAGTATATTTATCGTCAACGCCAGCCGCACCTTTTAATTCGTTTGACATCTTTCAGCACTAATACAGTATCTGATTCCTGAGAAGCACCAGCACACGGTCACACAGCGTGACATCTGCAGGGAAAGCAGCGGGTTGCAGGGCAAGTTTGCTGAAATGTGTTTCTGCACAGGATCGAGAGCAAGGCCATTATGTCTGTACCAGACTTGCGCTTCCTATCGAAAAAGCACGAGCCAGCACCGCGCACAACTACCGCCCGCTGCTCTCAATGTTATTCAAATGACAGCACAATTCTATTTTCACCTTGCGACTAATGTGACCATCCCTCCCTGTGTCAGCAACATTTACTGTTGTTTCTTTTGTGCTGGATACGCTGGCGGACTTTGGAAATTAATTCCAGAAATGGGATTATCCCCGCGCGTACTTGTACTCGCTGGGATTGAGCTCAATAGTGTAGTCCCCCAGTTATTCTCCTTGGAAATCTCCCATCCCATCATGAAACCGCCACGTGGAGAACATCGGGCCCCTCGGGCCTTATCAAAAAAAAGGTGCTATGACACATTCTCACATTGTGCAAGCTTTTAAGGTGCGTTCTTGTTGGACATAATGGCATGAAATAACATAAAAAGATCAACGGGGGCTCAGGATGCAATGTAAACAATGTTCGCACAAAAAAAAAAAAAAAAATGCAGTGCCGCAGGGAAGCTGCTTGGAAAACAGAAAGGGAGGGGTGGCTGCACTGACTTAGGGGTTAGCTGGGTATGTTTGTCAGTGTGAGTGAGAGAGAGAGGGAAGTGGGTGGGGGGGTCACCAGGCAAACCTATCATCCACGGAGCCCACCAGTACACTCCAGAGGGCAAACAATCTCCCTAATTGAATTCAATCCAGGCTCACCACAGGAGGCACGGAGGCTGGTGGCTCCATTAAGTATGGAAGGGTTGGTGGAGGCGGCGGCGTGGGCGGCGGAGGGGTGCGTGTGCGTATTGACGGGACGAGGAGGTGGGGAGGGCTTTGGCTGGCATGACAAGTGAGCGAGGAAAGGGAAAGGAGATAAGTACAAGAAGCGGAGGAGGGGGGCAAAACGCAGGGCCGTGGAAGACAACGACGGCGGCAGGCGGTGAGAGGAGAAAGGGGCCCGGCGCGTGAAGGTTTTTTTTTTTCCCGGTTAAGGGGAGCAGGAGGAGGGCGGCGCGAGTAAGAGACTAGAGGCGAAGAGAAATGGAAGCCAGCTGCGCTTTTGCATGATTACAGCGAAAACATCATTTGCATCGGGGAACGAAATCCAAACACGCTCGGTCGATACGTATGGTTACCAGCCCTCCTTGTAGCTGGCGGCAGAAATTAAAGGCTTACCAGCGATGCCCCCGCAGATTTGCATATGAAGATGAGTACCCATCATGAATCATTTTCATAAACATCCTATTGCACACAAAGAACAAGCCCAATTGGCCCACATGAATGCTCTTCATTACTGTGCTGTGTTGTGTTTGCTGGAATATCTTGCGTATTCATGACATGTAATGACACCTTTTCAGCTCGGGACGCCGTCGGGGAATGGTGATAAAAACATACCTTGTGTGTGAGAAGAAGAAGAAGAAGGGCGATTCTTGAGCGTCTCCTCGCAAATCCCGTGTATATCACATCCCAGAAAATAAAACCATGTTCTGCCCTGTGACAAAACAAGAGAGGAGGAGAAGCAGGTTAGGAGAGCAGGATGGTCTTGCGTCAGTAATGTGGCAACGCTTACTATTTCAAAATAGGGCGACAGGGGACATAATTAAAAAAAAAAGTCCAGCAGCAGAAACTTTCAGTGTCTGCCAACACGACTTTAAGTCACTGTTAACTGACATGTGCACACCCAGGACAAAAATTACTTTTCAATGCCAGAAGTGAGTTGTCACAGTCGCATCACACGCAAACTCTAAATGTCGCTCTCTTCTGGGTCCGCCATCATTAAGTGGCATCTTCATACATTTTTCAGCTGTTGTCTGGATCCCACACTGGTGATAGAGCCGGGATTGCCGCTGTATGAAGTGCTATTCAGGTCACATCAGCTTTTAATGGCTGATTTATTAGGGCCCAACAGGGGCTTGGTGATGGGCTGCAGGACAAAGAGCCTGTTTTAAACTGCATTAACACTCCGCAGTAAATATCCCGTACGGCATTAGCATTTTGATGACTGCCTCCCCCAGTCACCTTTTGCGCCGTCTCGTTCCCCCCCCACCCCCCTCGCACACATTTTGCTCTCCTGCTCTGCCTTTTCGCCTTTGGATCAATCCATCTCTTGCGCTCGAGCCATCGCGTCACTCCGCTCGTTGCATTTTGGCGCCCATCGTGCTCGGTATAAACGTTAGCTGGGCTCATAGCACGGGTGAAGTGGCTGTATGTAATCACGGCCGAATTAATAAGCGACACTCAACAGTTCGGCGGAGCTACATTCAAATTGTATTCGCCGCAATTGAAAAGCGCGTTTCTTCTTCACCCTCAAAGCTGAAAAAACGTGTCACCTTATTGTGATGCAAGCTCTCTTTACATGATTTCTAATTAAATCTCACCTGCAATCACAAAAGTGATGAGTGCCAAAGCTCCTGTAATTGAGGTGTCTATAGCAGGTTACGGCTTTGAATAATAAGCCAAAATGAAAAAGGAATAATCAGTAGCACTGTGCTTATTATGCAAATGAATGAAGTAGAGATTGGATTACACAAAATTAAAAACTTCCGTTTTTTTGTTGTTTTCCTGAACCTATTTGGGGTGCCACATGTCAACATATCTTTAACGGCACTGGTGCTTTAAAAGTCATGAATTGAAAACGATGCCTCTAGTTTGTAGCCGTCGTCAGGTTTGACATTGAGCCGCGCGTGTGTGTGTTTACTGATCAAAAACACGCTGAGTAAAATGGTTCATTTTGTTCCCTAATTGTGTAGACATGCTGCAAAAGAAAGGACGCAAAAAAAAAAAAAAACTCAATTATATCGCCAAACGTCCAAATATCATCTGGGCACAATGGCTGACCGATCTTGGCTTGTAAACAAGTGCAGAGGACGTGCTGTATCAAATCTGCTGTTCATTATGTTTGATCAAATTTGAGACTTTGGCGGAGAAAGCAGATGCCATAGGTCAATTCAGCTGAACCGCTGAAGCTAGTTTGGTCAACAAAGCATCTGCCAGTCATTTAGTGGGCCCGTAAGTGCTTGGAAAAGAACACAATCACACCATATTGCAACAATCCCAAACCCGCAAACGGCTGCACAAAAGGACGGGCCGGGTTCACAGACAGGACAGAAAATAAAAATTATATTCCGAGACAATTTAATGGCTCGCAGTTTGCTTCAATCATCAGCTCGCACTGGATCCAGACCTGATTTACAGCAATTACAGCAATTGTAGGAATCTTTCATTTGTACATATTCTCCTCTTTTGAAACTCCCATCGAGTGCTCCTCTCACTGAGCAGAAACACTGTCAGAGTCCAATTCAAACCTGCTCTCTTCTAATCATCTGTGTTAAAAGCACGGGCAGTAGTTGAAGAACTGAAGCTTCCAAAAGATCTTCAAAGGGGTTTTGGACCAAAGAAATGTACACCAGGCAGTTCCAGGCACTGAAGGCAATCTTGTACCATTACTTCTAGGACGTTCATTCCAGAGATATGCAATTCTATTGAAGTGCTAGGCATGGATGACCCAATGTGACTCTGCGAGAGATAGCAGCATATTAATGCCAGGTTGCTCGTTAATGAAAGCATAACTTCGGGACTGGGTTTGTCACAAAGCTGGTATTTGGGCTCAATTTACTTAAAAAAAAAAAAAAAAAAAAGATTTAATTGCAATTTTTCTTGAACAATCTTGCAATTCATATTGCTTTCTGTCAAATAAAATAGAGGTCTGCATTTGCGGTATTAAACAAGATATGAGCGCGCCGAGAGTAATCGCAAACTTATCACGTCTGTGCGTGAATTAAATCACATGAAGTAATGGGGAAAAGGAAAAAGCGGTTTTCTGTCCAACTGCACAATTAAGCTCGCGTGTGTTAAGATTGGACAAGTGGAGTACTTCCAATCAAATACGTTAAAATGATCCAATCAGTCTAATCAAATAAACAAGCCTAATCAAAGAAATTCAGAAATAGCGGGCTAGTCGTGGTAATAAAACTGCGGGCAGTGGTTTCTCGGACAGGCAGCATCTCATGCTGCTCTGCAATGTGACTGCTGTGAATGTTAACATGCAGCTGAAGGCTCAAAGAATAGTAACCGAGTAGCTTCAAATCAATCAAGGGCAACATAAAAAGACTGCAACAACAATCTGTTATTTGAAGTCACACCTAAAAAAAAAAATGCAGAGCTAGTCACGATGTACATTTCTGAAACGGAGGTGAGAAACCCAAAGGAAAAGAAACTAACACAAAGACGAACACGTCTTTTTTTTTGTATCAAAACATCCTCGAAAAGGGTGCAAAAAAAAAGAAAGGAACTGTATTCATATTTAACAAAGGCTTGCTAGGATACCCTTTTGAGATGAAACTGACAGTGGGATTATGGTTTACATCATGTTATTAAGTTCTCACCGACTTCTGAGGATATTACGGAGAGCAGATGCAAATTATGTGAGAGAGTTTTGTTGGACTGCCAAGTAAGCCAGCCAGAATCACTTGATATCTGTAAGGGAATGATTGCTCGTTGCAGAAAATGCACAGGAGGGGTAGAAACTTTGTGGCATTAACAGACACACACACACACACACACACACACACACACACACACACACACACACACACACTCACACAAAATGTTCCATAGAAAAGGCATCTTTGGCCAGTTTCTTTGTCATGTTATCTACTGTACTCCTGGTTTTTTGCTCCCACAGGTGAGAGGAGTGCTTTCTGGATTGCAAAGTGATGAAACACAGGCCGACTGTGCTGCTTTCACTCCCATGAACTTCCACACAAATTTGATTTCACACCCCCAGAGTGATTCACTGTGGTACAGCGTCCACATCACTGTTAAATGTGCAATGGACCGTATTTATGACCACGCCCGACAGTAATGCTGGGCGGAACGAGGATTTCCAGCCACGAGGGACGCTGTTCCGTCATCTTTTGTAACGCTCATTTCATTAAAACTGAAGAAAGCGTTGAAACAGGGTGGAAAAAAGTTTGTGTGGGTTCACAACAATCCGCTGTACTGTAACAATCCTGAAGCTGAGCCGTATTTCCTTCAAAGCACACAACTAAATTAGTTGACCTCTCTGTCTCAGTTAGCTTACAGAGTCTCCCTTGGTGTTTGAATTCAAAAGATATTATAGCTGGCCAATTGTTGACTTGCTTTAATTCCTGTACCTTTAAAAAGGATATAAAGAACTTGAATGTGAGCACAATGGTATTTAATCTGAACAAGCACTTACAGACCCGAACGAAAGCTTAGAAAGCAATCAGAGGTTTTTTTTTGGTGAGCAAGTAAAAGGTGAGAACAAAAAGCAGCACAAGCATCAAGGCGACAAAGCTCTACTGAGGAGTGACCATGAGAAAGAGTAAGTACACCGTCAATCAAATCAAACACTTCATGCTGCTTTTCACATTAAAAGGAAGCGAACAACAAGACAGGAACCACAATGAACACGAACAATTCTATTTCTTTTTTTTTTTTTGGGGGATTGGCTGATCTCGCCGTCTGCTCTACTCTCCAACCCGTGTTAGCTTTGCAGCTGTTGGTTTCTTCACCCTCGGGCTTCATGCTGTTTCAAGGTAGACAACTAATCATGATGAATAATACCGGGGCATGGATTTGACCGACTGAAGAGAAAACAGGGCAGGACAAACAATACGCTTCCTGCCTCGAGGCGGGGGAAAAAAAAAAAAATGTTTCAGATTGTAGTTTCAGGGCCTTTCTTGAAACGTATTAGCCGCTCTAGCACCGGCTTATCGTTGTGTGTCAAAGCAAGAAAAAAAACAAAAACCTGCTATCAGGAGACAAAGGGACATAAAGAGAAAGCGCCGGACGCATGCGGCCGCTGTATGACTGATCCAAGTCGACAGCGTGTGGTGTGTCTCTATGAAAGCATTTACTGAGGCGCGGCACCGTGGCCCGCCGAAAGCTCATCAAAGAGTGGCTTATTTTATCAGCCAAGTGGAAAATGTGCTGAGAAAGAGTGGGAGAGGCAATAGTGAGGAAGTCAGCGAGAGTAACTAAGCTATTGTGCCCATCGCTGACCCAAACACCCGCGTTACAGTAGTCGCGGCTGCTCACAACAAAAGCCTTAATCGGCGGAGCAGGGCTTTAAATTAAATGACCCTGTGGTTGTGACACTGTAACTGACAAGCCAGTCTGTGCATGCCGAGGCCAAAGGCAAAGGAGATATGGCTAATGAACAGAAAATGTAATGAAATGCTGCCATATTTTACAAGTAGAGTCAGCCTTGAGTAACCTACATACTCCCGTGTGTGAAGAGTGCAGTGCGCACTGCTGGTACTTATTCGACGACTTGCAGCTATTTCATAGATTATACAGACTTTCAAATGAGCTGCTCGCAGAGACAGAAATAACCAGGCTTCATAAAGATTTAGTTTGTACCCTTAGGAAAAACTGCACTTCTAGTGTAACACGCCGTGACGTTCGCCGAATGTAACTATTACATCTCTCACGCGGCGAGGAGAAGTCTGCGCGTTTTAATCCCGGCGACGCCGAGAAAGGGCACGAAGCGGGGAAAAGGGAAAGGCAATTCGTCGCCGCGTCAAGGTGTGAAATACAAACAGGCCCTCCGCTCACGACTTGGAAGTTGGACAAATGACATTGCGACGCTATTATCAGGTAAGTAATCATAGCCAGTCGGGAAGGGAGGAAAACTCTACCAACTGAAGTCGATGGGCAGCATTTATAATGCATGGGCAGCATCCCTTACCCCCAAGGGTCACATTAAATTCAGGCAAGCTGATAACAATTGACTGAGGTTGCTGGCAACTGCGGGAAGATGATGTATACTTACACGTCTGCCTTCTCCTTCCTTAGTCTCACCCTAATTCTCTGCCTCAGAATCCACTCGTCTCGAGTCATGGCTTCCTTCTTCTTCTTCTCCCTTCATTTATCATTATCTTTATGTTTACCCCCTCAGTCCCTGTTTCTCTCTCAGAGGCTGTGACGGCATACCAATGAGACAGACAACACCGAACAATGCGGTCCTTCCCCCCTAAGACCTCCTCTTACACAGGCGCTAATTGGCCTTAATTGGAAAGGGATGAACCCTGCAATATGAGTGTGTAGGTTAATATGTACTGTATGCATGATTGTCTTCTTATTTGTGTCCATTTCTCTGTGTCAAGCAGACGGAAGCAGACGAACAACACGCACACACATCCTCAAGAATGACGCCTTCGGCTAAGGTGTTACGTGGCGCCTCCTTTTTTTTGAGTTTTTATTCCGGAGTGCATGCGAAGCTCACGTAGTTTGAATATTTATGTAAACACAATGTTTTTGTAGCCCCCGTGTCCTCGACTTGCCTATGTCATCACACGATCTCGCCGCCAATCCCAGCTCGGAGACGAAATCTTAAACAGGCCTCGAGTCTACGGCGCGCAATGCTAAACCCATGAAAATGTATCGTCAAAAGTAAGACGTCAAATGTCGTACATTCACACAGGACATTTTCCTCTCTCTCGGGGCCCGGCGCGCCGTTTACCTTAGCAGGGGAATATCATTATGATAATCATGCTTGTCATACATACATATTCCCACCACGATGACCAACCTTGCAGCGGAACATAAAAGTCAATAGAGGGGAAAATTGTATGGGTGACACTTGTGGGACTTGACACCATAGGTCCTTCGTGAGGGTGCACGTTATGTGCATGTTCAATCAGCCATTTAGCATTTTTCTGTGATGGTAATGCCCCGCGGAGAGGCGCGTTTGATCTGTGGCGGGTTACCGGCCAAGGCGGTGGAGAGTCGCTCAGAGAGACAAAGAGGACGCACTTGAGATTGAGAGCGCTGCAAGACATCAAAAAAAAGAGGATCGGCCTCAATGGGTCATGAGTTATATAGTGCTCTCGAAACGTGTCGCACCACTAAGAATAACGTCTTTTTGAAACCAGAGCTGAAAGTAATTGATTTGCATTGTTAATTAATCTAAATCAAGCAGCTGTTTAGTCTGTAAAACGTAAGAAAAGGCGTAGACTGCTTATTTTGAATGAAAAACTCAAGAGGATTTGGTTTAGATTGATATGAAAGAGACAGAGTACAGCTGAATTTTCACACTGGAGAAGCTGCAACCTGCAAATATTTGCCCTTTTTTTAAAAACATTAATTAAATTCAGGGCTACGACTAATTATTTTCTTTAATGCTTAATTATTTTCTTAAGTAACAGGTTGATTTTTGTCTATGAAATGAAATTAAATAATGAAAAAACGTCCATCATAATTCCCCTGTGCCCAAAACTACATCTTTAAACGTCTTGTTTTGCCCTGACCGAATATTCACTCCAGCTTTAATGAGAGGATTTGGGGCATTTTTCCATTAATTTTTTAATAACCTTCATTTTTTTTTTTTTTTGCTTCAGCTTTAAAATGATTTGATTATAACATTTTTTTTCCCAGTTGTTTCTGCAGCAATATAAACCGCACATATTTGCTACAGGGAGGGAAAGGACACTATGTCCCCCCGGTAGTTCTCCTCTCAACTCGAAAACAGAAAATCTGCAACTGATTGAAGCGGTGGATCGAGTTACAGGTAGTTTACGTCTAAATCCTGTTTCCATGTGCAAGCTTGTGCACCTCTACCAACCTTCTGCGCCCTTGCCCTCCCCACCCCGACAAATATGGAACTTGACCCTTTCTGAATTCTGAAGCCGACCTACACACTGAATATAACCTCAGAACCGGCGAGGCCGGTGAGGTGTGTTTCCAATAAAGTTAAGTCTTTGAGCATGCGAGGGTCTGCTTCAGAGTGCGAGACAGAACGTATGCAAGCTCTTGCGTTTATGTGAAATTCAATTGTGTGTGTCTCTTTGTATACATGTCTGTGTCTCTATAGATGTCTGAGTAACCATGTTTATTTGTTCGTATATGGCTGCTTTTAGGTGTGCTTGTATGGGTGCGCAAGGGTTCAATAACCATGTGTGCAGCAGGGGGGCTCTGGAGTGTCTCAGCAAACCAAGGCGCCAAGGACATGGCTTGACAGGTGTGTGTTGAGGACCTAGTGGTCTGCAGAGCAGCAGCGGGTAGCAGCACAATGTGCCCATTCAGGCCTGGAAGGAGACAACCGAGATATCGCAGGACCCCTGTGAGGAGAGGGGGGGGGTGGTCATCTGGGGGCATGTCAACCTTTCACTGTGACTACAAAGAAAGACATAACTATAACTGCACTGACACAGTAATAGGCTGCGCGACCCCATGCTGGGTAGCTGTCTACTGGTATGTGCCAGATTTAGGTTGTCCACATTTTCTACTGTAGATAGATTCAGTTAAAATACCGTTGACTATTCAGGACAAGAACTGGGTCTAATGCGGAACTATAGGTCTGACTAGGTGAATAGTTGAGAGTGGCAGTGACATTACATAGGCTAAGAGTGGAAATGCTTGAGACTTGTCAGAATAAATGATTGTGGAGTTATATACTGCACCCTATAATGTAGCACAGTCTGGTTTTCATATCATTTATCCCCAGTATGTGCCAAATCTGTCAGAGAAAAGCGAGCCACTGAAGGGTGAAGAAAATACTTTTCTGAACATCACTGAAAAGCAATTTCCACCAGCTATTCTGCAAAATCTAAAAATTCCAACAACCGGCTTGACTAATTTCCAATTTCATATCCATTCCCTATTTAGAAGAATGAACAAAGTGACCATTCAGGTGGTAAAGTTTTAGCATCTCTGAAATGAATAACCAGAGAGGGGGGGGGGGGCCTTAACTATTAAGCCATGCATGTGCAGTCACTGATGGTTATGGTTTCATATCTAGCCCAATGCATACCAATAAGCGCACGCACACATACTCAGACACTCAAAAGAAATCGCATGACAAATCACTGCGATACACGCGCTAATGGCAGGATGTGACAGAAATGGCCAATGTCTGAGAGAATTACATGGCTGTGTGGTCCATACGTCCTTAACGCACATCTGACGGGAGCTTTTAAAACACATACAATGCCACCAGCGCTGCCATCCATGCAGAAAATTGGACAGCCATCCTTCAGCTCTGACATAAATCTGCGGGCGTAGCAATACGCATTGGAGAGCAATATAGCACCGAACGAGTCTCCGCTGAAACCAAAAAAGTAATTGAATCGAGGATGAATATAGACAGGGCGGGATGAGAGTTGAAGGGAAAACATGTCGCATGAATTTGATGCTCTGCGAGAAAATGTTTTGGGGGAAATATGCAGGGAAGACGAGTCTGCTCAATCGGGATGAGCAATAAATTTTCACAGAAGAAATAAAACGGCTGAAAATAATAGTGAAATAATCCGGATATTCTAAAGGTTTGTCGTAGGGTCTGTGTTGTTGATGGTAAAGCAAGGAACCTTTGTGGTTGCTCGCTAACCCCAATACCATCCGTGCTCTTTATGTAAGAATTCCTCCTCTATGACATATCCAGCATGAGTAAGATAAACTTAACCTACATACGGTGCTGCCATATACTGCACAGGAGAGGTCTCTGCCTCAACAACCCCCGAGTCCCAAGGCTATCTGCCCACTAAATCACATTTGTAGAGTGCGCATTAAACACGTTGCCCCGAGGAGAGTAAAAGCTCAGCAAAGAATGAGAGGCATCTTTCTATCGCTGAAAACCGGCGCCACATTATTCCATGCTAGCGACCGATGCGATAGCATGCGGCAATCGACTGCTTTTAATGTTACAATATGCACTGAGGAGGTGCGTTCAATTCTTCTTGGCCGCGACAAAAGATAAGGGCCGTGTTCTCATCAGGTCGACCGCAATGACCAAATGTGATTAAACTGAGCAGGTGTGAAAAGAAACAGTGGCTAGACTTGCCAATGCATGGCAACGATCTAAGGAGACAATGTTTGTTTATGCTCACGATGGTAAGGAAAGGCTGTATAGAAACAGAGAAATAAAACACTTGAATGTTCCACAGTAGGTGCATTTTCTGGCAGTACAGAACAAGGTATGGATAACCTTTATGCTACGCTTTGCAGCACCCCTAAAGCCCTCCAAATCCCACCTCCGACATCAGACTGCCACCAGAAATGTTAAAGTTCTGAACAGGGATCTGACTGCTAGGCAAGGGAAGGGGGGGGGCAATGCTCAACTGAAAGGGAAGCCGCCTTGCTAATGAAAACCAAGATCTTTGAAGCTAGCATATTCTCAAGATTCTCCTGCCTGGCGCTGTCTAATTGGGCATGTTGTAAGTACAACAAGGGCAGAGTCGTCGCCACAACTGTCTAATTCAGCCTGGTATCCGCGGAATTACATCCCTATTAGACGATTCCACACCTCATGATTTACATCCAAAAGTAGGGTACATTTTTTGGAGAAAAGAGGAAAACTTGCTAGTCACAAACATGCAACTGACCTTTTTTTTTTAACTGTAATCAAGTGTGTTAGTTGCCTAACCCCAACCTTATCTTGACCACAATGAACCACAATGTATGCTATACCCATAATCTGTTCAAAATATTAGCCACATCATTGAAAAGTATTGTACTCTGTTGAGCAGTATTATACCTACATTGATGTCCTTGTTTGGCTATAGAGTTACATTAACCCTGCAGTGGTTTTCATTCAGTCCGCTGACTTGGGGACGTGGAGAAATAGCTTCTGAATCTGGTATCAGCTCCTCAAGCAGAGCGATCCCTCTGACCTTCATGCTTTTTACCTGTTATGGTTCGGCATGTTGTTTTTGTTAGGTCATCTAGGAATCAGGTAGGGGGAGTCAAATTTAATTTTAACTAGGCACAATAACTCATTCCAGCTATCCAGTGGAGGTAACACTATAGCGGGGCACCTAACGGCAAACCTTTCCACAAGTCTTAGAAACTATATATGGTGACAGTCAGTATATTTTCGGGTTTCGGTTACTTGGGTCATGTATAGGTCGGGAATGAGTGAAGTTCATAGGTCATGATATTGGTTCAGCATATTTTGCATGCCATTAAAATTGTATATGGGTAATGGGTACAAAAACAAACTGCCGGTGCATGGTAACAGACACAAGGAGACAGATGGCTGCCGGAGTGGGGTTTCTTATGCATGACGAATTGTCGCATCTGCTGGTGTGACTGTGCAAAGCACACGGTCAGAGGAAGTTCTCAAGAAAACAGGAGGAAGCGTCATCTCAAAACAAGAAAACAAAAGCCATGCTGTCATCTGTTTCCAAAGTAACTGATCTTTTTATAGTCCCGAGTCATCAGCAGTAGCAGAGTTGAGCAGGAATCCTGTCGGGACCTGAGGGCAATCAAGGTGGCAGTCACTCTCTCGATACCCAGGTGAGGTGACATTCTGCCAAATAAAGGCTTAAGATTACTGGAAACAGCACCTGAGATGGGCATAAATCCTTAGGGGAAACCTGGAGAAAGATCCATCCACAGGCCTTGCCACACCTTGTCATCCAAGTTACAAAAATCCACACCGAAGGGCTGGCCAAAGTTTGTCAGATGTCAAAACAGATCACAAAAACCATCAAAACTCTATCAAGGTAAAGTGCTCGTGTGGCCTCTTTCCAGACCTGTCTGAGTTCCTTTTCAATTCAATGGCATTTCCTAATTAGATTAGAAGGATGGTTTGATGTACATGCTCTCATTGTATTAAAAATAAAGCCATGCACGGCGCCCCCCCGCCCCTCCCCTTGTTTGCCTGCAGTGCAGCGATAGGGAAGGTTACAATTGTCTCTCCCTCTCCAGTATGTCCACAGATGCAGAGAAAAATCGATGCACAAAAAGCACTTCATTCCTGCTCAATTTCATCCTTTACAGCCAGTATAATTAAAAGTGGCTTCTGCGGACTTTACAATCCAAATTTCCCCATCAGCTGAAGGTGGCCTGCTCAAAGTCGCCCACGCTGAATTCTGGGGAAGAGGCTTCTCGTGGGGGGCTGTTACGGCATCAAGTACGCGGGACTTATGTTGATTGTATGGAAGGTCGGGTTATTGACAACTACTCTGTGGCAATTCACCGGATGAGCGTGTGCACTTTGTTTGCAGTGATAGACACTGCACAGCAGGAAACAGCCAAGACCGCATGGGGAAAAGTGGTGAAGGCACTTTTAATTTAAGATTTCAGTGGGTCATGTTTCATTACTGACTGATCACAATTACAATAAGATACAAACACTAAGAAGTTACAACGGCAGGAACTGGCACAAAAAAACAAAGCAAAAGCTTCTTTTAGACGAGCTGTTCGCTCGCCTTAATTTCCATTCCTACCAAGAGCAAGATGAAGAGTGTAATTCACTTTTACACACTCCTTTTCGTAAACCACAGCTCCCTGCACTGATAACACCGGCGGAGAGAGACAGAAATTAGCAAATTACCTGTGTGTCATGGCTGCATCCAAAGCCGCTGGACCAATTATTTCTGTTCTGCCGCAATTGTAAAGGCCTCTCCAGCTGTGTTTGACACAAAGCTGGCTTAGGGAGGCTTACTACTGACCAAAAACATAAACAAGATTACAGGAGCCTAACCTTTCACAGTGCTCACGAGCGACAGCAGAGACGGCGCTAAATAGACTTTTGGTCAGGAGACGCCGATAGAAGTGGGATGTCTCTCTACCGCTTTCGATAGCTCTTTGGAGAGAGACTGATAAGAAATTGTGGAACAAAGCAATCCTTGTTGTTCATACCAATCAATAATGGGCCGTTAATTAGTAGAGACTGTATAGCGCACACAATGAAGAGAAAGGCACAGAAGAATGCATTAAGAAGAAGAAATAGCAGCGCGGGGTGTAATGAAACGGGATTATAGCTTAACTCTAACATTCCACTGATGACTTCCAAGGCAATGAGTACACCTACCTTATTAATCATTATGGGCAGGAATTCCATAAAGGGTTGACCTCCGCTGACCTGAGTGAGCTCATTGTCTGGTGGCATGCTGCTGTTTCACATTTTCCATGTGGAACTACTAGCACGCTACTGTGTTAAGCTATTTGCTCGACGTCGGCCTGACTTTTAGCTACATTTATTATGTATGAGAGGGTAAAAGGGGTCCATGAGAAGATTATAAAAGCTTAACATTTTGATGAGATTAATCTAGCTATCAATCTTTGCGTGCATACAGTAGTGCACCAATTATTATGTGGCAGCCGATGAACAAATAGCATTTATACCTCTCTGTGACTGTATGTTCTGGGCTGCTTGAAAAAAAAATAGTAATGATAATTGGAAGCAGAATTATTCCCGCTCTATTCATAAGAAATGTATATCACCAGCATGTCAAGTGCACCAGCATGGTGCGGAAGTGGGGGATTGCAACTATCAATGCAGCCTCTGTCAGAAGATAGAGTATCACCGTGGAGAACGGGAAGAGAGTGGATGTCGGTTGCCTGGAGAGGACTATCTGACATCTCAACTCCCACTGTCTGTCATTCTGTCTTCCCCGTGATGTATGGATGTTATATGGCACCGTTCGCCCAGCAGAGCCAGTCGATACTACGATGCGGAGGAATGCCATAGCGAGACAATGGGAGACTGTGACCCTTGTTATGGAATGACAAAACTCCATGAGGGCGGAGGGAAAGAGAAAAGGGCCTTAAAAAAGGGGAGGAGGTGTTGTTTTTTTATTGCAATATAACAAGGTAAGCAGGCCTGTTGTAAATGATTAGACATTGTATCAATATCTTAACAAATGCTGGGGGAAAAAAAAAACTAGATTCATCTGTGGATTATATATTTTGGAGCAGTTTGGCTTCAACATTTCAATTTATTTATGAAATAGTAATAAACATATCAGACTTTAGGGATAGAATACTTGTTTCCATTGTTTCCACTCTTTTATTAAGACTCTTTTATTAAGAACATTTTTCAGGATGCACACAATGTCGTACAATCAGCCAGAAAACAAATTAATTCAAGAGTAGTACTTAAAAGCACTTACATTCCGTAAGGTAGCACCAAGTAGAAGCAATTCTAACCTTTGCCGTTGTAGTGGTACCCGATCTCAGTTTTTGACACAGCTTTTAACCCTAAAGCGCATTTCTACTTCGACAAAATCCTGAAAGGAACCGCGAAGAAAAGTCAGGATAATTTCCTCAACTGATCCCCCACGCGTTCCCTCTTAGCACCTCGATGTGTGTTTGCCATTAACTGGAGGCGAGGCTCTAAACAACAATTTTCAGCGTGCTGTATGAAAAGCTCGATCCAGCCCTTGAACCAAGGTGATGTCCCTGCGTAGGCAGACGAGAGGAATAGGCCCCCCGTTTTCTAGCTCGCCCGCGGGGGCTCTGTTCTCGCCTGCACGCCAGCGCCGTTATCTGCTGCTTATTATTTGGCTGAATGAGCTGGAGCGGGGCTCACGGGGCCCGCTTCTGACATAATGACTGATTACAGTCTTGTGGCTCCCCTCTAAGAAATCCCACAGTTGCCACCGTTGCGCCGTGGCGGCTCAGCATCACAGGCAAGACCACTGTATGAGCGGATGGCAAAGCGGTGGGGGAGGGGAGGGGGGGCTGGTCTTTTCCAGTGACAGCGTAACTGCTACCCAGTCCTCGAGCTGTCATGACTGACAGGGGTGCTGCTGGACACCTGGGTCATCAACCTACTTGTCATCAGGCGGCTTGTTAACGACTGCCTCCCCTCACTAACAGGCAGAAATGGGAATAGCACAAGATATTTCCAAGAAATGTGACGAAATAACGGTGCAGGCATTTTAATTCACCCTTGAATATTAAAGGAGCACATTTGTCACTTCTCCTCCCTGCAGGAAAACCGCAATACATACTAATGCATACAGACATTAAGCCCATTAGGAGTAACACGTTTCACGTGAACCATCCATAATGCGCAGCCTTATGAAGACACCATCCACCGCCGTACTCGCGAACGCGGGGTATACAGATGCACGCAGGTGTGACAGCAATCTGGAAACAGCACGGAGCGGGCTCTGTCAATAGCAACCGTTCCCAAACAACAAGAGAAGTCATTCTGTCAGCACTTTTCAAACGCCAGCTTTCAGGCAGTCAATTAAGTTCAAGGTGAGACAAAAATGTGTTGTCATTTAAACCGTTTTGCTCCACTGGGGCGGTGCATCAATTCAGTCATCTCCATTCCAGAGGTGACAAAGGGCTGGCAGGGAAGTTTATATTTGCCAGTGCATACACAGTTCTGCTGTCATTACACCAAGCTGAGATGAAGCAGGATAGCAGACGCACGAAGCGCCAGGATTTAAAATGCACCGCTCCTCCGAGCACAGGGTCTCAAACAAGGGACTATTCCTGAGGAGCCTGCTGGTCGAGGGAGTCGCCCCCCCCCCCCACACTCCCACACTACTAAATCCAATCCTATGCTATTGATTAAGAAAATCAATTTGGTCCAAGTCACAAGCACAGAGGGAGATGCTGAAATGCTGCAATACATTTTTGAAGTGGGATCGGATTCTGATCAACTTAACGCATACACCCTTGTTTAAAGGCATGATAGAAAATTCCTTCCCTTAATTAAGAAAAAGAGGAAGCGACCTCACCTGATAGACGCATAAATCTTTCTTTGCATATTTATCCACCCGTGTGAAAATACTTTAATTATCTGCTCGCAAATAAATTCTTCTACCCTCTCTAAATCTTATCAACTATGAATGGGGGAATGGTATTTTCATTTAAAAAGATTCTGCGGGATATTGTAATCAACATTTCTGCAAGGCATTCGTGCTTTTCATTCCATTATAATCACTTAGTTTCGAAGGATCAAAAGAGAAAAATGTGTTGGAATGGAATTTCTCTCCAAACACAATGGGAACACTGTTAAAGTTTCTGCAGTGTGCCGACTTGTTTTAAACAGGTATCCCGGGTGGAGGTGTGGGAGGTCAAGGCGTCACAGAGCTGTTTTTATGACTGGCAGTTTGCACGGGGTACTTTTATTTTGAAAATCCACCAGATTCCACCGGAGAAAGATCCACATTATGCACTTTGCAAAGAAAAAACAAGTTGTTATTTTAAACATCAGGCCCAGAATTTCAAAGACAACAGAGAGATGATCTAATCTTGGGCACATGTGTGAAAGGTGAGGAGCCTTTTCTGCCCAGAGGCCCATCATCTTATCATCTGTGCAAACTGAGGAGCTACAGTACTTGATGTCCTCCAAGAACTGTTATTAAAAGGCGCTGAAAAAGGTAGATTCTGCATCAACCCTCGTTCTAATCCAACTAATTTACAGGACAGTACATAAATTCAAGTGCTCATTTGGCATTACCAAAATTAAACTAGAAGATGAAGATCCAGTTTTTAAAGAACTGATTGTGCAAAGTTGCTCTGCGCAAATTTGCGCCCGATATTTGCAGATACAGCAGCCTGCGAACAAGGCGGCTATCTTCATTTCTCCTCGCCGGCCAATTAGTGGTCAGATCAGGAGGTCCCAGTGGTTTCGGGAGGCGTAAATACTAACCGTCATTTCCATTCATTTGTATGCGGCTGCAGGTGCACTACCTTATTATGTATTCAAGCCCAAACCTGCCTCCCAAACAGGCCATAAATTAACTTCTTTTAGAGCTTCGGTCTCAGAGAAGCATTGCATCTTTGTTTGAATCCTCTTCACTGGTCCAAAGTTCACGAGAGAGGAAAAAAAACCACAAAAAAAAACCCTCGGAACAAAGCAAAAGCCATCAATACTGTTGCAAAAAACTTGGTGTCATACTGTAAAATGCACATAGACAAATGTATCAGATTTTACAGAGTAGTAAAGAGGTTGATGTACTGCAGCTCCGTCAGGCTTTGTCAGTTTGATAGCTTTTGGGTACCTTTTAACACCACCGACAGGATCAGTAAGAGTGGCTCGGATTGCTTTAAATGCTAAGTTGACATTTTTGGGTCCATATCAGCACTCCGGCCGAGGATGTGTCTTTTTCACTCGTAGCCATTCATTTATCTTGGGCCGGTTCTGTCTTTAGCAGGGGGCCGGGGTTAACAGTGTCGTACAACAAACTGCTTTTTTGGAACGCAGGTATAATTTCTAAAAACATCGGCGGCGGTTTCACCAAGCAAGGGGGCAACCGATACGATCACGGATCGCTGTTCACTGGTCAGATGGCCCCTGGCCCCTAACCGCGAGCAACATTCTTCTAAGACTTATCGCTGCAATGCAACGATGACATCTCCATCTCCATTCATAAAATTAATGTATACCCGCATCTGCTAGTTAATGTGCGGCGCCCACATCCCCCTTGGCATGCGTCTACGCCTGCTTAAGTTGTTGAGTGTTAGAATGCAACTGCTAAAATGAGTTGATCCCCTTAGGGACAACTTAGCTACGTGTCAAGTTAAGGGTGGCTTGCAGAATATATATATATTTTTTTTTTTAAACCGCAACATGAAGAATTTTTTAAAGCACACTGTCACTGGTCATGCTAACGTCTACAATTGAGCTTGACAATGTACCAGCCTTGCGGGCCTTAATTAAAATTGAATGCCGTGCATAAATTTAAATGACATGGCTCCTTGAATTCAAAACACAGTCAAGGCTGAGTGTGTTCTATGAAAGTAACGGTAAGAAATGGCGTTTTAGCATCAACCGATTTCACAGTCCGCCTCGGATTTGACCCCGCTCGTGCACAACGTAACGTCCTGGCTTGTGTCCGCACTTTCCCCTGTTCATCATCACGATTACGAGTGAAAAAGGTATAGACAGTGAAATGTTTCCATGACCTCACCCTATCTGCAACCCACCACAGACTCTGACTGAAGTGATATAAAATCCCCTGCAAATCTGTTAGTGATTTAAAAGAGGCTTGTCAATACGCCGCACACCCTCTCTCTCTTATCCTAACTGCTTTTTGTGGCTGTAAACCAGGCACAGAGATGGAGCCTGGAATTAATTTGATAATCCCCCCACCATTTACCAGCATGGTAGCATGGCAAATAACAGGTGTACTGGTGGAGGGGGAAAAAAAAAAAGGTTGGGTTTACCAAACAGCGTTGGCGTTTCTGTTTTTGATTACGGATGGATAAAGCCCACTCACACCGTGTTATTAAAACTTTTCATGAGACATTTGGGCACTCATAAAACATTCTTGATACTCTGCGCTCTGATCCACACTCAAATTCTTACACAAATGTCAGGTATGCTGTATCTGTGGCAAAACATGCTTTTTGGAAAAGGACTCTATCTGCCATTTTACACTTCAAATGATGTCAGTCTCTCGGGGTCACCCTTCGCAGAGCCATCCAGAATCGGGAAGCTAATTGTCTGTTCTTTCCATCAAGCACCAGTTGAAGTCTCCATCTCGGCCGTAACCCCCATTTCCTGCAGGGGGGGTTGTGAAAGCTTATGTCAAAACCTTTGTGCCCAAGCTATTTACGAGACAGGACAGCTAAAGTGTTGAGAGGCGCAGACCTCAAGGACCTTTCCTCGGCCCGCGTGCTTCTCTCTTTTTTTATTTCCAGCTTTTGCTTTTCTTCTTTTGTGACATTCCTGCCAGAGAAAGGGCCTCAGCAGACCAACCTGTCTCACTGCTAACAGCATGATAACTCCGGTCTTTGGGCCTCACTGTGGCAATGGGGTGAGATTGAACCCATAAGAATGTGAATAGCTACAGAAGGTGGCCTGCCTCGTATTTTTTGGGGTGCACATAGCGTAGTTAGCCACTAAAGCTGCTTTCACTGCAGACAGTGCCACTTATTTAAAAGGAATCAGAGAAAAATAAAGAAATAAATCAGCCAGAAAACATAAAACATCACCCCCTTCCCCTGGAAACGTTTCTGTGATGCTTAACATGTCAGCATCCAGCCGCAGGGATAAACAATCATTCAACTGCAAAATAAGTTTTAAAAATCCATCATTTAGACAGCCTGTGCGGGGATTCAGGAAGCTCTTCTTCTGCGGCATCCTGATTTTCTAACTTGTCAAAAGAGTCGTATGCAGCGCTGCCTATGATGAGCAAGAAAAAAAAAAGAGAAGAAGGAGAAGAAATGTCTAATCTTTTAGGAGCAGTCATGTCATCTCGTGCAGGGAGATCGCAATTGAATGCTGGAGGCCTTGGCATTAATGTAGCAACACTGCTCCCAAACTCTGGACAACTGACTGCACACAGTGTGCGAGAATGCTACTGCAGTTTGTAAAAAATCAAGGTTGTGGCACTAAAGATTTCCATATCCATCTTCCAGTTTGAATCGGCAAGTTTAAGTTGCACGAGAGGGTAATCTGACCAAATCCAGGCACATCACACCGCCGCAGGAAACCGTGGCTGCAACTTTCTGCTCTAACTCAACAGTCTGCTCTTATTTCTTGACAACTGTAATCATTGGTCCAATCCAAAAGGTGGAATCTTCAAATGTCTTTTGTCTGTTGACTTTTAAGAGTCTGGGAATGATTTCAGACCCACAGGAAACATATGTCATTGAAATACTTTCACTGAAGCTAATGGGGAAAGGCTGCAAGAATTAAAGCCAGCAATGTTAGTGATTCCATTTATGAGGAAGGCTCCTGATTCGTAGCTATGGAGACAATCAACGGCAAGAAACTGTAATCAACACTTGTAAACTGTCAAAAACTGCCCAAAAAAGGAAGATCTTCGTCCTGCACACCTCGACTGAATCAATTTTTCTGTCTTTGATGAATAAAGCGATGTTAATGTACATGGGAGGCAGGAGGAACATAAGTAAATCACAACCAATCCACAGCCTGCGATCCCGGGAGAGATGACTGTGCATTCTGCGCGAGAAAAGATGAATCTAATATCTGAAAAACTATGTGCAGTACATGACCTCGAGCATTGTACTCAGCTGTACAGCGGCTTGCCAGATCACTACGGACAAAGCAGTTAGATAAAGACATACAGTGAAAAGACATCCATTGCCGTGCCACTTTTCAGGGTTGATTATCACCGGGGCATACAGTAGCTGTTAGCGCTGGTTTTAATTTGCCTACACAACAGGAGGGGTGGAGCATTAGGACAGTACAGGCCAGTACAGCCAAGTGTCTTCACAGTTTAAAGCTCAAGTATGTGCCTTTCATCTAAAAAGAATCCGATTCATGGCATGGCAAAAGATGTTGACAGTAGACAGGCGAACGTGTGTGTGTGTGCGTGACAGAATCTGGTTTCAAATACTACTCCTTGAAGAATGGTAATCCAAATTGATAGACGGGTAAAAGCCCTCACAGTACATAATACGAGCCACGAAGCTTTACCCCACATGAGCTAACCTAATGAAGAGAACTCTGGAATCGCATGTCTCCACTCCATACCACCACGACAAATTGAATTCCTCCTCGCTGATCGTGTCCAAAAAGGCAACAAAAAAAAAAATCAAAATCAAATCAAATATACGGAGCTGCCAAAGGAAGAGAAAATCACTGACTGAAAAAAAACTACACGACATCAGTAGGGTGAAAAAGGCAACATCACAGAGAGTGGAGGTTACTCCAGAGGAACAATACAAAGAGACCAAATGAAGAAAATGCAACGCTTCTCAGCGATGGCAGCAAATTAACCCATATTTGTGCAGAACGGGAAGAAATGTGTGCCAACACAAAGTGTTCGAAGGACACACGAAACAACACAACAAACATACAAGGGAATGAGTCACATGCAGGCAAAAGAAGCAGTGAGTAATTCTCTTAAAAAAGGGTCCTGATGAGTCCTCAATCAAAAGTGTTTTTGGTTTGTTTTTTAAATACTCGTGATAGATTAAAAAAAAACCAACATATTTTTCATTTCTGAGAGATTTAACTGGCATGGGGCGTTATGAAAACACTCATCTACAGAGGAGCGGCGTGCATCCTGCCAGCGTGCCGTTTCCATGTTCATCACCATCTCAATGTGATCCTGCACCCGAGATGACCAATTTAGTCGATGCGTCGCTCGGTGCCTCCTATCTCAGCGACAGCTTCGAGTCAAGCGAGGGGAGCAATTATTTCATTTTCATACGGTGCCATCCCATCAGGTATCACACCAGATGCCGGGTTCAACCGCTGTTACATTAAACACAGCCTAGATTATATTCCACAAGGAGCATTTAGCTGAATCCAAATGGAGGAGACACGCCGGAAACAAAGTGCATGCTGGCATAACCGTTTAGTCAGAAAGCATCAAATGTCCCCTTTAGTTTCCCCTCGAGGAGAAAGTCAAGGTTTGTGCTGCTGGTTGAAAAGGAGGGGAAAAAAAAAAGTGTGTATGTGTGTATCTGTGTGTGTAAGTGGCATTTGTGTGTGTGTCGTCTGCTTGAGGGCACTTCTACCAATGCAGATTATATGACAGATGGTACTGCAGTCCTGGCCGTAATGAAGGTAACTGTCAAATAAGGATACAACCAAAACACACGCACACACACAGATATTTTGGAAGTTAATCTCTGATCTGGTCAAAATCCTGGTTGGAAAAAAAAAAAGAAGCTGCTCATGAAAGCTTCTCAAAGTGCACAGCCGCCCATATTATTCAGGATAAAACTCAAACAGGGATCGAACCATGAATTGGAAATTGTGGAGTGATGGTGGTTGGGGGCGGTGGGGAGAACTTCAGATGCGATTCAAAGTGATAGGCTTAGTTACCTTTTCCACTTTGATTCTGATGTTGAAAGACAGTGTGCTGTCCTCACATCAAAGCGTTCGGCAGCGGCCGCCCCTCAACCCTGCACCTCTCTCAGACACAGGACAGCATGTCCGCCTCAGCATGGGCAACCATTCCCTCCTTTCCTGTATGTGCATCCAATTTTTATATGTGCTGTGCGGTGGATTTTGTTTTTGGAGCCGAGACAGATATTCTGCAAAATTTTTAAAGAAATGCAAATGAGCCGACTGACTGACTGAGGGGGGAGATATTCAGGGGTTTTTTTTTTAACACACCAAACGCCAACAACTTGCACATTTCATCCCTCACCCAAATTCACCCTTTCATGAAAAATGCAGATGCTCACACCACTGCGTCTATCCTCGCACATTTTGAACAACAAACAGCAAACGCAGGCCTGCCATGGATACACTTCTTCGTTCTGAGAGACACACTTTGTGCTTTTACGGTCAGCTTCTGTCTCAAGCTCGAGCCTACAGGCATCAGGGAGAAGAAGAAGAAGAAGAAGAAGAAGAAGAAGAAGAAGAAGAAGAAGAAGAAGAAGAAGAAGAAGAAGAAGGAAAAAAGAAACAGCAGATACATAATGCACAAACTTCATTCATGGGCATGCAACCGATATGCAACTTCTCTGCAAAGCCGTGTTTCCGCACACTGTTTGAGCACCTTCGCTACTCCACGACTCCCCGGACACACTGGATCATAACCGGTGATCTAACACGGCGGATTAATTAGTCCAACAGGAAATTGAAATTTTCATATTGGGCTATCGATGCGCCGCGCGTTGATCGGCGCCTGATTACACCTGAACGCGTCGATAGCGAGCCCGGTTAAAGTAATTAAGAGTGGGGTGCACGCCAAAGCCTGACATTACCGGAGCACATTCAAGCTTTCATTCACGGGCATTGCTATCGCCCGGGAGCTGCAGATCGCTGTGGATTTGCGCACAGACGGAGGGGTCGTCGTGCGCGTTCTGGAGGAGGAAAGTGACACTTACCGCTGTGGGTTTTTTTTTTTTTCTTTCAGAAACGCCTGGTGTGCAGGAGGTACAGCCCACGTCCTTCCATTCAAAGTATTAGCGATAATTTCTCTGTGAACTGTCTTTTTTTCGGGTACCGTCCTTACGCGCACCGTGCGTGCGTGCGTGTGTGTGTGTGTGTGAGGACTTGATGAAAGAGGTCGAAGGGAGAGAGAGACGAATCCAAATAGTTGACTCCAGTCGCTTCGTTCAATATCCTCGTTAAGAAAAAGAAGAAGGAGAAAAAACCAAACCAAAAATCGCCTCGCTTTGTATTAACGTGCCGTGCGTCCACAATCCCGAGTCCCGGTGATGCCGGGGGAGGTGGAGAGGAGGAGGGGGTGAGGAGGGGGGAGAGGGAGAGAGAAACAGCGGCTTCCCTCGCGTTGTATCCACGGTACTGTCCCCCCCAGTTTACATCCCTTTGTGGCACAAGGCGTCCTTCTGTGCTGCTGGTGCTGCTGGTGGTGGTGGGGGGGGTGCTACATCACGTCCCGTAAAAAGCTGGAACAAAAAAAAAAAGAGAAGGCGAAACGCCAGCAGCCCTCGCCACTCACGCACACAAACACACACAAGCACGCACGCACGCACGCACGCACGCACAACAACAACACACACAAAAAAAAGAGTATCCAGAAGAATTGGACAAGGAAGGTAAGGGTGGAGGAAATCTTGTGAGGAAAAGCTCCGCGGGGGTTTGGGGGTGGAAAAGAGTCTAAGTTGTTTGGTGTCCAAAAAAGACTGAGCTCTCCGCGACTATGACAAACCAATTGTGCGCACTGGCTGCGAGTAATTCTGTACGGAGACCGAGGGGGTTTGTGGAGCCAGTGAAAGGTGAGAGGAAAAACTCGGATGTGGATTGCCGCTCTCGCCGTATACTCGGGCTCCACCTAGCAGCGAGCAGGAGATAGCATGCTACAGAAGCAGAGCCTCTCTCCTACCTACAGTGCATCTTTTTTGCCTGGGGCTGGCAAGGAGACCCTATGTTATATTGCATTCTGTCTGTGCGCCTGCGACTGCAATATTTATGTGAAATCCACCCCCTCTGCGCCCAAAAGATTTCTTTTTTTTAAAAATGCAATAATAAGAACTGGCCATCGACAGGTCAATCAAGCAAATAGAGACTTTCAGTTGGAAACTGCCAAACACACTTTTTCCTGCAAGATATATATGTGTGCGTGTGTATTTTTGTCCTCAAAAAAGGAGTTCGTGGTGGGTTTTTTTTGGGATTTCATACAGATCAATTTGCTTGCAGGCTGCTGGAGCTCCGCGCTTTCATCCCGCCACGGCTGCCATCATTCCAGCTAGTCCTCCCTGACTGCATTTGCAGCTGGAAAACACCATTAAACATAAGTTAGAAAAAATAAAAAATGTATGGCTTCGCAGAAGAGGGCAGATAAATCTTCAATTACTCAAAACGCAGCACACACACACACACACACACACACACACACACAAACATCCAGATGACCTTTGAACGCTGCGCCAGCTGCACATCTTCCTGTTGGAGCCAGCCGGTGTTCAACCTCTCCATCATCCTATAGCCAATTCATCACTTTAATAATCCCAATTACAATCAAACAATAACAAGTAATCATCCAATCACTCACCCGGTGCTCCACTAATGAGCCCATGCGAACGCAGAACCTGGTGAAGCACTTTTTTTTTTTTTCTCACTTGTTCCCTGTCTGAGAAACACCTTGAACTCCTGAACGCCTGGATGAAAAATAACCGGCTGCCCGTGTTTGAAAAGATGCAGCGTTATCTCTCCCTGGCACTGCTTTTTCCGTGCGCCGGCCATCCTCCCCCTCTCCCCCCCCCCCGATGCAAATGGATTTCTCCAGGTAGAGCGCTGACCAAAGCTGCCTGCCATTACACTTGCATAAACCGGGTAGCTTCAAAGCGACGCCTTAAGTGCCGCGCAATATACCGCCGCCATCTCAACTACATAAAACATACAAGGAGTACAAAATAACAGCCTCCACATTTAGCAGCAACACGAGCTCTACACCAGTGGTAGAGACGCGGATGCCTACAGACTAATAGAACACTAGTCAGATTCGGATCGGTTCCTTTTTTATCTTCTGAATAACACACGCTCTTCGCCATTAAAGTATAAACAGCTTTGCGCGTCCTCCACTGAAATGGAAGAGCATTTCAAAAACATGGAAATGAAGGCAAGTGAGGCCCTACTATATCTGGTTTCATTGCAGAAGAAGACAGAAAATCATGAAAGCGATGTCCCCGAACTGCATGCATATATAGAAGTTTCCTCATTTTTACAACTGGGAAGCAAGGTGGGCTAAAATGAGCCAGGAATTAACGGCGTTTCTGTTCAATTCTGGTCATTTGGGAACTCTTCTTCAGAGTTGTGAAACAAAGAGAAAGCTCTGATCTGACAACGGCTTCATGACAATGAATAGCTAATCAGACATGTCAGATTTTATGCTTCGTAAACATCCCCCATCAGCACCATTAGAAAAACACCTTTTATTTTAATGCCGCCGCCCTGCCATTTACAGTAAGTGGATCAGCACTAGGATTTGTTCCTTGCTCCAAGAGATTTCTTCCTGTTAATTCGAAAGTGTCCTCCAGACAGAGATAACGTTACTGGCATCAGATGAAAACCTTTCAATTCAAATGAAGTATCCTTCCAGGAATTAAAGAAGAACAAAAAAATGACAGTCATTTTCAGAAGCCTCTTCTAAATTGCAAAATTAGAACGGTTCAGTTTTTGAGGTGAAGTGGTTTTTTTTTTTTCGTAAATCAGATTCAACGCCCACGCACGCACCCTCATCGTGATACAAACATCATCATTAAAATTCATATAATAAACAGAGAAACAGTGTTTCAGACCTATTCCATGGCAATTCCCTAAATTAGTTTCCATGAGTTGAACCTCTGATTCACAACCTTAAAGACGCTTGAATCAATATTCTTATAGAAAGTTGAACACAAAAGTACTATTATGTTAAGATATTTATCATCCAACTCTTACTCTAAGATCCGCCGAGCTTCGGAGAGTCTTTCAGCTCATGGTTTTGGTCGCCGTGCCCATGACTTTACTTTACTGCTTTGGTTCACTCTCACTGCTCTCGTCAACTGCTTTCTCAGCTGCAGCGGGCCGCTGTTTTCAGTGAAAAGGCTCCTAAAAAAAAAACAGCTGCATTCCACCTGTCCTTTACCAATCAGCCAAGAGACAAAGTTAGCAACTTGCTGGTGAACATATGGTGAAGCAGTAAAGAGCCAGATATATGCCTCAGGACTCAAAAAACAGAACTATTTGACTTGCACTCCACCAGTGGTCAGACACATGACTTATAATGAATAATGATGTGTATGACACAACTCATCAGGCCATTGCACCTTTAAAAATATCAATTGAATGAATAATTTCATAACACGTCCAATAATCCACCTTAATTGTCGAGCGGTTGATCACTTATATATCTTATCTATCCGTCTATAAAGTGGCACGTTGCATCACTTACAACAGTTTTGATCACACATTCAGAATTCAATTTAGTACACGGATCGCCAAAACAGAATGACTTGTGATGACCAGCTGCTGTTGAAGATGCAATATGCATACCGGGGCATTAAATACTGCATGTATTATTCACAAAGTTTTTATATTTTTGTATATTTGGTGTGTCCTTAGAGCAAATGCAGAAAAAAACAGAGCTGAAAAAACTTCATACATCAGGCTGAAAATAGTAGTAGTAGTTCCTTTTTTTAATGTTGTTTCTTTTTGTAATTGTATTTTAGGATGCCACCAGCTACCCACTGTGAAATGTTAATGAACACAGATATGCAGAGAGAAAGGTTGCGGGACTGTAAACAAACGCAGCTTCTGAGCCAAGTCATTTGTATAACGACAAACTCATTTCTATGTCTATCTCCCTGTAAACACCAACATTCCAGCTCTATGGCAATATGTATAATTGCGTGCAAAACATGCTAATGCTAAACTTCCAGCTGCCAACAATGGATTTGCTAAATGCAGAGAGTTAAGCACCTGAGACACAGTCATAATTGAACGCCATAAAGTGATGCACGGCACCATAAAACCTCTGTACAGCTACTCGCCGTGCTGTTGTAAGAAACTCCTGCCAAATATAAAGCTGTTCAGGAAAATTAAGGCTTACGGGTACAGTTGTTGTGCAAAGTGAATCCAATAATGTAGGAGGCCATTTTCCCTGTTTATCCATGCTAGCAAGCCTCAAAATTATCATATCCACAGTGCTGACACTTACATATGCAGCAGTGCTTAAAGTGCTCAGCCAACTAGACGCTCCACTTCAGTTGTTTGTGGGGAAGTTGTGCGGATTTGTGCACTTGGTTCAGGACGGTGGGCAGAAAAGTTGTAGCATACGGTCTCCTATACGACAGAATGGGGAACACGTTGGCTGCTTCAACAGGTGCTCCTTTGGTTAGCCATGAAAACTGCTTTGTCTGAGCGAGGCTATGTGACTTTAGAAGAAATGGATGGCACATTCTTCCTCTTGAGAATTAAAGTAGAACAATAAAACACACCCCAGCTGAGTTCAATATGTTTGCCACTATAGCATCAATCAATTGACATGATATAGCCAGCTATATAACTCAATTTGCTCACTTTGTGACTCTTATTTACTCATATATTTATTTGTTGTTGTTTAATTTTAGCAGTTTACTTAGCTGGGATCATAGTTTGGATTAAAAAATGGTTTGGTTAAGTACAGAAAACTATCATGGTTTAAAAGTAGAATGACTTGGTTATGGTTAGGGAAGGACATATCCAGGTAACTGGGAAATGAAATCAGCATCCACTGACAGAACCAAACAGATAACAGCCTCTGTGTTTACGTCACAGCTGTTCTTGACCCATCCATCCACTTTTAGCCCGCCTGAGAGGTTTCGTGACGCTAATAACGCCACGCCACTTTGTCTCTGTACCTGACAGACAAGAGTCATAATTCACAGTCAGATCAGGATAAATATACAGCGTTTTAGGCATTTGAACAAATGATAACTTTCTTTTTATAAGGACGGCCTCTGCTCAAAACAAAACAAATGACTAATGTCAAAAAGGAAAGCAACAAGAAGAGCAAGGCCTTACATTTTGAAGTTCTGAAGTTCCTAACCCTGAAACATCACCCTTTTGTTTTATTTGTTTGGTTTTAAAAAAAAGATTTTTAAAGATTTTTTGGGCTTTTGAACCTTTATTCTATAGTAGCAGCTAAAGAGTGGCAGGTAGGCGGGGAGAGAGGGGGGAAATGACATGGAGCAAACCATCGGTCGGATTTGAACCAATAACTGACGAGATCTGGCTCATGTCAACTGCCAAAATTTCCCAGAAGCCCCTTGCCCAGAATATGAATTGCATTACAGTAAGCAAGCAATCTATACAACATATCTCGCATTGTTAAACTTATTTTGTAGATGTCTCTTAACCTGTTGAATAGTTTGTATTTAGCTTTCAGTGCGTGCTGGCACGACTACCCACGGTGCAGTGGGCACAACATGCCTACCTACATCCAACATTACATCAGCTGCAATAAGGTTCACCAAGCAACACCTACATTTCTTGCACCCACTGCTGCCTTAATTCTTCAACGAGAGAAGGTTGTGGAACGCAAAAAACAATTCCAACACCTCGTATTTAAAGGTCCAGTGTAGAAGTTTTAGGTTTTTTCATTAGTGTATGAAAATAATGAGCCTTTTAAATCCACAGATGTCGCAGCTCCTCTTCCATGGAGCCGTGTTTAATAAACACGTGTTTGTCATGTTTCACAGCCTCTGCAGTTTCTCAGTTCAGGCTAGGAAGGAGAGGGTTTTAATCCACAGTTACACCTCTAGATGCCACTAAATCCTACGCACTGGCCCTTTAAGAAAGAAAGAAATTAATAATAAATTAATTAATAAAATTATCGTGAATGAATGATGTAGAATTTAGAGTCGTTTGACTGGCAGCTTACTCAAATGCTGATCGAGCAGCCCATACTGTCAAGATGCAATTAACATGCAAGCAGTCCAGCAGCCCTGTCATGACTGATTACATTTGTGTGCATGGGCATGTGGTGTATGTGTGTTTACGTGCCTCTTTTTTGGATCAAGGTGAAACTCTCTCTTTAAAATCTCATTCATATGATGACAAAGACATATTGGACACAGCCCTGATATAATTTTTTTAAATAATTTAATCGACGACAGCAATCCCCCCTATCAGAATATCGGCTGCTGGCCACTTCAAATTAATTTGTGTCCTAATGAATAGTGGTATAATGGTTTCGACACAAACTCAAAAAAATGGATGTATAATTCAATATTCTGAAATTAAAAGCTGGATCGATGACTCTCTCTCTCTCTCTCTCTCTCTCTCTCTCTCTCTCTCCTCTATTGGATGAGCGGGAGTGCGCCTGTGTGTCTGCAGCGAGAGAGTGTGGGAGCGAGGCAAGAAACACACACCTACTGTCATGTAGACAAAGGTTGAAGAAAAGATATTATAAGAGCTCTGCATTCTTTCTTTTTTTTGCAGACTTGGGTTAGCTTTGTGCAGTTGCACATAAACTGGTTGCAGTTAATAATATGGATGATGGCGATTCGTCTGGGTTTGCATGTGTGTTTATGTGTCGGCTACACCTAAATAGCATAACAATATGAGATCTGATGATAATAACAACATGCACCTACAGTGGAGCTGTGCGTTCCTGGAGATTCGGGTTTGACCTTTGCTGTGTTTAAAGCCCCACGTGACTGAAAAAAATCACTGCAGCACAAAAAAAAAACCCCAAAAAACAGAGCAGCACATACACACAGAGACACACCACAAAAGGAAAAGCTGAAGACTGGAGCTTTGTGCTAAAAAGAGACAACCTCAGCCCACATTGCAGTGTTTCAGAACAGTGTCTTGCTACTTGCACTTGAGTTTTTTTGCGCAACATGCAAAATTTGACCACTCCTCGAAACGTTTATTTATTTTGACGGTGCTATACTGCTTCTAGTCATGTTATTCAAAGGGATTCAAACAGACAGACAATCACAGACATCCTATTATTACTTACTTTATGGAGTAAGACGCTTACCTTGAAGCGTTGACCTGAAGTGTAGAGAAAGTGCCGTCACATGTGGAGGCAATCAGGAACAGTCTAAACAGGAATGAGCAGGAACACAACAATTGAATTGTAGCTTGAAAATAAGTCAATTAAACTAGAACTTGGCTTGGTTTTGTTATATATTTTGGGTATGCTAGTCGCTGGTGTTTGTGCATTTTAAGGAGGTGAAAGTGGGAGCTTAGAATAAAGATGGGAAGTAACACGGGACTCACACCGGGCGTAACGGCAGCGTCATGGCAGAGCCACGGTTCAGCTCCGTCCTCTGCCCGGCGTCAACTCACACCGGGCGCGAACGGCAGCGTTACGGCTGCGTAGCGAACTAGCCGTATTCACGCGAGATCACGAGATCACGCGAGCATCCCGAACATACGCGAGTCCCCGCGATAAACTGTGTATAAAAGAAACAACAACAACAAACAGCTAACTTTGCTTCTCCGACGTGGGAGAGATAATTGTGTCATAAATTATTGTGTGTTGTTCCACTTCAACAATTAGTCTCTCGTTGTTCATGTTGAGACTCTTTGATTGACAGCTGACCTGGTGCCACCGGTCTTAACGTAATGTGGAGGTGAAGCTGTGACAGGCGATATGAACTGCATATTGTGTTTTATTTTGAAAGGGGGCGGAAGTGTATTACGCTGATTCTGTGTCAGATTTCCTGTCTGGTGCTATCTGCTCTGACGCGACGCAGCCGTAACGCGCCGCTGACGTCCCCGGTGTGAGTTAGGCTTTATTGTCTCCCGGCTCCAAACATTACGTACAGTGATTAGAATGGTATTAAAATTGTATGTATTCTAACACACACTTGGAAAGTAAGCATATAAAACAAGCACATTCCATATTATATATCCCATACTGTTGAAGTCCTTGTTTAACTATAGCTTAGCACTACCTTTAGTTTGTTACAAAGCTAAACATCTCATATACAACCGTATTTCAATTTATTGGCAAAGTTCTGTGCTGAATATCTGTGGCTAACTATGACTTTCTAGCAACAGAAGCCAAAAAAGCTAAAAAACAATTAGCTGTAAGCTTACATGTCCAGAATTATCACAAACAACAGAACTAAGCTAGGTACTCGCTAGTTTCTGTTGAAAACACAGGAGTGTTCAGCAGTTGAACAACCTGATATTCACCTCAGGTGTTGAAGCCCAAAACCGACCAAGTAGAAGATGGAATTTTGAACTTAATTTAGCCAGTTGACCAGAAACGTGACACCAAGTAACTTCGTGTATCTTCGTGTACCTTTTTCACAGCAGTCATGTTGACATGACCTAGTGGGGTCAACGCAGGTGTTACCAATGACACTAATTAAGGTTCAGTTCCATTTAGTGCAGTGGAGCCTTTCCAGTGAGCGCCAACACGCACCACAGCAGCAACCTGACTCTGTTTGACCTGAATGGAACACTACGTTAATTGGTATCACTGGAAACACCTGAGGTGACCTTACTTTTTTATGTTAAAATGGCTGCCGTGAAAAATGTCTATAGTGAACTGATGAAATAGTGTACAATAACGAGTGAAATGTTTGTTTTTTTTCTGCTTCATCAACTCTCTGACACACTCAACAAAAGAGGAACATGTTCAAACTGTTTACTGCAGCGCCGTGGTATATGTAAGCATTCATTTAGTGCCGTCATAAACTCTTAATTTAATTGTCTCGAAACTATATGGAGAACAGTACACGCAGGTGGCCATGTGCATCACGACATGGTAGATCAGTCAACAGACAGTTTTCGCGGGGATTCTTTTTTCCACCCTGTCACACATGCAGCATGGCCGTCGCTTCCTGAGCAATTAAAGACATTCCCACAAACAACGCCACATTATTTATCATCATGACAGGCATCCACAACGCCTCTTTACTTTAAAGTTTGCTGTGAAATTGTTGACAATAAAAGTTGAAATGGACCAGATTCAAACTTTACACAAGTCATATTACATTAGTATAACTTTGGCAAAAAAAAAAAGTCTGGAAAATATTCAAATGCCTGTAGCCACAAGCACCCTGAATAATTACCAGAAAAATAACTTGTGTATTTCTTGGATGCAAGACAGGATTGCCATGCTGTCAATTCAGAAAGAGAATTAGAGAAACATGTAATTAAACACAAAAACCTAACATTTATTCCTACCACTGTGTAAAAGTATGATGAAATAGTGCTTGATTCAGAAGGGAAACTGTATTACAGGCTAACCTAACAATGTAAAGACCATTAAAAGAAAAACAGAAGCAGCTGACGCCCCATTTATCATCTTCTCTCAAGAGGACTATGTTACTGCACATATGCTCTCGTATGCAGCCTATTAGCCATGTGAAACACAAAGCTCGGTACAACTAAACGCGGACGGCTGAAGTAGCACGTTTACAGACTTTCATGTTCCCCTCTGTGAATTGTAATATCACCTCACACCATCATGGAAACACGCTATCCAAAAAAAAAAAAGTAAATTTGCATGTTAGCATTGTCGCTGTGAGCATATTAGCATGCTTACATTAGCAGTTAGCTCAAAACACTGTAGCTTGCCTACGTACAAGCTAACAGAGCTGCTAGCATGGCTTTGGACTTTCTTGCTTGCTTGCTCACTCTGCTTTTTATATAATAATCCACATGATTATGATCAGAGACGTTTCATACTATACATGCGGCTGCATAGGGCCCCCAAACTGCAAGTTCAGCCTCATATTATATTACATATATGGAGAGTTGTAGCCAGGCAAACCCCCTCATGTGCTGTGTGGAACATGTGTTTGTGGGGTAATCAGGTCAAAATCACCTTTGGGCTGGGCTGTCATGTAGGAAGTGACTTCTGCCGACAGGTATGACGGGATGATTGACAGCCGCCCACCATTCACTGAAGTGAGAGAATAACAATAGGCACCGTAAACAACCGCATCAAAACGGACATGGATCGTCATCCAGTGTGTGTCTTATCTCAAGGATAGACCTGTTCTACTATTTCATAAATCAAATCAATTATGATTATTGCTATTATATGATTATTATTTTCTGCTCTATTGTAATTTTTTAAGTAGTTTACTACAAAATCTCCCTCTATCATATGGTGCTCATTCACCTTCATTTTTATTACTTTAACGAGTATAATGTGGAGATAAACACAGAAAAAGCATAAAAAAACATGGACATGGACCTGAAAATAAAGTATTCAAATGCGTTGATGTTAAAAGTCGATTCCACTTCCACCTACCGTGTTCTAAGAAAAAGAAGAGCAATTTTGGAAACTATAGAGTATCCATTTAGAAGCATATTGAATATTTCTTTGGTCGCTGGAGAGAAGAGTCTTTGAGGAACCAGAGTATGTCTTCAAAACATCAGTAATTGTAGTTTAATTGACCTTTAGTGTTTTATCCTTGAATAAAACAGCCATAGGATCAATAGTCTCACAAACTGCTGCTTTTTTTAAAATGAAAACTGACTTTTCCTTCCTGCTTGCATTTATTTAAAGAATAAGTGGACACTCATTCATCATTTTATTCCTGCCCCTTTTGAAACGCAGCTATTACCCTCACTGTTGCTCACCTCACCTGTTGCGACTCTGTTGGGTGCGTTCAGAAGCCAGTGACTTTGCGGGACACTCGAGAGCACGACAAAAATGAAACCAAGAGCGGTCCACACTGTTGAATATTAGCTTTAGGGCCTTCAATTCCGATGTCAGTTATACCGGGGTCAGATATTCTGAGAGCATGGGTCGGTTAACTGCTCTCAGAGCTCTTTCAAGTGATGCAGGTTGTAATTTCCTCAGAGTGTAATGTTACAGAAATTTGAAAAGGAGACGGAGGCAATAAAATAAGCAGGCAAGCAATCGCACAGTTGCCAGCTCTCATGCACTGACTGCAGTTGACCATAATCACATTTACTCATATAGCTTGAGGAGCGGATATGTCTATATCTTTCATTGTATAGGCTATGGGGCTCTTAAATTATTTGATTTATTAACTATAGAAATTCTTCACAAATAAGGGAAATATAGATTCTAGAAGGCCTTTGCACATTTGTTTCCAGGATTGTTGTGTAGCAAAGCATTGCAGCCAGGCAGCCCAGCATCTGGGCTAAATATAAGAGAGAGTTATCATAGGATGTGCACCAGTGTTTGGTTTACTTGTGTCTGGATTGGCATGACATTTAGTGTACACATGACTCCTCCAAAGAGTACGTATTTTTGATGACCCTATGACTTCCCTTCTAACAGTATCCCCACCTAATGCATTCAAACTTCCTCCCCAAAGTCTCCAAAATCTCTAAAAGTTGCTGCTAAATTGGTATTGGGTTTCATCCGCACATTCGGCTCCCCAACAGAAATACACCCATTGATCAGCTATGACCCATGTGACCTTTGCTTTCCAATGCCATCAAGACGAATGTTAAATTTTCTGAAGGTATACTGACAAAAAGCTGCTAAACCTTTTAGTTGTTGATTTTTTTTCTTTTTGGTTGTATGCCATTTATTGCCATTGACCCACGCCAGTAAAAGCAGACCTGTAAATTGATGCATTGTGCAATAAGATCCTTTCAATAAAAGCAGGAAACTACGACTACTTTGATGAATTATCATTTCATTATTCTCTCGCCGGCCCTGCAGCATGAAAAATACTATCATGATGTCTGATTCTCTCCGTAAACCCGTTTACATCATTTGGGATGTTAACAGCTTCAAAGGCTATTTGAATGTTGATGGATTTATTGGCAATAAATCAAGACAGGCGGATGATGCCAGCGTTCTATCTGCCAAAATGGCTCAGTCATTGAATTTGTGATTCCTTCAGGGCATCTCTATTACACCTAGCCGGTATCCAATAAAGGATGATATCTGAAAAAGAAGTTCCTCTAAAGAAAATGTGTGGTTTTCACACGGTGATGTCATCTTTATAGGAACTTTATAGGTTGTCATTTTACCTCTAAATCACAGTGACCTTGAATAACAACTTCTGTTAATCTCCACGCTAAGCCGCAATCAAGCAGTGCGAGCTGCGTGAAGGTAAGCGGCGCAAAGCACTGTATGGCAGCTATCTATGGAGCCCTCCCACAGCATACATGTTGACCTGTCGACCACAGGTGTTTCTAACCGCATCAATCATGCCAGCATGCCATTTAGGGTGCGCCATGCTTTCCTTAATGAGGCAGGGCTTCGTTAATGTCGTCAGCTACTTTAGTTTTTAAAGATGTTGAGCTGGTCCATTTCCAGGGGATAAAATTCATGGGAAAACAAAATGAAACCTTCAGCGAGAGTTCGAAACGCCGAAGATTTAAACCCAGTTACCACAGATCATGTCACTAAGTAGTCTCTCGCAGCGACTGCCGCCAAGGGCTTGTGATCGGCAGGTATAAAAATACAAAATGCTGAAGCTGCCTAGCGCTGAGCCGGAGATTTTTTTTCCCCTCCCTTCCTTTTCTTTCTTGTTTCAATCTCTTGTCTTTTTCAGAGTTTGGCTGACTCAGACCTCCCACATAAAAGAGGCTTATTGTCAAAGTAAGATGGGAGTTATTGGGTGGATAAGAGGGCGGTGGAAGTAAAGATATAAACGGCGAAGGGATTTAGTTCGTATCAGCTCTCTGAAAGCAGCTCGTATCCCTTCCTCGCCATTGTTGAAATGACTTCTCGCAAAGTGACCCGGCTCCTTCCTGCTCTCCCCCTTGAGACTTGATCCATAAAAAAAAGTGAAAGTTCTTGAAGTTGGTCGCGCTCGGGGTTGAGGGAGGCAGATCAGCATCTCGGCTGCATCTACCTCACCGCCTTTACAGTGGAGGGACAGCGCAAATATAATCAGAGTATTGCTATCTGGTGCTGTTAGATCTGAGACACGAGTTAACGGGCAACAGCTTCTACCCCAGTTGGCATTTGATACGTTTCATTTCGAGTAACAGCTCATATCAAATTTGTTAATTGCCTCCTGAAATGGAGTGTATAATCCCGTAAACAAGGACACAGGCAGAGAATTCTGGTTTTATCAGCATGCTGTGTCCTTTTCCAAGGTGCCTCTCGGGTTTGACGAAAATACTTTACTTTCCGCTTGTAATCAGAATCAAATGACACATTTCTTACTGGATGCCTGTTAGTGGAATCATGGAGATGTACTAATAATATCTTACATATACAATGTGTGTGTGCATGTCAGCTTATCTATGTTTTATCAGCACACAGTTCTTGCTTGACCAATGCGCCTGATTCACCACAAAATTCGAATGACTAAAAAAGAAAACGCTGATAAAAACTGAATCATAACGCAAGTTTGTGTCAGCTCTGCCGAGAATAAATCCCCTGCAGCAATATGTTTGTAATAGGCCTGCATTAAGAATTCAGGTCTGGTTTCTCTCTTATTTGTTCTACAGTGACTCCAATATGTCTAAAGAGAATGACAGCAGTATTATTCTTCTTTTGTAGTATATTTTAGATACGGAGCTCAGCTTTTTTTCTCTTTCTCTCTCTCTCTCTTTCCTCAGGGGCATAGGAACAGCGTGCACCTGTGACACTTGTGGGTCATTCTCAGGCCAGGTGTCCTCGGATGTTGTCACTTCAAGGACTTAATTCAGCTGCCTCAGACCAAATAGCATGATTCTGAGAGTTTTGTCTCACAGACCCATGTGTTAATAAGTAACTTTTAAAAAATATAATTCATCATTGTTTGGCCTTTGAAAACCATGTGAATGATTTTCCACTGTCCAGGTTAAAATATTGCGCCATAGGCAAGGCTGAGTTAACACAATATGGGGCTGCGGAGGGGAAAAAAATGAGCTGTTAGGCCCCTGTTGACCCCCTGTTTCTCTTGCTATTTGTTCATTGTGTATGTACAATGTCACCTTTAAATACCCCTAAAGTGCACACTGCTGACTATAATATTTCATCTAGAGACGCACTAAACCAGTTAGTAATTGCAAAGAAGCTTTCTGTATTCCGGGTACTTTTTGGTGCATATTCCAAGAGTGACCAAACCGGTTCACCCCGTGGTAAATATAACATGATGGAGCGGCCTGAAGGGCGAAAACATGATGCAGTGCCATATTCACTTCAAAGCTTGTCTCTGGAAAAAAAAAACCACAGAGGTCACCCTCATTTACAACGATGTAGATTTAGTCTGCCCTACATGCTAGAAAAGATCTGAAACTGTTTCCGCAATACAGTAAATGCATCGCTCAGACAGCCTGAGGTCTGCCACTGGGCCCCGGGCACCTGGGGCCAAATCTTTAGCCTTGGTGATGAGTATAAAAGATAGATGTTTATATGTTAGTTTAGTGCATGGATGTCCCTGAGCTTACTTCATTTTATTTGCTTCTTTTTGCAATGTCATGCTTGGACTTAAACTGGACTTTACAGACTAAAAGACCCTGAAATGCACGAGGGAGATCGGTAACAGAAATAAAGGCAGCCCTCGGTGAGATTTATCACCTGTCTGCACTAAAAGACGCAATGATGGCATGATAAAAGTCAACCGAAGAAGCTGCAAATCCACATTTTTGTACTTGTAAGTTCAAGGCTTCCAGTTTTGAGACAGGAACTCTCAAACACAAACCACAGTGTGCTTTCTCCTTGAGCATGCACACACACACACATTTTGGGACATTTTAGGACACGGCCCCGGAGCTGAGAGCCCAGGCCTAGGTGTTAAGGGCAACCAGCAAGGGGCGCTTCAGCCCCAGCATAACTCTCGGTGCCGCTATCGCTGAAAATGTCCATAGAGGATCGGGTTTCACTACGCCCCATCTTTAAGCCCCAGTCAGTGCGCCGTTAGCCGCAGGACAACAGAGGATAGGATAGGACGCTGGCCGCCGGGAAGGTAAAGCCTCCATACTCATGTAAGTGGCTATTTTCTGACAAGTTTCACTCGTGTAAAATGTTCCCAAAGATTTGGGGAAATAATGCTAACTTCAGCTTTTTTAAAATTATTACTATTATGTGTTGCAAGAGTCGCCTTTGTTCGCCATATTATCGCTAATGAGAGGAAAATACGCCTGCTGTCGAGGTGGGTCACTAAGCAAGAAAAGCGGGTTTTTAAATCCGCTTTAAGCGTCTCTTTTCGACTATAAACAGTGTAATGTTGACCGTAAATAACCACCGTGGGTGTTTTTTTAAAGCTCCTAACCAGCGATACGAGCTAACTTGTTCGCCGCCTCCTTCTTCTCGGAAGCCTGTTGCTCTTTAGCTCCATGGATGAGATGGAGGAGGAGGAGGTGGAGGAGGAGGAGTTGAGAAAAGCGGATTGTCCCAAGTGCTTTGGCGACTTTATTCAAAATAAAAAAATTTTAACACATCGACAAGACACACGTCTATTGTAGCAGACGCTTTAATACGACAAACATGTATGTCCGACCGACATTTTCCTCCATCCCGCAGAGGAACCGACAACCTGTTGTCATTGGCTATTTTGCGGTCGTGCGGCAAAGCTCACACGCATGACGGCACCGGCGAGTATTTTCGGAGGCAGATGCCACCTTTAAGCTGCCGTGTTTCAAATCCACCGTGCAACGCCAGCTAATGACTTCTTTCTGGCCTTCGGTGAACCGTCACAAGCCTCCGTATGTGTATGCGCCGACCCGAAGGGGTGAATCACCTCTGCTGCTGCGGCTGCTGCTAAGAACAAGAACTGTGCATTGTATTTCCAATATCTTGAAACGTCCTTGAAGGCATCACCTGTAATACTGTTATATCCGTGTTATTGTGATAGCAGAAGAAACTTAAGAACTGTTAAAGCTCAGGACATATATAACTTTATGAATGTGTATTTATTATATGTTAAAAAAAAATGATTTCTGCAGCTAATTAAGTAGTAAAAATAAATAGATTTAGCATTTTATTAGTACCCTACAGAAAGTCAGCACTACTCAAAATAATAATAATAATAATAAAAAGTTTAATTAAAAATAAATCCAATAATTTACAAGTAAATCAGCCGCACACTGTATTTAGAAAGCTCATTAGTGAGTTTGGAAGTTTGAAACACACACCGGATGAACTGAAATGAACATCAACACACAGGCACAGTGCACTGCAGCTATTCTGAGAGTCCATACAGGGCTTTTAATTATCCCACCAATCTCCTTTAATCGTGTAATGTCTGCCCCGAGTCGTGTGACAAACAAAGCCACTTCGAAAGTCAAGCATGGAGATCCCGATGGGAACGAGAACCAGCAAGCCATCACACACCGTCAACGGGAGCGTTGGTCAGGTACAAAAGACATAACCGCCTTCGTAGGTGAGGTTTTAAAGGTGCCGTGTGTGTCGAGGCCTTCGCTGGCTCTGTTTACACGCGCAGTGTGGTTTCTGATCGAAGCGGTCTGTGACCGCGTGTCTGATGGCCTGTTTTTGCATTCTTCTTTTTCTTTTTGTATTATTTTGTGGGAAATGAGCTACTTTTAATAAACCTTCTCACCCAGGAGCACAACAAAAACAAGTCCATGTGGAAAAAAAAGTTTGGGCTTGGACGTGAACAGCTTCATCAATGTGAGCGTTGGCTGCTCTTGGTTTGACATTTTGATACGTCATGCTGCCGAAGATATCCGATTGAAGACCCAAGAATGTAAATGACCAGGTCTTAATCCATCAATAAGAGCATTAGTCAAATATAAAGGCACTAACAACCTACAGTAGATGCGCGCTCGAATGCACCGTTACGCTGGGGGACTTGGTAAATAGCACTGCGGGCCTTCAGCACAATGGTTACTCTGTGATGTTATGGCAAAGAATTCTTAAGAGATAAATCTGGCCCCCCGACGGAAAGGGAATAAATCCATTTTCCCTTTTCATGTTGACCTTTCGAAAAAGACGGCGTTTAAGAAGTCTGGTTGAGGGGGAGATTGAGCTTTTTCAGCTTTTACTTCCTGTATGCGTCGAGGGTGGAAGTTCCAGAAGTTCAGCAAATGCCTGTGTGTTCAGAAAAGACATAACACATTATGTTGTTCTTTTGCAGGCCTTGAATTGCTGTTAATGGGGGGAAACCAAACTCACCCGGAGTTCTAAAAATGATAGAAACGATGGGTAAGTAATCGCTTTTTATTTTCTTATGACAGTGTGTGTGTGTGTTTTCTTTTTATTATGCTTGAAAATATATTTTAACAAGATGCATAACAAGGAGTGTTTGGCCGCGCATCTATCAAACGTTCTTCCCTCTCCTAGCCGAGCTGCTTAAGTGTCTGAAACATCAAATGCTGTTTCATTAAGATTCAACACCGGCGTAATAAACAAGATAAAACGTGAAATATAGCCCCGGCACATTCGCTGTGTCTTTATTTTTATTTTTAATCATCTTTTCTAAAATGAGCACTTTCTGCAGAGGGGGTTGGTTTAGTCAGCTGGGTGTCCGTCTTTGCTGGCTCTGCATCCAGCATTTGGCTCCTGCTGTGAGTTTATTTTTTATTTTTTTTCTTCTTCACAACCAGCGTAAGAGTCCCTGGATTTAGTTCAAGGCTCGTGGACTGCCAATGTTGCCATATCTGATAATGTTGCCATATACTTGATTGTTTGTTTGTCCCCACGGAGATTTATTTGTCCAACTGTCAGGCAGCGGAGCCAAATTGGTGCCGCCAGCTTCTTTCTTTAAAGCCGCAATCTGTGGTCACTCTCAAGACTGGCACGCTGACCATGTACTTATGTACTATTAAGCGTAACGTGCAGGTTGGGCCAGTGAAGCTCATTTAAATCTACATTTCGCCGCGTCTGGATTCGATATCAGTGGAATCGAACCGACTATTTTTAACAGTGTCACCCTCATCCCCTGCTCCGGGGCGCAACGTGTGCAAACAGCACTCTTGTGGGACTCCTCATTATGCGCGCTGAGGCAAGGGCAATGAAAATGATACACTTACCTGCCTGCAGGACCAGTGGGTGAACAAGAAAAAAAAAAAAAACCCAGTGAGGGACCAGTGTTATTGGATTGTTTACAACCTTTGTTCAAACAACAAGGCTTCTCGGTGCAAAAAAAGAAAAAAATAAAAAAGCAGCACGGACCTCGTGCACGCCCTATTAGGTGTTAGTCACAGTCGGTGAGCTTTCGGGAAATTGCTTCATTTTTGTCCAGATGACGTCGGGCTCTCCCATCCTCGCTAACAAGCCACTCCGGAGTAGCTCGATTGTGGGGCTTATGCAGGGTCCAGCAAGCAAACGGTGGAGGGCCGGCTTCTTTTATCTGTGCCTTTCGGATACTCATCCTACGGTGCCGTTGCAACCCACCACCGACCCTAAAGGCACAAAGGGAAACATTGCTATTCTGCAGACAAGCAGCACATTGAAAATTAAGATTGTTTTTTTTTTGTTGTTTTGTTGACGTGATTTCGATGTAGTATGGTCTGTTGAGCGGCAGTCAGCCTTAGCTAAGCTTAAAGGTTGGGATGCGTGGCTCTCTCCATCTTTCCTCTCTGCGTCATTTATATAAAGACGAAGCTAAAGAAACTACGCCACAACCCCCCCCCCTATGTGCTGATAAAGCCTCTGTCCTCATCACCTCTCTCCATCTTTATCTCTCCCCCCCCACGCGTCTCCTCCTCCCTCCATCCACTCCGTCACTCCGGCCGACGCTGTCACTGAAATATGTGACGGCTTGCAGACACCCAGCGTGCCTTGCAGGCGGTGGAGCGTCTCCAGGCCAAGCTGAAGGAGCGGGGGGAGGTACCCACCGAGGAGAAGCTCAGCCTGCTCAAGTCGGTGCTCCAGAGCCCGCTCTTCCACCAGATCCTGGCCTTGCAGAAGTCCGTCCAGCATCTCAGAGACCAGGTACACTCAAAAGTATTTCACGCGGAGGCCCAGATATCTGTAACGACACCAAGGAACATAACCATAGGCCCAATTCATGAAGCACAACTGTGCCTGTGAAACTATGTTAAATTAGAATAACAGAGTAGCATACAAATGATGGCGAGGGCACCATGGAAGGTAATTAAGAGGTCACAAGGTCATGCATTATTCGTATATGAGTATAGACTGCCAGGATGGCAGATGGCAGTATGACACTTAGCGCAGAAGTAAAAATTTGATGACAAATAAGAGCCTAATCTGTCTTTTATTATCGTCATGTTGGATGAAGAGGGGGGGATATAAAATGACAATCATCAGCGTCAACGTAGACACCAAACATCCATGGCTTAGCCATGGTGATGTTTTGATGCTGAGCGTACCACTGAAATATTCCAACCACCGTCTATTAGTGTTTGTGACAATGAATTCTAATGGGTTTATTTTTTTCCAGGTTTATCTCAAAACAAGCGTGCCCATATGTACACTGGAAGAGGTACGCGTCGCTGTAATCATTCCTTCTGTTCATAGCGGGGTAATTTAGCACTAAAAAGACTTTAACCCCGGGAAGACACCCACTTCATTAGACTTACTCCGACTGTTAAAGCCTCATATTAGCTTTGGCTGAGCGTTCGAATGCTTTTGTGCCTAGAGAGAGAGGACTGCGGAATCGCATTAGGACGGGAGCTCTTTAACAGCTGCGAGCAATAATGTTTTTGATGAACATATGGGCCCGGAAGTATTGTTTTAAAACTCCAGTCTTTTGCCGCCGCTTTCATGGCATCAGGTAGGAACGGGTAAAATTGAAACTCCTGTACTACCTGCGCGTCAGTTAGGTTGGAACATTTTCCACATTCGTGGCGGCCGCTGCCCCCGTCTCTTCTGTTTCCTGGGTGACCTCACTGATTCCGTTTTTGGCTCGTGTCAGGACACACGCCCCCACCCCTTTCAATCCCCATTCCCAGTAGTGCTGCTGCTGTGGCCAAATTGCTGTCAGGGTTCACCCAAGGCAGATATAATATGGGTACATGAGCAGAGATAGTTGGTCGAAGTCGGGAACTCTTTTTCAAGCGGATTCTCTCCATTGAGAATTGAACATTTGAGTGGAAAGGAAAGAGCTCTTAAGTCACGGTGGAAAAGGGGCCAGGCTAAGCGTTTGAGAAATAGAGACGAAAATATGTGAGCTATGCGGCGGGAGGCAGGGATGCTAGAGCTTTTTACCCCTTGTGGAATTTAGATTATAAAAGGCCTGCTGGCATTTTTGTGTGCCGGCGATTTAGCTTATTTCAAAAGAGGTGCATTCCGGTATGCGTGTGTGAGTGAGTGAGTGTGTGTGTGTGTGTTCCAGTGAATGGGTGTTGCAAAATTGATTAAGCAGCCACTCATCGTAGACTCTTAAAACAGTGGCAAATAGACATATTTCACAAACCGCAACAAGTCCGGCTGATGTTTTTATAGAGCTAACTGCACTTGTTTCTCTTCCTTAAGCAGAACCAATTTGGAGAGAGGGGGTGCGTTTTTGTGTGCTGTTGTGAGACAAGAGCCAGACACACACACACACACACACACTGCCCGTCTTCTGGCTCGCCTAGTTAGGCCTTGCGCGGGGCCCACGTCGCTATGGCGACAAGGTCCTGCTCTCCAACGAGAAAGAGGCCGCTGTGTGAAGTGGGGCAGAAACAATTTCTTAAATGTGCAAGAACCAAACTGGAACTTTAATCCTCTTAGCCGGGCCCCGGCTAACAAAGCTCATGCATGAGAACAGCAACTTAGCAGCATGCTACGCTAACTTAGCCCGGCCCCCATAGGGTTTTTGTTTGCAGTGTGCGGCACTAATGTGGGCTTCCCGAGCGGAGTCTCCGCGCCACTCCGGGACTGCGTTTGAAGAAAGAATCATTTACAGTGGACGTTCCCCCCCGACGCTTTGAAAGTTGAGCAGCAACTTCCTAGCGCAAACGCACAAGTTCACAAGGACAGCTTTAGGTTGGCAATGCCATATGCCAAATGGAGTGTTTATGGAATGATTGCCGTGCGTTGCGTCCGTCCTTTTGAACGCATTTCAGACGGTCGTAAACATTAAGCCCTTTGGCTAATGAAATCGGAAAAAATGTAGTCGTCGCTTTCATGTAATTCATCTGTCACACAAGTAAAGTCATTGCAGTAATTAAAACCAAAGCATATTAAGGCATCCAGATGGCCAGTGATGCTTCTCCCCCCGCCATGATAGAAATATTGTATTTGGAGCCCCGTCATTGTTGGAACATCAGCTAAGAGCCATTATCTCCTGAAGGATTAGGCTGCCATAGATCCAGCTAATCGTGGTGGAATAACAAACTATCTGGTATCCCAGTGGTTGCAGACACACAGACTTTAGGGTTTTTGGTGTCTAAAATTAAATCTGCTAAATGTTTATGTTCGCAGTAGGAATGAGTCATTATGCTTTTTTTCTTTGTTCCAACTTTTAATTGTCTTTGGTTGGATCAGCGCCAGTAATTGCCGCTCTGTGCAGGATCATTGTGTAGAAATTCAATGCTCCAGTGCTGGAAATCTAAGGGATGATCATCGCGGAAGTCAAATCGTTTTCAGTTTGATCTGATCAGCTGTTTCCTCGGCGGTGTTGTTCTGTTGATATATTTATGCGAAAAACTCATTTCGGAATAATCTCTCACATTTCTTTCCCCCCGTTTGTTTCAGCAGGGGAGTGTCCCAGTGTCACGCGGGAGCGACCTCAGCGATCACGTCGCCGCAGTCAAGCCCAACGGCGGCCATGTCTCCTACTCAGACGCGTCGGCTGCCGCACACGTCAATGGCAAGACATCACCCGAGGAATTCGAACACATGATTCAGTCCATGGCACAGGTACAGGCGACTGTAAAGCCAAAGCGACCGTTGTGCTGTTCGTGTGCTGCTTTTGAGTTAAACGCCAGGGTAAAAACAACGATTTCTGATCATATTTTTTTATGTTTTGCTCATGTTAACTCACTCATAAAAATCAACACCTAATCTGTAAACAGGTAGATCACTTTGAATCACTCTTACTCCAACCAAATATCCAAAGACAGTCAAAGACGAGACCTACCAACAGCACGCTGTGTTCTTTTTCTCTGGAGGCACTTCAAATAGACTTCTAAAGGCTGCCTGTAGCTTTGATGCTATAGTGAATCAGCATGGTGCCAAATTGTGTATATATATATTTGTGTGTGTGATCCAGGGACGGTACGTGACCCATGCGGAGCTGGAGAAGCCGGTGTCAGGAGGTCTTGGTTTCAGCGTGGTGGGCCTGAAGAGCGAAAACCGCGGCGAGCTCGGCATCTTCATCCAGGAAATTCAACCGGGAAGCGTGGCTCACTGGTATGTAAGAACCCGGCACGCCAATCGCTCAAAGAGCCGCGAGAACACTGAGGGACTTCACAAAGTGATTAAAATCCAATCACAACAAAGTTTGTGTTCCAGACACACAGAATTTTTTTTGCCAAATTGCCGAATTAGAATTGAGGAATTAGTCTTATTTCAGACAGTCAGACAGATTCACTGGGGAAATTTAGGGAATCGTACATATTGGCCGTTTTGCCAGGAATGCAAGAATGAAGCTTTTGTTTCAGTTTTTTTTGGTGGTTCAGATGTTTTCTTCAAATTAAAATATGTGTTATGCCTTAAAAATTTACAAAATCTGCCAAAAAATTGTAAGAAGAAATGACAAAGTTACACTCTTAAGGAGTATTCTGCGTACTTTATGTGAACTGAGGGAACAGATGAGGATAATAACTCCATCAGAGGCAGATTTAGTTGAAATCTCGGAGGCTCTGACACCACTTTTACACTACAGCGATGGGAAGCTCAAAGAAGCCGATCAGATCTTGGCCATCAATGGCCAGCCCCTGGACCAGACGGTGACCCACCAGCAGGCTATAGGCATGCTGCAGAGCGCTTCGGAGAGGGTGCAGCTGACGGTGGCGAGAGGACCCATCCCGCAGCTGGCCAGTCCCGTGGTGTCCCGCACGCCCTCTGCTGCCAGCACGCTGTCAGCCAACTCCAGCGCGGTACAGACGCACTCTCACAGCACGAATGAAAAACTTGCACAACAAACACACACTTACTTGTTTTAGAAAAAAAAACAATTATATCTGCATATATTCCAACCATCTGCACGATTAAGCTTATTAAAGTCTCCGAAGTTTATGTCTGGATGAATGAACCTCCTCGTTTGAAAGTGATTTGCTCAGCTTTATCGCTTCTTTTCTGCTCCTAGTGGCAGCACGTGGAGACGATTGAGCTGGTCAACGACGGCACTGGTCTCGGTTTCGGTATTGTGGGAGGAAAGACCACAGGTGTTATCGTGAAAACCATCCTTCCCGGAGGCATAGCCGATCAGGTGACTGCGTTAACCGCTTTCTTCGGAGGGTCTGGCATTGTTCACAGATGTTTATACAGTGATTATCATGAAAGAAGACAAGGGTTTTCTTTTTGTATTTTATGACACTTCAAGAGATTACTCCTGTCAGCCAGGCATAATGAGAACGAGTTCATTGCAAGCAAGCACACAATTAACTGTCATTCTGTCTTTTGTACTCAGCGTCACCGTGGGTTTGAGTTTTACTGAAGCTAAACATATGTTTTTTCCACCTCAGGATGGACGCCTGCGCAGTGGGGACCACATCCTGCGAATCGGGGAAACTGACCTGTACGGCATGGGGAGCGAACAGGTGGCTCAGGTCCTCAGGCAGTGCGGCAACCGGGTGAAGCTGGTGGTCACCAGAGGTCCCGCGGACGAGAATCCCTCCGTCTCTGCGGTCATGCCGGTGGTGCTGCCCACTGTCAACGAACAACAGGTGAACTATAAGCCACAAATGTGTAAGAAGTATAACTACAGTACAGCGATTTCTCCGTAGCAAATCGCGAAGACGGGTGGATATAATACCTCCTGGAATGAAAGAAATAGCAGGGGAAATCGTCTGTGACTCACACAGCTGATAGAAACTCGCAGCCATTTCATAGCACTCCCTATTTAAACATTAATGAATTTCAGTGAGTCACTGTATGAATGACGAACATCCCCTTTTGATCGCACACATAAGCTGTGTTTTTTTTTTTCTTTTTATAGCTGCCAGACTTATCATTATCAAACTTTAAATGTGTATTCTTGGTGACCACACGGTGTGGTCGGAGCGCTGAAAAATGAATCATCCTTTACTGTACTTGTCAGTGACGATGGGTACCTGACATTCCCGTGAATCTTTTTTCACAGGACTATGAGGACGAGGAGGCTGAAGCGTTTGATGTGAGCCTTACCAAGAACGCCCAGGGACTGGGCATCACTATCGCCGGTTATGTCGGAGATAAAAATTCAGGTGAGAACATGGGAGAATGTTCATCATTTTTGTATCCTACACAAAAAAAGACGTATACATTATTGTCCCCCAACTCTACATAGTGTTTTAGCGTCTTTTAGCTTATTGTTTTGGTCTTCAGGCCCACAAGTTCAGCTCTCATCAACCCAGTTTCAAACTGTGGCATCTCTTTTCAAGAAAATAAAAACATAATGGTGGACAGAAATGAGTATTTATCAGCTAAAGACAGAAATCATTTCCTCATAGGTCCAGAACAGAGCTAAACGAAAAAGTGAGAACATTAGACCTCATCAGCTGGGACATAAACGCAACTTTATATAAACGCTATAGTTGCTCCCCGTGTGCTGGATTTGACAGCTACAGCTTTAATCATAACTTTATAAGCTTATGTTAATATCTGTTTTTTTTCGAGTTGCAAAAAAATGAGCCATGAAATGAATGAAATGGAACATTTATTGAGCTATAAGACGTAGCAATCAGCCAAAACATAATGGGACCACAGGCAGCCTTTATATAACCTTTTATATGCACAAAATCTAATAGCATATTGAATTGCCTTGAATAAGAAAGTACTCTGCATTCTTGTGGGCACTGGGTTTATGATTTATATATTTATATAGCATTGAAACATGCTTACTAAAACTGACTTTTAATATTAAAACATTAAGCTTATTAAGCTAACTTTTGCTTATGTTTCAAGGCTATAATTAATCTCCTTATTCTCTTTTTTTGTACTTATTCTGATTCCACAGAGCCCTCTGGTATTTTTGTGAAGAGCATCACAAAAGACAGCGCTGTAGACCAAGATGGCCGCATTCATGTTGGAGACCAGATAATAGCTGTAAGTACCCCAATTATACTCTCTGTCGCTACTACTCTTTTCTCCGTCTTCAGTGGCAAATACAGCACTGAATGTTTAATATCATCTATCACTGTGATCGCATGGACTCATTTAGCCAATGGAGGGAAATGATTATGTGCATAATGGATAATTTACAATTAACTGATAGTTCATAAAGTGTTTTTGTTCCCGTGACTTTGAATCAAAGAGTCTTAAATTCGCACACGGAGCAATTAAGTTTTTAGTTTCCTCACCGAAGGACGTTAACAGCGAAGTTAAACTGCGTGTAATTTCCTGCATCATTTGAAACTTGAGTTAATGTTGCCCCGTGTTTTTCGAAGGTGCTCACAAACTCTCCTGTTGTTCTGCCGTACTGGAGTGTGTGCTCTCGTGTGTGTGTGTGCTTGATGAAGTTTTGTTCTTAAATGATAATGCACTGTGGGAGCCAATTTAAGAGTTTAATAAAACACTTAATTGACTGTGAATACTGTAAATTTGCGGTCCTAAATGAGCTGAACAAATAAAGTTAATGGCTAAACTATACCAGAATACTCATGTGTGTTTATCACATTAATCAATGTTATTTAAATTTTACCTGAATCTAATGAGAGTATAGAGGGGCAAGCTGCTCTGGCGCTTGTTTAATCCGTGGGCTCACCAATTATCGCCCTCTGCAGGTCGATGGCGTGAACATCCAGGGGTACACCAATCAACAGGCAGTGGAAGTGCTCCGACACACAGGCCAGACGGTCCACCTCAAGCTGATCCGCCGGGGCTTCAGGCCCGACGAGATCCCCCCTGTCGTGGCCCACGCCGTCCCCGCCCTGCCCCCTTCAGCCACCATCCCCACCACCACCACCGTCATGAGGGAGCTCGAGCTGGAGAGGAAGAAGTCTGAGGAGGCCGCTCAAGGTAGGAGGGACAACGTGAGAGACATTTAATGAGGACAGGAAAAAAAAAACACACACTCCTTGTTACTCATCATCCTGTCAAAAAAAAAAGGTGTCATTTGATGTGTAAATGCGGCTCTGACGGTTTTTCACGACGCTGTGGCAAGTGACTCGAAAATGGAAATTTCAGTCACTTTTATGAGTGTATTAAAATGCAGAAAGAGAACTTTCTCCAGCTGCGTATGAAAAGTACTGACTCGAGGTGTACTCAAACACAGCCCAAACCGATGTCAACATCTTCATTTAATGAGAGTGAGAAAGGTGGCCCTCCATTAAACATATAGCAGGCGTCTTTACTTTGCGGCAGAAAGATTTATTTGTTAATATTTTTTACTCTGGTGATGATATTGAAAAAATGAATTCAATGAATTAAACAGAGCGAGTGTGTCCATGCTGCTGTCTGTCTCCTGCTAATAAGAGAGGGAATACACTTCCCAAATAAAATAAATAAAAATTAACCACATTTTAAAACAATTGTGCAACCCTTCTCAGTTATTATTAGAGAATAATGCACTGGCTGGACTGACCCAACAACCACATTTCTACAGAAATAACATATTGTGCTTGTGCTCGTACACATGATGTACTTGTTACACACTTTTACTTCACTCTTTTTGCATTTTTATGGATACAACATCATAAATGATGTATCATCAAACAAGACAGACAGACAGAGAATAAACAGTCTACAGCTCTTGTCTCGAGCTGTACTGACAGAACCTCCAGGCTATTGCAGAAGCAAGAAAAGCAACTTGCATAAGTTGTCAATAGTGATAGATGGAGCTTGAAAGTGAGTCGATCTGGCAGCACGAAGCTGTAGCCCAAAAAACCTGTGGAAAAACCAGCAGCCAGCAGTTAGCAGACAGAGGAAAGCCAGTATTTTCTCGGCTGCTTTGAATTTTGTCCGAAGGAAACAATTTCAGGAATTTGCACTTTTGAGTATTACACTCTGTGTCTCCCTTGGGAAAACAACTGAATAGTTTGGTGGGTAACTATAATATATTTTAGTTAAACTACCGGCCGTGTGTTCATAGGATTGGTGTACAAAGTTGTAATGGGTCATTTAATAGTTGGGAGTACGGCAAGAAATTTAACTACACACTTAAATTGTTATCAAGTCAGTGGAATGGACTTCCTTTTCGCACACCAGATAGCGAGTATTAGTTTTATGTTGCCACTTAAAAGGTGCTGATGTACAGCTTTAGACCATGGCTTGTCTGGGCGCATGGGTAGTAATTTCATGGGCGACCAATTCAGTGCCCTGTGGAACTCCGAAGACATAAACAGTGGCATGAAGTTGTAAAAAAAAGTACCAGGATCATTAAACAGATATTTGAAGTCTTGGAATGTTTATAGTCTGTCATTATGGATAACATCATCAGGGGCATGTACATATCCTATTCAGACCAATATGGAAATGAGATAGGTTCCTCTTTTAAATTGAGGGTGGTTATGAAAGAGCAGGATGTGCTCACACTACTATATTTTGGAAGAATCACCAAGCGGAGCATCAAATAAAAAGGCACTTGCAATTCCAAAGAAATTCAGCAGCGTTTTTTTTTTTTTTATATATCTGTATGTGCCGTTAGTGGAAAGTAGATGACGTTTTCCAGTGGCTGTGTGCCTATAGTGGCATGTGTCTGTGCCGTGGCCTGCTTCTGTCCTTCTCAATGCGCGTCTCATCATTGTGTGTTTACAGTCACCGCCGATGAAAAGCCGCTCCAGACAAAGACCGAAGGATCCGATGTCAGCCTCGCCACGGATCAGCTAACAGAAGACAAACATGGTACGAGGCTGGGATTCTTCTTTAAGTACACCGGCAGAGATACTGAGCACACATCTGACAGATAAGGGTTATTGTTGTCAGGACCACAAGGACTGGCAAAACACATTGTGAGGACATACTTAGATGGTGCCGACAGAGCAATATTTTTCTCGCTACCTTGAAAGTCGATAGAAATGTATGCTGTGGCTGTGAATGATTTATTACAAGTTTGCCTTTTGTGATGTTTTGCGTGTTACTGCAAGTACTTTGTATTGTGTTTTCCAAGAGATGAAGCTAACATCGTTTGAAGAGGAAGAACTAATGAAGAAGTGGCAGGAGATTCTGGGTCCAAGTAATGAAGTTGTAGTAAGTTTTTTAAATTCCATGTACTTTCATCAAATTATACATGCCAGGACTTTGTTTCTTTAGAGGAAGCTTTAAAGGAAAATTTCCTGAGTAGTCAAACAAAAGGAGCTGAGTCAATAATAGATTTATAGTGAAATAATCTCTTGTGATAACAGACAAAATGTTTCACATGCCAGCTGAGACGTGATGTCTTTTTTTTTTAACCTCCATAACAGGTGGCTCAGGTGGAGAAGTTTAGTGAGAACAGTGGCCTGGGCATCAGTCTGGAAGCCAACAGCGGGCATCATTACATCCGCTCTGTTCTACCTGAGGGACCTGTTGGTCGCTGTGGCAAGCTGTTCAGTGGAGACGAACTGCTCGAGGTACGAGGCCCCTGAAACGAGAGGGCACATTTAATTCACAGCGTAGACCTCTTCATATTGCATTTGGCACTTTTCCCCCACAGAAACTCATAAAACTAACGTCTGACTTAAAGCTGCACGCAGCAACATTTTAATATTGACAAAACGTTGAATGACCACGCGCCATGTGAAAGAGACCGTGCGTGGTGTGAGCCCACAAAGAATTAGCACCCACTCTGCAGTTACCCACAGCTCAGTTTCATTGTATTCCAGCTCATTGTGTTGATTTTTTTTTTTTTACGACCTGCCATTCTGCTGTCGTGGTTCACTCACCACTCTCATCAACCCCATTTCCCGGCCACATCAGGCCGCTTTCAAAAAGCTCTTCAGCACCCATTGCATGCTAAACGCCAAACACTAAAATGGCAGACAGACAAAGTGACTTATTTTCCTGCAGAGGTTGGTGGAGATCAGACCAGCGCACTAAAGAGCAGAGGGAAAAAAGGAAACAAATCAATGCTGCTTCAAACCCTGAATACTGTACTTCACGGTATTCTAAGACTAACATTCTCTGTTACAGGTAAATGGTATATCCCTAATTGGTGAGACCCATAAGGAAGTGGTGAGAATCTTGAAGGAGCTTCCGCTCTGTGTATACATGACATGCTGTAGGCCAGCTCCTCACCTGCAGACCGATCTGGATACCGTCCAACCAGAGTCAGAGGTTTTGTCCACAACACCTGAATTAAAGGTACTGCATATGCTTTGTTATGATATAGCATACAACTAACTACATCCAACAGTTTTAACCAGATTTTTTCATTTGCAAAAATAAAATGTATATATATTTTTTCTTTTACTGATCACCTTGAATTTCTTTGCCCATTAAGTTCAAGATAGAGTAACCAAGAGAAAGTGAATAAATATTTCTCTTCTTATGGCCACAAATCAGCAGGCTGTATTACTTACAGAGCATTGCAGCAGATGATGCATCTAAGTACAGTCGGAGACTCCCTGCATCTCCTTGACGTGCCGTAATGTAGCATGAAAAATGTTTCCCCGCCCCCGCGTATAAGCAAGGGAATATGATTGGAGAGCAGTAGTCTTCAGGTCCTCCTCCTCCTTTATAGCCCATCAACCATTATTAGCTTAGCCCGGGCTGTCAATCGCTCCATTGGCTTTCCACGTTGCCAACCATGATGGATTAAGACTTAGCGATAAGCAGGGGAGTCTGCAAGTTTATTAAGACCAATTCTGGTAATACCTCAGCGGCAATAGCCAACAACATTTGCTCGAGATACGAGACATCAAAAGCAGCTTCCCTTTGGGGAGGGGGGGGGTTTCATCTCTCCAGCTTTATCTATGATAATGTAATAAGGCCCTAGCACCCCAAAGATATTTCCCTTTTATCTACTGCCAGAAAACTGAGCCAGAAACACAGCTAGAGGGTAGCAGCCTATGGGATGGTAGTGAAACCGAGCAAGGCATGCCGTTACATCGAGGTTTTGGGCTTTTCCTCTGCAGAAACAAATAGACCTGAGCAGCGTACTGGTCGCTGAAGACGCAGAAGCGATCGCAGCGGCAGCGACACAGGATAATGTGACAGAGGAGGCGATAGGATCTCCTTTGGCGATGTGGGAGTTGGAGATCCAGAATATCGAGCTTGAAAAGGGAGAAGGGGGATTGGGATTCAGCATTCTGGACTACCAGGTGGGAAACCTTCGGGGGACCTTTTGTTTTTTCATTAAAAATGTTTATTTTACTATTTTTTATTTTTTTGCTTTTATTTTTCACCTATGTATTTGTTCTTTAATATATGCTGTTGTATTGATTTTAACTTTTTAACTTTTATTTGAACTTTTAGGAAACAGTTAACTTTCATCGTCATAATCTGAATACATTTTGGTTATTTTAGTCTTGTTTTATTTTTTTTCAGATAAAATAGTATTTCCACAGAAAAGGTGACTTACTGTGTAATATTTTGAGGCTGTTTGAGTTTTACCTCCTGACCTCCTCTCTGCCGCAGGACCCACTGGATCCCTCCAAGACGGTGATTGTGATTCGTTCTCTGGTTCCCAATGGCGTGGCCGAGCAGGATGGCAGGCTGCTGCCAGGAGACCGTCTCATGTACGTTAACGCCACCAACCTCGACAACGCCAGCCTGGAGGATGCTGTTCAGGCCCTGAAGGGTGCCAAGCTTGGCACGGTCCAGATAGGAGTTGCCAAACCGCTGCCTGTAAGCATTAGAATTTGTATACTTTCTCTTTTTCTTTACTTTAAAGCCGCCTGAAAATTTAAAGTAGAATGCGGCCCGTGTGTTGCGGGGTAAAGGGACAAGTGTATGCATACCTGTTGGGGCTGAGGTTTATACATATTGCTTTGAAAATTTGTTCAGCACATCGGGGATTTGCCAGTGCGTGTACGTGAGGTTGTGAGTCAGGCCAGGTCTTTATTTTTGTGTGACCGACTTAGTAACCAGTCATGAGGGCTCGGCTTACGAGGGCTTGAATTTTTCATGCGGGAAAAAGAGCGGAGGTAGGCTGCGCGGTTTAGCATTCCACCCAGCGCTCTTTCAGAGGTGGCGACCAGTCTAAAATGTTCCGCGCCCTCTGCTTCATCTTATTATATTATTGAATTTCCCAAGAGCACAGACCCTCTGGTACGTTTAAACACACCGGGGCACCTGACAAAACATTGGGTCTGTCCGACGGCATGTTCATTGCTCCAGGCACCTGTACTCTTTGTGCAGGACTCTTCGCTCTGCCTTACATTCCTTCGGCTTTGCAGCTGCCTTCCTCTTGTATCGAATCTGCCGTTGGATTACACAGCGAGACCTTTGGGCTGCCAAGGTTAGCGGGATTACAGAGCTGTAGGAAGCCTCTGCGGAGTTATCCAACTCGCCTGCTGGATGTGGAATGTACTTCTGAGGGGTATTTTGTTGCATTGCCTCTCAGAATTGAGTCTGACAAGTGTAATCCTCTAATATGCTTTCTTGGTTTTCTTATAACCGCCTGGGCTGCATACTGCACGAAATCAATATCGAGAGCCCCGCGTGTGAAATGCTCGAGATTCTTTCTGTTGATGCAAAAAAAAAAAAAATGTCATGAATCTGATGTTCTGAGTGATTTCTCTGCTTGAAGCACCAGGATCGATATTTAACTCTAGAGCTAGCGTATGAACCCATCTCCATGACCGCTAACATCTTTTCCCGTTCCATACTAATATTCCTGTACTTGATTTGGTCACCAAAAAATACACAAATCAATCACTCAGATTCCATTTAAAGCTGGAGACTGAAACAATTTCTCCACTTTCCTAGGGAATATGTGGATATTCCCACTCTCCACACCCATATGGTGAGCAGGAAATTACTCCATCATCCACCATCCATTCATTTGACTTCAACAGTATTTTGGTTGAAGAAGGAGAGGAAGAAGGACTGACCGAGGGCGTCGTTTACCGAGCAGAGCCTGCATTGGTCAGTTAGCTGTTTGGGGGAAAAACAGATTTAAAAAAAAATCAATCAGCTCATCCTGAAAAAAAAATGGAAAATCAGTCATTTAAATGTAAAATTTGCCTAATTTTACCAAGAGAGGGCTGTTTGTTTGTTTGTAATGCAACAATGATGTAAATGTAAGAAGTATTCTGACAAATAGATGCAGTTAATTAAAGGTTACATGTATGTTGTATGAGCAGTATTTTGTAGTTAGATAAGTTTAGCGTTAGTGACTCCAGAATAGCAACCAAATTGGTCAGTTTTGTGTCCCGGCCGTTTATACCGCTCCCGCTCATGATCGCAGATCGACACCAGCGAAGCGGACCTGTCCGACGAAAAGGTGCTAGATCACACTTACTCCGGGATCGAGGACGACACCTTCCAGGCGTCCATGATTGCCCTCCACGGCAGCGCGTGCAGCGCAGACCTGGATTTCCTGCATTCATCAACGCCCAAGGTAAGCAACCGTTTCCTTTGCAACCCAAAACCCAAAAGCAGAACTCGGAAGCCGGCTTCCTCATTTCGTTTAATGCTAACGCAACACTAAACGGCCTTTGTCACAACGCGCTATACAGCGTGTAGTCATTATTCTTTGTTTTTACTTACTGGGAGCCAAAATGTCATGAGAAATGTTTGTTTTTGTTTGTGGAGGCAGGAACATCATTACTGATTTTGCTGTTGTATGGGGGATTGTGGCTGCGTATGCCTCTGTTGCTCTGGGTGCCTCGAGAACAGCGACTCCCCAAATGGATATTAAATTATAGGGAAAACAAACAAAGGAGAGCGAGGGGTACACAAACTGTTTTCCTCGAGGTATCTTGTGTGCTTCCAGTTTTCCCAAAGGTCACAGCTGACCTTATTTGTCGGGCCTTCCTAAAAAAAAAGAAAAAAAAAAGTGCCTTCTTAATAGGGAAGCCTAGAGGGACAACACAACTGCGAGGGATTTCACGGAACAGATTTCAAATGTTTGCATGAGGTCAGGCAGCTCAGTCTTCTCATGAACACTTCCCCCCACCCCAAAGCTTTCAAGACAGGCAACGAGTCTGTTGCTAAATCCCGCTTCTACTTCACTGACAGGAAATGGTGGATGGCTTTTCAGGCTTGCTGACAGCATCTAAGGTGATACTCTCGAGGAATATGGGTGTCTGTTTTTCCACGCCTGCTTATGGAACAACAATAAATAGAGCACCAAAGCACCGACTGCATTAATAGATTACAGTTGTCCAACTTGCTTTTCTGGTTTTGAAGAGAGTAATTCATGCACACGTGTACTGTTGAACGCCGTGGACGAATATATTAGAAATCTTTTCACTCACGCTCTTGTCTCTTGTCAGGTGTTCTTTTAATGTCACAGATTAGATGAAATTCAATAGACCGAGCCAGACCAGCAACCATCGTTTATGGCTATGAAATAGATCCAATAGTTTCTTTCACGGCGTCTTAAGCTTTCTTTGGGCACGCCTGGAGTGTGACAGTAAAACTTTGATGTCCAGATTGTTCTCACGGTAATGATTCCACGTCATACTTTTTAAGAGATGCTAAAGATTGTTTCGAAAATACCGTCCGATTGTGCCCTCAGATATTTGTAAAGTTAACTTTCAGTTTTATCACTCCCCCTCTGTGACAATCTCTGCATGCCAGGTGTGTATTTACCACAGACATACTATATTCTATAGAAACATGACTCTCTAACTTCAGGGGCTTAACACATACAAAATATAGCAGTGAATCTTTGCCTGTAAATTTTTATAATTATCATACAAGTACCCTCCTTTGTATAGTTTCTAGTTACTGTAATACTTTATGTCACCATCGCCCAGTCCAGTTCCTCCTGTATTTATAGCACTACTTATTAAAATGAAACTCATTTTGCTCTCCTTCTTATGTCTGCTGTTTTGAGCCCCTCTTGTGAGTCCCGTATTTGCATATTTTGAACTTTTTCTAAAGATTTATACTTCTGTTCTGGCTCCCTAAGGGAAGTGCTTGCTGAGATTCATCACTGCTCAGTCTGGTCCTAATAAAGTCTTAAAAGCTGTTATAATAAAACCACATTTTGCGCATGGCAAACTCAAGATCACCAGTAATTCCTGCTGTCCTCTATTGGCCACTGATGGCTTTTCTATGGCTCATTACAAGGAGGGCAGGACCGTCAGCTGAGCAAGATGAATCCCCCCCACCCCCCGCGTTGGGCAATTGTCTAACTAACAGAGTGGAACGTTCACTCAGCTGCTGTGCTTTGTTTTAACCTAGCTGACAGCTCGCCTGGACTTGTTGGACGAGCATCCCCGCTTTGCACCGCCGTCCGGCCTCGCAGACGACCCCCAAGCGTTCTCTCCGGAGAGGTCTTTCACTCCCCCGTGTCTGAGAGGTCACGTCGCCGACTTTAATGCCATAATGAGCCTCCCCGATGAGTACCTGGCTCAGCCGTCGGCCGGCGAGGAGCTGGCGGAGTGCTCAAACTCATACAGCCCGTTTGCAGAAATGGGAACCAGGTCTAACGTCCCAGACGAACCCGCGGAGTCGCTTCTTTATCCAGAGCCACCCATCTCTTTTGGAGATATTGGAGAGATGAAGATTTTGATGAAGGTAAATGGAAAGGTCCTGGTTACAAAACATAGATCTGGAAGATGTAACAGATCATTTATAAGTCTTGAAAAGAACAAGATGAGCAACAAGCATTCAGATTAACCGATGAATAGTATTAGCGATTGCTGTACAGTAAAAAATACTGTATGTCAATATGCGTTATAGCAACTACAAAATAAGCATCCTTCATCTTATTTTGAATAGAATTTTTGACTGTTACCTCTTCACAGTCAGCCGTGAGACTTTTCACATCTTATATAAACAGACTTCTAAGCTTATTTGTTTAGAACTCATTCTTTAAGCCCATTCACTGCGCCTACCTTTTCTCTCCGGAGGCGTGCGCTTTGTCTGGTATGCAGCCTTATATTTTCATTTACTTTCACAAATAACTGTGTTGAATTATCGCCCTCAAGGACGAGGAGGTTGGTGCGAGAGAATCAGCGGAAGACGTTGACAAGGAAGCACTGACCTCAGGGAGCAATTTTGAAAGGACTATCACAGTCGTCAAGGGCAACTCCAGCCTTGGTTTGTGTTAATTTCTTCACATTCTTTTCCTTTTAAATATTTATTTATTTTCGCCTCAGCCTTCACAGAAGTGTAAATGAGTTTGCGGAAACTGAAAGGCATGCTGGCCTTTACTTTCGTGTCATGTTTTATGAATGCCAGATTTGAAGCGAAATTATAGAAAAAAAGATTTTTTTTGGCTGTTTTCCATTTTGAAAGGGCAATTTCAGCGCTATATTTTTGCATTTCAAAACCTGCACACGGGACCGCCACCGACTCCGGGGAAACTAAGTTTTAACTTCTGGAACAAATAGGTGCTCTGAAAGCACCGTTCATAATCCTCAGTGCCTCATTTGAAAACAATACCTCATTTGTCTGCACAATTTAAGATTCCTAAGTACGTCTGGGTCCTCCACTCGCACACTAAATAGAACAGACTGATGTTACTTTTATGATCTTTGCAAAAGAATCCCTGCAGACTGGGCTATAAGGGATTTTGAAAGTTTCAGATATATTATGCATTAATATATTATGCCACAGTCTGAAGTCACTCCACTGAGAATGAAAACCAAATCTGTAAATACTGTGACAGACTCCAGGAGAATTTGCTGTACATGAGGACATTTTCCTGTTTTACTGGCATATCAATGAAACTCTTTAGTTCTTTTCCATTTAAGGTTCATTTTCTTTTAGCCCTTGTTTTGATCATTCATTTCAGTTCAGTTTGAATCCTTCAGTAACTGCCCTTAAATGCAAGAGCTTATTAATTCAGATCAAAATCCAAATTAGTGCGTAATAGTTTCTCACAATCTACCTCAAAGGGATGACAGTGAGCGCCATGAAAGATGGTTTGGGAATGCTGATCCGCAGTATAATCCACGGTGGGTCCATTAGCCGCGACGGACGTCTGGGCGTTGGTGATCTCATCTTGGCCATCAATGGAGAGCCCACAGCCAACCTGACCAACGTTCAGGCTCGGGCCATGCTTAGAAGGCATTCCCTCATTGGACCGGACCTGGGGTAAGACACGAAGTTGACATGTAACGTGAAATTACAAGTTTTTAAAGATCTGTGTTGATGTTGTTTCAAAGCTCTACCAGAACTTTCTCTGAATGAACTGTCACACATTGATAAAATTGTGATTTAAATAAGCTAATATCTAAAATGCTTGCGTCTGAACCTTATGAGTTTGATTGTGACTGATCCCTCAACTCAGCTGATCAGATTTCACACTGTCTTCTGATTCACATTGCACGAGGCGTTCCTCTTCACGGTGCAGTCGCGCAATACAACGTTGTTGTTACTTATGTCACGCGCCAGTTTGCATTCGCAGTTACAAATCTGAAAAAAAAAAACACCTTACGATTCATTATGTGCCACCTTTTAGTTGTTTGGCTGAAATTCCAATCCACACATAATCTGGATTTCGATACCAAGGTCTTGTGAAGTTGTTCTTTGCTCCTGAAAATGAATGGTGGTGGGATGTTCAGTATTTCTTTAGTAGAACTGTGAAAACTAGCACAGCTGCCTTGTGTTTTTGTAAGTCACAAAAGGGGTGTACCTCACGGTCCAGCCTCAGCTACATCAGGATTGCTTAGTTAATGCTTGGACTTACTTCAGTTTTAAGCATTAAATATTAAATATTTGTACTTGATAAACACATCATGTTTTTCTATAAAGTGGGTGATGTAAAAGCAGCATATGCAGTCATATGTTCCATTAAAGTCTGTGTAAAGTAAGCATAACTATGTTCTGAGTTTGTCAGGCTACTCAGCTGATTAAAAATAGCAACAAATTTATGAAATTAGGTGTCAAGATCAGGTAGATGAGCAGTATTCTCAGCTCCAGGAGTGTGGGGGCGTGTCCACTGAATGTGTTGAAGCCACGCCCACTCGTGGGAGCAGCCAAGCAGCCATTTTGAGGTGACTGAAACGTGTCACATGAGCTCAGAAAACTAACTTTGAAACACTCTGAGTGAGATGAATTCATCTCTGTCTCTCTGCTAGGGGTGCAGGGGTACGCTCAGGGTGGCCTCAGCGTGTCATCGAGCCACCCTTTAAGGACCGCCCACAAAAATCCTGGACTGAAAACGGGTGAAAAACAGTTTTAACAGTAACAGAAATATATCGTCCAGGGTCTTCGCAGGTTTTCAGCAACTATTTATTCCAACATATTTCATGTATTTTGAAATAAATCTCAGAATAGCCTTTACACAGACTTTAAATAAATCACCCTTCCTCCCACCCTTTGAGGGAATTACCTCACCAGAAAATCTGAATGTGATATTTCACAAGTTCTTCTTGCTGAACTAAACTTGGCAGTTTGTTAGCTTTTTTTTTTCTTTCGGTGCATAAAAGCCAACTCTTCACATTCTAGATCTGCTTGTGCACCTGAGGACGATCTGTGCCCATTTTATGTGTGAGTATGACTAACTTCCACGCCGGCGGTGTGTTTCGGCACGACGCTGCCATCTCGGTTTCCCTTCCTCTCGTTCCCTCCATCTGCTCTCGGGGCTTCATCGCAGTCTGTTCAAGAGCTTTATCCAGAGACAGAATTAGAAAGTCAGATCAGTTTAGCGATGAAGTGTCAAAACAAAGGACGGCAACAACATGGAAAAAGTTATGGAATCTAATTGATGAAGATGCTCTTCATAATCATTCAGATACATTAATTAACCTTTTAATGATGCTGTGATTAACCGACATATTTTTCAAATTCGTCAGTCAGCGTCAGTAACATAACATAACGCGCATATCTGGATAAATCTTAACTGACTGCATCACTTACTTGTCTGCTGAATAACGTTTTTCTTTAACTTCTGTGACTAACATTCTCATACCATTTATAACTCTCTGTTTTTCCATGAATCACTGACATTTAACTCCTGCCATGGCTCTCACTGCATGTCGTGATGTCCTTAGTGAATCCATTTATCCTTGTCATGATTTCATTTCACTTGGATTCATTTTCCTCTCTGTTCGCATGCCATCACGTGTAAAAAAAACCCCCAAAAACAACAAATCAACCCATCTGCTGAGGATCTGTCAGCCTCACTCAAATGTGTTATTGTGCGCCTCAGAAACAACTTCACTCCGAATTGTTTGGGACTCCGAGTGGGTGTCAGATTTTTGTCAGCAAGCTCAACGTGAATTAGGAACCTGCTCAGGAATTCAATGATTGATACCCCTCTTCGGATTTGTCACATGTTCATCACACAGTAGGAGATACCCGATGCACTCAGACATTTATGAAGGTAAACATCTGTTTTGAAAAGTCAAGACGTGAAGGGGCCTGTACGGATTTCGCACTGCATCCCGACTTTGGCTGGAGAACGCAGTGGAGAAATGTGCTCACTTGTGTATTAGCTGAAAAAAAAAAACAAGCTTCTGAATTAAACAGGCAGATTTCTTTTAAAGGAAATGTGTGTGGGGGGTGGGCGTTCATACCTGTTTGCACTTGAATGCCAGTTCTTTTCTATTTTGGGTAAATTACCATGTGAGCTCATAATGAACAGGAGGATAGTTACCACTTAGGCTGGTAATGAAGGTTTGACTCATTTGTGTGCCTGTGTGTGTGTGTCTGTGCTTGTGTGTGCGTGTTCAGCATTACATATGTTCCAGCAGAGTATCTGGAGGAGTACAAAGCCAGCTTAGAGCAGGCTAAGGAGGGCGTCTTCTCTGAAACAGCTCCAGCTCCAAAGTATGCCCTTGCACTTTCACCACAGTAACTTAAATTCACGTTATCTAACAAAATATATCCTTTGTGTTTTGTCCATCGAGCTTTAATGAAGCCCTGACAACCAGTTTTGTCAAACTCTTCCACTGTTTAGAGACATCCCTAACCTCCCTGAACGGGAAGATGGAGAGGGAGAGGAGAGCGCCTCTTACAGCAACTGGAACCAACCCAGAAAGTGAGTACACGCTGTATCTACACTCGTTCAGGACAAACAGAGCTTCCTGGTTCATGTCATATGAAACACTGACACACAAAGATAGATGTATTTTCTGTCGAGCATTCAACAGAAGTCGCAATAGAGTTACATTACGCTGATCTGGGTACTTTCCTCAGAGTGGAGCTCTTCCGAGAGCCAGGCAAGTCTCTGGGTATCAGCATCGTCGGGGGTCGAGGGATGGGCAGCCGGCTGAGCAACGGAGAGGTGATGAGGGGAATATTTATTAAACACATCCTGGAGGACAGTCCTGCCGGACAGAATGGGACCCTGAAGACCGGAGACAGGATTGTAGAGGTGAAATAACGCACATCTGATCCACTTCAGGCTGTTTTTTGGTGTAGTTTAGATTTTTAAATCTGGTGTTATTTTATAAAGTTGCAGTCATTTGAGAGAACCAGACTAACTGAAGAGAGCATGAATTCTCTGAGAAAATCCTCATGTGGAGTGGAGATTTCGGATGCCGGACAGACTTTTCTCCCTGATATCTCTTGACAGGTGGACGGAGTAGACCTAAGAGATGCTACTCACGAGGAGGCAGTCGAGGCCATACGCAGGGCAGGCAATCCTGTCTCCTTCTTAGTCCAGAGTATTATCCACAGGCCCAGGGTAAGTCCGTATAATAGTGTCAAATCAATTGCTAGTAACTACCTCATAATCTAAAGGTCACAGTTTTCTCACTCTCTTTCTTTTCGCCCACCCCCCGGCAACAGTTTAGTGTATCTGCACAGGCCACTTAGGGCACTTTCAAAAACTAAAATGTGTAATATACAACCCCTGTAGAATTTGGAGTCCCTTTGAACGTTGAAGGAAAGTGATTTTGAAATCTGCCACGAGAGCAACAACAAACCCAGCGTGGCATATTAAATATATTAGCAAGTTTTAACCTCTAAGTGCGACGCTCATTGAAAATCACCGTATCAACAACAACGTTTGTTGTTTGAAAGTGCCCTCAGGCTTTTAAAGCATGACTAAGTAGTTTCCTGCTGGGGCTGCGACTGGCTTGGCTCCAGTGTCACATCTCTCATTGTCAATCACTTTTCATGCGTTGTTATTTAAGAGCTTATTCCCACATGCTTTCCTTAACATTCCGGTTCCTCATTAAGGCTTGTCGCAACTCATCATGTAATGTAGCACATGCAGATGAAGGGCAAGTATTCGTGTTAATACATGAACATACATATCTTAAAGTGGCTATAATCAGTATGTTTATAATAACATCTTGCAGTGATGAACCCTTACATAACTATCACCCAACTCTGCAGAGGTTTGTAGCATCTGAAAGCAGATTGTTTTAGCTCTATGGCTCGTAACTGTTCATGTTCACAGTTTTCTGTCATAGCAGGTAGCTGCTTTGAGCAAAAAAGTCCAAAAACCCACGACAGGCTAAATAAATACCCAGCACCCATCAGCAGAAAGGCAACGTTAGCAACAAGCTAGTAACACCAGTGGAGCATTTAGCCGCTATTAGCTTAATTTAGCAGGCAGGTATGTCCCTCAGGAGAGCTAGACCAAAGAGCTAAAAGGACAGGGAATATTGCACTTAATTAACACTAATTTTGCAATGTCTCTGCTGAATATGTGTAAATATGTGTGCCACATCAACTCGAAAAGTGATAAGTGGCTAAAAATCAGTTAACACAGGTTACTCCAAATACACAGTGGCCACTTGAGTGTTAGCTAGCTCGCTTAATATGAAGCTAACGTTGCAGACTGTTAGCGCAATGACTGGAAACAACATTTAGCTTGGCTCTGTCTGTCATCACTACTAAATCTCACTCATTTATACAGCAGGTTTAAACAGAGCCAGACTAGCTGTTTCCCCCTGTTTCCAGTGTTTATGCTAAATGCTTTAAGCTAAGCTAACTATCTTCATATTTAGCATACAGACACGGGAACAGCATCTCATCAAACAATGTCTCCCACAATGTGGAACAAATCCTTTACACCCTATGTCCCCACCGTAAGTGCGCATACTTCATTTTAAACTACAGTTAATACATTATGAGTTGCCTCAATCCTCTCTGTTCCTCCACACTGCTTTCCCAGCCTGAGTCAATATATAACCCAGCTCCAACACCTGCCGTAGAGAAACAAACCGCCGCTTTCACATGCATACCACATCGCACACGTCAGGTAATCTGTCTTTCGCTTTTGGTCTCCCTCATTTGTATTGCATCAGCTATCCATCACAGTTAATCTTTGTTGCATTATCTCTCCCAGCTCCTCTTTCTTTCTGTCTCTCACATTGTTTGCTGAGTCTTTCTTCTTAACTGCATCTTTGACTTTGATATACACATAATGTGCGCGTTGATGGAAATAAAGACAAACTGGAATTGGAGTTTCCTTCTGGGAGAAAAAGAGCTGAAAGTTTATTTTAATATCCAGACGTCCTATTTTACTTTCTACCACAGAGTAATCTAATCATAATAACGACGTGACCCGGAATGATGTTTTTAATCAAAAGGGTCAGCAAATGGTTAAATCAATTTTGTCACAGGCGGCAGCAAATATTTTAGAAAACATCTTCGCTGAAGGTGCTGACATTTAATTCATATCCAGATTAGATTCTTAATGCGATCCAACCATAGGGGTTATTGAAATGCTATATCTAATAAAGGAACTCATCAAATGCACAATAGAAAAGCACATAAGGAAGACATTCGTACTTGCGTTGCTACGCGGCCTGCCAAAATATAGTAACAGACTGCGTCTACCCGACAAAGTGGAGCAGGTAAACATTCAGAAAGAAGATGAGCTTGAGCTGCAGCCCCACTTAAATTCATAACAATGGAGTAAATAGTTTGAAAATTATTATTTTGATTAGATAATACTGTAAGTGCTGTAGTCAGGTCAGAAATACAATTTTTAAAATGCCAGCCACTGGGGGCCACCTAGAGAGTGTATGCACAGCCACGCTGTTTCCCTTTAAGTTTCAAATCTGTCTCTTGTAAGCAGTGAATAATCTCAAGGTGGCCTGGAGGAATCTTTGAAACATTTTTTTAAAGAATTTCACAGAAAGAAGCTGTGCTTTTTTTTTTGATTTTGAGGAAACGGCTGTCCTAAAGGATGCCGCTTGCTTTAATGGTTACTCATTTAAATAAGAACCTGAGGTGCTTCTGTCCTCCACACGCCCTCTGCCACCCCTCGCTGTTTTGTCTTTTTTTGGTTTTTTTCTCCCGAACGGCCTCCGATTCAATTTTGTCAGAAGGGCTCAGCCTTTCGTATTAAATATTCGTCATGTTGTCAGCTTGTTGGTCCTGTGTGTGTGTGTTGCTTTTAGAAGCCGCCCCTGCCCTTTCCGCAGCTAAATAGCCACGGCGGGTCAAGCCTCTGCTGCACTAATCAAACCTGCTTAGCACCTGCCCTCCCTCAGGTTAGAAAAGCTACACCGTGTCTGTGTCTGCCTGCTCGTGTACCTGTCTGTCTCTTTCACTTTGACCCTCTGACTTGGCAAAATCGTGTCCAGTGGTGTAGGATTTAGTGGCACCGTGTGGTAAAGTTGCAAATTGCAACCAAGTGAATTTGCTCCCACACCTCATCCTCTCCTTCCAAGAATGCAGGAAGAACTTAAAGACACTTAAAAAGCAAAATTCATATCAGGATCAGTTTGTCTGCTCTGGGCTACTGTAGAAAAAAAAATGGCGGACTCCGAGGATGAGGACCCTCTCACTGTAGATCTAACGGGCTCATTTTGAGACAACAATTCTTTTTTTTTTTCCAGTTGATTATACATTCATGAAAACATGCCAATGAGTATTTTATCCCATTCCTGCCATTAGACACTCCCGAATCTTACAAACTGGACCTTTAATGACGAGCCGCATGTCATGAGTGAGGACGAGGATGAAAGAGAGAAAAGCCTGCAGCGCGCTTGTGTGGAGATTTCATCCAAACACCCTAAACCTTTCTATTTCTGCTTCTGCATATGCAGCGTGTGTGTGTGTGTGTGTTCAGTGCATCTATTTTCAATCGATACTTTCACCTCACCTGTTAGCACGCGGCGCCTTATTTATGTCTGCGATTTGCTCCGTCTCCCTGTTGCACCAAACACGAAGTAAAATCACGGCAGAGGCTTTTACTCTAAGTGCATTTTTAGTTTCTCTTCCTCTCCCCCGGCTTTGAAGGCCCAATTTTTTTTGTTCCTAATTATCCCTCAAACATTGCCTCAAGTGCCTCACTGCCAATGTAAACAAGACAACTTGATACGACAGTCGGCACTCAACACAAACACTGTTGTGTGAGAAGAAAGAAAAAAAAACTATAAACTGCAATATGTTTTGTTTTTCCCAAAATGCCAGACTTTCTGGCAGAACCTTTAAAGCTCGATCGTTAGGGACAAATGGTCAAGCTTGGAGTGGGATGTGGTGCTGGATAAGCTTTTTCACTCGACACATCAGTGTTTTGGCATTGTTGCGCGCGCGTGTTGTTGTTGGTTTTCGCTTCAAGCGAAGGAAACCAGTCGAAGTTTCTCTCTTTATTTAAGTAACATTTCTCGACAGATGGTTTGACGCGATACAACACACGGTGCATGAGACTGGTCTTAGCCATTTTAGAACACTCACGACTTTGGATGCACTTATTAATATTTATGGGATTACCGGATTAAGATACACTTTCTTTCTTCCACTGTCTGCTGACACTGGAGTGGGTGTTATAAATGTGCTCTCTGATTCACGAGTGATGACTTCTCCTATCCGTCCCGCATGAAGCAGGTGATAACAGACTCCAGCGAGGAGAGAGCGGCGGCGGTGACGAGGGACAACAAGGACAAGGTTGGTGCTTCCAATTACATTGCGTCGGCGCGCTTGTTGCCGAGCGTAATACGGATTCCAGCAGATATGTTCAACCTTTCGCCGTGAACTCAAGATGTGTTTGTCTGTCAATAGCTGTGGGCGTCGCGGGCGTGTTGTCTAAAGTTGGTGCCCTTTGTCTCTTCTCCGTAGGAGGTTGACAGTCACAGTAGACTTTTCCTCCGCCTCTCCCCAACTAACCCTTTCACTCCTACCCCGTTTAAGGTTTGTGGGTCTCTGTGTTGTGCTTTCCACTTTCCTCTCTCTCTCTCTCTCTCCGTGTGCTCGTACTGCTATGTCGATATACCGCAATACAGTTGAGTGTATTCTGTGACATGCAGTACATGCGCACTCTTGTACATGTCCTAACATCTCCTCCATCTGTCTCAACTCCTTGGTGTTTTGTGAGATCTGTTTTGTTTTGGTCTTTTGCCTTTCGATGTCAAATTTGAGATTTTCTCTCGATTGTAGGTGGATTTATTTTGAAAAACAGTGACTGACAGGTGATTTGTTGCTCTCGGTCTTCAGATAAGTGGAGATATAAATAACTATGGCTGAATTTAATAAGTAATTACATCAGTATCAGTATTCTTGCTTTTACTTTTGACCCAGATCTGATTCGAGCCTCTCGCATTTATATCCAAACCAAAGCACGTGGCTTCACATCAACAGCTCCCATGTGCCTTCCTAGCCCTGCCCGCATTTATAGCAACTCGATGTCACATGTTATCGAATCAGCTGAGATAAAGCCGTCGTCTTCTTCCCCAACTTTGGCTTATAAACTATTTTCTGAACCCCCCCCCCCCACCCCCATCTGTGGCGTGACAGCCGGCGAAGCGTGAAGCGGCGAAGGCATCTCCCACCAGCACTGTCCTCCTCCTGCCAGTGGTGCCCCATGTGGGAGAGACTGATACAGACACGCTGACAGAGATTCCTGGCAGACCCGCTGAGGCAGAGGAGGAGAACGTGGAGGAGGAGGAGGAGGAGGAGGAGGAGGAAGAGGAGGAGGATGAGTTTGGATACAACTGGAGTGAGTTCAGTTTCTCTGTTTCGAGAGGGTGCAATTATGCCGCATGTTCTTTTCGGGTAAAAATGTTTACTTTGCAAGATTTTTTGTCGTTGGTCTATTGAGTTCCACACTGAGGGGCATTCATTAAAGCCTGGCTTTACACACTTCTGGAAGTTTCACCTAAATAGAATCAATTAAATGACACACGCAGTGTATCACTGCAGCATGCTTTATTGCTTAGCTGCCACTAGAGGTCCTCAAAGCGGCGCGCTCCTCTCCCCCCCCCACTCATAAATCCACCCAGGGTCTGCAATAAAAGAGCACTGATTCACGCGGCCCGGAGTGGTCGTACCTCAGCAAAAACCTGAAGGACTCGATGTCCCAATTAAGCCATTAGCATGGCGCGGGTGTCAGCGGTAGGATGAAGTGCAAGGAGAACGGGGTCGCAGTCAGTCACATTCAACTCCGGCGACCAGCTTTAAGGACAGACTTCCAGCCTTCCAAACACCTGGGACTGCGGTGAAAATATATGTGTGTGTTAGAGAGTGTGCCCATCCCGCGGGGATAAGATTGATGAGGCTGGGCCCGGGAAGGTGAGTTGTGGAGATTAGTACAGGACTGATGGTTCAACGGTGGCAGGGAGCCCAGAACAACAGGAGCCCATTGGTCTGAACAGTGGCTATCTAACACACCAGAGACAGGAGAAAGGGAGAGGGACTGGAGGGAGAAGGGGAGGGATCACAATAGAGACAAGATTGAGACAAAGAGATAGAAGGTGAGACTGAAACTTAAAAAAAAAAAAAAGTCTGACATTTCGAACTTTTAGCATTTCCCCTCAGTGTCCACGCATCCTGCAAAATCCAAATACCTGCCCCCCGTTTTTTGAGCAACATGTGGAGAACTGATACGAAAGCCCGGGCTCAAGACAAATCTGGCACTCTTCCGCGGTATTGTCAGCTTACATCTGTCCGCCATGACTCTCGTGCCTCTTTCAGAGAACATAATCCAGCGTTATGGCAGCCTCCCAGGTGTCTTACACATGATCGAGCTGGAGAAAGGCAAGACGGGCCTGGGCCTGAGTCTGGCTGGGAACAGGGACCGCTCTCGCATGAGCGTGTTCGTGGTGGGAATAGACCCCAACGGGGCGGCCGGCAGGGACGGACGCATGGTGGTGGGGGACGAGCTGCTGGAGGTAAATCGTGTGCTGATCGTGCTTCTCGACTCAAGTGAACAAATTTGGCAGGATGTTGAATTCTTTACAGTTATATAATCCAAAATTTAAACATAATATATATGTATATAAGTGTGTATAATTCTACATTTTTGCCTCCTCTCAGATCAATGGGCAAGTCCTTTATGGCCACAGTCACCAGAATGCATCCTCCATAATCAAGAGCTCTCTGTCCAAAGTCAAAATCATCTTTGTCAGGTATAACAACACTTTTGTCTTCCCATTATAGCTTCTCTGAACACGTTACCATGGCAACAGGGAGCACGTTTCACTGTCAGACGGCGCTCATAATGGAAACTGACATGGGAACGGTCGAGTCTGTTGTAATGCTACTGAAAGGCCAATAGAGGGAGCCATTGTAGTTCAGCAGAGGGGCGCGCTCGATGACAAAGCAAGCCACATTCAGCGATTCCCCCTCGTGCTCTTATGAAAACACATTTATGAGCTTGAACGTAATTCAGTATTACATACAGCTCTCAGAATGCATATGAACTCTATTTTAAAACTATGAATTACTATTAACAGTGATTCACACACCTCTGCATCTTCACCATCCACACCACATACCAGTTCTAAGCAGGTTTTGTGTACGTAACATAGCAAATTAAGTATGTCGGCATGCACGCTAAAAGAAATGAAAGAAAAGACTTGTGGGTGTGCTGTTGACGTACAGGGATCTTTTTTGTGCGGCGCACAAAGGAAAAGGAAAAGCTTTTTGTTGCCAAAAAAAACCCCTGAAAACTATTTGTGGATGGCGGCGGAAAAAAGCTCCAGGAACACGTCGGAAAACCAAAAAAAAGTTCAAAAGTATTGCTGGAATACAACGTGCTGTGTATATAGTACGAACTGTCTACAGTTAATGAGTAGTATAGAATTGGGAGCGCAGAGTCCAACGTGTATGACCCCTGACCTTCCTCCAGACAGCCTCTGCCAAGAACACACTACTTAACCTTCTACTTAGCGCACATCCTTCCCTGACCCCCCCCCCACCGAAAGACAGACACTGTGATCAGGGCGCGTAAATCATGGCTTCACTGTCACGAGGCAGAGGAGCGACGACTTACGTGAGTTATGACTTTCTTCCGGAACAGGAACACGGAGGCGCTCAACCAGATGGCCGTGGGACCGGTGAGAGAGCACGAGGGAGACACAGTGGAGCCCCACGCTGAGGTACGACGGCACTCACGACCACACGCTCTGCACACATGCGCAAGCGCTACCGCAGAGCGGTAGTACAGTGAAGTAGGCACACAAGCCTTTATTAGCGCTTGACTCAGCCGTTATATATTTAGCTTGTCACCCTGTGTCATTTTCCCGAATTGTTTTCATGCTCCTAAAAAGTCTCTATGTGTGGTCCCGGAGATCCCAACCTCCCAAGCCCTGTGTGTTAACTCCCAAGACAACCAAAAACCACTAACAGCGGTGTAGACGCACAAACACTCCGTGCCGTACTCCCACTACACAACAGACACGCACACAAGTTTCAGTTATTTACTTTATTACCCGCGGCCCGACTGCTCCCTGTTTTCCTCACAGCTCCAAACAGCTGCCGCTAACGGAGGACGCCGATTCCTCAAAAATGCGTGCATCACATCATAAAGCTGAAGGTGAGACACGCTTCAGACCCCCCATACACACAGCACACACACACACGTACGCGGGCACGCACCCTTTTGAAATACCAAAATAAAGGCAATAATGGAGAGAAAGTTGGAAGCGGCGCAATAATGAGGGAGGTGTGCACACAAAAAAGTCAATGGGGTATGACAGAGAGCGAGGGGGGGGGCACAGGAGCAGTGGAGTCTGACAAGCCGCCAGGAAGCAGGAAAGACGGAGCATTGTCAAATGAAAGGGTGAATAAACTAAACAACAAGTGGACGGAAGAAGAGGAGTTCCAGAGAGACATAAAGGATCAGTTCACCCAAATAATAAAAAGAGGAACTGATTTTTTATTTTTTTTTTTTGCCCCTTGCGGTGTCGATTGAATGTTAAAGAATATTTCCAGTTTTATTTTTCATGGTTTTTCAGATGTCAAGGCGTTCAAAAGGAGGAAATGTTTCCCGTTGAAAGCCTGTGCACTGAGTTTCTTTTAATCAGCATATTCAGCATGAGGTTATTTGGAAAGCATGCATTTCTGTCTGCTGAACTAAACCTCGAAAAAAGAAGCGATGCACAAACAGAAGATAAAACAGGGAACACAACAAACCTGGGAAGGCCATGGCGTCTGAACAGAAGCGGACTATCCATATGGCGCATAAGGAGATACAGGACGACGGTGTAATTACAGCAGCATATGGGCAAGAGTGCTCTTTGAACAAAGGTTCAGAAGTGGGAAGGATGCGAGGAGGAGAAGGGGCTAATTATCTTTCTGGGGATAATTGTCAGCGGTAGCTGGTCTGCGGCTCTGTCATTTAGATCGCGTTCGAGCCCGGGAAGCTTTCGCTTCACAGCGCAGTCGCCTCTGACGTTTCGATTCTCCAACAGGACGATGGCGGACTTGGCATCACCTTCGAGGAAGGGGACACTGAGAGCGGGGTTAAGATTCAGAGCATATCCGAAGTGAGAGGACCCGCGAGCCAAGTATGTGTCGCACGCTGCAGCTGATGCTTCTTATTTATCACAGAGCTGATTTCTAATCGTAGTATGATCTGCTCCATGCAGGAGGACGGCATGAAACCAGGGGACAAACTCTTAGCCGTGAACGGGGAGTCCGTGCTAGGCTACACTGTGGAAAAGGTACACTGTGCCATTGGAAACACACTGTAATCATCATATTGTATTTCTCTTAAAAGCTATTTGCTGCCGTTTTCCTAATGTAATAAAGTAACAGCGTTATTTGCAGTGTTTCAATCGAGTGGTCACGATGCGAGGCCTGACTCTGATTAGTAATTCCGCTGTGTTTTAGGTCAATTACCTTCTGAGAAAAACCAAAGGTCCCATGAAGCTAACCTTCTCTACAAATGAGACCCCCTCCTCCCTCTCCTCTCCCCAGTCAACCTGCCAGGACGCCGTCCTCGCCGGCCTACCCGGCGTGCCGAGCGCCGCCACGACCACTCTGAGCCAAGCAGAGGCCGAAGCGGGCACGAGTGAGTCAGCGTTTGCCCTACGCGCAAAGATAAGCAGGTCTGACTTGACATGACGCCGTCCCTCACGCTTTCTCTATTTTAGGTCTGAGCCGCTCGTCCACTCCTTCCACCCTGGCCTGCGACCCGGCGACCTGTCCCATCATCCCCGGCTGTGAGACCACCATCGACATCTCCAAGGGTCGCACAGGCCTGGGCCTCAGCATCGTGGGGGGCTGCGACACCCTGCTGGTAGGAACTGCGACTAGCCCGTTTTGTTTGGAGGAATCGCGGATTTAACAGCACGATATTACAGATTTTACAATCTACAAACCTTTTTTTTTTTTTTTTTTAATGAAATACAGTGTAAACTTGTTAATAACTGCAGAAAGTCATGTAACATTTTGACGTTGCCACCCACTCAGAACCTTTGGTGGTGGCACAACACAGGTTTGAAATAGCCGTGGCGGCTCAGGAATGTAGGAAATGATGTTGTCACAGCCTTCCTCCTCCTCCTCCTCCTCCCGCTGCTGCTGCTGTCCTCTCCTCAGCCCCATCTATTTTGTCTGCTCAGTCAGGCTTGGGGAGGAGGAGGAGGAGGAGGAGGAGGAGGGGGGGGGCAGACAATAGCCGCAGCAGACAATATCCAGTACTGGAATGTAACCTTTGAACCTCGAATGACACTCACACTCCGACGCAGAGAAAACACACTTGAAATCGGACGGAACACACACGCAGACACGGTCAGAGAATCCATAATGACGTTGTGTGTGCCCGCTCCTCCAGCATGGTACTTGTGCAATTACATATCGCACCACTATGAACCACCCTGAATTCACTCCTCCTCCTCCTCCTGTGCCGTACTGATTTGCTCTCCTTCCTGCTCTCATTACAGGGTGCCATCATTATCCATGAGGTCTATGAAGAAGGGGCAGCCTCGAAAGACGGAAGACTCTGGGCAGGAGACCAAATCCTAGAGGTGCGACACGACCATTAATTAGGCCGGTGTCGGACGCGGCCGCCTGACAAGTTTTTAACGTTTGGGTTTCTAAGTACAGCCGCGGATCAAATAATTTGATGCTCTAAAAGCGTGTGATAAAACGGCTCGATATATATATATATATATATATATATATATATATATATGACAAACATAAAAGCAACCACTTGTATGCGTCCCCGTCTGCAGAGAGACAAGTTAAGTATGCCTCCTCAACTTGGATTTGCCCTCCATTCGACCTCATGCTTTGTCACAGAGGGAGGGCAGGGGTGGAGCTCAGAAGTTTAGTTATGGTAGCTCAGTCAGTAGACCTGAATTGAAAGGCACACATGCACGCACGCACACACGCACACACACACCCCTTATGACTTAATTGCCCTCTACTATTCCCTTTCTGTGCCCGAGCCAAGCTGCTGTGTTTAGAAAACAGGGTCAGAGAGGAGAAGTGAAAGGAGCGGTTTCCCAGTCCGCAGCAATGCCGCGAGCTGGGAAAAATCTCCTGCGCGTCCACGGCGAAGGCTAATGGGGTATTTCCCTTCCCTTAATGTGGTCGAAACGAAAGCTGGACGTCAGTCCTTGCACTGACCACCCCGGCTTCTCACAGACTTTTGTGGGAAAGGCTGTTTCCCTCAAGTGTTGTACCATCACCCTGTGATTTTCATATTACGATCCAGTGTTCAGATATCTCAGCAGTTTGGGTTTCCAGAGAAGAAACGTGACCTCGCTGGCTGAAGGAAAATTCAGTTTTAACATCGAAAAAAGGCTGTTAGCACTTTTTATTGTCAAAAACACACACACGTGTGTTTTTATGAAGTCAGAATGAACCTCAAATTAAGTGCAGCAGCAGCATTTTTAGTTTATTGAAGCACGGTTAGTGCATTTTTGGTAAATATGACCAATAGTTATGATCCATAAGACACTGGAGTGTTGAAATTTCTCCAAAAAAGAGGCCAGTGGTCGCTGGTACTAACCTGCATTCCCTCTCGTCACAGGTGAACGGTATCGACCTGCGTGAAGCCAGTCACGACGAAGCCATCAATGTGCTGCGACAGACCCCGCAGAGAGTCCGGCTGGTGGTCTACAGGGACGAGGCCCAATACAAGGAGGAAGACCTGTGGGACTCGTTCACCGTAGAACTCCACAAGAAGCCGGGCCAGGGCTTGGGCCTGAGCATCGTAGGGAGGAGGTGAGAGAGATTTATTGTTAAAGCTACTGCTTAATGCCTACTGTGCGGTTATTAATGTGCAGATTTATTACAATGCCGGATGAGTTTTACGCATGAAAACAATTGCTGCTTTTTCATTAGGCATTGGTTTGTTTGCTGCTACGGAAAAATGAAAATTAATAGTGTGAGTAGAAATAAAGCAAATAAACTCTTAAAGCATTAGAACGATGGTAATTTCAATATTAATTATAGTGTATTTAACTTGTCCTTTGAGTCTAAAGATAATGTCAGAGCAGCCAGACTACAAATGAAATAAGTAGACACAGTCGTATTCTAAGAATAATCGTAGAGTCAACATAGTTTGACAGTAACCATGAATCTTCTTTTTTAATGCAGATCACGGGAGCGGAGGTAATCATCATTACAAGAGCTGTATATTGAAATAGTTTGTAGAGCGTAGAGAGTTAGAGAAATAGAGATCTTATACATTTATAAAACAAAATTTATTAGATTTGACCACAGCCAATATGTAATGAACCACATGTAGTCATCAGGTGCGACCTTGTCTTTCACCATCTTTGGGCCTTTTGCGTATGGAACCTTTAGCATGAGTAGGTTTAATTCTAATGGAAGGATGTTAGATTTGATGTGTACAAATTCCTACTTCCCTACATGTCATTGTCTGTAAAGAGGGTTTCCTTTTTTGGTGAATTGAAGCACTATAAGTTATCACACCTAAGTAACACATCATGACTAAATGATTAAAGTCTGTGTAAAGTCACTCAGCCAAATCTGAATGATTAAAAGATATTGACAAGTTTATGAAATTAGGTGTCAAAATCGGGTAAAAATGAGCAGTATTCTCAGCTCCAGGGCTGTGGGGGCGTGTCCACTGTATGCGCTGAAGCCACGCCCACTCACGGGAGCAGCCAAGCAGCCATTTTGAAGCGACTGTCTTCACGTGTCAGATGAGTTCGGAGAATGACGTGACTAACTTTGAAACACTCTGAGCGAGACGAATTCATCTCTATCTCTCTGCTCGGGGTGCAGGGGTACGCTCAGGGTGGCCTCAGCGTGTCATCGAGCCACCCTTTAAGGACCGCCCACAAAAATCCTGGACTGACAACTGGTGAAAAACTGTTTTAATCTCCAACTCCACATTTCAGTAACATATCATTCAAAGTCTTTTCACGTGTTTTCAGCAGCTATTTTCCAACATATTTAATGTATTTTTGAAAGAAATCTCAGAATTCCCTTTACACCGACTTTAAGTCTTATTTTACGGTTGAATAACTGTTCATTGAAAATCCACTTCTCTTTTCTACCTTTAATGATTAGCCAGCTGATCATTTCTGGTGTATTACTTTTTCCCCCATTAGAGCTGTTGAGGAAGATTTACTCGGATGCGAGCCGGCGAATTGTACACCGTCTTACACATTTCTCCTCGCCACAGCGTTTAGGATTTAAGGCACATGTGGGAAAATGGCCTGCTGGTCCACATGCTGACAGTCTGTTGCTGTCAGGTGTGTGTGGAGTGTGGTGATTGATCTGACCTCTGGGATCTCCCTCAAGAATGGCTTACCCAGACCATACACACACATGTACAGCCGATTATGCACGTGTATGAGCGGTTTTTCAGAACAACCGCAGGGTAAAAAGGCCCACACCGGGGTCGCGGGTTAAACGTCTTGGATGGCAGTTGGTAGATCAACTTTTAATGTAGCCGTAAATCTTTGCCTCGGTCACAGCGGTTTAGCTACACAAGTGGAAAAAAACAACGAAAATGCTCGGTGGGATGGAAAAGGCAGCAAGAGAGAGACGACCTAAAACCCTCGGCTAAAACGGAAAGTGCAAGCTAGCAGTTAGTGGTGAGGAGTTGTGACAGCCAAGTGTCTCTGGCACCGGGGATTGAATGGGATCGAGTTGCCGCGCTTCACAGCTTCTGCTCGTGTTAGTTTTATCCACGTGGAGATTGGCACTTCAGATATGCAAAGTGAACAGCAGAGATGCGCGTTCGGAAAAAGAAAAAGAAAAAACAAAAAACGAACGAGGATTCGTCGCCACCTCCTCTGCAGTTGAGTTCATTTTCCGAGAGGTCAGTGCCCAGAGCAAGCGCGGACGCATCGATTATGTTGACCTCTGACCGTAGACGGACGAGGACATACTGTGTTTTACTGCGACAACACACAGTCTGGTTTGAGAAAGAATGTTGTCAACCAGTCACTGCTTTTTTTTTGGGCAGACCTCAAAACCCAAATTTGGTCAGGTGAGACAGGCAGGTAGCAATCAGAGCCGACTTTGGCATGTGTGGACACCTGTGAGTCACGCAAACAAGTCCCAAGACATGCCGTCTCCTTGGTGAAGGATGATTCTCATAAAAAGTCACCTATGGACTAATTGGAGGAAATGAACCCGATAAAGTCTGAGCTTCTCACTTCTTTCTCCCCCCCCCCCCAACTGCAACATGTTCACATGTGAGCATGTGCAGCATTCAAGATGGAAAACACATCTACTGAGGTCACAGTTGGGGGAGGTAAACACTCTTTGCTATTAAATATTCCATCCTACCAGCTGTGTGTCTGCTGCTTCCCAAGGAATAGGAGCCACATTTGTGCAGAGGTCCATTGGAAAAATGGGAAATAGCTGGATCAATAGCATACCATCACCATCAATTACATGCTCAGCAGCGGACGTCGTCCGTACGACACAGTTAAGATCAAGCAAAGACAAATGCCATGTGACGTTTGCCAACGCCGTCACCTCTGTCTTTCCCACCTCTTCCCACCAGGAACGACACGGGAGTGTTTGTGTCCGACATTGTCAAAGGAGGTTTGGTGGACACCGATGGCCAGCTGATGCAGGGCGACCAGATCCTGTCAGTCAACGGCGAGGACGTCAGGACGGCCACCCAGGAGGCCATGGCCGCGCTGCTCAAGGTACGTCCGGCCCTCAGAAGGAAGCAGAGCTGGCGGATTACACGTCAGCTTTATATGACTGTATTAAAAAATGATGTGCCTCGTGTTGCAGTGCTGCGTGGGACCTATAAAAATGGAAGTAGGGAGGTTTAAGGCGGGCCCGTTCCACTCTGAAAGAAGGCTGTCTCAAAGTAGTCAGGTAATTTACTGGCATCTGTGTCATCTAGTCACAAAGCTCAACAGGCAGAACACAAAGCAACACTAAATGTCTTTGTTTCAGATGAGCGAAACCGACAGCGCCAAGGTGGCCGCCCAGTCTTTGTTCCGACTCGGGAAACCTTCCCGACGACGCCGACAGACTAAGCATGAGTTCAGATCGTAAGTTTCCTCCTAAAAGCGTATGAGTTAGGCAGCTGTAGGGAACAACATCACATCTGGCATGTTTGCTTCCTCACAGCCCCGGAGCATCAGGATACCAGAACAGTTGAGTTCACCAAAGGGCCCAATGATTCTCTGGGGATCAGCATAGCAGGCGGCGTCGGGAGCCCTCTGGGTGACATACCCATCTTCATCGCCATGATGAACCCTGTCGGAGTGGCAGCTCAGACGCAGAAACTCAAGGTACGATGCTCACACCCCCCTCTCTGCAACTTCACTCTTAACTTGTTCGGCTTCGGAATAATAAGACGTCTCATACCAGCGATTCTTGGCGTGGGACTTCATGCGAATCTCACTTATTTACAGAGATGTCATTCCCACTCACTTTTACTCCGTTTGTGAGTCTCAAATCCTCCCAAAGGTCAAGAGCCTCCAGTCTCTAGCAGTGACCTTCGCCGTTAAACGACAATTGTAGCTCTGTGTGACGCAGACTGGAGGAGGACAATAGCCATTGCTAACACGGATAATAAATCTCCCACTCCTGCATTCAGAGCATTAAGCCTACAGAAGAGCTCGTATATTCATGCTGCTTTATCTTCTGAGCCAGAATGAGAGACGAGAACGCCGCATAATGAAATTACTCAGCTGAACATGAGCATACTTTTGTATGGTTGCACGAATTAAAATGTCTAATAGCGTTAGAACAGTGTCTCACATCCAGAGTTCCTCTGGAAGCTTTTACGAGTGGGACCGATGCGCTGATACGTATTCATGCTGGTTCTAGAAAACACTTCAAAGAGTTTCATCATTTAAAACAAGTCACAGAGACAACTTTTGTCACGTTTTCGCCGTCGTTGCTGTTCTTTCCAGCTCCGAACACTGAGCTATGCGAAGAAACCCAGAGCCCTGATCTGCATCTTAAATTTCCAAACTTTTCTTGGAAAGTTGAACTTGTTTTTTTTTCCTTTCTCTCTCTCTTCTTTTTCCGAGCCTTTCAAATTGCACTAAACTCTCTCACTCTTCCAGATCGGGGACCGCATTGTCAGTATCTGCGGAACCTCTGCTGAAGGCATGAGCCACTCACAGGCTGTCGCTCTGCTCAAGAACGCCACGGGCACAATCCAGCTGCAGGTTGAAATAGCGCACGCACGCAGCGCACGCACACATTTGTTCGTTCACCCTTTGTGTTCTCAGATAAACCCTCAGAGACAGTTAGACAGTTCTTCTTTATCTGCATGCAAAGTTTTCACCTGAAACAAACAGCGGCCGGCTGCCTTTGAAGCACCATAAACACCCTTTGTGTTCATCCAGCGCTGGCACCCTGCTATCTGTCTTTATCTCGCAAGCGTAGCATACCATAAGTGTGTTTCATGGACCTGTAGGTGGTAGCAGGCGGCGACACCACCGTGACGGGTCCCTCTCAGGAGCAGGCAGCTGGAGGTCTCACACCCAGCTGCATTTTCCAGGATGACCTCGGGTATGAAGGGCTTGTTACATTTTCCTGTGTCGTCACACAGCATTTTACTCACTCTGTTTAAAAGACTGGCTGCAATGTTTGCGAAACGTGACCATAAGGTCTTCTGTCTATCCTTCCATCAGTCCACCTCAGTATAAGACCATCACTCTTGGACGAGGACCAGACGGGCTGGGTTTCAGTATAGTCGGAGGGTACGGCAGCCCCCACGGGGACTTGCCGATCTACTGTTAAAACAGTTTTCGGAAAGGTAAGCAGCTCCATTTTTTTACAGAACAAATTGGATGCTACTGATCAAAACTCTTATTTTTATGTGTGTGTGTGTGTTTTTTTTTTTTTTTAGGGGGCAGCAGCAGAGGACGGCCGCCTGAAGAGAGGAGACCAGATCATGGCTGTCAACGGGCAGACTCTCGAGGGCGTCACGCACGAGGAAGCCGTCGGCATCCTGAAGAGGACCAAAGGAACTGTCACGCTCACCGTGCTATCATAGACGCACACATGCAAACGCGCCATCCTAACTATCTTTACCTACACCTTTGTCTGACCTTAGATTACACCCAAAGTTAATCCACATCTATAAAGACTATCTCGCAGGTCGGCGATGTTCACCTATATGAAAATATGCACTCTGAAATATGAACAACCGTACACTGATAATCATAAAGACACGTATTGCTCAATGTAGCTTTGAACACTGTGATCCAGCCTTCGTCAAGGGGACGTGTGTGTCCTGATAAAGGAACGTTTATGACCGAAACAATCGCCCAAATCGCTCCCGAGATAGTATGTAAAGTACATGTATGAATTCACAATTTGTCATGCAGTTAACAGTTTTAATTAGCTGTTATGCGAATGTCAAAGAGGCTGTAAATAGTATTAGAAACATTAGCTGAAGACAGTTACATTCCACGGCTCTGGTATGAAGTATTCACTGAGCATCGGGGCTCAAGTATTTTTCTGTTTCCTGTATTAAAATGATTATTTTAAGGTGTGTTTTCAAACAGATGGCAACCGAAGGCAATGTCATAGTATTTCTAACGAAGAGAAGCCTATATTTCAAGGGTTTTTTTTTTTGCAGTCTGTGTTTAGGGGTGACCTCCCTCTAAATTCACAGCATGAAAACACCCCCGAGGCAATTAAAAGATTAGAGCAGGATTCAGCTAATGGCTATGCTGGCTGATTATTTCTCTTTCTCTCTCCTGAAAGGCTGATGCTGCTGTAAACTGGTGTTAATCAACTTATCATGAAGTCTTGTTGTTTTAGCAAAAATGGCCAAGAAGCCTTTTTTTTTTTGAAGTGCTGGAGGCTTGAAGTCTGATGTTGTAAATGTGTTAAAGCTTCCCTGAAGGGAGAGATGTGAAGTCCTCCATGTCTTGTTACTTAAACTAGGAAGGAATGGTTTGAGTGTACTCGGCCAGATGAGGAATCGGGTGTATGTGTGTGCGCGTGTGTGTGACCAATTCACTGAAGTATAGTGCTGCTAAAGCCGAAAAATAAGGTATTATATCACAGTATTTGGATTCTTTTTTAAGTATTAACGTTCACTCTGTCAAAGTGCACAGAAATGTAAACCACCTGCTATCTCGGTTGGAAGAGTTTGACTTGTCAAATGGACCCGAGCTCACTTTGACCTTATTATTTACCCAAAACAAAGTCATCTGGTGTGTAGTTTCTGAAGCCATTAGGCATGTGTTGTGTCGTCTAGTCTCAGAAACCTGTCTGTGCTCTGTTTTATCACACTTAAATCTGTGGCTCTAGTACTGTCACTGCGACAGTATTGAGTTTATTCACACTGAATTAAATAAAAGTGACCTTTGGATTCAATCAATGTCTTCCGACCTGACATCATTTTCTACTTTACTGCACGTTGAATGCCTAAAGCAGGCAGCATTCTAACACCCTCTTTCAGAAAACTATCTTGTTAAACCTCAGCAGAGCGAGCGTAAACTTTAATATAAAGACATAATGATCTTAAATGAATAACGGCATTTGAGCATTACGAAACGCAGGGCGGCTTTCCAAGTGCACCAGCTGCCAGTCGCTGGGGTAACTGCTCCTGTTATTGTACAATATATATCACATCTGCCATACATCACCTAAATGCATTTTCTATCCAGGAGATAAAAGCAATTTACTGTCACTGTAGGTCACATTTCAATGAAAGGTGAATAGATCTAAATCTGAAGCTAAAACAAGTTGAAATGTACGCGGACTGAAGATTTAGAGCTGAAGGATAATGCAGCCAGGTGGAACGCCAGCGTGTGCTGGTCTTTGCTTGAATAGACTCTTCTGTTGTCACTTGAGACTTAATAAAGCTTGTATAGGGAGACAGGGCTCTCCATTAAAATATGGCAGCCCATCTGTCTGTGCACTGACAAGCACAGCTGCTTCACAGCCTGTCACATGGCTGGTGCAAAGAGTCTTACGCATGCAGTCCGTTTCTAAAGTCGGTTTAAAGCAAACACGGGGGCTCCTAATTAATCACACAAGACCTTTGAAGTTCTTTGTCTAATGAGGCCTGGAGTTTGTTCAGATTCAACGGGCTGTTAGAGAAGAACAGTGTCGTATTTTTATAGTAGAAGTACATATGCTCAACTGTTGGGTGACTCCCTTACCCTGAGGTCAAGACCGAACACGGTTACCTGCAGCTGCTGCTAGCTAAACCGCAAGCTATCTAGCGACAGCTGAGCTTTCCTCGAGCACCTGTTGTTTTAATGGCCCCAGTGGGCTTAGAGGTTACCCAGCCTCCCTCGAGGTCCAGGAAACGCTGGTTGGTTTACCTTAGGCTTGTCTGCGCAAGCCTTTTAGATGTGAGATCAGATGTTGCCATCCGGTCATGCTTCGCTTGAATGTGGGTAAATGGGTGTAACGTTTCCGCGACAATGGCGCCAAAGCTAAAACACTTTTAAAGGAATTATCAAGATGCCAATCAAGCCCTTTTTTTCAAGCGTTTTCATGGGATTTTCCCATGAGCAAGACTTCTTTTTTTTTTTTCTTCCATAAACGAGTTATAACAAAACGTCCATGTCCTGCTTCATGCAAAAAGTCAACTTGCATAACTAATGTGTTTGACCCCGCAGCTTTACAAGCAGCCCATGAAATGCGCTTGTCACCGCCTGTTCAAACATTTCAGAGCCCAGTATCATCATGAGTCATGCTAGCTCCACGCTGGCTATCAGGAAGTTAAGCAAACAGAAACCTATGGTTGTTGATTGGGCTGTGACGACATGGCAAACATACCAAACGTGACACCATCATGCCAGTTTGACTGCCAAGAGCTTGCTAATTTTTTGATTATCAAAGGGCAAACAGAGACAGGTTGGTGGACATAACTTGTATCAGTCAAATCAGTCAACGTAGATCTCTTTCTTCAGGCTTGAAAGCAGGGAATTTCTTTCAACAGCATGTGTTATCTTCTCAGAAATGTGGCCATGAACCTATACTAAATACGCATCAAAGAGATGCTTAAACTGGGTGTCTAATCGTCAATTACGTGTCGTTGTGTCGACAAACTTGGTGGAACTAATGCTTTAATAAAGGTTCAAATGTGTCACCAACACAAATTAAGTCACGCTTGCTGATTAGCAACAAACGGTTCTAATTGCTGCTGTAGCTTCCTGCCCTGTCCCAACCTCCTCCTCCTCTTGTTGCGTTTCATATTGTTGAGTTGACTAATATTAATGTTGGTGTATTTATATTCGGGGATCACCTCTCTCAGCAGAATTTTCTGACAAACTCTAACTGTATATACCATTTACTGACTGTCAATTCCTTGACGCCGGTTTCTCTGATGGAAGAGTTCTTGTGTCTTGTGCTGACAGGAATGGACTTGACAGAAAAACCCCTGAGGCGGCATGGGTGTTGGAACAGTAGTCAGTCGGTCAATCAATCCAGCACTTAGGGCAAAAGTAAAATATCTCCACCACTATTGGATGGGTTGCAATAGAAATTCTGTAGAGATATCGGTTCTGGCAGGATGGAAGCTCACTGACTTTTGTGATCCCCTGACTTTTTGTCAAGTGCCACAATATGGCTGCAGGTATCCATAGTCTGTCAGTTGAATACTAATTAGGTTTCTTTGGTTTATACAGACATTCATGATTTTCATTATGTCATAGTAGCAGAGACATTCTCCTTCAGTCAAAGTTGGTAGGTCATTGCACCAGTTCCTTGTCATTGCCTTCTTAGTTGCACTTAGTAGTATCTTGACTATATCCAGTTAGACATTCAGTTACATTTCCAAGGTACATTTGCATTCATATTCCGTACCCCAGTATATCTTTAACTGTGGCCCACGGTAGTGCACACCCAGAAGATATAGTTTCTTTGCTCCCACATGCGCACCCAAAGGTTGAATCTGTGGTTGGTCCAATCTTTGGTCCAAGGTTGAAGAATATGGAGATCCCCTGACATTCTTCAATGAATCTGTAAAATATCGCTACATCTACTGGACGGATTGGTGCAATATTGGAGACATTCATGCTCCCTGACATGGAAGACTTTGATACAACCCTGAGATTCACAGTTCACAGCATTTAGCATGATGGATCTATGACTTTTTACACACATTCATGCCCTTAAAGGATGATCTGTAGTTGCTCTGCTGACCCTGTGATTTTTCATCCAGCTCCATGACAAATAATCTCCAAAAGTAACATTTCCATCAGCCATAACTTTGCGTGTAGTGCTATTAAGCAAATGCCTAGTGTTAGTATACTAAAATATTAGATCAATATCTTGTCATTATATATACATCATGCCTGCTAATCCATCAACATGTTACTGTTGGCTTGTTGCCATGCTAGGATTAACATTTAGCTATCCCTATATGCGAATGCTTACAGAGCCGCCGGGGCGGCTGTCAAGTGTTTGCCTTGTTAAATGTTGGCAGCTCACAGAGGCAAGCTTTCACATGACAGTATGAAGAAAGCGAGCAGTTTTTACAACAGCAAGTATTTATTTGTTATCTAAAAGTGTTCGAAATCATTTCGCCGCTCTCAAACCTGCCCTGACATATCAAAATGTCACAAGGAACACGTAGAGCTATGAACAGACACGCTCGGTTAAAGAAAGTCATTCATTATCTGAGTACCTGATCCGTCTTGTGAACACTTTCGGCGTCATGGAATAGTGTCTCCTATCTTTTGCATATCAGACGTCTCCTTTACAGTGTGTCTTTTTGTTTTGCAGGACAGAGGGTCTTGAAAGGTCAGCTTTCATGCCCTAACAATGATGCACTCATGCATACCGGGACTAGGAAGCGTAATTAAATTTCCATCACGACAGCGGTGTAAAATTGCAGCGTGATGAACGCACTACTCCTTCTAGCTTTAAAGGAAGGAGCCTCCCAATAATAATTTAAAAAAAAGTTTCTGAGGCAATCATTTGACCTTTGCCGCGCAGCGACTCAGTTGCCTCGAGTCTCTACTTAGTTGTCAAAAAGATTAGCACATCACAGCCGCAACAATCCTCCGCATTGTTTGAGTCAGCAGGCTTCGGTTGCTCTTTAACAGTCTTTCCTCTTAAGCACAATGGTGTGACTGCAGACGGATTGGGTGGTGATCGTTGGCGACAAGAGAATCCGGAGGCGAACGCGTCAGATGCCAAGAACATTTCATCCCGATGAACATTTTGTCATTAAGTGACTAATAGACATTGGAATGTGAAAGATGCAACTCATTATGCAAGTTTCTGTTTTTTTTTAATTAAGGTATTAATATGCATGATTAAGCTGTACTGAAGTAATGATTAATGACAACCACAGACAATGAGAGAGGCCATACCGACCGGGATATATTACCTAGGACTGGTAAACAAGTCAACTGGAACTAGGAGTGAGGAATTATTGCAAAGAAATGTTTGCATGACAAATTTACACCAACCCGGCGTTTTCATTTGATTACTCAGGTTTTACATATCTCACCCCGGTGTTTGTTTCCAAAATAAACAAAAAGATATAACTATCCGTCTTTATTTAGATAGTAACAATTATAGTTTGTTCTGAGTAAACAGTCAAGATACAAACAAACACATACTTTTCTTCTTCTCCATAACCTAAAATTATGCCAGAGTCATACTTTGCGAGCAGGAAACTGGATGTTATCGTGATTTACAGTGAGGTTTTCCTCGTTACAAGGAGTGCTACAGCTCAGCACACTCAGCCTTTGCGTCCCTGTTCAAATAAAGCTGGGAGTTGACCAAGACGGCGATGACATCATGCGGGATCGGCTTTCCTCGCCACCTTGTGCGCAGAGCGGAGTGTGAAGGCTGAGGATCGTGTTTACACGGACAACAGAGCACGCGCCCAATGAGGGAACACCAAACACTAACATTAAATGTTTGCTGTTTAACTGCTAAAGTGCAGTTATTACATGTTAGCAATACAAACAGTCGACTCAGCCCAGACTCCCGACAGCACGGCAGGCGAGACGGCTTTAACAACCCACCCCATGCAGTAAACTACACTCTGTCTTTGTCTGATAACAGGAAGCCACTGCACCATACGGCCACGGCCCGTCTGAAGCACACCTTGCGTGTTTCTCTTGGCATGTTTGCATTTCGGTTACAGCTTCAAATTACATCACCTCGGCCGAGGCCTGATAAGGCGGAGTGTGTAATCATGGTTTTATGACCCGTGTGTAAAGTAATGCACACAGCCGCTGGGAAATGTTTGCAGAGCTGAGGGTAGAATCACCTGTTTGCCCGTGAGAGGTGCTCACGCAGGTCTGACCTTGTGCAACAATGATGCTGCAGGCCAGCAAGGTATTATTCTCTCATCGTAAGACAAATAAACTCCTTTAATAAATAAGTGAACATGTAATGAGAGCGTCTCCCTGAACTCTAGTTGTTTTAGTCTGAGAAAACAAGACTTAAAAGTCTACAGCCATGCTAGCAGCTCAAACGAGTCTTAGGCAGAGCTGTGCTTTGAGCTAAATGCTAATAACACACTCACAATGACATGTTATGATGCTAATGTTTGGGTGTAATGCTGTATCTCAATTTGGATCTCTTGGATTACTTCTATAGAACAGTTCTATGTAGTACACTGTGTACACTATGTACTTCCTGGTGAGCTAATTTCAGTCAACAGCTTTGAGTACAATCGTGTGCTTGCTAGCAATGACGATCGACATATTTTATCACTTCTTCTTCTTACGTCACGCATGATACTATGTCTATATTTTATATATGGTCTATGGATACAGCGGTAACAGTGCAGCTGCAGCTGATGGGAAGTAATTTGTTTTGCAAGTATTTCACGGTCTATTAGTATTGGAGAAATTAACATTTCGACCTGCTTGTAGCGCAACAGGGAAACCCAAATTACGATTCATTCACTGAATTCAGTAAGGAATGTGAAATTGATTTCATGGTCCAATTCAATATTTGTCAAGACACCACAAATATCAACCGAGTGGCACCAGAGGAAATATTTGGGGATCACCAAATTCAGTATGGTTCATATTTTATGCCAATACATCCAATAATATATCATGACAACTTAAGTGGTGAACCAACCAACCAACAGTCTGACATGCCATACCACTAGGCTAAAAAAAACACAGTACTACAACATAATAAAGTCTAGCAGATACAGTCCAATATGCTTGATTCACATTTGTTAACAGTGTGTATTGACTGCCATCTCTCTGCATTGCTGGTGTAAAAAAAAACCAAAGGCCTCCTATTGATTTTAAGGCAGGATGGAAAAATGAGCCAGTGATGAAAGTCCAATCATGCCTGCGGTCCCGGGCTGCTGTTTGAGCCCATTTTCCATCTTCGTTCAGCAAACCTGCCTGTGCCATTACGCTGAAACGAGTGTCAAATTAAATGACGCGCCATAAATAACCTTTTTTTTTTTCCGGAGAGCTCTACTTGCTCAAGCTTAGACATGAATGTCTTAACTTTTGATTCATGCCGCGCTGCTTTTATTATTGTGAGGATGACACTTTTAGAGCCCCCCCCCCCCAGTTATCAATCCCTCAATTACGGCCCAGGCTTTAACCCCTATTTAAGAGCGGGTTACAACTGCTGCGAATTCTACAGTGTGGTGGGAGGGTGAGACGTATGTCATCTGGAGCTGTCAGCCCTTGTAAAAATAGAGAAAATAGCCCTGTCATATTCAAACCTGTTCACCCAGTGAGCTTTCGGGCCGTCTTTGATCTGGCATGTTACCAAGTCATTACCCGCATCATGCAACCATTATCTCACCTTGACCTATAATTGACGTCGGAACAAAGACTTGATAAAGGCATCAATTCTGTGGAGTTATTGAGCAGGTTATCACTTAAAAGCCCGATAGTTGGCTTTGTAGCTTTTGTGCTACTCTGCTATTATCATCTTATTTGTGGAGAAGTACTTCAGTGATTGCGATCCACCATTTGAAGGAAGCCCTTGAAGAAGAAGAAGAACTTTATGATTCCCTCGATGGGGAAAGTCCAGAATTCAGTTTCCAGTTTACCAGTTTGGTTCTTGTGTGTCCAAACGCAGCTTTCATAAAGTTATCGACAATGAAAAACCTGCTTTATCAAAGACATGGGGCTCGAAAGAACGCCTGCATTCCAAAGTTGGCGTTCAACAATATGTTTTTCTTCTCTCCGAGAGCAGCGATAAACGAAGCTAGTCTGTGGCAAGCCATTACTGCGACAGTACTTAAGGTGCTACACTTTACATCCAACCCTCCTGCTCCTCTGCATGATTTATGAGGACCTTCCACTTGCCTCTAAACGAGACCACAACTGGCTGAACACAGACCACAGCAGAGCTTTAAAAGATGTTTACATGACCCTGACCAGGTGAATGTATCCCGGTGGTAAATGTCTGGCTTGTGCTGTTAAAATATTTGCTGCCACTGCACATTGTTCCTTTTCTTCAAGATCACAGATGCCAGATAGCTCTGTTGGCTGACCGGCTTTTTTTTTTTTTTTACTTCCTGAGTGGATTCCAACATTTAAACAGGTGTAACCGTGTCCTCTAGTCATTGTAAAAACCAGGCACGGAGGGAATGGGAACACGTTTTTCCTGCACGCGCTTTCATCTAGCCTGCTGCTATCTCAAAGCCGATGCAAATGAAAAGACAACAGTCAAAGGTGCCACCATGGGTGACTCTCAGGCTGGATTGATGGCTATCCGACGTGCCTCTGGTGCTATCGTCACCTCGGTAATAATGAAAGAAATGCAAGCGGGTGAGAATGCGGCATGTCTTCTAAAGATAAGAACACGTGTTTTGAGTCTGGCTTATTCCGAAAAAAAAACACTTAAGGAGAAAACATTTTTGAAGGGCTCCTAAAAATGTACATGAGCGCACGGAACGGCACACACTGGAATTTTAAAATGAACACCTGTCACACCTACACAGAGACAAACACTCAAGAACACGTCTCTGAAGGACTGTATTTTACATTTGTATGCACCTACTTTTCAATGTTGTGAAACGCTCGTGCATAGTAACTGCTTCTGAATTGTTTCTCTCAAGGCCCAAGTAACAATCCCTTCCCAGCAATAAATGGCCTAACAAGATCAAGTTGCTTGATCTAGAGCAGATTCAGTGTAGGTCAAATGGAAAAGAGAGAGCGCACAAGTGTCGGCAGCCTACAATGCATCCATCACGCCAAAGCTGTAGGGTATGCGAGGAAAAAAAACTTTCCATCAGACTTGCATGAACCTGTTATGCACGAGCAGGCGAAGTGATTTATGCGCTCCTGATAACTTGCTAAGTTGATCCGGTCTCGTACAGGCAAATCAAAAAGGACAGGATTCATCATCGTGTACTACAATAAACTTGGGTTCATTTTGGCTCAACAGCTCCCGTGCTCGGAAGATTTATTGAACAACTTTCGGAAGAGACGCAGAGATTGGCGGAGTTACCGTTCCCCTTGTGAAGGTCTGAAGTCAGCATATTTCTGTTTGTCCATAGGCAAAGAAAGTGAGCCGCCGACAGACGTGCCTTCGGGGCCTTCACAAACGCATGACATCATTAGCGGGACCCTTTCACACAACTTTGACAGGCTTTCATTGCACCATGGCGAGGTCATCGACGTGCATTTAAAGTACATCCTGTTGTATATCTAGAGATGATTCGTCATCACAGGTCCCCTGTTATTTTCTATCCTTTGAAGATCAATGAACCAGTTTCTCCAGATTGCATCATGTTTTAAAGGTTCCAAAGGACTGTCATCTGTCGCTATAGAGATTTCAAAGACGCTATTGGTGTCGTGATGTTTGGGCTGGACTGGAGAAAAAGGGGAATAAACAACATGAATCACATCATAGCAGAAGAGTAAACACCTTATTGCAAAATGATGTCGAGGAATAAGCATTCCTCTCAGCAGTGACTTGTGATTTACATAATGGGTTGCCTTCAGTATTGTGAAATTAGAATGTGTAAAGCTCATCATCTTTTTTTTCACGGAAGCGCCAACATGCCCGTGAGTCTTGTTTGGATTTCAAGTCATTTAGCTCCAATTCAATTCAAAGAAACTAACACAAAAAGTCAGCTCACTTGAACTTTTGCAATAATTTAACACATAATGAACTCGATGTGTGAAATGTTTGGTTCCCACTGGTAAAAACTAAATTAGATGTATACGTTTTTTTTCAGATCCTCTATTATAACCTCCACATTATGTACAAATAAGACTTATCAACCATTTATAGCGTCGGAAAATGTCTGAAAATAGAATGTCGGCATCCCTACAACAAAAGAGAAAGCTTTTTTTTTTTTTTTTTTTGCAAAGCCTCACAGCCTATCCTTCCACTGTTTTCAGAAGTGGGCTGCCATGGAATTCCTGCTATGTTGCACTGCTTGCCAAGAACCAGGACTTCCCCATGAATTCCCCATTGCATAAAGAAAGCGCTATCCGTTGAAATTAATTCGTTTTCATGTTATCTGCCGATTTTCTGCAGGACATTTAGCACTGGAATCAACTTACAATGTCATGCTGCAAATACTTTTAAATGAATAAAAAAAAATCCCCCAAAGACTCTGATGTCTTCTGATGTCAAGCATCAAGGAAAAGGAGATACACTTTTAACAAATGATGAAAACTGAAGCCGTTTGTAAAGAGAGATCATGGGAGTCAAATTTCTCATTGATGGAAATTTTCACTCAGTTTCTGTAAGTTCATAACAATGTACACGGTTGAGAACTTTTTCCATGCAAGTGTAAATATATGAGGAAATGTTCCTGAAAGCCATTAGCAGAGTAATTCACAACTGAATGGATTCACAGTTTTACAGGCCAGGAAATCCATCTTGCTCTTCCAGGACTTTTACCCTATCAGCAGTCTGTACGATCGTTTATCTTCATTAGCTCCTTAGCAAGTGCAACATCCTCACCTATGTGGCCGCAGAATTCAAGAGAGACGGTGTGGTGGGGCCAAACATCTGACTGCATAAGCAGACAAGCTGTCAGGGAGTCGTGCACCAGTGATTCAAACAATGATCTGTAAGAGGCAATCATTAACGCAGACTGCCAGAGGGGCTGAACACTGTTAGGTCAGTTATCAGACTCTGCAGTACACTATGTGTTTTAAAGCTGGCGTTACCTCAACTGGCCTGTACTATTGACCGCACACCAAGCCTGCATTTGAGAACTTCATAGAAAAATATCTGCACCGCTGGTGTAGACAGAAGGCGAACCATGTCACTGTAATACACCGCCGTAACCCCTCCCATTGACAACAACAATCTCCTGAGTCCTATCAGTAACAGCCTGCTAAGAGGCTTTACTCCCCCTCCCCAGCACAAAGAGCTGTCTGTTAGGCCGGGGAGGCATCCCAGGAGTCAGAAGAGACAGGTGGCTATCCCCACAGGGTATGTATGTGGGGGCTGGGAGGCTGAATGCTGGGGTAATCAGAGACAAGTCAAGACAAAAGCATGGCGTTATATTAGCGGTGTGGGTTTCCAACTGTTGAATGTCTGGGTTAAATGTTTGGTTAATAGGAAAGAGAAGCAAAGGGAAGAAAAAGTTTTAAAAAGGTGATTTTTGTCCAGCTCAAAGGCCTATGTCTACAGCCTGGACACATGAAGATAAAGTTCAAGGCATTAAAACATTCTTATTGGCTTTTGATTAGGCTCACAAAAATGATTTGTGCGGTGCGGTTGTGTTTTTTTTTTTCTTTTTGCTGAAGGAAAGAGAAATTATTTAGCTTACATTTTATTTCCGTCCGTTATTCTCAGAAGGGCTTTCCTTGCTTTCTTAAACATTCAGTCATAAGGTTCAGCTCTCTCCATATGATGATTTGCGTACAGTCCCAGCGCCATCTATTACAACTTCACCACGAGGAGAAACTGCAGTGACCACGGAAACTAGCAAAAAATGCAAAAGGCCCTATCTAGAGCCGGTGCTTGGTTTGGTGTGACTGTGTAAGTGGACCCAATCCCTCTGTAGATACGAAAGGGCTCATTCTAAGGTGATTATATACCAATGAAAACACACGTTGAATATTGGATATTACATTTCATGTCTGCCGTGTTCTGCCAATAGATCCCCCTGAATCTTTCAGACTCGACCCTTTGCTTGATGACAAATGTGGATTTCCTTTTAAGAGGCTGGAAATTAAACTCAAATAGCATATGGTTCCCAAATCAACAAGAGGAAACCATATCCAACTGTTCTTCCAAAATTTACACCCTGACTCGAAATCTGCTTTTCTTTTTGCATGCTAACTTTCAGATAGATGGAGCCTGACGGTAATAAAACCTTCCAGAATTACACTGCCATGATGGAAACCATCCAAATCCCGCTCAAGTAGAAATGATCTTGTGTTTTCAATGAAGCTCTGGGTTTAAATGAGGGGGCCTTAAGAGGGTACAAAGAAAACCGTACCAGTTTCGTATCCTAATCTCCCAAGATATTAGAGGTCCTTTATCTCTTAAACCAAAGCACTTGAACAAAATCTTCTAGGTCCTGTTACGCCAGTTTTGAGATACAGAGGAGGGCTTTAGTGACAAGTTTTGAGGTTTGAACTTGGACGGTCCTGGGAACTTTTCACCCTTCAGTGCCACCGGATAGGAAAAAGAAGGATTTTATGTATTAATCAGAGCTGAACGGCAAATCCCAATTTTTAGCAAATCAGGGCTGAAGGAACTGACAAGAAGAACTTTGTCTGTTTGTCTGGAATAAAATTGGGGTTGCTGAAACATTTATCATATTGTCAGAACTAAATACATAATGAACAGGCACAGAATTACTCCAGGTGGCAGCTAACAATGGTCTTGATAACCCACAAAAGGATAACACAAATGTCTATTCTAATGTTCAGTAGAAAAATGGCAAAATACTACTAAGTACTAATGTCTTGGCTAACTGCTACATTGCCACAAGAGGACCATGGGAGGACAGTGTTTGGGGGAGTGAACTATTTGGACTTTCCCAAGAGGATCACATCTCTTTCCCAGGATGTTTATGAGAGAATGAAGACAGAACGATTGGGAAAACTGAATCCCACAGTGACAAGAAAGCTGCGATACTCTTGCACAGTTGTGAAGAGACCAAATTCAAAGGAAGGTGCAGAGCTCACATGGGCAAAATGCAACAGGTTGAAGGAAGCACTGCACAGTCTGACGAGCTTGAGGCCATGGAAACTGAATTAAGAAATTCCTCAGCAGAATTCTTTAAACGTGGAAAGGTAAACAAACATCTGTGACAGTTATTTTTCCTGCTGCTAGTATTTCACTTCAAATTGTATCTTTAGGCAGATGAACAAAAATCTGACATAACATTTAGCAGATTTCAAGAATATCCAAGCGACCTCGCCACAGAGTGATCAGATCAATGTTTCTTGACCCCTACGGGTCAATCAATTGTAATGCTTTCTCGTTGACCCCAAACTGCCCTCATTTGATCTGAATGAGTGTCCAGGGAGTTACAAAAGGGTCATCCGAAAGGAAACATTTTGGTTAACCGTGTTTGCTAGCCAAAGAGTGGCCCCAGCTCTGCTCTTTTAATGGCACAGTCATCTTGTTGCCAAGAGACGCTTGAAAAGATTTTTGACCTTTGTGGCTTCGTGTCGCCTGTTGCTGGGAGGGTTTCTCATCCTCACTGGTTTTAAACAGTGAGAAAATCACCGACGCGAGAACACCTTCAGACGCCGTTTGTGCCCAATTTTGATTTCATAATCGTCTTTTACATTAAATCTATCCCAAAGTCAGCTGAGAAATCCGCGTCCGCCATTACGTCACAGCTTCCATGAACTTCAAAGCAGCCATGATAACACATATTTCTCCCCGTGTCTTTCATGTCTCACAGCTTTGCTGTCAAAGAGCAAAGCATAAGTTCAAAAGTCCTGGCAGGGTCAGTGCCTTCCGCAGAAGTCCCTTTGATTCCTAATATAGCCACGGAAATGCTTTCTGGCCCGGATAGAAAGAGAAAAAGGGAGTGAAAAAAAAGGGGGATCAAATAGGATAGAGGTTTGTTTTGTTCTCTCCGCTCTATCTATTGAAGCTTCCTGGCTGATGTGGCCTGCTGTTTTATCTCCGCTGGCTCAACGGTTCGGGCCTGCGGTGTTGCGGCCCAGAGAAAGGCACCAGACGCAGCGTACCTCTATGATTGAACCTACTGTACAGCTGTGAACGAATATTTTATCCGTTCATAGATTTGATGCGATGCCCTTTACCTGCACTGGTCAGGTTACACAGAATGCAATGCCTTGAACTCTGCTGGCAGTGAGTAGAGCGAGGGTGAAATTCACTGATCTTCAGGGTAGAGGTTACACTCATTAAGTGACTAATGATGACTCCTTCAAGCATAAAGAGCAGGAAATTGACTTCATGGGAAAAAGCGTCACAGTAGTTGGGTAATATGTTGACATTAGCGGTGGTCACACAGTGTAGCTGGTTCCACCCGTTTTTGTGAGAATGATTTCACCACCAGCCTTCCACTGTGTCTGCATCACAGCGCAATTAAATTGATATTTCGACATCAAATTATGTTTTTCATACTTTGCGGCCAAGTAGGGTTTCTAATTTTGTCCTCAGTATTACCAGTTTCAAACGTGTGATTGGCTAAATTGGGTTGTGCCATTGAAAAATAATGCAATGGGCGTCATTTGGGGAACAGTAAGCTCCAGCATCATCGCATTTTATGTTGATATGGTGAATCCTTATTTACACATGGGGCTGAAACAAATGTTGCATTTATGTTTTTGTCAACCTCCTGTCCAATATTTACTTTTAGCTCAGTTTCTACCAACTCCTGAGTAAATATCTGGCTGCTTGGCTGCTAAAATGCTCCACTGTGTTTACCAGATAGTCTCTAACCGAGGCTATGTACTGACCAGGTAGCGTGCGGTGGGATTTTAGGAGTTGAACCAAATCAGTTGAGGTCGGACAGTTAAGCAATGAGCCGAAACTCACGTTGTCACGTGATATATTGTTATTAATATAATGTTGGCTACAGCCACTTTATGAAAGTGGTCTAACGCTATCTGCTCTTAATATTACTGGCATGGTGTGGTGTTTTGCATGGTTTGTATTTTAAGGCATATCTTCACAGCTCGCATCATTAAACAGTATTTTGAAGCAATGTTGGATCAGATGTGTTGAGCACGTCCCATATTTTGCTCTTACAACGGTATAAACAGTAAATAGAGTTAAACATTTAAGTGTGGAGCTGAAATATAAATGCCTGGAGAGCCAGCGCAATACCAAAGAATGCAGTGATTGAGATGTAATTAGTTACATCCTGCGATTCCTAAATATGAGAGGAAAATGGCCCAGAATAGGTCTCAGGGGCAATTTGTAATCTGTAACTCCATCTGATAAATAATCAAGCACTCCTTGTTATTATGGTGATTATAAATAACCCCATGAACTATGAATGGAATGCAGTCTGACCCGCCCGGAGACCAATGTGTTCTCACACTGGCCACTTTCCGTATTTGGGTTTCTCAGATGTTTTGTGTGTGGTGCTTACAGAAGCGTGTTTTTTTTCCTCCTTCTAAATCTCAGCTGAGATAATTTATGAGAGCACGGAGGGGCCATTGTTAATGTTTAATATTTGCACTGACGGAAAGGGCGCTGCTGCGTCTGGTAACACTGGTTCCCAGGAGCGGGGACGTTTCACGAGGCTTTTTAAGATCGGCAGCTTGGCGCAAGGCCAACCCGAGACCTCCTTCAAGAATTTAATCCTCTGCAAAACGGATGTTTTCCTGACGCATAAGGTAGACATATACGACTTCCTCTTATGTAATAATCCAGTCAGAGTGAAGTATTTATTCGGGCTGATCATCGCACCGGCGGTGCAGAGAATCTCATGCGAGGCGCAACATTAGGGTTGCGGTTAACCTTGAAGTTCATTAAGTATTTTTCCTAGACGAAACAAGATATTCATGCTATGGGACAGGCCATATTAAGTTTTCCACGTCTTCATAAATCTTCCAACATGGAGCTCCTGCATGCCTGGAAATGCAATAAGGCCGACATAGTTAATGTGAGGCGCTCCATCCATCACGAGTATTAGCAGGACTGCATGGCACACGGGGCCATCACAAACATTCATTAAGAAGTCCACCATGTTATGAGCAATAATTGCATTATCTTAAGCAAGGCCGTAATGTTTATAGAGCTGTCCGGCCTATTCAGAGTGTGAAACAAACCAGAAACCCAGCGAGAGAAAAGGGAGAGAACGAATAAGAGGGCCTAATTAAACCAGAATAAAGTAACTTGACAATTGTGTGTATTTACTTGGAAACTGTGGCTTCCTGTCTGAGGGTCCAATGTGTCTCTGCTGCTTTTGATCCCCCCCCCCGAAACCTACTCCAGTAACCCATATCCTGTATCCTCATTTGGTAGCATGGTGACAGTTTCCCAGATACCAGACGGTATTGGTTTCCCTTCATCTTGTGGCACAAACCCAACCCCAGTGTCTAATTTGCTAATGGATCCCTGCTGGAAGCCGCTGTCTCTGGGCTGTACGCGAGTGTAATTATTTGTGCTCAAGTGAGGTAACTAAGAGAATGAATAAATCATTGTTTTGCACTCTGCTCCCAAACTCGCTGCACAGCAGGAGCTTCCCTCTGTTTGCTTCCCACAAACAGAGTTTCCCGAATGTCATTCACCCTCGAGACAGGTTGACTGTAACTGCTGACGGTAGAGCTTTGAGTAACTCCACTTGAAGTACACGGCAATACGGACTTCAATTTTCTCAAGCGCGATTGGATGATTTGGTGAAAGACAGCGCTTGTCTTCACTACAAAGGCCAACTGTCAACTGGTTCTCCCATTCATGTAGGAAATGTACACCTATAAGGCCAGGGAAAGGCAACTGTCTGTTTATGTGTAGTGTACCATGTAGCTTTGAGGAATTTTTGACTCAGACGTATTACAACATACGCTCGCAGAACCTGTTCTGTAAGTCCAATTACTTCCAGGCCACTAGCTCTAGTCTCAACATTCTCCCCTGAGGGACAGTCAGTCTTGACGTAGTTACATATGTTCAGACATGAAATTTGGGGAAGTTGAGAGAACCTTTTTTCTTTTATGATTTTCATCAGATTGCTGACAAGGAGGGTTCATGCTGCCATTCACAGGGCTCTTTGGTTTAGTGGCCTCAGCCTGGTTTAGCTCGACGGGGAGCTTAAGCTTGCCAAAGGCTCTGGGAGGCAGAGATAAGGAAAGGCAGCATAAAACCAAATAAAACCAGCTGAAAAACAGAGTTCCAAGTGTGCTTGATGTGCCTGGATAAATTGATTTCATCTGTCTGAACTAATGTAACACTAAAAGTGTCTTTTGTGTCCAATCTTGTTATTACGGCCATTTCATATTGCGCACGGTCACGCATTCAGAGAACATCCTCGATAATTACATATAGTTCCAAATAAGATGAGATCTATGGACAACGTGAATAATTGAAGGCTTGTCTAACAAGGCAGGATTTCCAGATCCCAGTATGACAGCTACTGAAGTACTGCGCCCCATGGCCACTCATTCATTTGCAAGCCAAAGAGACCAAGGTTCTCATCTTTCCTATAATGACTTTCCCTGTATACCCCGTCTGGAACTTCAATTATCGCATGAAAGATAAGAAGCTAGCGAGATGCATAAAAATGAAAATAGCATAACAGGCCATCAAATATTCTGCATGACTGGAATTTCAATTCTGTCTCGTCTTTTGATTGGTGTTATTTTTGGTTCAAGTATTGCACTCATGATAGATGTTGTAACTTGTACTTGTAACACAGTTCTTCATCTATGGTATGCTATCCTAAATAATATCCCAAATGGCATTCCTGTGCTAATAGCCTGCACGCTTTAAAAAGGGTCATAAATTGGGAGCAATTTGCCAAATTTGGAAACATCCTATAGTTTTGTATTTTATCATGGGAAGTGACGTGGAGTGACAAAAAGAATTAACAAGGGTAATTTTCCACGGCACATTACACAGGGCACCACAAAGCCTGACTTCATTAAGAGGTTATTATTAACTTAAAGTTTTCCAAAAAAAGAAAGCACCATAATGTTCATTTTCCATCTCATTAAGATTCCATTACAGGCTCAGCGAGCTGTTCTTTGTTTCTGAAAATTGAGAAAATCACACAACAGCCGCATTAAAAGAAACTTACACAAAAGTGAGCAGGAGAAAAATCACAATATATTATTTCATTTCCACAACAAAATGAACGTCAATCAATAAAAACCGGATCTTTCTTTTCGAAAGCAGGCAGCATAAAATACAAATGTCAAACAAATCAACAGAATGGGTTTTTAAAAAAAAACAACTAGTTAATCTACAGCAATGTACAGTTCTCGTTAAACCTTTTTTTGTTTGGCAACAGATAATTAAAAATGTGCTCACAAAGCAAACATGTGCTTCACATATGCCCACCATCAACAAATCCCCCCCCCCATCTGGTGTGAACAGGGTTTTGCCTCAGGCTTAAATGATCTATAAGACAATCAAATTGCTTTGGTTTTCAGTCAAGCATCTGTGCTACTAATCTCGTGTGTGTGCATGTGAGTTCTACTGTCGCAGATTTTAGCTTAAAGAACGTCCATCAGTCAAAAACATTTAAGTAAAAAAAAAAAGCCTAACATTTACAGTAGGTGCTGCTCAGAATTTGGCATGGAAGCAAATTGCACTTGCTGTAACACTTAAATGTAGTTTAGAAGTTTAGCCTCTTGAATCAGTCAGCATGAAATGTCCAATTTTCCAAATGGCTGCTAAATCCTAATCTACTCCCTTTACTTAGATTGGCTGATTGTGGTTGACCTGACAAAGTCGAAGCTGAGTTTCCCCACAGATAAAGAAGGAACTTCTGCTGGTGTTGCTACTCGTATTCACTCTTCTTTAGCACATTTTAGGCTAGGGTATACTCTAAACGCTGAGGTATTGAATGACTCCACAATAAATACAACCTTTAAAATCATAACAGAGCACGTTCTCAGTACAACTGACCTGCATGATAAAATATTAAGACATGTTCTCACTTGCATTTGGTGTGACGTTAAGTGGCAATGGTTTCGTGAGCTGTGCTCAACCCACAAAATAAGGAAGCTGGTTTCAAGGTAAAAAGTAACACAAGTTATTTGGTAAGTCTTGCCAACATCTTGGCTGTTATAAGGAGGAAAAAAAACTGACATCTGTGTTAATTTGTCAGTGGAAATTTTCAAATCTTTCTTCACGTCTCAGTAGTCTCTGTAACCACCGCGTTTAGCTTATCATTATCCAAAGCAGTAGTATTCATCTGATTCCACCCTAAGTTTCAGTGGCGATTTGCTGAAGCCATCGCCGTCAATTTTGTCCACAAAGCAGTCTAGATCCGTAGGTGAGGGGTTGTCCGAGAGATCCTCTGCTAGAGTGTCCAAGTAACTACCCACAGACAGACTGTCCAGCCCGTCGCTGTTACCGTCGTTCAAGCTGTTTAAGCTGCCACGCAGCGAGGTACCCTCCTGGCTGTCTGACAGGCTGTACAGGCTGCCCGTCAAGCTGCCCTCTTGGCTGGCCGCTCCTCCCTTGTCTTCGATCATCCAACGGATGGACTCAATGCCCTCGTTGATTGACATTAGCTGCTGCATCAGCTTCACGTCAATGGCTCGCAGATGTGCCTGTGAAATGGACAAAAACATCCCGGTCACGTCATGGTTCTTACAAATGATCCAACATTTAAAAGAGTAGTGCAACATTTTGGGAAATATGTTTGTTTGACGACTTCTTCTTCTGTTTGACGAAGATTCGCACCTCTTTCTCGTCTGTCCATTAATATATATATACACCTAAAACAACAGATGGTTAGCTTAGCTTAGCATAAAGATAGTAGCCAGCTACCAAAGGTAACAGAATGCCCCACCGGCACCTCTTAAACTCACTAAAGAACACACGTAAAGACGAGATTTGGTTACTTTATAAACTTTAACAGCTCCAACTTCCTTGAGTTTTGTTGTTACAGTAAGCTAAGCTAACCTGGTGTTGGCTGGAGCCTTATATTCAAACAAACACGAGAATGACATCAGCCTGCCCAGTATGCCAAGTATGTCCCAAAATGTCAAACTATACCTTTAACACAGCTTCTACATGAAGCAATGTTCCCTCACGAGTACAATGAAAGTTGATATAATACAGAACCAGAGCCATCATCATTGCGTAGTACTGTTACCGTTGAGGTTCCAAACTTATTCTAGACGTTGGAAACAACGATGGAGAAAACAGTCACACCACATGGTCTATTTAGTAGCTCTGTTCTGAAGCTTTCAGTCTTATCACACGGTTTTTAAACAGCAGATTAAAGCTCAACATGAATTCATAAAAAAAAAGTTTATAGATCTACAGTTCTATAACAAATGTGTGAAAATCTCCCATCTGCTGATGAAGAAGGGAGGCTCCAGATCAGCTATTTAAAAAAGGAAAAAAAAGAAATCAACCTTGTGGTGAGTTTTTTTTTTGTCTTCTGTTGGCATTCTCGGGTCTTCTCATGGCCAGAACACAATGTGCTATTTTGTTTAGACTACCAGGCTTTGTTGTGAACAGAGAGATTTAACTATCTGGCACCGGAAAAGGGACTTGTACTACTCATGTATCAGCACAGGAAACAGTTTGAATCCAGGATTCTGAATGATATCCCCTACTTTACACAGTATGGCCATTGATTTAACTTCCTGCCATGACAGACCACGCCATTGACTGGGGATGGAAGTGGACAGCCTATGAAATCACTCAGAGGGAGACCCCTGTGTGGACTGGGTGACACCAAATGAAAAAACAGAAAATGGTAAATGAGCAGCTGTGGCAGCCTGCTACATTCAAAGTGCAATGATGCAGATGAAGGCAGACACGGCTGGTACAGTGTTCCAGACAGCTGGCTTCATACAACAGCCTTTCTTTGGGGGTTGGATTTGAAACCGGCCTTCATTTAGCTCACATAGCTGCCGGTGTGTTTGTTTTGTGAGCATAACCACCCGCTTTATACACAGGCACACGCGGAAGCGGCGAGTCATATTAGAATTTTTTGCTCACGTGGCTATTGCCTGATTAATAAGATGGCACCAGTGGGTCAGTATCCCAAAATGAATTCAAGCAAACACAATTACTGTGGTATAATTTGGTCTCAACCTGCTACAACATGTTTAATTTGTCAGATAAAACAAACTAAAGCTCAACCCTAACCTTTTTGGGAGCAGCACATTGCTCCTTTGACAGGCTGCATATAATGTAAGCCTGGAAAAATTATGTTAAAAAATTAGCTAAATGTTGCAGTGTTGCCAAATGTATGTGTGTGTGTCTACCAGACTTGCGCACAGCAAGGCAGAGCAGTCTGATTGGATTAGTGACTAAGCTGTGAAGGGAGGCACAAAAACAGCCCAAGATGGCCTAAATTTGAAATGAGCTATCTAACAGTAAAACACCACTAATTGAATCACGCTAAGCTAATTTCTATTTAAGTCAATTAGTTTTCTTTTCTTCCCACCTATCGGCACAATTAAATGACGTCTGTTGGTAAATTTGACAGTTCAAGCTTGCAGCAGAAGTGAGTAAAACCAAGGTGTGCGCCACTTATTATGGGACTCGAATGCTCCGTCACATCAGCGTAGATGTAAGCCTGCCAACACAGGCGGTCTGGGTGATCGGTCGGTCTGCTGGCCATGATTCAGCCAGACTTCTGTCTGCAAAACTCGGTCAACTGGGCCATCTGCTCAGGAGTCTTAATACCTTTCGTGACCTTGGTTAAAATGGGGGGGGGGGGGGGGGGGGTCAGGCTTCACTTCAATGAGCAGGGCACTTGGAAATAATGCAAGTGAGTGTCAGAGGAGATGTAGTCCTGAAAAGACTTCACATGGTAGTTTGAATAACAAGAGGCAGTGAAGGGGGGGTGGGGAGCGTTCATCAACAGATCCCTGCTGGCTGTAGGTGTGAATGGGTATCACCTGCTGACCATTTTTTTTATTATTTAAAAGGCAATGAGGAACACCCATCACTGGAACTTTGCATTTAACAACCACATGTTGATATGTGGGCCTGTTTTACATCTAGAAACACAGCCTAGCCCTTTCCTGTGAACTCAAGCTTGGCCACCAATAAATGCTCGAGAGATATCAAAGGCTACCTGTCAAGAAACCATGCTAAACAGATGACAGCTGACTCATATAAACTGTCATATTCATGGCGGTTTTTTCCATTCAGTTCACACCTCAGGATAACACACCTGAGTACCGTACAGTTAAGTATTACTGCGCCAGCCTAATTACAAGTTCGTAAACTTTATAACAGAAGGCTCAAGCAGGCATTGTTTTCTACCTGCGTCGCGTGTGACATGTGGTCTGTTGTGTTTATGAAGACAAACTATGGAGAACAACAAAGAGGCTTACCATTTCTTGTTTCAGGAACAGCATTTTGCTCTCCAGTCTCTTCAAGTCGGTGGAGTTATTACAATATTTACGGTTCGTTAAATGCGCCGACTTCTCGTGCTCTTCGTGATGTTTCCCCGCGACCAGAGAGCGGATGAGGCTATCCGGCACTTTTCGACCTAATTTCGTCTCTATGTCCTTCAGCTCGGGCATGACGTTGTTATCCTCGTCCATTGCGGACCGCCAGAAAGATTGCACGGTTTTTTTTTTTTTCTTCACCGTTTGATTTGAAGCAAATTACAGAGTCGCGAGCGTATAGGGGAGGGCGGAGACGCGCGCGCGCGCGAGAGAGAGACTTATATCCAGCTCAAAGTGTGGAAAAGTTGCAACAGGCGGCGCGTGCCCCCCTTCACAACTCTGCTCGCGGAATGAAGTGAGACAGTTCGCGTCGGATCCACCGTTACGCCGACAGACCTCCCTATTCAAGCGTCTGGCCAGTAGCGAGACACTCACACGACAACGTGCTCTCCCCTGGACCCTCCCACGAAGGGAGCTTCCTCTGAAACCGGACACCAGACAGGTGAGGAGGTGACACCGGGGTGCGTTCACACCAGGACACGCAGCCTGGTGAGGACCGGCGGGTTAAGACACAAGTCAAAAAAAGAATGAAGATGTGTTCTGACCCGACACGAAACATGTTGTGCGCACACATGTGTTTCTCGCGATTTATTCACGTTTCAATCACATGATTAACACAGTTTAAAAGTCGGACAAGCCACCGCCGAAGTGCGCAAAATGCAATCATTTAAATAATTTGGCATAAAGTATAAATGTAAAAACAGAACAGCATCCATCACCATGTTCACATAAACGACAGAAAAACAGAAAAAAAGGAAGAAGAAGAAGCTGGGATATGGTGGGAGTGCACAGGTCAGTGACTCTGCACTTTGCTACATTTCCTCTGAATCATCATCTCTTCGTTCATTAATAACATTTCAGCTCACTTGAAATGATTTATCTCCTACATTATTAGAAAAGCAAATACAAATCCAAAGCACAGCTCTGCTGAGGAGGGCAACAGCTTCAGACATTGAGTTATTGCACCCCCTTGTGGGCGTCATCGCCACTGTACAACTAGACTAACATAAACATTGCAGAAGAGGGTATGTTTTAATGATCCTGTTACTCGTATTATTTTCAATGTGTTCAGTGAAGCTAATTCATTTCTTTATTTTCACCTGATTGCCTCATGAGGGAAACCTCAAACGCTGAACAACAGAAGGCATCGGTGCACCACTCGGAGGCGTGGCCGTCGCATCACGTCACATCATTTCAGTTTGTTTGAACACACACTTTTATTTTCCATTTTCAAATTCTGCCAAAATCTGAAAACGTCAAGGTCAGATTTTCGCGGCCTCCGAGAGCCATCCCCTTAAAAAAAAAAAAAACCTTTCCGTGAGAAAATGTATGTTCAGTGAGTGCTTTGTTCATTGGGTAAAGAGAATTGTTAACTTTTGTACACCACAACGGCTGATAAAAGAGGTAACAGAGTACTTCCTATCATGCTGTAGCACTCGAGAATCTACACATGCTCTCCAGTGAGAACAGATCCGGACTTTTAGCAAACGGGATATTCGTGTCAACAGTAAAAGTGAAGGGAAGAGACAAGTCGGGGGAAAGCTTAAACTACTGATTGGCTTTTCTCGTCACCGTAGCGCTGATACTGATCCCCGAGCAGAGGCTGGTGGCCCTCCATCTTGTACGATCTGGCACGCACAGCGCACGTGGTGGCGGCGAAAATGACTGCGACGACCACGAGGGCCGTGACTATTGCCATGGTGATGATCTCGGTCAGGGTGAAAGGTTGCCCTGGAAAGGTAGAAGTGGATGGTTATCACCATGGCCAACCTGCATTCATTCAGCGGCAAGACTGAAAACAAATCTCGAGTGAAATGTGAGAAGTCATCCGACATGAATACCTGGCCATTCAGCTTCATACGAGTAACCGAGGTTTTCCGGAGCGGTCACAAACATCTCGGCGTTAGTCACCGGAGGCCAGAAAGGCACCATGTTGTAACCCCTGTTGTGTCCAATGGGAGCATTTTCTTCAGGATAGACAGCCGCATCTGTCGAAAAACAATTCAAGTTAGCCTCAGAGCTCACTTGCCAACAAGAACGAAGTCAAACGTGCATGTATTACGATAGGAACAACAAAGATTTTGCTGCTAAAACACCTGGGCCGTGTCTCCTCAACCACTCGTCAAAAATAGCATCGGTGTAAGTGTGGAGCAGGACGAAGATGGGGTCATTGGGTGAGAGGTGAGTCTGTCCTCCTGTGCCGTTCAGGAACAGATGGGCCAGGTTGTGGAGGCTCCTCACCACAGGGTCATAGTTCCCCTTGGGGGCGCTGTAGCCTGTCAAAACAAGAGGAAAGGGCATAAGAAAACTCTGTATTTGATGTAGAAAATACCGCAGGGCAGCCAGACAGTGCAACAAATATATTTGTAGTCACCTTCAATCGTGTTTCTGAAGCTTTCACTGGAGGTGGAGTAGTAGGGCTCTGTGTCAAAAGCATTAACCTGCAGGCAGTCAGCCACATCCTGGGGTTCTGGGAGACGCTGGACCATCGGCCGGTTGACATTTCCCGCAGGGTTCCTTCTGATTGGAGAAGTCTCAGTGTCTGGAAGGAAAAATAACTTATGAGGCGGAGGAAAGCAAAGAACAAATAGGATCACTGTAAACACGACTGGTACACAATAGTCTTACTGTTGCAGATGGTTCCAAGGGTGTCATAGTCCTCGACGCTCTCACAGATGACCCTCCACTGGGAGAAGATGGAGTTGGTGCTCAGGGAATTCATGTCGAAGCTGCTCCTGGCTCCCATCAGGTCATCGGTGCAGATGTCACATGTGCTTCCACCGATGGCAAAGTTCCAGTAGGGCAGGGCGAAGGACGGGTCCTGCAGCATATCCTGGTGGTTTCAAACAAACAGAGCTTGTGAATGTGGAGATACGGCTTGAAAGAAGACAGAAACAACATTTGACACCGTGGCCTCGCAACAATGTATTCTCACCCCCTTAGGTAATGAAGTAACATGCAGAAGAAATTGGATACAATTTTCATGCATTCGCTTTAAAGATCTACAACATGTGTTCACGGTGCAAAATTTAAAAAATGCTAATTTGCATAACATTTTTTGGACTGTAGTGAAAACATCAGTACAAGATTTAGAAGTACAAATACTCATTGAGCTCAAGGGAACATCTACATCTACTAAAAAAGAGTCAAGTTTAAAGTTACTACCCCACGTTTTGATTAGAAAAGCATTAATGGATACCAACTGCTGCTCATGAAACCTTTAACCAGACATGCTTCCGTTGCACGACGAGGAACTGGGACATTTTATTTTTAGTCGTCTTGGCTGACAGATTTCATCCTGAAAAGTGAACACTCTCCTGCAATCTGTGCCCGTCAGTCTGCATATTCAACAGAGTTTTGAAAAAAAAAAAAAAAGTGGCTCACTTGGGAGCTTGACTTAACCGTCGAACCTGTATCCAGCATGAGGATGGAGACTTCAATTTCACTGCCTCCGAGTGCCTTATTGTGAAGTACTGGTTGGATATAATAATTCTACAAACTCTTCGCTGGGAGTGATTTTCTCCATACATCACCTTTGGTGCAGTTTAATAAGCCCTTTCACCAATACTTTGCTACAAGCAGCCTCCAAATCGACGGTGAGCAGATCAAATCGAATCCCGCAAAGCGCTTGAAATCTGATTTTGCGCGCCGCTCGCCTATTAAAGCGTGAAATTGCGTCGTACATTATGATTTCCTCGGCGATACAGTTATGAGGGGGGTAAAACAAACACGATGGAGGAAACGACAGCTGGGCTGAAAGGGGCTATTAGTCGCTGATGTATTAAGTACATTAAAAAATGTGGATAAGCAGTCAGGTGGCGATTACCCTCCACGGAGAAAATCTATTTTTAATCTTAAAATGACCCGTCACATAAGAGCTACTTCACGGAACTATTATGCATGCCATTATACCACGATTAGTCTAATTACACACCCTCTTTATACAGTATCTCACCTGCATGTCTCGCTCCAGCTGCAACAGGTGGTACCTGTGCCAAGTGACAAATCCGGGCCCCTCATGCGAGAAGTCCACCCCCCCGAAACTGGCCTGCCCCGCGCCCAGGAACGTCTTGCTGACAGAGAAGTAGTGGGTCCACACAAAGTAGTTGTAGATGGTGATGTTCTCGAACTGCACGGTGTTGCCGTCGGGGCCGAAGATCTCCGCGTAGCGCCGCGTCGCGATCACCAGGTCCGGGTGCACCGTGCGCTTGGCCTGGTCCAGCGCGTTCACGAAGGCACGCTTCTCGTCGGCGCTGAGCTGCATCACGTTTCTCCTTACTGGGGGGGATTAGAGCAAAGGAAAAGTGGATTAACACAATCAGTCATGCGTTAATTGGTGATCTCCCTTTAATGAGCGAGAAAAAGAAGTTCAGGAAGTGTGCGTAATTGGCAGTTTTAATCAATTCGTTTTGTAATCATATGCATTTTCCCAAGTTTTAGGGGTTTAAGTACTTTTTTACAGCTTCTTTCACCGAGGCTACTTTGAATTAATTGAGGCAAAACTCCCGTAGACCTGTAGAAACATCAAATTCGTAAAAACCTCTTAATTGGGTTGGTTCGGTGTCCTAAACTAGTGCCAGAGTGCCGCTGGGCAACAGCAAAGAGCCAACTCCAGAGGTGCTATGACCTCCCCTAACTCCCCATGAATTAGAATCATTATAGTGATGACATGAATACAATTTGGATATTTTCCAAGACTCCCAGTGGAAGCGCACTTACCAACATTAATCCTCTGGTCACAGTTGGCTCCGGTCCATCCGTGTCTGCAGCGACCACAGTTAAAACCGCTGAAATTTCCGTTACACTGACAAGTACGGTTGAAGAAGCGGATGGGCCATCGTTCCCGATCATCCCGCCCGTCGTGCGGGTACTGAGGGCCGTGACGGCGCGCGTCCGCCGCAATGGACACACACTGTCCGCGCCCTGTGCTGGAGCCGCACGGGTCGTCGTTGAGGCCGGATGGGGACGGACAGCACTGTCCACTCCTGAGTCCTTCGGGTGTCACGCACTCTCTGGGGAACTGAGCGCTCACGACCACCGCGCCCACAAGCACCAAAAAGCAGTACTGAAACATTATCCAAAAGAACTGTTGCCAAATTTTACGCACGGTTGATCTGGAGTTGTATTGACTGAATATTGACCTTCGACTAAAACTTAACCTAAAATGGACATGGATCCTTTGGACAAATTGCTTTCTTTATGAACAAAGTTAGTATTAAACCTCCCCTTCCATGCGCCCAGAGCCCTGCTTCTAAACCAGTGAACAATCGAGCTTAAATAGCGGATTAGCGCATGACTACCCGGATTTTCGGACTCCCGCGTGATGCCATCACATAACATCACATTTCCTACTGTGGAAGGAGGGAAATAAAGTAGTGTGATCATGCACAGCATTGTTCTCCTAAACACCCACCGGGTCCTGCTGCATGTACACCAAAATGACTCCAAACATTAAATGCGAGGAAGAGGACAGTTCCTGCAGAATAAAACACAAATTATGATGAATTCCTATGTGCACATGGACTGTAACGTTTCAGTACGCCTTTAGAAGCTTATGAAAATTAATTTGTTAAGAAGTGATAGCCTTTTCCAAATGTAGGCCCCTCGCACACACAAGTAGATGTCTGTGGAATTAAAAGAATCAACCTGAGGCTGCAAGTAAAGCTCAGAAGGAATTTTTTTTTTTTTTTTGCTTACATGACTCGACTTTAAAAACACAACATAACAACACAAACGAAACACTCACACGCTGTTTAAAAGGCCAGTGTCTAATCTCACGTGTGAGGTTAAAGTGATCATATTTCGTATCATTTGACTTCTCAGTGTTCATTCTTGTCGTGCATCTTTAGACCCTTTGTGCCTTGCAAACGCGCGTATCTTTCAACTCCCCCAACTCCGCTCATCCCATTTGAAACGCGAGGCTTTATGACAGACATTTTCTGCCTCCAAGTCAAAGCTGAGATAACCCTGATTACATCATCTGGGTTATTTTACCAGACTTGACGCAGGCCCTTCATTGTGCAGTTGTTTCCCCCGTGTTTATTCATGACTAATAAGCTCGTCTGTGTGGGTATGAACAGCCCCTATAGATGTTTCACCCATGTATCCAGTCAAGACAACTTCGCCAGGTGCTAATTTAAGGTGAGAGTTGAGTCAGCAAGTATAAGGAGGTGTTTAATCATTCCGAGTGTGCTCCCCTCCTTCAAGCATTTTCTTCTGGCTTACCTTTTTTATGCAACATTCATTTGAATTCTCCCTCCGATCGCCCCTCCAGCATTTGTTTAGGGTTAAACATTTGATTAGTTTAAATGAGCCGATGATACCAATGGCAAAATCCTGATTATTTTGCTCTGCTGCTCCTATAGCCTCGGGGCATTTTGGGGTTTTTTTGTAATAGGGGGAATGATTGGCTGTTATTGTTGACAAAACTTACAGCTACAATCCCAAGAGTTAGAATCTAGGGCAAGATCGACACGGCGACACCCGAAGCCTTACAGAACCCCCATAATTCTCTGCAAGTTTTACACCGGGTTGCAGAGAAGGGCCTGGACGGCGCGAACAATACGTGTCTGATTGCACCAATTGCTGTGTATTATTTCGCAACAGCTCGGACGTGTATCAGTTATCCTCAAGGGGATCAACTCATAACTAATTAGCAGCGGCGCTTCACAAATTGGCTCATCAAACGGCGGCGGCGGCGGAGTTCTTTCAGGAGAGACAACAAATTAACGTCAGCGTTCAGGTTTCAAATAAGCACACCTGCCTTCGCTCGGAAGACAATTTCAGTATTGAGCGAAGCAGCAGATAATCAGGGTTCCTTAAAAACAACAAACAGCCACTAAGGCAGTGCCATTAGCATTAATTAGCCCTTTCTGATGTCAGTAAATGGAATAAAACGACATAAAACAAAACAAAGGTACTCAGTGCTAAAGTTGTACTTTGCTTGAGTGTATCCATTTTATGCCACTTTATAAGTCTGCTTGAGGGGAAAATATTGTGCTTTGTACAGAACTGCATTTGTTTGCAACATGGACGTACATGTACATGAACATAAAGGTTAATATTTTCAGGGAATCATAGACTAAAGTATTTTACCTGCTTGTATTGGTACTTAAGTTAAGTAAGGGGTATGGGAAAACCTTCCATTATTGATAAAAAGCTCTAACCCAGGATAGGTGTGACGCAAAAGTACGTTCTAGGAGCAAACATGAAACTGATGCCGTCCATATTAATCCTTTCGAAAACCCATCACAGCGATACAGCATCGCTTTAAGAGAAAGGGGGGGGGGGGGTACTGTCTTTCCCCAATGTGATCTCGCACACTGAAAGGCAAAGATTCTTAACCCAGTCACATGTGCTTCACGTTGGCTATCATAATTCCAGTCTGCATGTATCGTTTCATAATTGGGGCGCGCTGGGGAGGATTACACAAAGCTAGCACTAAGCCCATTCTCATGAAATATATTTGAGAATACAGCCACATTCCTTATGTATGTGCAGTTCCCAGCTTCCCCTTGAGAACTAGTACGAGACCCATTAGTGTGTCAAGGTTGCTATGACCATTTAAACATGATTCGCCTGGAGTCTCCATCTAGTCTTATTCATCTTTTTTTTTTTCATGTCAGGCTTCTGTAGTAGTTGTAATGATCCATTATTTTGACCTCATACTGGCCCTAAATGAATTTGCTATGATAAATCATCATCATAGATTTGTGGGTATTTAATAATTCAAAGCGTTATTGACCCGAAATTGCACTGCAGTATCATTAAGGTCACATTAGGGCGGAGGAGGGGCCAGCTATTTACTGACTGTCTTTTGATTAAGTTTGAAAGAAGCTCTTATGTTCATTATCTCTCCGGGAAACTTCCGCAAAGATCACTCCGAGCCATAAATGTGTCAAACGAGTATATATGAATATGACAAAGAGCCAAGACAAACCTATTATGGCTACAAAAGTGAGGCAGAGAAACAGATAACTGTAAACTAATTTGCTCTGCTGCCGTGTGAGAATTTAGCAGTTCATTCTCATCCGCGAATGCCAATTTGTCAGTTATCTTTGAAATAGCTCATGGTAGATTAGTTGCGTACACACAACAGTAATTGAATGTCACGGATAATCTAATTGTCGAAGTGGACATTAACTGGCCGGGATGCCGGTAAACTCCCAAACTCGCGCAAAGATAAGGCATGTCTAACTTATTACTTTGAAAAATCCACTGCGTTATTCCGCTTCAGGTGCTACACGAGGTCCCAGCTCCTCTGTTTGTCCCGTGACCACCGCTCAGCCGACCTCCCTTTCATCCCCGCTCTTCCCCCGCTACCAGTCTGTGTGTGCTCACGTCTGTGCATGAGTGTGAATAAACCTTAGGCGGGATGGGGGATCATGTGAGAAGATGTGACTCGGGCTTAATGGTAATCCTTGCCTTTGGTAAAAATGGCACAGTGGGAGTTATTAGGAGGGAGCTATGCGAGCAGTTCATATGACTGCCTGCCTCTCCGTCTCTCCCCTCCCCTCCCCTCCCCTCCCCTCTCCTCTAAGACAATGCCTGCAACTGCTTGCCATTCTTACTTTCTCATCACAGGGCTGTAGTCACGCCACTCATTTCATCTCAGCTCTCGCTTTTCCTTGCCATCATCTGCTGCTCTGTAAACGAGAGAAAAAGGCAATCGTGTTTCACAATGTGAAATAATGAATCCCACGTGAACACATTACGGAGGCATCTATGGTCCGACGCCGACATGCTCGTGTTTACATGCTGAGGTTTAGCATGTTTACCAGGTTCGCCATTTTTAGCTCGCGAGCGCGCTAAGATTGGCTAATTAGCACAAAGGTCACGAAGAACACCCACATGTGGGAGAAGTTTGCTCTCAGGACTTTCTGACAGAAACGGCTTACATCACCTGAGAGGATTTGCAGCAGGAAGCCCCGCAGGCAAATTTCCCCCATGAATGAAAAGAAAATAGGAGGGGACAGATTAGCCGGGCCTCCATAGACAATCAGTGCCACTTTTAACTGACTTCTTCAGAAAACTGGCATCAGAAAACGTCAGTAAAGATCCACTACCATTATGCGATCGTTAGGAATGGAAAGCGTGGAGATAAACAGCTTGTATTGCTAATTCTCCAGTCAGGAGAGAACGCGCAAGACGACGTAATTCAAAGAGTTCGACAATGCAAAGAAACACTTATATTTTTGTATCATCTTAAGTCTCTTCAGTGGAGCGGAAGCTTCAGTGTCACATGCTTCACTCACCACTGCACCTCTTGTCTTTGAGGATCAACTTTTCCACCTTAGCCAAGCATAAAAACGTTTTTTGGTAATATTATCATAGAATTGTTTTAATCTTTGCGCTTTTTTTTTAATTTAAAGGTCCAGTGTGTCAGATTTAGGAGGCTCTATTTGCAACCCTCACCCTAAGAACAGACAGCGCCAGAGTCCGCCATGTTGAACTGCTGTGTCCTGTAGTAGCCCAGGAAGCCCACAACATAACTTTCTCTGGACAGATAGTTGAGTGTTTTCCACACATTTCTCAGCCACCATAGTTTCGAGGAAGGAGCGCGAGGGTGAGAGTGAAGCAACTGAGTTGCAATCAGCAACTACACCGCTATATATGTCAGGAAAACCGACACACTGGTCCTTTAATTTGGACAAGTCTGGACTAAAGAGGTGACAGACAGAGCAAGCGTCTGGCAGATACTGCCAACCCAAGAGCAAAAATAATAACAGGAGAGAATGTAGTCAAACAAACAAAACCAACCCCAAAAAATCTGTTTAATTCATTTCTACTACAACATATTTGATCTCAGAGACACATACTCATTTTTCAAATGAAAGGTTTGTACTGAACGTACAAGATAAGGCGCGGTGAGGCGAGTCTGCATTAGTTTGGAGAGACTGCTGTGTGAAGTGCGACTGCTCTTTGATACAATATTCCAAAGGTCAGTTGTTATTGCTTCATTAAGAACAGCTTATGGAGACCTTACCGCGCTGAAATAATAACGATACAAGACGGGTTTTTACTGAAAGTTCACGTGAGCGCAGGGTGAATGGAGATTTGTCCTGTGGGACGGTCTGCTGACAGAATGAAGCAGGCTCATGACCAACGCTCTGGGGTGTAGAGGTGGTGGAGTGTGAGGGTAATTTTCCCCCTTTGCATCCCTGTGCTCACAGCATATTTTTTTTTGGTTTCATTTCTTAAACTACAAACACATCATCATTTATATATAACAGCAGCTATTTTTTTTTTGTGTGTGCAAAAAACTGTCCTGTGGGCCCAAAACAATGAACAATACGCATTTTATTTTTGCCTGCTTGGTGATCGCAAATTAAAAACCGAAACGAATGCAAAGATCAATGATGTGTGATATAAAGGCACTGCAGGTCTGCTACCTCGCAGTGGCAACACTTACGTACATAAATTTGCAGTGGTCATGACCGATATATTTGCGCTCATGAGAAATCAATTTGGATCCTTGAACGAAAAAAACAAAACAAAACAACTCCATTAAGCTTCACACCCTATCTGGCACAGGCATAAAAAACAAGCCACGGACTGAGGCAATGCGTTATTGCAAAAGGTGTAAGCCTGCGCGCTGGGAAATACAACAGAGACTTCTCAAAAAAACACAACAATCAATTCTCACAATGGAATTTTCTCCTGTGATAAGCACATTAACAGTCACAAGCTTTAATTCCACCACTAATTAGTCGTCCGCGACGGCAGGGTAACTGTGTGACTCCAGTTTATACAAATTTGAATAAACAAAAAGTAAAACCAGGAGATTTTTTTTTTTCCTTGACACACCAGCAGCCTTCACAACTTTGCCAAAATGGACCTCTACCCCGGAGGTGTAATACTGTCTGAAAACCAGCAGAGGACAGTGACATCTCATGAAAAGATTTGCACTGAGACAAGCCTCCAACCCGTGTTTACAGCAGCTCTGGGTGGGGATCCACTCACCGTGACGTACCCAGCATTGCAGACACTATTTTCCAGCCAATAGCTGAAGCTGGCAAACAACCTTTACCTTGAAGAATTTGACTCCTAGATGAAATCGCTGGAGGCTTTCAAGACCTCTCTTACCTCATCAGTCTCAAAATATCCCAACCCCGAGTTTACAGACAATATGATGCAAGCAAAACCTTGACAGTTATAGCTTTAGACCTCCCATTATCTCACTGCAAGCACCTGAAGTTTTACACTGGGAGTGTGCAAAGGCTTCTGGGGGAGCAAAATATGTAAAAGACAGAAGGTAAAAAGACAAAAAGTGCTTCCAAGACAAGCTGGATCAGAACTTTTAGGTGCTGCACCTCACGTCGGTTTTTGCAGAAATACAGAATAAGCATTTTATCTGTGAGTCAGAGAGACTTCATTTGTTCCGCTAGCGAACTTCTCAGAATGTAGTGCCAGCTCGAGGTGGACTGACACGCTGATGAATAGCAGGAGTTAGTCCCTCAAATGAAGGCCTCCGCGAATATCGGGATACTGTCTACTTAGCACATGCACCAGCATCTTAAATCTGCTGCTTTCCAATACCAAAGCACTTCAGGTGATTTACATAGCAATAATTTAAACAGCAGAGGTGCCGTGACTGGGCGTTAGCAATAAAATACAGAGATCTACCGCCCAGACTGCTGCTACCACTTGATTGCTTTTTAACAGTCATTAGTCTTGCGGGAGCCTTTTGAAAGGGCATCATTTTTCGGTCAATCCTTTGCTCTACTTTACGGATTTTTCTTTTTTTCCCCCCACTGATGTATGAAAATGAGGAAGGATATTGACAGGTACTGTAAATGGGGGAGGTGAGGGTAATTCAGCGGGAGCTAGCTGTGTCACAGATCATCGCAAGACAGCCGCGGTAATTAGCGAGGAACGCTAGTCTTGCTCGGGGATGTAGCAGGGAAACAGCTGGGCTGGAAGGGTGTGCCAGCCTCGGCCAATTAAAATGCTGCACAGAAGCAGATGACGACAGGGACGGGAGGGGGGTTAAGATAGATCCTGCTCATCTTTACTGGAGAGAACACAGAAATGCTTTTCTATGGATCTGTACTGAGGAAGGAAAACTCTGGAAAATGTTTGGGATTTTGAGTCTGTGGTAAAATGTGGCACCATCACTGGAGTCTTACTGAATGAATATGAACGTTAAATAAATGATATGCTAGAGCCTTTGCAGTTAATAAATCTCACCCCAATAGAACACCCATTTTTCTTATCAAGTGTTCATTCTTCAGTAGTATAGTAATAGTACCTGAGTGTAGACCAAAATAACTGCAGTTAGCCACTTTATACTGCTGGTTTCATCAATCCAGATCCCAGCATGTGAAGTGCACCAAGACTAAAGGAGCCATTTAGCTCAAAACTGCAGAGTTTGCCTGGTAGTCGGGACTATTTTGAATCACGTTCACCCACTGCTAAATGAACCATCCCAGAATAACCCTAACCCAAGACCACTAAACACTCCCGGTGCGGGTTGTCAACACCAGTGGAATTCAGCTCTGCCTAAACGAAGCAGAGTTCAGTTCAATCTCTCTAAACAACCCAGGTTTGAAAATGCCCGTAGAGGAAGTGGTGCAGTCAGAAACTAATCATGGGACATTTTGTCTGTAGAGAAGCTGCTTGTGGAAAAAATAACAAGTTTGTTTTTGGCCAATAATGCAATCATTTGGTGTAAATAATGGCAAAATCCTTGATGATTCCATCATATTTCATCTTATATAACGACCGCTGACAATTCTCTATTCTGATTTCCTGGAATATGATGGTTACATTTTGGGAGCCAACAAGTATAACAGAAGACACAGGAGTTTTGTAGTAACGTTTTGGCAAGGTCAGAAGCTCGCAAAGCTGTGCCTTCCATTATAATCATGTAACATACACCATGTTTGCATTACTGCTCAGATGATGCCCAACCCTATTTGGCTCCCGATGACTTCCTCTTGTCAATCAGCCAATACGTTTCTCAACTCCTAAGTTGCACAACATTGTCGCCTTGCTCCATCTTTACTTCAAATACTGGTCCCACCGATCACCCTCATTAGCTGTCCCTTACATGTGACTTCCCAAGGCAGCTACATAAGCTCACAGTCGCCGTGAACAAAGGGATTGGAAGTAAGAGAGATCAAAAGCTTTGGACAAGCTTGGTAAATTCCCAAATCTGGATTCCACTATGACTCGTTCGGATAATGTATGGAGAATTTTCTTTGAAAGAAGATTTCAGATTTTTTTTTTTTTTTTCTGTTGTTGGACAAAGGGAGACATATCTTCTAATGTACAGCAAGTGCTATACGTGCGGAGCTATTCAGAGCGTAGAGCAGTTCACCTCACCGCACTCTGTGGGCGGATGAGAGTCAGGCACTGATGTGGCAAGAGTTGTACGGAGATGGAAGCGCGTCGCTCGCCTGTCAGGGTGAGGCACGCAGAAACAACCTAATAAATCTAAAATGAGCTCCTCACTTGTTTTCTACTTATTACAGTCCTAGTTGAGTCTGTACGTCTGTGCAGAAACGGCATATTTCCTTTGCGTCATGTCATGGTGGGGTGATAAAGTTTTGTGACTCACACCGACTTTTTCGCAAACTTACCCCCGAACGCATCGACGGCGCGTTAATCCGTGCGAGTGCACTCCCTCTCCTAGGTGTGCGCCAGAGTTTCCCCTCAAGGAAATTAATTTGCGGTTCTAAATATAGGCCTGCATTGATCTGCTGCTAAAACACGTCTTCGGTTTTGGCGGAAACTTTGATAACAAAACCAACCTCCGAATACAAAAGAAATGCGAAACTTCTCTCCGTTAATGATGTCACGGCGGCGTGGGCTGTGTTTCATAAAAACACAACAATCGTGGGTGATGTAGATCAGTCAGCCGACACTAGTTCTTAATGAGACAAAGTAAACACATTGATGAACTTTGGAGGCTGTGATACTTGCTAGATAAGGGCGCAATATTGTCAATCAAGCGGAGCATATTACCATACTGGAATGAGTTGAGGTAGTTTATTCTGACCTCAAAGAACCTATCCAGGAAGTGATCTGATTCATCCAACAAAAGTTGCAGCCGATAATAAAGATGTCGGCGTCCTCATGCTCACACATCCAAAACTGAACTTCCTTCACACTCTTTTTTTCTTCTTCTTCTTTTTAACACTCCCAGATGTGATAAGGTGCTGGCAAAGGCAATTTACCTGCCACCGTCTCCCCGCTGTACCTCACACGCGTGGTGAGTCATTTATTAGCACTCCATTATGTCATGTAGCCAAATGTATTTCATTTGTTATGCGTGGCGGGGTGACAAAGGTGGAAATGTTCTTGCTAATTTAATGCCTATTGAGACAGAAAATTGGATCTACTTCAGGGAGCCGTGATGAGTGTCATGATGCCCAAGCTGCCAATTTCTGCCCAAGATTAATTAAAATGAAATTTCCACAGGACCTGCGACAGTCGCCCATCTCCTGTACATATTTCCTCATAATTGGAATCACAGTTAGTCTCTGGAGGTGGGAAAAGGGGGTTTCTGGGATGTTTCAGGGAGCCAGCAGGGATTTGCTGAGGTGTGCACTGGGCAGAGTCTGATTGTGCTTGGAGGGGGTGAAAAAAAACATACACACACACACACACACACTTTGAAAAGCTGGGACATAAAGAAAGAGAATATCTCATTTCTGCAAGCAGGTGGCATAAATGACTTACAGTATAGTTGTGGCAGAATGAAGGACAATGAAAGGCAAGCCCACTTACAATCCAGCAGTGGGGACAAAAACCAATATATCAAGACAAAGTACAAAAGAGCCACAGCAGAAATGTACAGTGTTTGGCTATAGCGGCGACTCATACATAACTAACAGGCAGTAACATGCTGCATTGCTTAATATGCTGGCACAGCATGAACAAAACACAAGTAACAGCAACAAGCCATTACACTTTGAAAATCCGGACAGGTGTGCTTCTTTCATTGGACTGGATGCTTTTCTATTCACAGCCGGCAGTGAATCAATTCAGTCCGCTACAAACAGCACAAAAACAAAAAGATGTTGCTCACCAGGGGCCTTTAGTTTACCACATTTATTTTTCTGTCAGTTTTTTGTGTGTGTGTGTGGTTTGGAAGACATACCTTCATCAGTGGACAATAATGAATCCGGTACCAGCTTCACTTTTATCATATTACAGCAATAATACCCGAGTGTCTAAGTGTGGATTCAGACCAAAAACAGCTCTGGGTTAAAATATTGCGGGGGGAGGGGGCTACGTATGCTGTTACATGTAAGACAATGAAATACAAACCAGGGAGTGTAATTGGAGTAACAGATTAATGCGTTGAAAGGCTTATCAGACGGCAAAAACCTGCGCAGCGGTTTATAATACAAGATTTTATAACTGAAAAGTTACCATGCTGGCAAGTATTGTATTATCCGTTGCCCCGATCACGAGGGAAACGGTAGAAATAAAGGAGTCATGTTACAAAGTGATCCATCAGGCAAACGCAGTGCATTGCCAGATGATGTCGAGTTGCATTGCAGCAGAAGTCGAGCCTGGTTCAACTTTGTTGTTGGATGATCCGGCGCTATTTTGCCAGAACTCCGCGAGTGTTGCTTCGGCAGACTAGCTTCATTCAAATAAATGTGAAATCGAAGGGCCAAGTCCGTCTGAGAGCAGCCGTTAATTGGATTAATCTGAGGAACGGAGGGTTTAATGAACGATTTTGCTACAGTAAGTTGTATTATATGAAACGTAGTACACAGTGTTCTAAAAGGCAAAATATCTGTACTGCATCAATTTCGACCATTCTTTTTTAAAATCTGTCTATTGCAAGTCCCATAACATTATGGAAGTTTCGTACAGACTTGCTGCTGTACCCCTTAAAGCAAAAATGTCAAAAGCTGGCTTCAGCTTCTCAAATTTAAAGATTTGCTGCTTGTTAGTGCTATAGATTGCTGTGAAACTTTACTATATTTGGGTTTTGGAATGCTGTCTTGAACCCCCCCCCCCAAAAAAAACAAGCAATCTGAATCTGTCAAGTAGGACTGACCTTTAACTTGACATTTTATTGCCGAAGCGACTGTCCAATTAATGGAAAAAAAAGACCATGAAATGAATGAATGAGTTAGTGACTGCTAAACTGCTTCAGATTGGTTAGTCTTGAGTACATTTCTGGTAATGTTAGTGTGCACAGCGCAGGTTTACGCATACTTAAATACAGTAAAGGGGTACTCAGTGGAAACCGAAGAAAGTCAACTTAAAAGGTTTTCATAGCAATGTTCAGACACGTTGGATGCATAACTACGGCAGGTGAATTAGGTCAAAGCTGACCAAGGAAGAAGTGAGTGACTGATTTACCTTCCTGCTTTTGTCTTCTTTTCCAAATAAGCTTGGCACACCCAGGGGTGTTCCTGTACGACTGTCTGACTGCTCTTGATTCTTGCCGCATCTTTTTAACAACGTTGCCTCGTTCCAATATCCAAGCTATGAACTTGGCGAGCACAAAGTTTTTTGTTTATCACAGATAGGAATCACGACAAAACCTTCTGAAGAATAACATTCGCTTTGCGATAAACCAGAATTATCCTCAAAAGAATCTCTGTTTTTTATGATCATTGATTAGCAGTTGTATCACACTACAGAGAGCATTCAAGCAATTCAAAGAGCACGATTCATCTGTCTTTTTTTCCCCCTTTCATCCATTCTGCAATCCTTAGTCAAAAGATCAAGCTGCTTTCTTACCTTTCGAGGTAGACAGAAACTTAAGTACTGTCACTGGATGGATTTGGGCAAGACCTGAGCCGTCTGTTAAGTCTGGTATTTTTTTTTTCTCTTTTCTCTTTTTCTTGGTCAAAGCAAAAGTGCTCATAAGTTAAATGTAGCTTTCTGTGGGAATTAAGGGCTCTTTAAAATGAGTGAAGTTAAAGCAGGTGTATACACACACACACACATACCCGCACACAGAGAGAGAAACCTCAGAGGAAACTGAGCCAAATAATAATGAAACAAGAGGGAGCTAACAAAAGATAAGAAGAATAATACATGACCGAGAAGAATACAAACCAAGAAATGTAGACAGCCGCAAGAAAAAGAAAAAAGAAGAACTGGATGAATTTCATTCAGGAGCTTGGAGTAATCAAAAAGACCAAAAGGAAAGAATTTCAGTCCTTACGCAGTAAATGAAAACATGTAACTTCTAATAGCTAATTAGGGACTCACATCGCACACACATTTGTCTTTATTTCCTTTGTAGATTTCTTCTTAACAAGATGGCACTAACAAAGCAACACGCTTAATTAAAGATTTAAGACTTCTTTTATCTGTTGAGGTAAAAAATTGATTTTTTGGGTAATATTTGCAACAATACACTATCTAAGTATTTGCTGCTCTGTGAATCATACCGTGCACTCTTAGGGGTGCTTTTGCTTGTTGTCAGGACTCTTTGCTTAGGTTAAAGGTCCAGTGTGTAGATTTAGCGGCACCTGGCAGGGAAGTTGCAGATTAAATACTCTCCCATGCCTCATTCTCTCCTTCGAAACATGTAAGAAAAACTTCACAAAAAGTTCACAAAAAAAACCCCAAGGCCATATCTAGATCAGAGTTTGGTATGTCTGCTCAGGGCTACTGTACAAAAATGGTGGTTCAACATGGCGGACTCCATGGAAGTGGACCCACTCTCACTGCATAAAGGCTTGGACCGCTCACCCTTGGTTTGGAAGGGGCGAAGGCATTTAGTATGGGAAATTCTGAATAGCTAGTATGTTCATCAAAATGTATCGAGTGTTACATGTGAAATTCTGACTTCTTGCTCTTGATTAATTCAATCATTTGCACAAGTATCAAACCGAATCCAAAACGTAGTGGGGAACATGCTAAAGTTCTAGTTGGAGAACACTGCCCAAGGATACAAGGCAATTTGAGTTCGCATTTTTTTTGTTCTGCACTGAGACAATTTATCTCAATGGCAGACCATTCCTTTTCTCACAGTAACTGAAATTCTACAAAAACAATTTACCCCTGTGCAGAACAACCAGGCAGGTGGACATGAATAAATCATCTTTTTTGTTTTTTTTTTTCTTTTGATTGGAATACGGAAGAAAAACATGTTTAAACCTTTGACTGATGTGGACAGTATCAGACTTGAAGAGAAAGAGTAAACGCAACTCAGTGGAGGCTGGTATCCAAACATATGGGTGATAATTCGTCATGCTTCGGGATCCTCTATTTATATGTTATGGTTCTGAGGGAAACACCGTGCAGCATCTCAGCCATTCATGGCCCGGGTATAGCAACCTTCATGCTGATTTGAAGCAAGAACGAGACAGGAAAAAAAAAACATGTTGACATGTTCTGGAAGGGCGGCAGACTAAACCCACCTTGACACCAGATCTACTTGGAGTTTTTAAAAGACTCTGCTCCGAGCCTTCACCAATGTCATGTCCTTGTTCTACATGTTCCTTTCAGAGAAATATTCATGTGAGTACAAAAACACAATGTGGGTGGTTAAATGCGCAAAGAGTTAAGCAAGCATGTGAAAACATACGCTTGTAGTCACAATGACATAAAAATAGTCATCCAGGCACACAGATTACCATTTGAGTAACAGACAATACCCTGTCTGTTCTCCATATTCGGGCCACTTACATAACTAACCGTCGTGAATTATGTAATGCTCACTGTTATTCATTTTTAAATTCAACTATCTTTGCGGCAACTATAATTGGGCATTTATACGTTTCATGCGCTCGCTCTCTGAGGTATTGACACGGCCTGCGTGAGTTCAGTGGCATCGAAACAAACGTCCCCAAAGAAGAGAGCACATTTTCCCTCGTCGCTGTTTGGCTCAAGAGTACGGGTCGGATCTCTCCGATTAAAACTAAAGCAGAAAAGGTTCCATCCTGTCATAAGGAATAAAAATATGATATGCAGCTCTTTTTTTTTTTGTCAGCACTCAGAAGGTAGGCAGACAGAGAAGGCAGACTAAAGTGTGTTGACTCCGTGACAGCTGTCACAAAGCTTTGACAGCTGTTGTTAAGCTTTGTGTGTTTTGATAGCACCGCATTGAAGGCTCGAGCGCCGCAGAGCAGGTGTGCTAATTTGCACAACAGTGAGGTTTTTGTCAATAACGCCACTCTGATGCTAACTGCTGTGCTTTGACGTCACATCTCCGCCGATTTAGCTCTTAAATGACTTCTCTGGAAAAAACAAACAAAGTGGAAACTGCAAAAACATTTGCAAAGCTCAGGTTCATTTGCAAAACCATCATCGTAAGGCTAAATTTCCTCATTCAGCGCTGCATTCGTATTTAAAAAGGTGCCATATGTAAGAGTCGGCCACCTGTTGAAGTCATATTCCAAATAAGTAGGGGCCAGCGTATCACCAGAGTAACCGCTAATTACTGCGGAGTGTAGGTGCTGTTGCTAATCAGCTCAGTTAGCTGTGCATCTCCAAATACGTCTATCTGTGGGTGTGTGGACATTTCCATGTTTTGAATGTGAAACACTTCATTCGGTTGAATTTTTATGCACCAATTTTGTGTTTTTTTTTCCTACATCAATTTCAAAGTCCGGTTTTGCACAGTAATATTAAGAATTAAAACATCAGATCACATTTAGCATAATGTTTCATCTGTCAAAAACAACTTTCGCACAGCTCAGATGTGGTAGCCACCCGCTGAACGTTGCTTCAGGTCGGACAGTCTGCTATGGCAACAGAAAATACTCTATTACGGTACTCTGCATCACTGACAAGACTGATCGACTCAGATCTGAATTTGGACAGCCTCTTTCTTGTTATAAGTGGACTTGAGCTGCCGGTATTTGCCGACGTTTAACCGGCACATCTATGGCGTTGAGTGCCCGCCATTATCAGCTCAGCTCAGTTTGTATAGCACCTTTCATACAAACATTGATCAAAAAGCATTAACAGAGCCAGACATTCACAGTGTCACCGTCTGAAACTTTTTTCTTTAATTTCTCTTTAATGTCCGTCAAAGAAAGTCAACATATAGTTCATGTATTAGAGTAGGGTGTCCATGAAAATAGTTTCCCATATTGATTCAGGAAGGGATGACACATTTTATATTGATGATCCTGTAGTGTACGGGATGGATGGTAACCCTAGTCTGGACTGGGAGCTTGAGTTCTGGGGTTTTTGTTTACATCACGAGCACCGGAGTTTTGGATTTTAAAGGCTTTCAGGCCCAGAGTGGGGAAGACCCAACTGGGAATGCTGGTGGGGAGCGCCGCCGGAACGGGCACCAGAACCAGAGGCAGCAACCAACGTCCTAGTGAACACGGTGGGAGTGGGATTGCACACAGCCTCTGAGAGCAATGAAGGCCAGTTTGACGACAGGGAATACAGAGGTGATTTACGGCAGCTATGACCAGGTGACTCCGGGGACAACAAAGACACAGTGGCTTCGGGCAGGGAAAAGATGAGGACAAGGACAAGGGGGTACGAAGTGGTAGAATAGGAGGCCTCTGGAGGACTGAGCAGGGGTTATGGTGAGGTTAGCCACTGCGTGCTAGGAGCCAAACCCAGCAAGAAAACCATCTCATTGTCACTGTTGTTGGACTGAGAGCTCAAAATCGCTTTTGAGGTGGAAAGTGGTATTACACAACAGGCTAGGCCACAGCCTAGCTGGTTAGCATGCTAACTTTCCCAGTAACTTTACAATACATACAGTAAGTACAGTAGATTTGGCATAACATCAGAACTCAGAATGTTATTTCTTAACGTTCTGTTGATAATTTTGAATGTTTCAACTAAAACTTTCAACAAACGTATTACACCTTTCAGGTATGTAGTGACGTAGAACTTTTTATTTAGTCAAATTTAGTCAAAATATGGTGAAAATGTGGTGTTACGATGTGATTTATATACTACCAAAAGAGGAGAAACAAAGAGAAATCACTGCTAACAATCTTCCTGTCTGAACGGCACAGTTTTTATTAGAAATGTTTCCTTTTATATAGTTTTATGAAAAAGTAAAATAAATGAACTGTAGCTCCGACAATGAGACCGCCTGCATGAAGAGACGTGCAATATACAGAGCACCTAGGGCAAAATGTTGTGTGGGACTCATAACACTAAACACATATCACTTCACGATAGTAAGGCTTGTTCAAAACCTATTTCGGTGGACTAAAACTCGATTCGCAACATCATAAATGCGACATAATTGCACTTTTCCCACAACTGTTTGGCTGACAGACTCAAAATAGTGCACTAAAATTATTTGCCAAGATGATCATTGGATTAAGATTTTGTGGGAAATAAATAAATCTATATGTGTGTATGGGCACCCACATATTGAAGCAATCAACGCCAGGTTATTATTATTTTTTTTTTTAATTTCGCAGTCAACAACAAGACTTGCAGGTCTGACCCTGTGTGATATTTGCTATTACAAACTCAAGCAATGGCAAACAAAAGGGGGTCTTCAAAAACACCCCATTGGGTGCAGCGGTTTAAGACTCTCGATTATGCGATCCAATCTCGCAGTGCACTATGACATGAGCGGTCACCCCGCGGGGATCATGAAAGTTTCATCAGCGCTTGGCAAAAAGAGGGCCTGAATGCATTTTTTCTTCATCATTCACCATTCATCATTCGCGGTAATCATCTGAAGTCACCTGCCTTTAAAATTCACAAATGTACACAAACATGTATCCAGTGGCTCTCGCCGACTGCTCGGCATTCCAGGAGGTGCATTGCAAATGCTCAATGATTAACTGTCCTCCCCGAAGTGCTGTCTGCGTGTAAGTAACTGTGGTAACGTTTAAAGGAGGACGCCAGGCTCTCTCCTCGCACAGACTGACAGTGAAGGAAGAGGCCTCCATCATACCATTGATCAGAAAATGTGGCCGTTATTGTGAGATGCCCTTAGGCCTAATTAAATATTAAACCTTTTATTTGCTCCCGCGAAGGTATTTGTAAATACATTTCATGCCAGGGAAAGCATCAAAGATTCCAGATTCCCCTCCTGACACAAAGGTGCGGTTATTGCCGCTCAGCCCCTCCCCACACCCGAACCATTTAGGCGCATTTAGAATGATGAAAGAGGAAGGAAATTGCTGGCGATGGCTTCCAGGGGAATGGATAGTATATACATCTCAGTCTATCTGTGAGAAATTATATGTTCCTGACTTCTATGAGGTTATAAAACAATGCAATGTATAGGCTCGCCTCAGTTTACAGTTACTGTAATTCTGATAATCAGATAAAAAAAAAAAAAAAAAGTAAAAGTTTGAATGAAGCTGGGAAATAGATACTACTAGTTTAGTGGTGGTGCAAATTGCAGCTGGGTAATGCACATTGTTTTACTGCCTCGTGTCTGGGAATAATCACAGCTGTGAGCAGAATAGTGGCGAACCCGCCCCGTTCTGCAGGAAGCCTATTCCCGGGAGCATGGACAGTCAGTCATAAACAACAGGTGACAGTACATTCGGCATGTCTGTCCTGGCAAGGCGCCTTAATTGATGGCCCTGGCTGACTTGAGAGGATAAATCAGGAAGTCCATCATCAATAGAACTGCCAGCTATCAAGTCATAACCCCAGCCAAAATAAATGGAGGGGAGCGTGGTATAAAACATATATTGGCCTTCACTTGCTTGGTATATCCATAATTCACAGGCATAAATTATACTGCCTCAGCCTCATTGCTGAGTCTGGCTGTCCCCTTTCGTTTACGGGGCAAGAGAGCCGAAGTGAGTCAGCTGGAGCTTTGTCAGAACACACGGCGTGAAGTTCACCGAAGCGAACAGTAGATGGAGCCCCTCGCATGAGCTTTCCTCTGCAGAGAGGACTCGGTTTTTTCACCGGAAACATTACATCAGTGATTTATTTTTCCCTCCAGCTCCGTATCATCACCATTACATGCCATTTATGTCATTAAGGCTGGTGTGTGTGTGTGTTTGTGTGCCTCCGTATGTGTGCGTTCTGCTTTAGGTTTCTCTACAGTGAGAGATGCTCAAAATAACTTGAGGCAGCCAGGGGAAAAAAAGAGGTTACTTCCAAAAGAGAAATCGTTGGAAGCACTGGAACAAATGTAGGCCATAGGTTGCATGTCAATGAGTTGTATTTGTCAACCTCAATTTAAATTTGTCCATCAGATCCCCTTGGGTTATTTAGTTTCAACTTTTGACTGCTGTCCCTCTTTGGCGATGCAGTTTGTCTGTCATGACATGTCATGAATTGTCAGGGTTTTCCTGATTCTCTCCCTTGACATATGATACAATTCAACCCTTTTCTCTTTACTGACTGAATGATTTGGGCACATACCATTTAGATTCACGTTACTTTGAAAGCCCACACACTAAACCACTTTGCAGGTTACTTGACCTCTGTAGGCAAAGTTGTAAATTGACATCCATCCTTGGGTGATTTCGCCGTTTCTCGTTCTGCATTTCCACGAGGCGTTCACGTTCATTTGTCCACACGCGGTGCGTCTGTCTTTTATCAACTTGCAATCTTAAACCTCGCCACAAAGAGCAGGAATAGATCCACGCTGTGCTAAAATAATGCTGGATCGCTGGTGCTTTCCGTGTTTGTTAACCTAGAGGGACACCATGGGAGATGAACATGATGGGAGATGACATTTAAGAGAAAAAAAAAAAGAGGAAGTTGTAGAAGAAGAAGCAGTGTAGAAAGCTTCTGGCTTTGGGTGCCGAGGCACGGACGACACTTCTCAGCGCTGATTACTGCCACAGCTGAGGAAACCTGTGGGTGTGAGGGGACCCCGTTGGCATTTTGAGCTTTCTTTAACAAAGCCTGGATAGAGTGGGCTCGCAAGCTTGTCACTTGCTTGGGAAATGTTGAACCACAAACAACAGGCGAACAACTGGAGCTGCTACAGCTGCGCATATGACTTGGCCAATGTGGATTCTTCTGCACCTGCATATAACTGCCCATCCAAAGTCTTTCTGCCCTAAATATCCATACTCACAATGGCATAAAATTTTTAGCCATTGTCACATTCAGACAGCTGTTCACACACGCGCACCCACACACAAGCATCCGCACAGCAGTCGAGCCAGGCCAGATTGCTGTGGCTGAAGATACGTGGTGGAATCATCAATCACAAGAGCCTCCCTCTGGTCAAATCAAGTTTGTCCTGGTGTGAACAGAGTGCAGTGCCAGCTGAGCAAAGACAGGCCCTCGCTGGCTGGTGGGCACAAGGGTTATGCTGGGGCCTTTCACGACATCCAGAGGCATATCAATCTCGTTGCAGATGGATGGACAGACAATGATTAGGACGAGGCTGTGGCTTCGTAAGGCCAACTGGGACCCAGCTTCCACTGGTGACGGATTCTGTTCTTCAGTCCACCCTGCAGTGAAATGAGAAACAGCTGGATGGACGAAGAGCACATTGTTCAAGCTGCATCTGTTCTCTGGAAACTCCACCTCTGAAGGAAGACTGGCTTTTTGCCTTAACATCTTGGATGGCAGTTATGGCGCATGAAAATAAAAGTGACCTTGGGCCATTATGAAAGTTAATAAAAACGCTTCCTGCTCAAAGAATCATGTACCTGGACCTTGAAAAGCTACTAAGTGTTATCAAGTCCAGGTTGAATCAATGAAAAAGTGATGAAGAACTTCCAATCACCTTTGAATTGAGTAACAAAGCCAGTCTGTGTTCTGTTGAAAACACAGACCAATGTATCTCATACACAGCGGACACTGCAGCTTTAGACAGGAGCTGCAGAGAAGTTAAAATACTGCCATGCTGTTTCCATGTTACCAATTCCTCTCTGCATTCTGCTATTTGTCAAGGTCAACTATTTCATCGGTGTGGAAAAGAAATCTGGGCTATAACCATATTTGAGCAGCAGGATTCGGGGAAATGAGAAAGCTGAAGTGCAGCTCACAAGTGTAATTGGTCTCCTGGCATCTTCACACAGGGCTTGATTAACATGCCTTTGAAGCATTCCAGGCACATTTGCCCACAGAACAAAGACACAGCAGATAATGATGATCAGAAATGTCTGAATTTCTACCAGTTATTGACAGACAAGGTATTCGAATGTCTCGGACATTCGTCTTTGATGTGAATTGATAGATACGCTCGGTCCCTTAAAGGTGCAGCTATCTTCAAAACGCCAGACAGGATTAAAAAGAAAATGGTAATATTTGGGGTGAGCAAGAGTAACCTTAATATTAAGGCTCTGTCAAGCAATGACAGCCTTTAATGCCTGTTGCTGCTTAAACCAATCAGTGACTGGCTGGATACTTTTAATATACACCAATAAGTGTTGATTGATACTCGACTGCAGTAGCTATGGTACTGTCCGATATACTTGATCATTAATTTATTGCTTTTATGAGAGAATTCAAGTCAGGGTCACTGGAGGCAAGAGCCTATCAGAGCATGTTCTCACTAAAAAGCAAGGAAAGAGAAACTATCCTGAATGAAAATATGACTTTTGTCTTCCTTTGTGTCTGTATCTTTATGTGGTCCATGACGAGCAACCTCTTGTGGTGGTGGAACGGGTTGTTCTGGATGTGCACTTTGGGATGTTGGGGAAACAATATGCTAAAATTTACTGGCTACCTCAGATGAACGGACCATTCATTCCTCACAAATTGGCAATATATTGAGTCGACTTTAGTATAAAAAGAAAGTTCTTCCCACACAACTACCAAGCAGCATCTAACTGTTCCAACATGTTAAGTAATTCAACATTTATACAATGATACTACTTAAAATAGACTCATTTGGAGGTGTTTTTCTGTGTCATACACCTCAACTGAAATCAAGGATGAATCTCTCCTGAGCATGAAATATGTATAAAGTATCTTGATCTACTAAAAAATCAAAGTCATGCAGGGACTTTACAAAAAAATGCATTCAATCAGAGAAGGCTGGAGAGCATGAAAGCTTGTTTCAGCATCACAGGGTCACACAGTTACACACATTTGCACTTAGGAGGTGCCTGATTCCACCACAGTGCCCTAATGTTGGAACTGTTGGGGGGTTGAGTACATCACTTGATGGCACTTTTACGCTGGCTGTTCAGTGAAGGAGGGACTATCTGCCATTGATTTCCACCATCTGTAGGTCGAGGAACCAGACACGTCAATAATGTTTCATCCGTCATGTTCACTTTGTTTTATGAATCATCAAAGGATAGCGTCAACCGTGGAGCCAACTGGACATTCAGTCTTCTCCCTCCTCTTCTTCTGTAGTCTTTATTGATTAAAAACTGAACACGGTGTCATCTCATGGCTTAGGTAGAAGACGCCCGATGAAAAGCGGCTGTGTCAAACAGCATCTGATCCGAACTCGACCCAACGAGTTCAATGGATTGTGCTACAGAGGGAAAATCCAGCCTAAAATACAACATCACAGACTACTGAATCAATCGATATAAACTGAACAAATCACAATGGATCAAACACTACTGCATAAAATGAGTTTGTGGCAAGTGTCATCAAAAAGCCGCGTATTTGGATTCACCGTCAGTGAGACATTTACAGGATGTGCCTCAGTCATGTTGACATGGTTGTTCCTGGCAAGGAAGAAATCTGTATTCATGTTCATGTTTGAACAGGAATATGCAAATTCTGTTCTGGGGTGGATTTTCCATTTGAGTCACCATATTATGTAAGTATGCCATCAACACTGGTTTTAAACTGAATAGTATCTTGCAGAGGCAAGCCGTGTCAGTCACAAATTTCGAGAAAGAGGCGCTAAAACCAGGTCAACCTGAGTTCAATCTCATGCACTTCGACATTTCCTGTGCTTTACCTAAACAGCTGCTTGTCTGTAACCGCATTTCCATTACAACAGAAGCAGAAGCTTTGGAGCTCGTTTTATTTGAAAATTGCAGACAGGGGGGGAATTTATTCCCCTTTTGTGGGATAGAAAGTAAAGATCAATCACTCATGATCTCCTCCCTCATTTGCTATATAGGTCTATATAATATTCAACAAAGCATGAGCTGAACTTTGAATGCCTGATGGAAATCTGATACATTCCAGCAAGTAAACACCCGGCAGGTGGAACTTGATCACATCATTAAAGCCGATTTACTGTACGTAAAAGTTTTTTTTTTTTAATCTTCACCTTCTTTCAAAACACTTCGAATCAGATCAAGGCAGAAAACGAGGTTAACGCCTCTTTGAGCATCATCCAGTTTAAGCCAGTTCTGTTTTGATCCAAACTCTCGCACAGTATATATCCTTGGGAGTACAAGTGCTCTTCCTCTGCATGCATATTCAAACAGAATAGAGAAGAAAGAGGGTAAACAATTAAAGAGACACTGTGCGTACTTCTGAATCTGGAGCACTACGCTGTTGATAGAGTGGAATTAATGTAATACCATATGATACTCTGGTGTAGTACACTACAGTCACATGCAAAATGCAAAAACGGAGACGAGCACATGCTGGGATCCACCCTGCACCAAGCATCCTTAAAGAATGCTTTGTCCTTGCTGCTAACATCATGTTAAAGGATGTGCGATCACAATTACGTCAGAATTAATGAACCTTTTCTTTCATGGCGGAGTAATCACAGGCACTTCATCTTGCATTACTTTCACATTGCTTTCAATATTTTTCTAAATTAAAGTGCGGCTAAGCTGATTATGTGATGACAAACTGCCGTTCCTGGCTGCAGGTCATTAGCTTCACTGTCTAGGAGGTCACACGTGGGGTGTAGAAGTTTCTTTTTTTTCCCCGTTACTTAAAGTTCAATAAATGACTTAATTTGTTGCCTTGGAGAAAGAATTAATGAGATAATGTCATCACCACAGAGGCAAACTGCGGAGCAAATTGAAATGAAATTATTTGTGACAAAAATCCTCTGAAGCCCTGAGCGGTGTCAGGCTAATATTCATACAATACCACAGTCACATTATCTGTATCGCTCAAAAGTGCAGCCGCCTTGATTTGAACCCGCTCTTCACTTTTAAGGCTCTTGATTTCCCTGACCTGACATCGCCGGTTATTCTTACTCTCAGCGGGAGCCCGCGCGACGGCAAATAAAATCAACATGTTAATTAAGCTCTGCATATGTAATCCCGACTCTGATTGTCAACACCTGCGCGCTGACCTATGTCAAGTCAGCGGGCAACAGCCAGACAAACAACAAGTCCAGGTACAAATGTGTCACAAGTGGAGAAGAAGAATGGCTCAATTAAGCGGCGGGTTCGCGGCGAATATCACGGATTCTCGAAAAAAAAAAAAAGATGAGTCACGTCTATAAATACTCAGCAAATGTCTGTCTGTTCAATAGATGTTTGTTTTTGTAAAGTATCCTGTTCCACAGCATGTTTTGATGACCATATGGGTGCATGGAGAGAGATGGTGGGGCGGGTGGTGGTGGTGGTGGTGGTGGTGGGGGGTTCTGCTCGTCACCCAAAATGTGTCCAAAAAGAAGGGAAAAAAAAAAAAAAGGAGCGAAAGAATGAATCATCACATTCTGTTCTTTGTTGGTACAAATGAAGGCAGCTCTTTTGAAGTCGCTTTGGACTTTTTAATTCCTAAACGGAGGGACCGTTTGAGTCGATGTTTAACTGTTCAAACGCGAGTCTGAACAACTGAGATGAAGAGGGAGCAAATATCAGCAAACGGCACATAAAAAGGAATCCTCCAACAGCTCGTGATGTCTTTGAACAAATTGTTAACTTTGGAAAAAAAAAATCCTATAATTTTGAACAGAACTGGCCTCGGTCCAGTCAGGTGGCCGGGTTACACTATCTGGAAGTGTTAATGCACTCTCCCTGTGGTCCCGACTCGGATAAAATGTCTTCACACACAGAGGGACAGCGTTCTGGGCGGCCTCGTTGCTCTACACACTTTGTCACGTCCCCTTCAATATTTGATGAGGTCAATATTTAGCTTTTTGTTTCACGGTCAATAATGCATCAAAATATCAAACAATATTTTAGTCCAACGCGGCTCTATCTAACGCTATTTCCATCTTGAAACACTGTCAGTTCTTGGGGAGCTTTTATGCCGGAGATCAAAGCGTTGCCAGGCTTCTGTTTTTACCCGACTGCATAAAAGATCAAGGCACGTAATGAGGCAACCTGAAAGGTGATAGTTCAGAAGATGAAAGTATTGGCTGTTTTGGGTATGTCAAAGAGCCGTGCACTATTCTGAAATCCAACCGTCACATGCTTCCGCTGTGATAGCAATCGCGAGTTGTAATTAATTGTATAATTTGCACTTGATCTCTGCCCGCATTCGTTTTGAGTAATATCTATGTACGTTCTGATATGGAATATTCTCGGATCGAAAGGGTTCTTCGTATGCTGTATGTGGGGGGAGAAAAAAAAAAGAAACACCTGGTAGGTGAAATGTTCAAAAATGTGTGATTAGTCTGAAGTGCAAAGCCGTTATCTTTTGCTCATTGCAGGCATCACTTTGAATGTTCCACTGAGTTTTCATTATCATCACTGTACTGGTCATGTATGGAGTCCCAAAGAGTTCAATAATGAATGAACAGGTGCAGAATTAAGACATAAATAAACATGAATGAATGATCTAAAATACCAAAATTATAATAACATCAAACCGCAACTATGAAATCTTGTTGCATTAGTACTATTTTTTCAAATGTCTGTTTTATGTCATGATGTAATTTCCCTCACTGACACTGTTATTTGATATCACATTTTATTAAATGATTGGAGTGCCCATCACTTGCATGACCCCGCCATCAGTACTGAATACTTCTCCACAGCACAACATTAAAAACAAAGACCAATTAAAAATGATAATCATCGAACCTCTCCAATATGAATACATACTGCATGCCGCCAAGAGACTGACCCAAACAGCAATCAACTGATCTAGTTATTATCATTGACCCCCGTAAGAAAGAAAGGGCATTGTAATCAGGCCGGCGCCACGCGGCGATTTCATTCCAGTGGATCATCAATACTGTGAATGACAGAAAAACTGAAATGAATCTATTGGTCATATTCAGTCACGCTGAGCACAGCATGACAGCTGGCCCTCGGGGGGGATATTAGCACTTCATTTTCACTTAACCCCCCCTGTGCCTGGTTGTTGAGCGATCTGACGCGCGAGTGTGTTCTCCGAAGCGTCGCAAATCTGTCATTCATATGTCACGATATGTCGAAAGTATTGGGAAAATGTCTTGTTAGGCATTGATTGCTGCGTCGGCCCGATGTGCTTCAGTCAAAATAACACAAACACACGCCTGTTCTGCAGTTCTCTGGTAACGAGTGATATGAGAATAAAATGTTGTATGAGTATATTAATTATCACAAATGATGACACTGATCGTAAAGGAATGATGCGTGGACACTAAAGCGATGAAAGTACACCGGCAGAAGTGTCCGGGGTCCTTCTCGCATACGTCTTAGAGCGTAAGAAGAGGTCATTCAGTGCTTAACTTGACCTTTCCTCGGTGTTTGTGCAACAACGATTAAAAATCCCTCAATTATTCATGTGGTTCCAAACGCAGCGGGGCTCTAATTTGACTCTAATAATGCTCACACCCCTATGACTAATTCTGTGAAGGGCGCAGCAACACACTCAAAATATACGTAACTGTCAAGAGTCTGAGCACCCACATTGCTTTCTTCAGGGTGCTGGAAAAGAATAGCTCAATTGAGCAGGGCCATCTGGAGGAGGCATTACAGCTAAGACCATACCAATAACAATAGACCGTACCAATCTCATCTAATGTGGGATGTTGCCTGGTACAAAGGCTCCAAGACATCTGCGTCACGCTTATTATCACACGTTTTAAACACGCTTACTCCAATGGATGAATTAAATTCCACTAAACATGTAGCTCACAGTGATGTCACCAGTTGGCGTTATTTTCCTTCTCGATCGTTCATCATCTTATGTAAGCCCGAGATGGTACACGACTACAAGGTCAGGTAAGGTAATTGCCTGCTAATCTAGCACGATGACATCTCTATTACAATGGTACGATTATGCAAATAATGGCATTAAAAAAATTTTTTTAAAAAAAGCTCTGAAAATGACAAGAAAATGTGTCAAAAGAATGAGATCTGGCACACAGGATCATCAGGGAAACTCTGTTCCAAACAAAAACACAACACTTGCGTGTGCTGACATGCTTTTAAGCTTTTTCTTTGAACCTAATACATTCTGAGTGTATTTATTCCCCACACATTTTTCCCCACCGTTTGCTTTTCCGGGCACACAGAAATCTTTAAGAAAAGTTGAAGAGAAACTTCCACTCCTGTTTGCAAAACGTGTTGCTATATATTGGCACAAATGGACGGCGCGGTGAGCTTTTCGCTCAGCGAAGGACAAAGAGAGGATGTGCATCGATATGCCCGGAGAGATCACATCTGGACAACAAGCGTGTTTGGGATTCCTTGTCCGTCTTCGTCTCTCTCACCTTCCTCTGTGTGACTCTCCCTCTTCCACTGAGGCTTAGTGACAGTAATGCTGAAACACTTCAGTGGCTAAAGTACAGTAACTTCTGGACATCGCGGATAAAAACTGCAGAATTATGAAATGATGTATATATATGATATGTTATTTAATTACAGGTCAGAGGAAAGTCAGCTCTGAAGTGCGCTTGTCCAGCTTGGTGTTACATTGAGATTAAAAACAGCTAGCCGGCCGATGATGGTAATAATGACAAACTGCTGGAATGTAATATGCAGAACTATAAGCATCATTGTGTTTTTGTTCCCTGAGAATGACTTATCCACAATGCCACAGGTCCTCTTCCATGGAGTCTGCCATGTTGAAGCGCCATGTTCCTACAGTAGCCCTGAATGGACAAACTGAACACGGAGATGGTGAGGCGGCTATACCGCTGAATGCCACTAAATCCTACACAAGAGAAGAGTTTCTTCCTCCACAAAACCATCTTTTGCCAAGCTTAGTAGTACAGACACCAGGTATCCAGAGTGAGCAGATTAACCAGACAGCAAATAGTTCATTTTTTTGTTGTTTAGCCATCATGTTGATGACATGAAGCTAACTAAATGTGCCAGCAACGGTTGTTGTGATCTGTAATGTATTCATTAGTACATTTTAGAAGTGCTCTTACCCTTCAGACAGTGCAGTGCTAGCTGTTTTCCCTCCGTTTCCAGTCTTTTGCCAACCTAAGCTATCCTGGCACCAGACTACGGATTTAGCTATCAAGCCATGAGAGTAACACTGATTTTCTCATCTAGCTCTGAGCAAGAAAGCGAAGCCCCATTTCCTAAACTATTCTTACAAATAACTTCCATATAGTGTCTCGCAAGGCACGGTCGTTTGTCGAATTAACAAAGTCAAACATGATGAAATGGTGTTGAATTTTCCTCACTCCACTTGTTTTTCTAAAGTAGGTTCCGACTCGGGCCTTTCTGCAAACAATAAAGGAATGTATGCCACTTACAGAGCGATTAATCCTAAACCAGCCATTCTCTAATTCTTTTTAACAATTAATGCCGCTTGCAGCACGGGACAGAGAGCCAACACAGTATAGACACAAAAAAGTGAATATCAAAATAAGCCTGCTGCCTCAGGAAGCCGGTCCGATGTGTACTCTCCTCTGTCGTCTACTCTCGCTCCATTTCTGTCATATACAATATGGAGCGCTGTGACATGACAACATTTTCTTCTCATTTAGCAAATAAATCGAGTCAGTAAACATGCTTTGCCTTCCCGTTCAGTGGCTTTGAAGATTTGCCACTTTTCCTTCTGTAACCTGTTACCGGGCTTTTATATATTAGAAGCACCACAAATTTAAATATTACCAAGCAATAATAAGATTTTGGGACCCCTTTTCCCCCCCCTACACTGGGGTAGCTAGCTGAAAAATAGCAGAAAGCAGTGCAATACATGTGATGATAATAACAACAAGACAAAGGGGAAAAAAACCCCACAGGGGAAAAGCAGAGTGGCGAATAACAACACAGTGATAGCATTATGATTCTTTGCAGTTACGGAACAAGAATGCAGGAAATGCTAAACCCGACGCAAAGCCGAATTCACATGATACATCTGTTGACTGACAGTATTGAAATCACCTCCCAGAATGATAAATCTGAGACGTGATTTATCCGAGGCTGCGATGATGTAAATCTCGATGCATGCTGTATTTGTAGTGTAGGTTCGTGTGTGCTCACAGGCCCAGTCGCGGCTCCAGAGCCTGAATTCTCCCGCAGCTTCAAAACAGATAGGGAGCAGAGCTTTTCACCCTTATGTGCCAACTTTTTGATAAGCACAAAGAGACATCTTAACCACTTGTCAGTCAGCTATCGTAGCAGCCGGGCCAGAAGACAGGCAGGGCAACAAAACAAACAACCAACACTCCTCTATCTAACCTATCTTGGAATAAATGGACAAAAGCAGCAAGGGAGGCAATAACCAGACTACTAAACCTGCTCCGCTCACACCGGCACGCCAGCCAATTCAGCGTCAAGACACCCAAACAATTTTGCGCATGTGGAGGCTCGGCCCAGCGAAGTGTAAATAAGCATTTCCACGCTCAGCATTGGGTGTATAACATGGTGTCAGGTAGCTACAATGAATGTAGAGAGGCAGAAGGAGCAATCAGCCAACCTTCGCCTGGCTGAGATGGAGGGCCACCGCTGCACACACAAAACAACCAATCACCACGGGACAGTGATTGATGTCTCATCCCGCTTTGAAATCTATCATCCCGACCAAGTGGCTGTCGAGACCCGGCCTGACAGATTGTTAAACAAAGCTTAATATGCATCACCCTGGCAAATAGTTCATTAATTCTTTATTATGTGGGCTCGGGTTGTGTAAGCCATTGTCCAAACCAGCATTTAATACACTAAGTACTCGGGCGTCCTGAGTGAGACGTGCTTAACTAATGCCGCGTTCCATTTGGTTCCAACTTTTGCACGTCGATGCGAAAAATCACAAGATGCGCCCATCTCCTCATGAGACAGATGAAGAAACAATAATTGATTCCTTCTAATTTCACTAAAGAGTCGTCATCCGGTGCACAAATAATTGCGATTTGTGGAGATGTCGAGCGGAGCGAAAGAGCTAGAAACAAAAGAAAGGAGAGAGACGACATGTGGTGACATACACCGAGATTTCTGGCCTCAACACTTCATTAGCAGAGCTCCAATGCGAGTATACTTGCGAGCGTGGTGAGGCAACGGTTTGGTTTATTCTTAGATCTGTGAAATCACATTGCATCTTGCCAGTGTCATTTATGCTACCTCACCTCAGCCTTTAAAGTTTACTGCAAGACTGCGAATAATACAGGCAGCCGCTGTCTTCTCGCCAAGGTTTTTTTAAAAGTCCCTGTGAGATTTCTTAGCCGCTTACTTCTGCACAGTTTCACAAAGGCCCATTTTGCTTCAAATAAGTGTGGAGGAGCTTGTACCGAGTTAGTTAACATAATTATTTAATGCATTTTGGCCCTCTGCCGGCTTTTTTTTTTTTGAAGGCTCTTATGGCGGTGCCCTTGCAGGCCACATCCCTCACACACACACACACACACACGCTGCGACTTCTGGAAGGTAAGAACCACGCCAAAGAAAGTCTGAATGACGAATGTCAATGCGACGCGAGCCGCATTCGTTACAAAACTCGAGCAAAGCCACCCAAGGGGCAAACGGCATCACTTAGTTCTTCCACCCACACGGCGCTTTCTGTTTATCATCCACCATCTTGACAAGTTGTTCCTCATCCCCGCGCTTATGTGTCCTCCTCGACCGCTCGTCCCCTCCCTCCGTTGGCCGGGGGAAGTCGCGGGGAAAAAAGGGGGAGGGAGAGGCGCCTCCGCGGCGAAGGTTATTTTTCTTCCCTGATCTCTGTCTGATAAGTGTGTTTGCTCTTTTGTGTCCGGGGCTACTCTTAATCAAGAGGAGGTGGAACACAGAAAGAATTTGGAGGGGCCGCCGATAAGGAAAGCATCTGTTTAACTTTTCTTTTTTCTTTCTTTCTCACAAGCAGGGGTTACAAATGAAAGGCAATTTGGCCGTAGGAAATGTAGATAAAACAAAAAGGGAACAGCAAGTTAATGCAGATGTATTCAGCTTGAGCTTGAGCACCGAAGACAATACTACAACCATTCAGTGAAATTATCTCTTTGCTTGGATTGTAGTTGCTGATAAAACTGATGGTATCTTCATCTCAGCCTTTATGATACTGTGTTGCTGCCTTGTAAATCATGGCACAATTTCCCTTGCTTCTCCACTCGAGATAATTAGGCCTACTCCATCTAGTCATGTAATGGACACATCAAATGGCATATATATGGTAGTTTATATGCAAGGGGAATCGAGCAAATTGCAAAAGATGACAATCATCTCTTTTTAAGACCTGTGACAGGTGGGGAGCAGACATTAATTTAGCATTTCAAAGCCTTTCCACTGTTCACATCCAACTTCATACCTGTAATCGCCTCTCACAAATATATTTTTAGCCCCTTGGATTCTGCTGTCCCCACTGGCTGCTTCCCCGGGGAAATAACCATCCCCGGTGCTGACATCCACGGTGTGTTCTCTATAGATCAAACAGGCCTGGTCGTGAATTGCCAAGGCCCTGAGAGTCCACGCTGCCAAACACATGAACTGTCTTTGTTAATGGTCAACTATCAGTAAAAGCGGAAGGGTTTTTTTTCTTTCTCATTCTTTGAGAAAAGAAAAGCAGAAAGGCGTCACATACCGGGACAGAACTAGAAAACGACGCTCGACTCGATCGTGAGCGAGTGAGCGGCTCGAGGAGCTCACGCTCCGCCTTTGCCGACCGTCAAATTTAGGCTCCTTCCCTCAGCTTTGAAGCTTTCTGTCTTCTTCCCTACCCACTCTCATCCTTTAACAACTCCAATTAAGAGAAAAAAGTACGTGTGTGTGTGGGCTTCCACTCAGTTCAAACAAAGACCTAATCATAGAGCATCACTGGCATTGTGAAGCAACAACAACACACGCACACACACACACACGCACACACACAAAAGGACTTGGCAGTAGGGGTAAAGCATTGGCCTGGATTCTGAGGAAAAGTTTGCTCCACTTTCTCTCCACTTTTCACTGGTCTCACACTGCTTTGTGTTTGTTGCTCCCAAAATCAGAGATCAGCACATTTGTTTAATGTGGAAATTAACTTTCATCCTGTCATGCTAAATTTAACGTAGTACAAAGCAACCCTTTTTTTATGGGGGGGCAAATGGCAGTGTTTCTCATTTTAGGAAGCCTTCACAGAAATAGAAATTAAAAAAAAAGAAATAGTAATAATAAAAAAAGGTATATTAAAGTCTATTTTCCAGCAGCCATTTGTGCAACGCTGGTCCATCAAGGAAGCTATCTCGAGAAGACGAAGAAACGAGGCAAACATGCACGCCCTTTCATTCAGAAATCAGAGGCGGATGCTTAGTCATCCCAGTCGGTGTAGGTTTCTTATTAGCAGCAACTCCGGGGGTAATAATCTCACCGCAAAATACTTTGCGGTAAACATCCTAAATAAGACCTTGAAAGGCCAATTATCCGCGCTATTTTTTTTTTGACGCGTCGCTTTTATTGATTCCCGTCCTGAAATTCCCTTTTTAGAGGTCAGCAGTCGCTTCGACTGTTGTTCAACAATTTAGAGATAAAGCGGCGAGGCGAGGACGCTGAGCCTTCCTTATAAATAAATACATTCATGTGAAAGATGCTGTTGCCCGAGTGAGGAGAAGCCAGTGTTTGCGCTGTGATCATTTCATAGAGCTTTACAGATTTATTCCTCTTAGCCATTCTAATGTCTCGGTAGACTCTTTCCCCCCCCCGTGGGTTTAATTATCTGTAAGTGTAAGTGAGAACGGTAGAAAGGGGGCAGTCCTAATGCATTCTGACCAGTGCCAACGCAATTTAGACTGTCAATCAGAGAGCGGTAAAGGAGCAGTGCTTCGTGGTCGACGGATGCATTAGAAGTTTTCCTTCTTTCCCGGTTCCCCGAGTGATAAAAAAGGCAAATTCTACTTGACCGATTCATGTCGCCTCCTAAATGTCATTTATAAACACAGTCTGCTGTCTATACGAGGCAGGAAAAAAACAGCGCGGCTTTCCCCTCCATCAATATTCACAGGCACAAATTGTCAGCGTGGCCTTAATAAATTTGATAACATGCTTTTTTTTTTTTACTATCCCATGCGAGTATCGTGTAAGATCGCAATGCAAGATGAAACGGTGTTTGTATAACAACACCTTTATTATTCATATGTTTCATTTTGAAGTGGCCTCCTCATTAATCTGGGCTAATTATGGCTGTAACACTTTGGAGAGTGAATAGCGGAAACATGCTTGGAGAGAGAAATGCTCTCTCAAAGACACTCACAAAACAGCCACGGAGGCAGCGTAATTTACAGCGAGCTGCCCTAGATAACGGAGAGACTTGTTTGTTCTCGCGCATTGGATCTTATATACGGCGTCGACTTGGCACCTACTTGCTACTTTCTCTGCATTCCGGAGGCGTTTCAGGTAATATTACGTGTCATTTAATGCTCACGTCGGTGACAAATATGTAACGCGGCAGTAAAAAAAAACCAAACAAACACCTTCCACTCTTGTTTCTCCTCTTTAAGCCACAGTAATTACGTCGGTGACATGAGAGATCTTGATACATGATTAAAACATCTCAACAAGCATCAAAAGGAATTATTTGCTTCATTATTCTTTACGCACCATGGGAGGAGTTATCGCAATGAACTCATTAGAAATAAAGCAAAGTTCTTGAGCAAGACAAAACTATGTTTATATTACAATAAACTCGGAACGTAACACAAACACTATAACAGCTCTGTCTTTTTTGGATTCGCACTCCACACAGCAGTCATTCCCAACCAGACGTACTTATACCCCAGGGTTACTTCTGCAGTTGCCAGGGGGCAGCCGACGTGCAAAGACAGCAGAGTAGCTCAGGCGATATGAAAACATTCAAATGGTGTTCTGTTGGAAAAGTTAGCTCAAAGGAAAGGGGGGGGGGGGGGGAAATAATTGAGATAGCTAAATATAAGCTCCGTCGGGTAAACAGTTGACATGGCTGAAAGGTAGATAAATGGCTTGAATCGCGACAGCGGATGCATGAACGGTTGAAACAGACGATCGGCACTTGAAGTCAGCGGACAGTCGGCTAAGAGGGATCGATGAATGGTGGAGGCGTGCCGCTTCTCGCATTCCAAATGCAAGCGTGACCAAACAAACGAAAACATACAAAGTTCAATTATATGAAAACATCCATCCATCCATAGATTACATTAATACTGTTAAGTAACAGACGATTGAAATAAATTCAAATGAACTGATGAGTGAAATTATAATAATTATGGTAAGGCATCGCTGCTCACCACAGTAGGGTGTCCTTCTGTGGTAGGTATCACAGCACACACGCTGAGCCACTGAAGCCGTGGGGGGGGGGGCAACGCGGCCTTAACTGTCGAGATTTCGTGACTTCTTTAGGTTAAACACACACTCGGGCTACATTGTCAATATCAGCATTCCTATAATTAGACTAGTCGTGCCAGCCAGAGTCCACCTCGGAGACAATATGTACTTCACTAACTTCAGTAAAAACATTAAATTCCCTCTGAGACCTGCTGGCAGACTGCTACTAGCTCTTTGAAAGTAAGTAAGAAAATTTAATCAGGTTGTTTGTGATCCAGTTTGCACATTAACTATTGATATCCCAAGCCTTGCGCGATTACACGGCATGGTAAGACTAATTACATTATATTATAATACTAATTACATTCCTAAGGGTCGCATAAAATTGTTGGCTGTCATTTCCATACCAAACTAACATCCAAGGGGCAGGGTGTATATAATTAGCCTTCAAAATGAGATGCGCGCGTATTGGATTACAGTGTACTTATTCCGTCTGTTTCTCCCGCGCCTCCTTTTTTTCCGTCCGCACTGCTCGCAATAATGCGAGATGACGACGGCGTGAGCTCCTTAAATAAGCAAATCGGCCCGTACAGAACGACGTCGGGCTTGCATGTTAATCCGCAGAGCATAAACAGGGTATGGTTTGCTTTCATTTCCAGAGTGGAGGGCCTTATTATTCTGGTTCTGCTGTATGACACTTCTGGGTTGTGTCCCAGTAGAGAACCTCGCTGAAACTGGGTCGAATGTTAAATCGGCTGTTGAATCAAGAACAGAGCAGGAAAGCCTCAAAAGGAGGCTTGATGTTCTTTAAAAAAAAAAAAAAAGGTAGGATGGTAACAGCATTTTCTGCTCATTTAATGATCATCTCATCATACCAGCTGATTTCACATTCCAAAGCAGATTAGTTAATGTGTAAAGGAACATAAGTACTGCTTGTTAGTCAAGTATTAAATAATCAATTACAAATTCTGCAGTGTTACACACTTACTATGCCCTTTGAGCTCGGTGTTGTTAAGATATTTAAACACCACCGCACAGAGTGCCTCGGTGCTTTATTGAAATATTGTAATTTCATGGAAGTAAACGGCACGGACCTTTCTACCTCTTTTTTTTTGGCGAGTGATTTGCATGTTCCCGGGACTTTTCATGCTTTTTGAGATCGGCACAGAATGAACTTGATGATAATATTCAAATATATGTGCACATAATTTCAGAATGCTCACTGCAAGTCACCTCCAGATGTAACACCTCTGAGGCTCCATCTTGACAGTGTCATGATGTAAATTGGTCCCTGATGCAATGTCTCTCTTGCCTCCTGGTGCACGTTATTCTCAGCTCTGATATGGAGCAGAAGTTTGCTTCTGAATGATTGCACCCAGAAGCTGGCAGGGTTTTAAGGTGTTGAGTGGAAAGCCTTTGAGTCAATTCCTTTTTTTTTTTTTTTGTGGTCCCGTATGTATCCGTCTAGTTACTAGTTAGTGACAAGTTACACATCAAACGCGGCAGAGAAAGCAGTCATTAGAAAGCAGCTCTGACAGGCCTCGGGATGTTCCAATAATGTAACAACAATTTGTGATGAGTGTTACCTCAGGTTACACACGGTGGTAGATGAAGCTGATTCCTAAGGAGGTTAAGTCAGGGGGTGGGTTGATTTGCCTGGTTACACATTCATTTGTGAATAATATATCTGAAGATAATGGGAGGTTTTCTGGTGCAATAGCTGCAAATAGCTTGCAAAAAAAGGAATAAAGGACTTTGCCATTTCTTGTTATAACATTTTCAACATCAGTTTCTCTGGCAAATAGAGAAAAGGTAGAACCCCTCGAACAATCTTGACATATTCTTAGTGTTCATCTGAATGATGACAGCAGAATCTTGATTAAAGCCTGACCTGTCCTTGACGCGGAAGAATCTTGGTTGACGGCCGCGTGGTTTCTCCTGAGCGAAGGTGAAATGTTACTTTTTTATCTTTTGTAATGGTGCAAACACTGAAGATTGGAAACATTTTCCAAAGGCTTGACAAATTCAATACACTTTCAGAATAAGTAGACGTTATAGCTCGGTAATGCTTCACATTCTTTGGCTACCAATATAAATGTTCTTAACTAGACCAAATAGGATGCTGTCATGGAGAATATCCAAGCAAAATAAAGCAATATACATGACAATATTGAAAATGTGGTAAGTGGTAAAGTTATTATGATACAGTTATTTGGTTTACCATTATTGTGCAACCAAATTGAAGCATTTGAGTGCATTGATGACATTTTTAATGCTGTCTTGATTGTTTTTTTGGCCACTAGGGGGCAGAGGAAAATCCAGGCAATCTACCCAATACGGACCCATATAGTTTCTATGGCATAATAACATGTTCATAAACATTTGCATATAGACAGAGAAACATTAGCATTCAGGTCCAGTATTTGTTCTCTATTTAGCTCTGTTTTTGGTTTCCACCAGTGGGCGAGAAATGGGTGCTAGCAAATTTCACATATGAATTGTTTCGGTGACTTCTGGAAGACGATGTGACGTTTAGCATGAGGATTTGATGAACTAAAAGCTGCAGAGTCAGCTGTAGCTGACTTGATTTCTTGTTATTTTTCTTTAAATGCTAATTAATGCAGCCATAAGTCATTCCCCCCTCTTGCCAAAAACAATAACTGAGTCACCTTATAAGAATTCCAACTATTTTGAAATCCTTGTATGCCCTGTGATTAAATAGCCCTCGTCTATATCGTGCATGTACGTATTAACCACTTGGCATCATAAGGGCAACATGCAATTCCTTTGTCTACATTAGGCCAAACATCCAGATAAATGTCAGGAAGGTTGATGGGACCCCACCGCTGGTGATTAATTACAGAGTGTGAGATACTGCACGCCATCCTGAAAAGTATCTAGAACCACAGTCAGAGACAAATAGGAGAGTCAGGTAATTTCAGGAACTGACACAACAAACATATTATCCAGCCCTTATCTTAGCAGGGAAAACTGTATTTGGAGCATCCGCTCAGTAGATAGAGGAAGCACAAATTGCCGCATGGCTCCACAGCGCTCAAGCACAAAACCATATAGCAAAGACTGTATCTGATAAAGCTCTGAAGTGCTACAAGGAGGTTAGTAACACTGATCAGTGTCTCATTTCTGAGGATTATGGTATTGAAAATATGACATGGCAATGCCAAAATTGCATTTTCAGGACAGCGTATAACTTAAACGTTGCTCTTAAAAGAATCCATTTCTCTTCAGCGGAGCTGATTGTTACGAACGCTGAAGTCAACACCACGGGTTCAATGTCAAAATTCAGGGATCGTACTCAACACAGTCTTCCAGTTCTTTAAGTTTTACTGGCATGAATTATGTATTCTCCTGCATTCAGAGTTCAGGAAACAAATTTATTCTTGACACCATCCTCCATTTTGTATGAGTCTACAATAACACCAGTATGTTTCAAAGGAATAGCAATTAGGGCGTACACCTCGCGACTGGGTATGCTGATATAATTTAATAACAGGCAAATTCAGCTGAGAAATCCATCTGCTTTTTTTGGGTTGAGTGTTGCATACATTTTGCACGCTCGCACTTCAAAGGGGGAAAGTTGACTTCCAGAATCACACAAGCACATTTCTGAATTCTCATGCAGCACCGACTGATCGGAAAATAAGTGCACGCACTTTTCATATTGTTACTTTTATCAATTTCACTTTGGAGACTGAAGTAGTTTCTGACACTTGCTTTCCATCAACAACGGTTGGGGGTAAAAAATAGCATTTTCCCTGTGTATCTCACAGGCTGATTCTCACATAAAGAAAACATGTCTTCAGTTGTCAGGCTGCTTTTGTGAGCCTTCCAAAGGGGCTGCTATATACTTCACGATAGGAAAAAAGAAAGAAAAAGCTACAGCGGGCTTCCACGCACTCTTCATCTCTGCCTTTCTCTCACTCATAAACTACGAGCCCTAACAGTACGACAACTTAGGTGCACCTTTAATATAATTGCTCTCTCTCTCTTCCAATTCTGAGGCATCAAACTCTGGCCAGAACGAGAGAGGGCATACGGCATGCAACAGTGTGTGCCATCTCCAAATTACCAACAGGCAAACAGACGGATGGCATGCATCATTACTGTGAGTTAATGGAGCAGTAGTTAAGATTCTGCATATATGCAGTCTCATAGACTCCTTGTCCAAATAGTTTCGGGCTTTGCATCCTGCATGGTAAGCATGTGCTGCGAGTATATTGTGTCCCTGTGAATAAAAATGCACTGTCGCTTCTAAAACGAATGAGAAGTTTAATGTTGAGAGGAATAGTGGAAGGCAAAACCTGAGCCTCTTAGCACGCGCGAGAAGTCCAAAAAACATCAAGAGTTGGATTATCTTGGAAAAGGCCACCAGCTGTTCCTGCTTGTCTTTAACAATGCATCAGCCTGATGGCAATTTCCACTCCATCATGGAGCTCAATTTCCAGAATGTTCTGCCAGACTATTTGATATTTATCGTGGAATTGGCAAGTGCTGTTAACTTCTGTTCTGAAACGTACCAGCAGCCAAGACCCTGCATTACTCATGCACCCACAGTATGGTAGACTTTGCCCTATTAATTTTGTTCCAGGATATGAGTAATGGCTCTGCCATTCTTTATGTGGCCACGAGGGTGTTTACCTTTGATTTCTTAATCATGTAGAAACTCCGGTTCAAATCATGGAAGTCTGTGCTAATTTTGTCTTGTATTATTTGCAATATTTATAATGTTAGCATCAAAACAGCTTGATTACAACATCCCAGTTAATAAAGCAAACGAGCAAAGTGTTCATTTGGAACTTGACTGATGCTGTCGGGACAACGGTGGCTTCCCTCAAAACCACAATCCACATGGCACATGAACTGATAATGTACCGCACGTCACGAGGCCTCATCCTCAGGTGACCTTACGTTAGCCAGTTCTGTCCACACTAACCCCATCATCTGCGCGAGTCGAGTTCAGAGGGCTGCTCCCGCTCATCCCCTCTCGCGCTTGTCATTTAATCAATGCAGACTTGCACCCACAGTCTTCCAGAGAGCAGACGACAAATGATTAGCAATCATTTTGTTTAGGCTGCTGCCGGGGGGGGAAATCTAACTCTCGGGGTTAATGTCCTGTATGACACGTGGTAAGCCGAGGAGGAGGGATCTCCCTGCGTATCTGCTGATCAGCACTTTGGGTTTATCCCACTTCTGGTGATTGATATTAAGTAAGACGCCGCCGAGGTGGGAGGCTCACTGTAATTGTAGGCAAATTATTTGGAGAAGAAAGTTACTCCCGTCTGTGATGCATTGCAATGAGCGCGCCGAGAGCTCCACCTAATCAATCAGCGCAGAAAGCCAGATCGCTCAGGTTTGTCTTGTCAGGTTCTTGGCCATCAAAGATACCCTTCTCAACATGCGATGAGAAGGGTATCGATGCCCCATTCCTTGGGAAGGCAATGCAGAAAATATTGCACCGCCTGTGCCAATTTGATAATGAGACTTTGCCGGGTAACTGAACTATCAAAGTTAACTGAAAAAACCAACAAGAGAGCATGTGGCCCGTTTAAAATCACTCAGAAAAATGGCAGAAAAAGTCAATATATAAAAAAAAAAAAAGAGTTTCGAGGTCAAGGTTTTCTCGTGATTTTTTTTTCCCCATCACCTGCTGTAATTGATGGTAGATTGGTCTTCACAATGAGAAGAGAGCGACAACAATCAACCTCTTGGGTAATCAAATAGGTCTGTTAAAAAGCAGTTCAAATTGCTCTAACATTTCGCCTTTCTTTAAATGGCCTGGATTCGGTTTGTTTACGAACACGGACGAGGATATTTGCAGTCAAGGGAGGCAGCTTTTAGGGTTCAATTATCACCTATGTGAAATACTTTAAATACATTTAACACAGATTCTGATAACAATGGCCAAACGGGTTCTATTGTTCTTGCGTATCTCTTTCTATGACCAAAAAAACAACCTTGACTACCACAAAATAATTCATGCTTTGGTTCTCTGCTGTGCAGATACTTTATCAGATGCTGGCCTGGCTCTAATTTAATGTAAAAAAAAAACAACAACGTATGAGACAAGAAGGGGAAAAGTCAATAATTATAATGAAATACCCCTGGGGGATGTTGGAGACCATTAATAACAGGTATAATTTCCCCACTGGCCACTATATTGCGTGATGCTTGACAGATTATTTTCCCATGTCAGAAATGAAACATATGAACACAAATAAAGTACATTTTACAGATGGGAAGAAGCAATGCGCAGCCAGTAATTGAGTTCAAGAATGACAAGTTTTGTTATTATCCTGCCTATTCTATAGCTTCAAAAGCATTTCATGTCTTTAATTTGTAGGAAGCCCCATTCCTACAACATCTGCCCGTAGACCTGTTTACAATCCGAGATGAATGCAATTAAAGACGGCGCCTTCTCCGCTTCCACCGCGCTGGTGCTTTTCACGTAAACACCTTAAACTGTACGTAATAGGCTTTTCTAATAAACAACAGCTTAAGAAACAAGAATGCGACGCGAGGGAACGGAGGAACTTTCGCAAAAAAGGTTTCTTCCAAAAGGTCCTTTCCACGGTATATAACAGCCCTGAACAGCGAGCTCACCTTCTTCTACAGTTTCTACATAACACAAGAAATAAAAAAGCAGGTATGTCAGCAAGAAAATGACCAATTCCACAGAGTCCAGGTGGGAGCGATGGAGAGGAGGGGGCAGATGCTAAGAAAAGAGATGGCGGTGGAAACTGTTAATGAATGGCTATTGGAAACTCTGGGCGGACGCTGCGTTGAAATGCTTACTCGTCTGTGATTAATGACTACTAGGCTGCCGTAATAGGTACCACTGGGACCTCAGACACTGGCACCTTTTTATAGAATAGCCCCAAAAGAAAAAAGATGAAGTCCCCATTACAGTGCTTCTTCAAGGGAAAAAAAAAGAAAAAAAAAAGGTCTCACCGTGGCCCAGGGAGCTACAGTCATATCATAATGTAGCTTTTCTCCACACAGCAAAAGTGTTTTGTCAAATCAACTGAAAAAATTAATCACATGAAACACCTGAATTTTTCATTGCTCAGCAACCCGGGCGCTGCTGCAAGGGGAGGGACAGTTGCATGTTTTCTTCTTGTCTGCGGGCGAAGGGCGTCATTTTGATAATTATTTTGTCGCTGTAATTCTGTGATTAATCGCCTAATGATTATGAGAATGTGAGCGGATGAGTCGATCCTGGAAAGAAGAGCATCGGAAATCCGAACTTTTGGGATGTTCTATACTTTGAGGGTAAAAAAAAAATATGAAGAAAGCAAACATGTCATCGCTGTCTGAGCCAAAAGTACTGGATGTCGCAGTGGAAACAGCGAGGCAAAGTGTTACAGGCACAGATAGTACACCTCACTGAAGGTAAATATGATTACGGCGTGCATACAGTAAGTCGCCTACAGTTTAACCCCTGACCTTCCTTTCTGAATCGCTCAGGAGCGTGTTTAGAGTTTCACACACTGATTCGGAAACTAACACTTGCATGTGTATGACCGCAATGCATGCTGTGGCCAATAAATTATTCATATCTCTTTTGTTCTACACATTACCTAATCCTCAGAGTAAGGAACAGAGTGCATCTCAGATTCCCGTTACAATCCATTTGACTTTAAAACAACTTTGACTGTGTGTGTGTGTGTGAGGGTGCGCATGTGCGTGTGTGTAGCACCATACAGAGTCAGAAAGTAAATTATATCTTGGCTGCTTTATCCAAATAAACATTCATCTTTGCATACCAAAGGCACTTTTGTGAAATACATAAATTCCTAAAATTAATCTTACTATGTTCCACATGGAGTCAGGGAGAGCAATTCGGAAATGAATTAATCACCGCAACACAATTGCCTTGTTTGCATTTTTCAAGGTTATTTTGAACTGATTCAATGTAAGCAAGGTTGGTTAAGGAGGGGAAATGTGTTATTAGTAACAAATAAAGGCAAGCCGTTTTATTGGTCAAACGCTTGGAAGTGGGGCATTTTAAGGTGAATTCTTAAGTTCGTTATACAGTTGATAAAGATTCCAATTTAGCTTCAATTTGTCTCATCTCGATAGCGCTGCAGGTTACTGATTTGTAAATGTTGTTCTGTATCTTTCTGCAGGATGATTAATTTTTGAAATAACATTTACCGTCAACAAATTGCGGCCTTATCAGTAAAAGTCATTTTTCGCAGTTATGGCAGGGTGGCAAGCGGGGTCATTGTTACAGCACAGTCTAATAAAACGTCGGAGAAAGGAGCAGAAATTATAAAAATGCAAATCACATGTTGTGAACACAAGCTCTTTGCGATGATTTATGTCAAAATAAAACACTTGGTCAGGGTGCGATGCTCGTCTCTGTCAAATATGAGAAACTGCGGCTGGTGCCAGGATTTTTTTTTTTTTTCCTTTGGTGTTAACGTGGAGTGATCAGTACGTGACGTGCTAAGATAATACAGTATAGAGTTATAAGTATAGGAAAGTTCAATAAAAGCAGCTTCTCAGTAACACCATATATGGGATACAGTTTTTTTTGAATTTGGTCAAAAATATTCAACAAAACAGCCAAATGCAAGAGACCACAAAGCAATGTCAAAAACTTACTTACTTGGACGGCGGCCACAAAGTCACAATTAACAACATAACACACCCAAAATCCGACAACAACAAAAAAACAGGTAACGCTTAAGGGGAGTTAAATTGGGCTCTGCAGATCTGTGACTGTTACACTGCTTTGCTTTGGGAGAAAAACGGCGAGATAAGATGGGAAACGTTCTCCTAAGATGAGTTTGAGTAGTTGACATTTAAAGCTACGTTGGAGTTCTCTTTGAAATTGACATAAATTATGTTCACACTGAGAGTTTTTTTTAACTAAAAACAAATTGTGTTTGTACTCCACCACAGAGGTAATTGCTGCAATCCACTGTAGCGGTTACACAATCACATAAACAAACCAACAGTGTTCTCAGATTATCTAGACCACTTTTTTTTTTTCTTTTTTCTTGTTTGAATGTAAAAATCAGTGAGCACATCTGTCACGAATCCTCCTGCATTGCAGAGGAAAAGGATGGTAATTGGTTATTGATGTTTACCACAGTTTTGGTAAGAATTTTACCTTTTGCCTTTGTGTTCTTTTTCCAAATGAGCTCGCTAACATGACCATTTAATTATTTATTTAAAACCTGTATAATAGCTGGATTGCTTGTGTTTTTCGCCCTGTTTGGCTTCATTTCAGCAGGCTCCCAAATCTTAGCACTTAACGCAGGGAGGACAAGATGCACCGATGGATAAACCTACAAATAAATACATAAATGAACAATCTAAATAGTCATGAGCTGGATTCATCCCTTCCTTGAACATTGAACACCCTAACACATCTGTTGTTTACTGTACGTTTAATGTCGGACAATGTGTTTGTTGTATCTTCTAATCCTATCAGGAGGAGTTGGAGGGCAGAACACATATTTGGAATATTATAATGCAAATGAAGACCGACCAGGCTTGCTTGGATTTTGCAGAGAAAGGCCAATGAAAATACATTCTCCCCCTTGGCGATCAAGTGAAATTTCTTATTCAAAGTCTGCAACACTAATCATTTCCTCATATTGCCTGTATAATTCATGTAATCTGCACATTAGGGCGGTATTTATAGCCGACGCGTTGAAGGGATTCAACACAAATTGAGCTGAACTGAAACGTAAAGATCAACCTGAGAATGTTCACTCTTTCAAGCGCAACACTTTCTGTCAGACGTGACAACACTACATTATCTAGACATAATCAGAGTCAGCCAGGTACATCCTCTCCTTCCCTGGTTTAGTCTATATGACATAATCCCTCTTTGTTCCCTTTCAACACAGAAAGCCAACCTGTTCGCAGGCTGCTTTGAAAAAGTCTCTTTTCATGGGGGCCCGTACAGGAGAGCGTAAAAAGATTTGGCTCTGAGATTAATTGAAGAGGGACCTTTACAAGAAATGAGAGAAGGACAGTGTGATTGTCCCAAACCCGAGCCAGATAATAGTGTCTTGGCTGCAGGGATCCCTCCGGAGGTGTCTCTAAGCCTCAAACAATAGAAGAAAAATAACCTTGTGGTAGCCCATGCTGACACTGGGCCCACCCAGCACAGATTGGTACCATTGTGCCACACAAGCAATCTTAATTAGTTTTGACGTCACTGTCCTGCTGATTGTATTGATCTAGGCCTGAAGTTTATCTCTGGAGATCACAATTTGTGAAGAGAACTTGCAGTTTGAGGTTTTCCAACCATGACCAATCAACGTTTTCTCGGAATTCTACCTCTCTGATAAATGGGCAAGACGTATGTAGCCCATCTGTTTCCCCTGGCGGTCACTGTCAAAACTAAATTGACAAACAAAAAAAAAGCTAGACTTTTGCAGGGTAATCAAAGTAGATATAATGCGCATTCTCGAGAGATGCCCCAAAGTAGCCACATTAAATCTTAACGAGTTCAAAGACATGGATTTGACTGACAACATCTGCTCTGCAAACCCTGCATGTGAATTGTGGGGGTGTTAAATTCAATCTGAACTTGCTTGGCCTTCCTCCTTCAACCTTAATAACCACCAGATTACAGAATTTCTATCCATTTCGTGCTCATTTCAGCAACTTCCCAAGCAGTGTCCGCAGTCGGAGATTTCAAGGTGATTGTGAAAGGAATCAAGGCCGTAAGTCAAGCTGCCATGTGCTGCCACACCTGCGTTATTCCACCTTCACAAGCCCTACCGACTTCACCGAAGCCATCTCTCACTGCTCTAAGGTCCTGTCATACATTCTTTATGATGGCCCGGTAACCAGGCACAGGATTGGTCAGGAATTCAGCTTGTAGGGGAAGGAGGAGACAAATGCAATGCTGTCAATATATCATGGGAGACAGGGACAGATTTGATAATCAAGGCCCGACTGAGACAGGTTTAAGCAGCAGCATCAGCAACCTGTTTGTGTCTGCCGTGATCCTGACGGATAAGCAATCTGCCTGCAACATCACCTCAACCCTGACAGAATGTGATTCAGCCTCAACTAGACATGAAAAGATGGCTTTCTCAGAGTAGATTGGAAACAAGCAGAAATCAATTCAAAAGGCACTGCTAAACGAAAACTCTATTTGCTGAGACCATATTTCCGAAAAAAAACTATAAATTTATGTTTTTTTTGTCTGCATGCATGTGTGAAAGCCTGGAGGTGTTTCCACATTTACATTTTCTCCTGTGCCATATATCATGCCATTCATAAGGCAGACCATTCTTAAGGTTTGCAAATAGTGTTTCATAAGAACACCACAATATCAGTCATCAGGACAGGGTGAAGGCGTCAGCAAAGGTCTCTGTGGACTGAAAGCACACGCCTTGTGAACCCTCTGTCACACCCTCACAGTTAGTCCAACATCCTACCTCTTCCCTTTAGCAAACGAAGGGAGGCATCCGTAGCAGCTGCAGCCTGGCTAATGGCAGCTGTATGCTAATGTCCTTTTCTGAGTCAGCAAATGCAGCCAAGTTCATGGCCCGACGCCACAGCTTGCTATCTCCTGTGTGAGTGGTCCTCTCCAACAAGTCGACGAAAGAGGAATCATCAGCTATCATTGAGGGGGATAGCTGAGCCAGAGTTGGATTTCACTTTGTTTGAAAGAATTTCTGCACACGTTTGCAAGAGCGCTAAATGACAGGATGGATTATCCACGAGCAAGATCTGGAAAGTTTGGAAGGAGTTCTGAGTGCTTTTCCACTTTCTAACTTGTGAAGATTTATAACACAGCTATTACACCGCAATTAAAATACAAGCGGCAGAGATATATATTTTTTTCTTTGGCAAACATTTTGTCACGCCTTTAGGGGGCAGATAAGATGTGCACGTTTCAAGGCGCCTGCTGAATCTTTAGCTAATATTTAAGCTATGATTTAGAAATGACACATAAGGTGCGTGTTCAATAATAACACCGTTTCTAAACAACTGGTGAGCCAGAATCACCACAAAATCCAAGTAAACAGTGAATCTCAGCCATAAATTAAACAACCACCGCGCAGCTTGAGAGCAACTGCGCTGTGCTGGGCCGAGCAGTCTGCAGGGTGGGCTGCCACCGGATCGGCCCTCCGCGCACACACCGAGCCCTATGTATTAGTCAAAACTTGGCGCCTCCATTAACCACAATGCAACTCTCAACAGTTTTGCTTGTAGTGACTAATTTAGCCCTGAGCCTTTAGCTTCACACGGAGATGATAAGTGGGCTAGAGAGGTCTGGTAAGTCCACTCTTTTCGGTCTTTCAAACTTTCGGTCTTCACCCCCAACAAACGCCGGCTCAAGGGACACAACTTGAGCCAATTTATTAAATTCTTCACTGCTCCGTCTATAACCACAAAAAAAAAAAAAAAGGCTTTTTGTCTGACATGCAGCTCCACAGCATGCAGTAAACTTGCAGAGGGCTTCTTAGCTCTCAGTACCGCCACAGCGGGGCATGATTATTCCGCGTCTACGGATGGCAGTGGAAGCGAGGCCGCTTGTTTATTCCATGCGTGTCGCCATTATAGGTGGTCAGCAGCACACCTGGAACTCCAAACAAACAGAACCTAATGACACGAGCCGGCGCTAAACCAAACACCGCCGCGCAATTTCTGACAGTTTACGCAGCAAGTCCCTCATCGTCTACATCGCTGCTTAATTACATAACACTAGAATAATCATGTAGGAACCTCCATTCGACCGAGACATATTGTTCCTTTTACGTCAGCTCTCTAACAAATTTAGGAACTGATGCGTCTCTGGTTCAAACAATGACAGCTGTTGAGATAATAAATTAAACATTATTCATGACCAAGGCCTAATTGCACACATTATATTGTGAAACAGACTCTCATATAGCAGGGGAAGAGATAGTGACTCTCATTTGAGGATGAAATAATACCCGCATGCAGTGTACACTTCACGATCAAGAGTCTCATTTTCTATTACTCACCTACTCAACCACTTACTTCTTCCTCTCACTTTGTCTGTCTCTGACAACCCCGTGCCTACACACACCGCACACACACAGCACGCGGGGCTGCTGTATTCCTTCGCCGCGCTCCTCATCATATAGTTTACACAAATTTGTGGAAACAACTTCAGCGCGGCGAGCTCGTTAATCAGCAGTCCGCAAACATAATTTATCTGGTCCCTTGCACAGTCTGCGTGTTAGGTACATGCAGCTACATGTGCGCACACACATGCACGCTGTGATATGTAAATGCGGACAGATGCTCTTGCATAACATTTGCAAGTCATTCCTTAAAATGAATAACTATCTGAAAATCGAGCTCTCCTTTAAAAAAAAAACAAAAAAAGAACAGGTGCAGCGACTCCTGTTAGTGAGTGCCTTGGGTAGTTTTGTGTTAGCATGTTAAGGGAGGTGAAAAGTAGATCTTAATGGTCTCCAGAAGTCACCCAAATGGTGAATGAGGAAGTGACAGATCTTTTTTTGACCGGTTTCTATTAAAAACACAAGTGCCTGCCGGCGCCCTGGCATTTCTCCGCAGGCTCCGAGCCGTCAGGGAATCCGACCCTTGAGCTCTATTCCTCTGCCTGACAAGGAGATGACACTGTGTCAATCAAGAGATGGTGCAGAGATTTTCTCTCTCCAAAGGCGGCCTCAGCACAGCGGCGCCATCCACAAGATGGCACAGCAATTCTTCACTATCTCAGGTAGTCGGAGTGTGACACAATAATTGCCCTTTGTAGTATTTGTTTGGCCCGTTAGGAAGGTTTGTCCCGGAGATGTTTCCCAGAGAGTCCCGCAAAATGGCTGAGGCTGCGACGACACGCACTTTCGCGCTGAATCGCTATCACTTTTAATCTCCGGCCTTCATTTCCAAAATACATTTGACAGTAGACTGGTGTCGGCCACTGTCTTGATTTGACATAAGATTACCCTAATGCCTGGATAAAAACATCCTAAATCCGTGTGGGCTCTTGCTATTGCTGTACTTTGTTGCCAAAGTATCTCAACGCCCTCGAACATTGTTGGCATTATACGTCTTTAAACGAAAAGATTTACTCGGCCTTGTTTTGACGTGTGAATAAAGCGATTAGTTCAGCAGAGATAATGTCATTGTTATTGATCTCCTTCATGTTTATGCTAATTACAAATCCATAAATCTTTATAAACGGATTTAGCTAGTGATGGAATTAATCGTAAGCTATTCCCGCTGCCTCTTTCCCTTCGTTCCTCCTCAGGTTGGTTGATGTCTTATGGATTTAATGTTGTTAATGATGGATTTGGGTGGCGGAGTTTGCAAAAGTGAAGCGCAGAAGAGAACTTTTTTTTTTTTTTTTTTTTCCCGTGGAACTAAGTTGAATGTATCCATTTTTCATTATCGCTGACACCCTGCAGTTGTTTTTGCATGTAAAAGGGGCTGCATTATTCAATCATGAAGCAGCTAAATATAAACAGATTAAATTTTGAATGTTTGTCAAAGCAGTTCACAGAGGGAACTGTCAGTGTAACCCAGTTTTAAACGTCTCTCTTGTGCAATCATTTCATCTCATTACGCAATAGGCCTGCGATAAAAAAAAGGGTCACGGACTCTCCACTAAATCCTTTTATTTTTATTTTGAAGTAATCTCTTCTTGACAGTCGAGTTTTCTAACACACAATCGGCATATTAACATGTCATTTAACCTACAGGAGTATTAACAGTCAACGGGCTGAGGTAATGTGGCTTTTTTCAGGGCATTCATTTAATAAATAATAAGAAGAACTCTTCGAGATAATGGCCCATCTGAAGCAAGTTGATTTACAGATGAAGCTTTAAGGATTGAAGCTGTTGTAAGGGCATCGGCAGCAGCTTTCCTCCATCATCCCACCTCTTTACTTTTGATGTTATCATGAACATAACACAGTTATATCAATGTCCATGAATAAGAAATTGCCACGTCCTGCTCTTGGACTCAGTTCTTTAATAACCACATTTAAGCAATGCTTTATGTTTATGTTATGTTTCTATGACAAAATGAGAACTAGTTGAGACACACTTGGTTCCCAGTTTATCAGGCACATCTTGCTAAAACTAACTAATCCAGTCCTAAATCCTGCAGTGATGAAGGTTATTATAAGTTGTTGTTTGCACTGTTTCAGATATCAGTCCAGGACTGTTTGTAATGCATGAATTATTCATCATTACATCCATCATTATATATCAGTATTATTATCATCATTATATATGAGAGAGACCTGCATCTGCACCTTTGTAGAAGTGTATCGTCAAAAGTTTTAGAAGTCTCCTTCATTATCTAAAACGCATTCCGCGCCGCATATTTATAAATGATTTGTTCGTTTTTAGTTTATATTCCCTACAGGCCTTGTTCAAATACGAAAGAGAAAAATAAAATACTGAGATTACTGCACGTTTTTCCCCTTAAAACAGAGGGCCACGGTCAGATAAAACTACACCTGAGCAATGGGGGAAAAAAAAAAAAAAAAACAGCTGCTGTTCATTTGAGAATGGCAAATATTACACCTTTCTCTTACCTCAGTAATGGATTTTTCCTTGTAGCTCTGACAACTCTCCAGTGACCTCGACATTGAGCAAGTACCCCTGGGGGTCAATTTCTCCATCCTTCTCTCTAAGCCACTGCTATATCAAGTAAATGGCGAAAGTAAGGTTTGTTTTGTCTGGCGGGGTGTGACTTGATTGAAGATAACCATGCATGCGGTAGTAAAAAAAAAAAAAAGACGGGACGGGGAAATTATGCAGCGTTAGGATTGCTTACAGGTCACCGAAGACGCTGGCAACTTAAGCATTATTACTTATTATTACAACCTGAAAAATGCTCCATTTATGTTTTTTGTTCAGAGTAAAAGTTGCTGAGGTTGGCCGAAATGAAACCTCTGCTTCATGTTTTCCACACAGTTTTTTTTGAAAGTGAGGTTACACAAGACAAGAGAGTACAAAAGCCCTGACACATCACCGAGCATTGTTATGTGAAGGATCACACAGCACTACATTTTGCATGATTCACACGGTCGCGCTCTCGTAAAAAGGTTGTCTCGTGTGATAATATGATCTAATCACATAATTAGTCCCTGGGATTACAGCTAATCACCCAGCCCAAACTTTATTTAGCGAAGCAACGCCAACACATTGATGAGAGAGACAATTTTTTGGCTTAAACAGGAGGCAGTTCACGGCAACAACTGCCCTCTGATCTCCGGTTACTCCGTTCACTCTTGAGCTGAATCCCAAATGGGACTGTGTTTATCCAGCCTCGCAGTGGGCTCTTGGATCTCATCTCAGCCTAACAATAGGGGGGAGGACAAACAGGCTGACGACCTGACGTGTATGAGTGCAGATTGTAAAAGACAAATGAGATCAGGATGGAGGGTGGATGATGGCCATTCTCAGTCAACGAGGCATTGAAGGGTTAGAGGCATTAGGAGCGGCCACGAGGTGAACAGCAAAGGCAAAGGAGGAGAAAATGCTCATTATGACTTGTGTGCCTATATCCACACAATCCATTCAGAAAGATTATCATTAAAATGCAAACAATAGACATTTTTATACTCCTCTAAAGCCTCCTTTTGGTAGTTGTTAACATGCTATTAGAACCATGCTGAGCAGCGTGCACGATCATAATCCAGAGCCTCCAGTGTTCACGCTGAGTAATACTGGCTTAACAATTAGTCATGTCGAACAATTATCCGCATACGTCACTGTTTTGCAATTTTGCTTTTGGGGAGCAGTCCATTATTGAATTAGCTCTATTTGAGCATGCTTAATTCTGCATTTCTGCAGCAGTGAACATGACAGGCAGACAGAATAATACCAAAAAAGTCCTCCTATCCTCTGGCAACAAGCACACTCTGTGCCTGACGATACACAGACAGTAACAAGGACATGTCTGCCTATCATGACAATGCAAGTTTTTACAAGCCTCCACTTATGTGTCATTCATTAGCAGGAAAAAATGCCCAACTATACGTCGGGCATCAGCACATCCGACTGCTTCTGTCCTGTTACTATACAGGGAGCTGACTGTTTCACAGCGCATACCACTTTCCCACTCTTGTAAAAATCTGTCACAAGCAAGTTTACCATTACATACATGGAATATAAAGTTTATTTCACGGCAGCACAAAACTAAGTGATTTCGGTGTGAAGCCTGTAGTAAAGCAGCATTCATTCAAACTCTTTTGGATGTGGATACTGAGACCTAAGGTCATTTCTGTACATTCATAGGTGTAGCAAAGATGCTACGCATACAGAGACTCCCTCACTTAAATCATTTGTCCTTGTCAAAAGGCCTCGTGAAAGTCACCCACTGGACAGAGATGTCCCGTATGGCGCGAGATGCTATCGATACAGACTATCAATATTTTCACCGGCCAAGTGAAGCTGCTGCGAACGCGGCGCGACTGCAATTTCAGCAGACACTGCATCACATTTAATTAAGAGGACATCACGGTCAAGGCATGTTCGGTTACACATGTCATGGTATTGATTTGGTATCAAGGGGGAAACATTGTAATGCGCCGCCATATACCAGTCACACCCCCCCGTGTTGATAAGGTGCGGGCTATTTAACATGCCGCGCTTGTCTTTTTCGAGTGGAGTCTCGTATATTGTCCGCGCTAAATGTTAAAGGAAGACAAGCCCTGGCTAAGATTGGAATAGCAATAAACTTTCCATTAAGATGCTCCCAATAAATCCTCTCATTTTATTGTGCAAAAAGCAGATATGTGAGGTACAATCAATGGCATAACAGAATTACTCTAACTGATGTATATACGTGGCCTATTAGGTTAATTTTATTTCATTTCACAATAAGACCGGGCTTATTTGCATAAATTAATTTTGCACCACTGTTGAGCCTGCAGAGAGGATTCATAGAGCGCTGTATTATAAAGATGGGAATTGCTTTAGCCCAATTGTGCCTTTCCGCTGAATCTCACCAGAACAATGCCTTACGTTTAAATATTATGGCCTCTTCTCACCCCTCGGACCACTAGGAAGTACAGTAAGCCACCCACGAGCAGTAATTTGTCTTAATCATCAGTTGTCTGCAACAGACAAACTGGATGCATTCGTGTGGAGCCTGGAACAGGGAAAAACCCAACAGCCAAGTATTATCATGCATTAAGATGGATTGTCAAATGACAGCCGAAACAAAAAGCAACATCTATCTCTTCATGAATAACCTTGCCCATTTCCAATTGGTGTGAGCTCAGGGGACAGTGTGGATCCATGTGTGTCTGTACACACAAATCTGTCTGTAGCCATAAGCTTGCTCATGCCTAACTCTTTCTTCTTCATAACGTGAGCTGTTCTGACAAAAAATAAAAAATAAGAAGTGGTAACAACCAGAGGAATTCAAAGATCCATCCATCTTAATGACAGTCATTATTAAGCAACAATCCACAGACTTTGATTTGAGAGTCCCATTGATTGAGATATTATGTGCTGGGACAAGTTTGTTTTTTCTTATTGAAATCTTAAGTAAAATGCCATCAATCTAAGCTAATTACAGACTTCGCCCTCTGCTAAGTAGCAAGCTATGAAGTTGTAAATGCCAGTTCTTTTTTTAAAGATTATTTTTTTGGGCCTTTTCAAGCTTTATTTGATAGAGACAGCTGAAGAGTGACAGGAATGCGGGGAGAGAGAGTGAGAGAGAGAGATGGGGAATGACACGCGGGAAGGAGCCACAGGTCGGAATCGAACCCTGGGCTTCCGCAGCAAGGACTGAGCCTTCGCACATGGGGCGGCTGCTCTACCAACTGAGCTAAACGCCTTGTGAATGCCGACTCTAATGTCCACGGCGGGTTAAAATACACTTGGAATAGGGGGTTCCTTTAAAATATGGCTCATGCATTGTAACCCTGGCTATCTTTTCTGCTTTATCCTCTAATGGTAATGCATGCACACACAAACGAGGGAACATACACACACGTGATGAAATATTGCAATGTTTATATGATCACACCATGTATGATAACGTAACTATTCATTTTGTGCTCAATTTACCTCACTCGATGTTGATAATACTGTATGTTATGAGAAAATCACGATCCTTGTTAGCTGTAGTTGTTTTTGCAATGTGCCTGACTAATAAACTAATAAATAAATACAAGGCTGTGACATACAGCGAGAGGACTGTCACTAGTACTCTTCCATAATGGGAACAGGAGCACAAAGTGACAGGCTAACTGTGCCTGAACACACTCGTGTAATTCTGCAAGCAGACCAACAACAACAACACAAACTCCGACCTCTCACTGCCTTCAAATTGGAAAAACACCTCGAGAAGCCAACCACACATCCATGTGCATTCTTTGGACACCTATGGGACGCAAGTACCCATTGGGGTATCTATTAAGGCCTGTATCATTCTCTGAGATTGGTCAACCACCAGAGGCCTCTGCTCAGCGCAGAAGACAAAATAATCAGTTCCTAGAAGAGAGAACAACCGCATAAGATAAGCCAAACCTGAGTCCACCAAGAGTGCTGAAGGTAGTTTAAAAAATGCACTGGTAGCTGCGCCAACCTTGGGAAGAATCAAGAATTGTCCTGAGCAAAATCCAAAAATATCTTGAAAGAACAGACAAACAAGGAGCAAATAATAAACCAAGATGCTGCAGCACTGATATCTTTAATTTATCTCTATCTCAGGCAGCCATATGTCTAATGTAGTTTACCCTTATGGCACCTGGGAGCTTGTGAAATGGAATGACATAGGCAATGAGCGAGTGTCTGTTCCAACAAGGACCTGCCACCTGCCCAGTCACTGACGCAAACACCATGTCTGACAGGGGGATGTGCATTGAAGATAACGCACCAAAAGAATGAGCCGGTACCCAGTTTGAATGTGCCCATCAAGAAACCCTCTCCTGGTTAGGGGATTGCGGTAGCAGCAACAGCTACAGCAGAGCAACTGCTGGGAAATCAAAGAAAATGCCCTGCTATCCACTCAGTACAGTACTGAGAGTTGTGAGTTTAGATGGGCCGAAAGGTCACATCTGTAAAGAGGCAGATGTACCCATGTTGGAACGCACATCTTTTTAAGCTGCTATGTTATTCTTTGGTTAATGAAAGAAAGAATATTGCGAAGTACAGAATGCTGTCCATTCATGCAAACAATACCTGGAGGGACTGGTGGGTCAATCAGCCACAGTCTCTCTGCAATGCATTCACAGTCCCATTTCCTTGATTTCCGTCCTCAATTTCCTTCCACCCAGTGCACATCATCATACCTCTGCTGCTCCATAGATCCACACATTCAACTGAATCAAACTGGCCTTCCCTGCATCTCACCAGTCCCATTCGTCGCGGACTATTGTAAATGTGATTAAGGAAGAACAATATGAAGAAATTGATTGTCTATTGCGTAACGCACAATGCTTTGGCTCCTTGTTCGTTGGTCTGGTGATGGAATCCTGGTTGTATTGAGTGGAGTCAATCCCCTGTGTTGCCTGAGTGGATCATGGAGTAAGCTCTTAATTACTCGGAGGGACAGTTCAGTGGCATTATGGGCTGTGTAAACACACACACACACACACACACACACATACAAACAAACAAACAAAAAATCAGGACCCACTCAGCTAAGAGGGTGACAATGCATCCTACACGCTCATTCCTAAACACAATATGTTAACACTCGATAATACACGATTTGACAGCATGACTCAAATTCTGAATACCACCAGCTATTGTTGTTGAATCTTAGAGGAGAGAAAATGTGTATAGGATTTTGCGAAGGCACCAGAGAATGACCAACATAAGTCGGGATATAATATAGTAATATCGACCAGGGTCATTGCGTGAGCAACTCTTTGACATACAACACACACAACTTTGTATTTACAGAAAACAGATGCATGGAAAGCAAGTGCAGTACTTTCCACAGCCAGATATGATTAAAGCTCAGTGAACAAGCTGTGCAAAGACTGTGTTCCCCTGGTTTGACATCATTATTTATCTCCCTGTTGAACGTGCGCACATTCGTACGACCGTGCAGATGTTTGGGAAGAGTCTACGTATGCAAACTCCCAATGCATTCAGTGTAAGATGAGCTGAGTGGACAAAAACATGGACAGCAAGCACAGTAAATCCTTGTCCCTGAGTCCAGATCTTTGATTCTACTCTACCAATTTGACTGGAAACGTCGATAATTCTAAAATCGGGCAACTAATTCATAGCACACAGCGAACTAACACCTCAAATATCTACAAACCTCTTTGAAACTAAATAATCACACAACTCTTGCGATCTTAACCAGGTAGGCACAAATGGAACGGCCTCTTCAAGGTCACAACATGTGAACTGACATCCTCAAGGGAACTCAAACTGGTGCTCTCCAGCTTCCTTGTTGGGTTCATTTCCCACTAACACAAGAGGCCATGTCGAGGGCCTTCACTCATCAGTGCCCTCAGAAATCTGCCACTACCAGGCTGCATGGAACAGCAGCAGTAAAATCAATAACATGTTTTCAAACCTTGAGAGAGGCGAGGGCGGCGCTACATCTTTACTGCACTGGAAATGAAAGCAAAATCCATCATGTATTGTTTGAGCAACCTCCTTGCTCTGTATTTATTTATTTTTGTCAGTATTTAAGGTATTGGGCCAAAAATATAGGGGCAGGATGAACTGAAATGGATGGAAATCAGTCAGTGTTATATACCTTTATTAGACTTTCAAGATGAATGTGGTATAGCTAAGTTAATTGTGCTTTCAGTCCAGCAATTAATTGCAAATGAGTACATCATTTACAGGGATTAATTTGGTTAATTACGGCGTAGCATATGAAGAGGAGTAAGATAAAAGGTCATGGCTGCAGGGATCGCTTTACTGCAGTTCAGGGCTCCCATTGCCCATGTGCAATCTTTCATTTTTAGACAGTACAATAATGACTTTTTAAAATTTTGCGCCTAAAACGCAAACCACAACCACGTAGAATGCTATGCTAGTTTTAGTTTTTTTTGCCTGCGGGCTGTTGAGTAACAATACGACAGTAGAGTAGAGTCAATAAAATCTGAATGTGGCAGTCTTATTCTTATTCTGAAGATATCTCTTTGCAGGTAAACCTACAAACCCGATTCCACAAAAGGTGGGATGCTGTCTAAATGTAAATAAAAACGCAATAATTTGCAAGTCCTTTTCAATCTACATTCAACTACAGAGACAGACGAGATACTTCAAACTAATAAACTCTTCACCATTCGTTGTGAATCGAATTGTGCTTTAGAAGAAACAGCAGAATGCTGAATGTGTGCAAGACGAGATGATATGGTGGTCAGTGTAAAGCCCTGAAATGGAAAAAAGAGAAGATAGAACTTGATCAAATGTTGCTGTTAAAGGTCAGAGGAAGCTCTGCGGTCTGTAAAATCAGGATCTCTCGCGCTGACTTCAGGAGACTGCAGTTTGTTTGCTATCTGTTCAGCATGTACGCTAAACCCCGGTTGGGTCATATGCAAACATTTTTGGAAACCGTCATCACGCTATGCCAGGATGAAGGACCACACACTGCGCTGGTTAGTGCACTATTTATGTCAGTTTCTTTTTGCCAACTCCACAAATTCTTACTACTTACTGAAAGTCTGCATAAAGGAATTGAAAAGTCTTCCTTAAGAGACTTAATGCACTTGCCGATTCCACAGTTGGACAGCCCTGAGCCCATCTCGATTTATCGGAAACGAGCATCAGAGTGTCTGAGTCTGGGAGGGCGTACATTGGGATTAGACGCATCACTCACACTTATTCATACCTGGAGGCCATTTAGGGGATTTCAGTCTACCTTATGTACGTTTATACTGTGAGACGCAACAAGCATCTGGTATTTTTTAATCATATCTCAAGACTAATTCCGTCTTATCTTTTATTCTAGTGCAGAACAGATAATGTAATGTTTAGATGAAATTATTCTTCACTGCACAAGGAAAAAAGAAACAAAGTCATTGAGGTTTTGCTGGTCATCGGGATGTGCTGTGCTGTGCGTGACCCAGAATGAGGTAATGTACAATACTCGCACTGATGTGATATGTTCCCCTAGCCTGACTGTGTCCCATTTTCACACTGCAGGAATGCAAAATGGTGATGTTGCCTTCTTCTCAAAAGTTTGCAAGGGAGCACTGTGTGTGTATGTGTGTATGCGTGCGCGCAAAGCCCCGCTCTGCTCTGCTCTGAAACATATTTCTAGACCCCAATGCTCAAGCTGTGGGGGAAGAAGAGAGGGGAGATTGAAATGTAAGGAGCTGCCGCGGTGGCGCCACAGTGATCTGAGGGGTGCCATGGAGACGCCTGTCATGGGGGGGCGAGAGTCGTGTGATGTTGACGTGTCTCTGTCTGCAAAGGCTGACAATCTGCTAAAGTCAAACTCCTCAGATGAGTGCCTCCTATGTGTGTATGCGCATGCGGGCGCACGTCGATGAATATGTGTATACTTGATGTGCGCGGGCGCGCCTGTGTACGAGTTCTGCTTGCTGTCTCAGTGTGCGCCTTGCTCTTTGTAGGTGTCTACTTAAATTTGAGAATATCCAAAGAAGGTTCTGCCTGCAGCACAGTGACAGGTTCAAAGGCAAATCGACCCAATTAGGACCAGAAAATGGTATTCTCATTTCGAAAGCACGAGTTCAAGTAGATGCAGCCACAGAATTCATAACACAAAAGCATATCATTCCTGTACTGCTTGGCTGGCAAAAGACAGAAGTCTTGTATAATTCCACTTGATTGGTTGTGACTGAACAAATCGGACTGGTTCATCAACGGATCTGAACTAATCTTGGCCCATCATTATCTGCAGTCGGACATTGTTCTGAAACGACTCAATGCACTTGGAACCTGAAGGAAAGCAGTGAGTGAGAGCAAAGACTATTTTAATCCTTTTGAAAAAAAAAAAGAATTGATATTCTCTGCATAAGACACCTGTGCAAATCAAGTCCCTTCATTTGCCTCGACACCAGCATTTCATTCATGTTCTCACTCACATGGCATTAATAGAAATGTCAACTCCTGGACCATTTGCCTTGACATTTAAATTAATTTCGTACTTTTTGACCAACGCACCTGCAGTATGGGTCCTCATTCTCAGCCCTGCTGGTGGCACAGGTCGCTTTGAAGAGTCATAGTTGGAGTGTTCGAACTGTTTTATGAATGACAGATACCGCAGTACTTATTTTAAACAGATCATTCTTAAAATGGTCATGATGTGTTTAGGTTCCTTGTCTGCCCCTACTAATATTTGCTCTACCCAAACGCAGTGCCGGACTTGTAACAGAAACTTGCATTTTCAGTCACGATTCAGTCTTGCACTGCCTGTTCCTGAATGTTCTCCGAACTCTTGATTTGTGGTTTGATGTACTGCTTCCTAACTCCCAGCCAATCTCACCCGTATTGCTAAATCAATATGTCCACTGACGAATGTTCAACCTGACAGATTGCGGGTGACAAAAATCAACTCAAACATTTGCTGGATGTCCATTTAACAATCCATTTGTATATAGAGGATGAGGTGATGGCGCCGGCCTTGGGGACGCTATCCCTATTTCAATTACAGGAGAGCTCTCTCAAGGATGAGGTTGAAATGGAGTTCACGGCAAGAGATACAGTGCCCAGCCTTCACTTACATGTCTTGGAAATTACGAAAAACTGGTTTTAATGATTCATTTGCTATGGGCTGCGTCTGTGTTAGATGGGTTATATTGCTTACATTCCGACCTTCCACCATAAAGCGTCAAGTTAGAGACGGCACAATAAGCACTTTCAATTAATGGGCTTATTTCAAGTCATGTTAATGTTTACACAAAACTAATTGAATATCAGTGAATACTTGGTGAATACCATTTTATGTCATTTCATACTTCCTCTCTGCTACATTTCAGTGGGAAATATTGTAGTTCTTTTACTCCTCTACATTTATACGACAGCCTTAATTACCAGTTATGCGTCGATTCAGATTAATAATACAAATTATAATCAACAAATAGAGATGTATTATGATGATGGTGATTGCAATGATGATTGCTGGGACGATTATTACAGCTTAAGCTACCCAGCAGTATATAAAGTAGTTAAAATTAGCCCCAACTTTACCAGTTGCAACTTTAAAGCAACTGCTACACATTAATACACCAACAAACATGATCCAAATATATTGAGTCATTTGAAATGGCTACATAATAAGTATTTTAACTTCAGTGCCACGCTTTGATGATTATACGTGACAAATAAAATGAATCGAATGATTAATGCTCATACTTACATACTTTATTTGTAATGAGGGGTACTCATTACAAATAAAGAGGGTACTGAAGCACTTCCTTCAGAGTTAACTTATTCAAAAATCTCCATATGTGATGTGGAAGTGTTATGGGGACACAAAAGAACAAACTGTGAGTGAGAATGTGTGAGAGTCAGCAGGGGGAGGGAAGTTATTAGTGAGAAACTGTGTTATTTTTAAATTTCTGACTCATCCCTATTCACTTCTCTGCCAGCAGGAGAGTTGTTCTGTATGACAAGATGCTAAACATTTCTTAAAGTAATAACAGTATACGTCTACACGCTTTCTGTCCCACACTGCAGTATATTAGGGAACGCTCTTAATTGCCCCTGTAAGTACTAAAAAAACTGAACTACTGGCATATTTACGGAGTACTGACTGCCTTGTGATTGTAGCACAAGATAGCTTTTGACAGTGAAATTTGACTGGAAGTATCTTGTTTGTGTCAGACATGTTAGCTCGCTTCCATCTGGCAATGTAACAAGATAAAAAAAAAAAAAGAAGAGGTGATCGCTGAAAGTTCCTCCCTTGCTCTCGCTGTCAGTGACAGCAGGAGTAGCCTCCTTACATGACAATACCATCATCTGAGTCTTGAGGGAAACCTGCTAAGTCTGTCTCTTTAGGGGTCTCAATGCAGGCTAGGCAGCTCCTTAGCCAGCAAAAGGTATTAGACACAATAAGTGAGCAGACAAATCTGCCATGAGGAGGCTTGGCTGGCAAAGACAGCCAAATTCTCCAGTGGTGCATGAGCTATTCTCTACATAAGCACATCTCTGTGTCTAGAGGGGCCCCAAGTACAATGCCCCCATAGCTGCAGCAGCCAGCAGCCATGAGCCCAAAAAATTAGGCTGGAGAAGCGGATGGAAATGGAGAAAAATGGAGAAGAAAGGAAAAAGAACTTGTTAAGAAGTGGGTTGGGAAATAAATGCAGTCTTTATTTTTAGGTCCATACATCAAACATTTGTTTCTAGGCTGATAGGTGCAGCCCTATTTCTGTAAGTACTTACTGTTAAATTTGCTGAGGCTATTTTGCCTCCACGGAGAAAATTATGTTGAAAAAGGACAACACAGTCTCATAGAATCTATGAAATGAGCACACTCTGAGGCACTTTATTTTATGGTCCAGTGGTGACTTTGTATTTACAACACTCTTGCGAGGTATTACACTATAAGAAGAGTGGTAATTAGATAGTGATTACTATATAACTGTGCTGTATTTTTTCGTAAACATTTGTAATTAGCACAGCATAGTTATTACATGTGTATTTAGAATTTACTCATGCATTATTACTAGCAAATAACACATTAGTTCATTGTGATTACTATGAAACTGCGGTACCACAGTAGCTATATCAATGTATAGACAACTGACATTAGATGGGTTCAAAACAAGAGTCTACAGCTATGCTAGTGGCTCTATGGCAACATGAGCTGAAGGCTAACCAGTTGTTAGCATCGCTCACATGGACAATGCTTACAGTATGTTTAATGTTTACCATGGTGACCGCCTGATTTTTATTATACTAGCATGCCGACATCTGCTGTGCTAACAAGACAGAATGCCGTCGGTTTTGCAGGTATTCCACCAGTAGCCATTAGCCAAAGTTAGCATGATTCATCCTAAAGGGGATGTCACCGTCTGAACCAGGCCACTTGATCACAAATGTCAACCTTCATGATGGCACTGGAGTAAAAGTTGGGGACCACCAAAGTCATTGGGGTCCATCATCTTGGGACCATGACTCCTTGTCGATATTAAATTTTGATGTTGAGATATTTCACTGGATAAGGTAAAACGTTGACCTATTCATAATGCTGATGAAAACACAGACATTAGGATGCATCCTGTGGGGATCGTGGATAGTTGTGCCAAATTGAATGGGAATCTAATCCAATATTTGAGACATTCCTTTATTTTAACAGGAAAACTCCTGCAGACACATTATTATATACATCATATATTTATCAGTATTTCATCCACAAACAGACCCTAAAAAGGGCTCGGAGGTTTATGCCGGCATGTCTTGAACGCACTTGAATGAACACTGATATCAATACTAAATGCATGACAAACCTCCATGTTTGGTAGGGCAATGCGTAAGAGAGCAGTCCTGAACAACTCTCTGTCACACACTCATCTGCATCTGTCACTTTCTCCGTTTACAGGCCCCCCGGTCATGTCACACAGACGTGTGAAAATAGTTGCCGAGAGAAAAGCGAGGAGGGAGACAGCGGGAACAGGGGCCGGGAGTGAGAAATCAAGCAATGATGAAATGAAGGAAAGTGGGATAAACAAGGGAGCAAAATAAAGAGCGAAGAAAAGTGAAAGCAGACTAGAAGGGCGGAGAGAAAATCACCGCATCAACTTGACAAGAGTCTTGATAGCTGTGCCAGACAGCTTCCAATTTAGAGCACCTAAACTTCCTATCTTAAATGTAATTTAGACAGCAATATAGAAAGACAGCTTGTGTTTTATCTTTTTTCTTTTTTTCTTTTAACCATCACGCTGACTCGCACTCAAGCATGTTAAATCTTTAACAAATTTCCAGATTGTCAGATGTTTTACGTCCGCAAGTGAATTATGTTCTGGATGTTCTAGGACTGAAATTTGGCTTTGAACAAAAGTTTGAACAAATTCTGTGCACTGTCATGAAACAAGCAGTTGGTAGCAACTTGTGCCAGTCCTTGCAAAATAATAAATGAAATGCACTAAAGGATGGTGAGCACTCTGAAATGACGTCAAGGAATGTATTTATGGATATTAACAGGCTACGCATCCTGGTTATTTAAAGGATGAGTGCATCCTTAACCTACAAGACCAGGAAGAAATTACCATCGGAACAATTAAAAAACCTACATCAGATGCACTTAACTGCTGTCTCAAATCATAGAGCAGCGAAAACTCTGACATCATATTGACACACCAATTAGAAGAGTCATGTAACACCCCCGGTAATATCACCAGACGTAATTGCAGAGCTAAAATAGAATGATGGCTGGATCAATACAGAAAACCTTAGAGGGAGAGTGTGAGTGCATGTGTGTGTGTGAAAGCAAGGCCGTGCTTCATTGTGTAGAAGTCGATCTGTGGAAAGAAAAAAAGGTGGGAGAGAGTGGTGGGAGGAGGGTTCCCAAAGGATACCACCATCTCATAGCACAGTGCCCGTTGGTACCTCCTGGGTTGGAACTAATTGGTGCGAGATTAACTTTCCAGTGGGATATAATGACCCCGGGCGCTCCCACACATCTTTGGATCAGTGACATCGGAAAGGGCCAGTTTCCGTGCCACACGCTGAAAGTGATTATTTGGTCCTGGACTGTCTGGCTACCACTTTGGCCCAATGGGACAAAAATAGCCCACTTCTGAAAACTCTGTCGGCCCGTGATATCTGTTTATGAGAATGTGGAACATCTAAGAACTACTGTGTGTGCGCGCGTGTGTGTGTCGCACCTGCAGCTGCCGCATTGTGGTTCCATCAATAACAAGCAGGATCACAAGAGAAGGGTCTGTTTAGAAGCTGCTGCTCACTCATAAACATCTGACTGTAACGAGAGCCATACATTACCGAAGTGAGTTTTCTTTTACGTCACCCGGAGCAGCTATTGGAGGATGGTCAGAATAAATGCTTATGGACTCTAGTTTGTGGAAAGTAGGCAACTGGCATTTCCCTGCAGAGCAAAACGGAGGACAAATTGGTGTTCTTTCATAGCTGCGTCTACACTTTCTGATTGTGCTTACGCGGCTTTGTTTTAGGTTACATTAGTCCTCAAACAGCTGCTTGTTTTTCTTGCGCCCACTCCCGGGTTTTACCACCCGATCTCGACAACCCGAGGGCAGCGTCGCTCGATTTCGATGTTGTGCTATCGGTCGTTATCGGACTGAGCCGGGCGTTGACATGTTGGTCTTCGCCGCCATCGATCCAGGCCTGTGTTTGATTATTGGGTGGCAGCTTGTTTTGGCAAGGATTAGTGCTCCGAACGACGACTTCACGCGGCCGCGCTGCTGTTTGTTCGTCGCAAGAATTGACGCCGATTCGCATCGCGGCATGGAGCGTTTCACCTTGATGAGAGACGCAACGCCGTCAGGGTCGAAGTTGCTTTCTGTGCTCTCCTATAGCCAGATGAAAGAAATGGTTTGTATATAGGGAGCACCGCAATCATCGAGGATCAAGTTACATGTTGGTAACATTCATCCTTACTTCAATAGATGCTGGACACTGGTACTATTTCTCAGACGAAGCATACACAAACAGTTTAAATCATAAAAACATATTATTATATTACAGCTGGGGAAAATATATATTTGTTTTGGTAACAGCACTGCAATAAGCCGATTTTTAAATGGGATACGCCAAACTCCTTCTGATCTTCTCTCATTTATGCCCCCTCTTCAACATGAGCATTAATGAAAACACACAGAAAAACATGTATAATTGCTGTCCCTTTTCTGCCATTCTTGTCTTTTCCACACTATCACTGCTCCTCTTCTGCATATCCCCCAGAGACAAGCAATTGTCAGTCCTACCCAAGATGCTTCAGCACATAATAGGCCTTTTGAAGGGATGCACGGTGGCTATAAAAAAAAAAAAAAAAGGAAAAGGAAAAGTCATTCATTCGGAGAAAGGAGCCGTCTTCTGCTAACGGTTTGAATCCAAGTCAGATGTCCCAGTTATCACAGCAGACTTGACAAGGTGCAGCTACCACAACTCATTTCACCTGTCGACAGCAGGTATATTGACACGCGGAGGGGAGACGGCGTTTTCACGGGTGACTGGCACACAGTAGTGGAAACCATTTTGCAAGGTAACCAGACTATTTGTGGGTCATATCCCCCTTTCAGGATGTGCAGCGTTTTCACAATGCCTCACCGGCTCCACACTATCAGTGAAATTGTTGCGTTTGATTTCCAGCATGACATCCCGTCTTTACTTCAGTGGAAGCGCTACGTCGTGACTTTACAGAAATCACCAAATCTGCAATCAACTCCGGTCAGTGTTATAAATGAAAAGACTGAAGGTGGTGCTGTGGATGACACAGAACAAGCTGGAAAGGTTTCTCTGTCTACCATATGAATATTTGCAATACATTTTTATGTTTCATACATGGCCATATTAAATACACTTTATAATGCATTAAAGGGCTACCTGTGGTTCCATTTCTATCGTTATAAATGTATTCATTTAATTACAAAGCGGCCATGCGACCTTTAGTTTACAATAAAGTAGCTCTCCATATATTTGCAAGAACACCGCAGGATTGCAATTTCAATTGAAGTGATTTTCTCACTTACGTATGCTCACGCTGGGCAGGTCAGACTTATCAGACTTAAAATACGCCTGGCTTATAAATCAGTACATTCAGAAACACACACACACACACACACACACACACACACACAGACAACAAATGAAGGTTGTCTATTTTTTAGGAAAGCAAGCAGTGTATTTAAAACAGTGTCTCAATACTGTAGCCGTGGTCTTGTTTTTACTCTGGTCTGGTGGAGTTTGAGGTTAAAACAGTTTTTAAATAGTTTCCAGTCCAGGATTTTGTGGGCGGTCCTAAAGGGTGGCTTGATGACACGCTGAGGCCACCCTGAGCGTACCCGTGCAGCCCTAGCAGAGAGACAGAGATGACGTTTCAGTCGCTTCAAAACTTGATGCTTGACTGCTCCCACAGTCCTTGAGCTGAGAATACTGCTAATTTTTACCTGATTTTGACACCTAATTTCATAAACCTGTTATTTCTAAGCCTTCAAATTTGTCTGGGTCGTTAATAACACTTTCTTCTTAGGCGACTGGAAAGTCGGAACACATTTATTCTTACTTTACACAGACTTTAACTTAAAAAAATAAATAACTACATGCAATGTGGAGCTGTGGATTGCACTGTTGATGCTCAGCAGGATTAGCGGGACAGGAAAAGTTTTTGTGTTCAAGAGTATTTCTATTAGGCATTATTTTTCTGATATTTTTATGTAGGACATGGAATAACAATGTTGTTTTTTTTGTGCATTAATGAGTGCCATGCCCCCCCCCCCCCCCCCCATCTATTTCCCGGGGTGAGACTATTCATAGTTATTTTTCTGACAACCACGTTGCCTCATTGTGCCATTTGCAATGGACAAAAGGTCCTACATAAGAAGTAGATATATTGGTAATGGTATTCTCTTTGTAATTATACACAAATGGGAGTTAAATTTCTGGAGTTGGTGAGCAATTTTAAAGTAAATACAACAAAAATGGTTCATCTGGCTGAATATGAAAAATACTGCACTAGGAAAATGAACAGCCCGTCCAGGTTTAGAAGGTGCTAACAGGACGAGACTTTTCTGGCCTTAAAATAGATAAAACAGACATGTGCCATATGGCTACTGAATAAAGATGAAATATTGGGATAATTCATGTCTACTTCGTCATCACCACACACAGAAATGGCAACTGTAGCCTCACACTCATCAATGCTAAAACCAATGAAGCACATCGCATTTAAGTGCCAAATTAAGTTTCCAAACGCCTGCCCCACGAGCCGGGGAGGCAGTTAACTGTCATTAAACACCAATAATATTTAATTCAATTCCCATCCCTAACAGATGTTTATTCGCCAAAGTCAAGTAGTGACCGACCCGCGTTCAAGCCAAACAGATGACAGATCAGCTGTCACCGTAGCGTATAAAATGGGGGCAGAACACATCGACTGTAGCCTCCTCTTAGACTCTGTCACACTCAGTTAAAAACTGATGAGCAGTCCGTGCACAGACCACGACGCGGCCGCGTGTTCTGTACCTCTTCCAAGCGCTGAAAAAAACATAACCAGCTCTGTGTAACAATTATTCTGTTTCATACAGGATTCAGCTTGTGACGGGGCTGAGCGGGCTTCACGCATATTTATTAACATGCATAATTCACAAGCTTCAGGTACAAAGGGAACATTGGTTAAGCGCATTTTGTGTGTTCCCAAACTGACCGCGATTCAATTTTTTTTTTTTCCAAATATTGAGTCATGGTGCTTTTACTTGAACAAACTGCTGATACACAAACAACAAATCTGACAGACGTAACAACTGGACACAGTGGAGAGTTACGGAAACAAATCTTAAAATGCACATACAGTACAGCGTATGGCCCCATGTGACAAGAACATGGGATCATGTGACAACTAAAACCTTGTATAAATGATATTAAACAATGGAAGGATGCGGTTTCAGGGAAAAAATGGAGGATGTAATTAAACATATCGTGTTAACCAAACTGAAGGAGTTACATTTTTAGGTTCTGCATTCTGAACTGAGTGGAAGATGAGATCTCCTTGTGTGTGTGTGTGTGTGTGACAGAGAGACTGTGCTGACACACAAAATGGGAGAACAAAAAAAAAACATTCCCATAGACTTGTGAATAATTCACAAGCTTACCAGGCTGAGGTTGTTAGGCCTTGTTTTGATAATACCACTCCAAACCGCGGAGGGAAGAGGACGTCTGAAGTGTCTGAAGAGCGGAGGGACAGACACAACACTTCCACACTATACTGTTTTACTGAGTCAAACCTGATCCACTTCACGAGCATCTATTTTGTTCACAGTAAAAGAAAGAAAACCTCATTTTGTCTCCTTTGGAATGACTTTACTGGAGGCGCAGGTGATGCTTTGTGCAGCTCTTTCTGCTTGCGTGATCACCGCTGCTGCTAACCCATGACACTGGCATTCAATTTGGCTTTTAGAGTACTCTTTAATTACTTTATTGCAGATGTAAATTTAGCAAAAACAAAACTTCTTTCTGCATTCTTGGTTTTATTTGTTCTGTTCCTGTAATGTGTCTTATTAAGAAACTTTGGAAAAATGCAAAACAGCAAATGAGATCATTTAGACACTTTTGTAACTTCGAGCCTGCAATGCCCACAGCTTATCCCGTGCTAAGAAAATAAAACAGGTATTACGAATTATTTTAGGCCACTGTGTACTTTAGACAGAAGCTAAGACATTTAGTTTTGTTTTTCTAGGGTGCGTTTGACCCAGAGGACACGAGCTGTGCAGAAGCACAGAGGAGCAGCAGAGGTCCACACTCTTAAGAGGTTGATTTCAAATGTTTTCCACATGATTCTACACAGATATGCTGCACCTTATCATATTAGAGAGGGAAAGCGGCTTTTTATATCTACCCCATAGGTTTCCTAAGCAGCACTTTGAAACTGAAAATATGCGGCGCTACCCGCTGCCACATTGGCTGTACTGCCTCTTCTGCCTCCCGGATAATCTAAACATCGACAAAAATGTGGATCTAAAGCGGGCCGAAAGATGCCTGGGTGCTCTAATAAGCCATCTGTAATTGACCTACCTGTCAATCAAAGCAGTAACACTGTTATGTGCAACTTTAAGCCTTAATATCATTTAAGCAGGTGAATAATAAAACAAACAAACAAACAAACAAACAAAAAAATCAACCCTGTACAGTTGTCATGAATGTGGAGCTTAGCTATAGAGACCTAAACCATTTTTTGAACCAGGCTGTAAACATGTTTATTTCTGCTGTGAAGTTGGACATTTTATCATAGAAGGTTGAAATGTTCCGCAGCCAGCCTCAAGTGGCCGTTTGAGGTACTACAGTTTTTAGCACTTCCTCATTGGCTTCATTTCCCAGCCACAGAGGATGCAGCTTGTTCTACCCTCATTGATAAAATAGGCTGGACAAAACAGCAGAAACACCCTTCAGTATAACACAATATGAAACAACAGCATCCAGCCTCCAAATTGACCATAAACTTCCACTTACCATTTCAACAAAAATCATAATCACCGCGAAGACGGGATTTATTGCAGCGCCGTTATGGCAGCTTTAGCGACAGCATCTGTTATGCTGATTGTATGCAAGTCGTATCAACCCCAAGGAATTTTAAAGGCTACCTTTGACCCTCACACAAACAAAGCTTTTGCACAGGCAAACAAATTATGACATCCCATACATGATAATTCATGACACCACAGTGGAGCACAGACAAACACCACACACACAACAGGAGAAAAACATGTCAGGTGTGATTTTTTCTTTCTTTTTTTTTTTTGTTTCCTGATGTTGTTTCATTTTGCTCGGCTTCATGCTGTCATGAGCTAGCTTCTCACCGCTGCAAATGACACATCCTGGCCGAGACCTGTCCTGTCCTTCAACGGAATCAAAGTAAAGGTAACTCTCAGGATATCACCGCAGGTTCTTTGTTGGTACTGCTGTCATCAGCACTTTGACATTTTTCAGACATGTTCTTTCATTCATGAAATAGTGATGCACTGACTGCAGGAAGAAGAAAAAAACAAGGATGCTAGCAGCTAGCTGGCCTGATGGGAGTGATTGAACGCACAGGTCACATAATAAGAAACGTCAACATCCAGTAACCATCCAAGAGTATGCTATTATGATTTCAGACAACACAATGTGCAATTCTAATTCTGACAGCCTCAGAACAGACAATGCCTTGCATACCGCTCTGCGATCTCTGGCGCCTCCGTGAGGGTGGATCAAATTTGGGAATCACTGAATTCAATACCAAGACGGGAGATTTATGGGTTTGCGCGGTATACAATGCTAACTCCTGGGAGATTAAGGTCAAAAGGAGCCAGTAAAAGAGGTCACATTGCAACAATAAACCTAAGCCAATTTCACATCCAAAGACAGCGAGAGCGCTTGAATGCTGACCCAGAGCTCAGAAAGGCCAAACAGGCTCGGACTTGACAACATCTATCACGCACGCATCAATACTTTTACTCACAGATCCCCGAGCCTGAACTGTGTTAGGTTTACAATGTTTCATGTCTTAAATTTCTTCTTGTCACAAAGCCTTCAGAACGGAACACGTATAACTCAGCGGTGACAACGACAGTCATATGAAATGACCTCGCTCAGGCGCGCGTACTCACAGTAGCGTTTGCGTCAAGCGGCTTTCATGAATAGGCGTGAAAAGGATCATAACAGGAGGTCATTAGACCACAGCTATACTTTCAGCGTGGTTTCTTCACGTCTTGTCACGTCTAGAAAAGCTGGAATATTTCAATTTAAATTCCACGTGTGATTTATATTCCCCATGTGTACCTTAGGAGGGGGAGGGGGGTTGTGGGATCTCCCTCGTTCAGCTTAGTTCATGCTTGAACTGACTCACACGTTTAGATCCTAACACCAAATATCAATGAACATCATGAACCACAGCATGGAAGACTGGCCTCAAAAAGTAAGTTAGGCCAGTGCCTTGCATGCAAATGTTGCGCAGGTGCTTTCCCTAGAATTGATACATAAAGTGTCTATTATCACGATGACTAATACAGTAACAGGTTATCGTCATTCCACGAATATTTACAGCTCTTATGTGCATGCATTTCTATTGTGCCTGCTAGATACCCACAAGAGCAAAGCCAAGGTAGAGGGAGTGTGCAGGCTTCCATCTAACTTTATGCTGGCAGGGAGCTGCTGTTAAAAATAGCCACAAGCTGAACACACAAGTTTCTTCCTACTTACCTCACACCAAAACCACGGCACACATCACGGAAATACATACAGTACCTTTGTGCAGACAAATATGTTCACAGCCTGCACTGGTGGTGGTGGTGGTGCAGCATTGCTATCTGTGTTTGCCTTTGTGGTGTAGTACACCTGCTGTGTCTGGCTCCATTCTGAGGCTTGTGCTGCCTAGTTTGGCAAAGATTCCAGACAAAATCCACATGCTGCAACGGGAAAGTATGCAGGTTTACCCCTGGGCCATCAAGTGATTCTGACTAGTCATAAAATAGCCAGATCTTTCCTCTTTGCTGCACTTCATGTCTGAAAACTGTCAGAAAGAATGAAAGCACAAAGGAAGAATAGACAGGAAGGAAAATCCAGAGTGTCTCTATCCAGGGTGTCATTCCAGATAGTTGTTCCAAATAGTTGTTAGCTTGTTTGCACATTGGCTAAAAGCATTTTGGCACTCAAGCTACGAAAAAATAAATGGATGAAGAGATGAAGAGACTAACTTATGGTGGCAGAAGTTGGAAGAAAACCAATTTGAGGTGCCAGTCTGCCAGTTGAAGTACAGAGGCAGAAATCACAATTCTGCTGTAAAAAGCCGGAGTCAAATTAGTCTGACAATGTGTCGGGTATTCATTTTACTTTTCCTCCAGGGATAATGATGACACCCAATCATGCGAGAGAAAATTCTGTCCTTGGGCCACTTAAAAGCCACTTCCTCAACCTCAGGCGGTACCTTCTAATGACTGAATCGGACCTCATTTCAGTGAGCTCCAACGACTGCCATTACCTTTTCATAAACCTTTGACCGGTAAGCAGATATATTAATGTGGGCAAAGTCTATTGCGGTGCTCATGATGTGACCGCGACGAGTGTTGTAGGCAGTTTTTCATCCTAAGTCAGACCCTGTGGTTCATGTGGAGCACCAGGGGTATGGCCATCCCTCCTTGTGTTACTGTCCCTCCACTTCAGCTCAGCAGGGAAACACAATCCAGGGTATCACAGACGCCGAATTTTGTAATAAAAGACTGCAGCTTTGGACTTCATCTAGCTAATTTGAACTGTTCAAGCCTAACACTGGCTTTCCCTGAACTTTGAAATGTCTGTTTGCACAGAAGGTGGACTCAATCTCACACTTTGGAGATTTAGGAGGAGGGGATCTTGCCACGCCCAGCAGGGAAAGGAGGTTGCATATAGTATGGGCTTGCGGATATTGTATTGAGACAGACTGAACCCTTCCTTTAAATAAACTGCCAAAGCCACGGGGAAATAAAGGCCCATCATTTGAATAAAGTACTGCAGGAGAAAAACAGTAGGTAGCAGTTTCCTTACAATTTCCTCATGATTGCATGAAGTCCAAAATGAGCAGCTGGTCAAATTGCTGGAATTTGTGTGATGTGGTGTCCTTTTTTGTGGTCATGTGACAACAGACTATGTGTCCTATTATTTAAAACAGGCTTAATGACATGTCATCACACACCACCACATATTTTGACCCCAAATTCAATTAATGCAAAACTAATTTAACTATATTTCACATCAGTCAAGATATGTCACTCAAAACTAAAAATATTAACCACATTGAGGATCAGCAAAGTCTTAGGATCCTCCCTCAGGGAGCCATGAAAGTCTGTACCAAATCCATCCAGTAAATGTCAAGCTATGTTATGGAGTAAGTGCCAACTTTCACTTGCTAGTGGCACTAGAGGTAAAGCTGGAGGAGGACCAAAGTTAGTGCAGTTCATTCTCTTAGGGGCGACTGAATGTCTGGTGCAAAAGTTTGGGGAAAAACATCCAATATTCATTAGAAGATTGGGTTAAGGGATCACCAAAGTGGGGAGGATTCATCCTCTGAATATCTGCACAGAAGTCCATGGAAATACAGACAATATTCAAACCAAAGGCAATGGTCAAACCAACCGATCAATTAACAGACCAACACCGCCATCCCTACGGACATGCTGCCAGCAAAGATTTACCCCAGAAGAGCAGAGAGCAGAATCTTTTACAAGGAGCTAGCTACTATGCAAAGTGGTTTTTGGTGATCACAACCATTGCATGAATAACTTCCAGACAAAAAAAAACAAAAACACGCTATATGAATCTGTGAAATCATTTACAATAAAAACCCAAATAATAAGGTGTTACTATTTTTTTCTCACTTTTACGAACACGCGGATGCGTTTGCAGCTGTGAATAAACTGTGTCCAGACGCGAGGTGTAGAATAACAAGGAGCTCAACCAACCGCGGCTATTAAAATGTAAAGTGCCGGAATAAAACATGAATATGAACGTCAAGTGAAAAAAAAAAAAAAATTAAGATACAAAGAAGACAGAGAAATGAGAGAGAGAGAGAGAGAGAGAGAGAGAGAGAGAGAGAGAGAGAGAGAGAGAGGAAGCAGGACGCAGAGTACGAGGTTTAGACCGCCAGATGGAGAGAGCAAAAGAAAAGAGTTTAAGATGCCACAAGCCAACAAAAAAAAAAAAAGTTGAGACACGGTGAGGAGCAAACACCCGGCAACACAGCCCACACTGTCGTCACCTCGTCAGATGGCTATTAAGCAGATACCCATGCGATGCTCTCAGACACAGCAAATCACCCAAAATAACAACTGTTTACCCGAGCTATCAGGAGCTCCGTCGCGACTGCACAGAAGAGGGCAACCTGAGTCATCCCGACGCGAAGCAACGGTGAACGCTGCACTCGAAAGAAAATTGCGACTTTGTTACAGTCACCAAAACAATGTGTTTGGCTTTCTGCCCGGGGTTGTAACAACTGAGGGCAGCGACAAGAAACACAAGCACGTTCTTGAAACAATTAGCCCGCTAACATAACTCCACATTTTTAACTTATCTCCTGCATGAATACTGCAAATTACAGACATCTGCTCATCAGCAGTGGAAAGAGCCGCTTGTCTTTCTGCTTTATTTAATGCAGTGCATGCTCATTGTTGCCTTTTCTGCGGTCTTCTCCAAGTCTTCCCGATGTAACGTAACACTCAAGTTGAGCGGCATTTTCAACGCACAGAGCGAACGCGCTGCACTCGTGTGCACGGCGTTATGTGTGTCGGTTGCAGCACTCTCTGTGTTTGTGTGTGCGAGTAAGAGAGAGAAAGAGACAGATGGGCAAAGAGATACTGCCATGTTTTACCACTCGGCTGTTCTAAGCTCTCTTTCCGAGACACCTCTCCTCTCCCCCCCTTCCCTCCCTTTAACACACACAGACCATACATCAAACCATGCATTTATGCCAGGCAATTGAATTCTTATTGGATATAAATCCGAGCAGTGACAAATGAGGTCTCTGCGTCCTCGCCTTATAAACTGACGCGCATCTCTCATGACTGATACCTTTAATTAGCGCAGCAGTCGGAGAGATCCATGGCTCTCTGTCTTTCACCTCTCGAGCCAAGACTGAGTGAAGTCGCAGATAAGAACCATTTTGTTGCCAAGTTAACTGTAGCCGCGAGGCACTTTCAGACCTCTCCTCTTTCAGGCAAATTGTGGAAAGTTTAAGGTCTAGCTAGCTGCAAAGTAGAATACAAGAGGGTGAACCCATCCCTGCATTTGAGAATTTAAATCTATTTGTATGCAGATTCCTATAATATTGGAGTAAGAGAGTGAACTGAACGTATCATTTTACAGCTATTAAACAGTGGTAATATAGATTTAGAATGGATCTACATATTTATGGTGCTCTTTAGCACTTTTGGCAGTAATATTGGTAAGTAAATTCATAATTTCACTCAGTTTCTGTCTTTATAGATAGATAGATGCTCATCCTCTGATTGCAGCTTCATGTGAGGGTTTCCCGCCTGTCTTTCTTATAACTGAACTGACGATGTTTGAATGTGCTTTACTCAGGCCAAAGAAAAAGTCATTTAAGATGTCCTCTTAAGTTTTGGGAAATTGCGATGAGCATATTCACTACGTTCTGGCATTTATGGATATTATGATTCAAATTTCTGCCGTGAAAAATACCCAAATAGTGATATGGGGTGCTTGGTGATTTGGAAAGACTGCAGAAGAGGACTTTTGCGCCTCAAGGGGGTTTCAAAGAACAATTTGGAGGTTTCGGGAGCATTTCAGTAAGAGCTTGAAATTGGTATCAGCATTTATAATAAATTCAATAAATAAAGGTGGAAGGATTATCTTCTAAACATAAAAGTAATACATGTTAAAGTAGGAAGCCGAGCTGGAAGATTTGGAGGGTTTGCGGTCCATCTCCTTGGTTCGGGTCAGTAAGCTTCTCGGGGGTCAACGCAGCGGAGTTAAAGGAGATTCTTCCTGAACTGTCATGTATGACACGTGTCTTCATTGGTGCATGGAGTTAAAGAGAACAGTGTGTCAGGATTGGGGAACATAAAAAAAAAATCCTTTTGACTTCATTGCCCTCGTGTGCACTCGAGCAGTCTGCAGCTGTGAGTGATGCAGTCAGGATGTAAATGGGGGTTAATTTTCAAATCCGGATGAAAAGAAAGCAGTGCGAGGTGGATGAGTTCGGGTGTCTTGGGGTCTCCTTTCGCGAGGAACGGGAAAAAGGGATCGTAAGCTTGGCAGCTGCTCGGGGGCAACGCCCGCATCACCGCAGGCTTTGCATCAGACGGTAGTGGGGGAAAAGACAGCTAAGCTATAAAGCAAAGCTCTTGATTTAGCAGTCAGGCGTTTTACCTATGGTTAGAAGCTAAAGCGGCTAAAAGATTTACATCATGGACAGAAGCGGTCAAGATGAGGTTTTGCAATAGGGGAGCTGGTCTTACCTTTCATGTTAGAGTAAGATGCTATTGGCTCTTGGGTGGACCTCAGTATCTAACATTCAGAGGAGCCAGTTAAGAAGGATATGACCCTCAGTAAGGACTTCTTCTTGTCCCCTTTTATAGTCTGGATGCTATCCAGATGCAACCTTATGGGAGGTGACCCCCCAAGGTAGACCTACGACGTCAAAACAGGAAGACTTAAGAACTGCCCTGCCCGACTAGGCAAAGACAAAAAATCCTTCCCTGCCTGTGTTCAATGATCTCATTCAATCATTACTTCCTTTATGTGATGTAGTTACTGTTGAAATAGGTTGTTGGGGCATTAAATAGCACGGAGAGGGCAGTGGACAAGAAAGTGGACTCATGACTGTTTTACATGAAGAAACACGTTTTCAAGAGGTTATTTCATTGCATCTTCAAAATGGGGCGTAAAAGGTACACACGTTTCTAGACAGAGTAATTTCTAATCTTCATAGTGGATCAACTGAAAATCGTCACATGAAATCCATGATCAAACAAATGCCGGAACAATCTTAATCATCTGACGGGAAAAACAAGGGAGCGTGAGGCCATTGACTGCCCATGACAGTCATAATGATTGAACATTAAAATCAGAGCCACTCTATCTGTCCGTTTAGTCCCAGAACAGTAGACTTCCGTGTGAAATCATTAAGACACTCACTCTGTTCACTCTTCTTTATTGTGTTCCCTTCATCTCGAGTGTGTGTCAGTCGTATGCACAAATTTGATAACACGTCCTTTGATAAATAGCACACGTGTGCCAGGAGACAGTTTTAGTATTATGAGTGAGGCAGAGAGATTTATTTAGAAGCTGAAGACGGGATCATGGCTTCGCAAGTCTCTTCACAAAGACCAATAATTCTCAGCATTGAAATTATTGTAGTTTGCATTCAAAGATGTTTTTTTTAAGGGTTTTTAGAGCCTTGCTTGCTTTAATGAAACAGTAACTGTTATTTACCGAGAAACTGGTCATAGAACGAATTGTTTCTAGCCAAATCATAGTCATCCAGTCAGTTTCCAGTGAAAACCATGTTCTTCTATTTTTGAGTGCTTTTCAGCTAAAATAACCGACTCTGAGATGGATTTTTGAGCAAAAAGCAGTTTGTTAAAGCAGTCTGGGTGTAAGAAAGTGCTTTGTCTGTTCGCATGTTGCTGGTTATATCAGACTGGTGCACATCTACTGGAGGGAAGTGCTTTCATGGAGGTGTCTTTTTTTTTTTTTTTTTTTTAACCAGAAGGTGCCCCTGGTTGTTGCAGAAAAAGCTGCAAGAAAAAAAAAAAGGAGAAGTCAGACTTGCAACTCAATTACCTTCAGCTCTTGTAAACAAAAGGAGTCCGCGTGGGAACAGCACACTTTAATTTTTGGGATTTTTTTTTTTTCCATCCCGGTGTTTTCGCAGCGTAAAAATCTGAGCTCGACAGAAGCCCGGAGAAAGTCAGAGGGAAGAGAAAGAGACAGAGGGCGGTCAGAATGTAAATGGTGGAACAGCTATGTCTGAAACATCACAGCTTATCGCTCCTGGCTCAGCTCTCCCTCGCTCAGAGAGCTTGCGTTCCTCTAGAATCTCTTCCTCTCTCTCCCCCAACTTTGCCTCCCTAATCATCCTCTCTCTTCCTTCCTGTCTTTCCATCCCAACTTTTCTCGAGAAAAAAAAAATGCGGGGATGTACACCCAAGCGCCGATGCTCCTCTCATTTACGCAGGTCTTCACATGGCCAATCGCAGCCTGACATTTTGTCTCACAGTTCAGTGCATACTATTCCCAAAGGGATCTATTAAGATATGGTACTCAGTGAGCCAGGGAAAGGGAGAGCCATGCTGCAGAGTGAATTAGTTAATCAATAATATGGGGAAGCATTAAAATAAATGCATTTATACGTTGATACAGAACAGAGGCGCGGAGCTTGCGCAATTCCCTGAGGTATTGATCACGGCAAATTGTGGGTGGACACTTTTTCCCGGGGTTACCGCAGCAACCGTGAACTTTGGTTGAAGTCCGCCCTGAAAACGAGCATTTGGCTAGCTTCAAATTCACGCTCACCTCCACAAAGCGATAAAAAGACAGCAGTGATGTTGAAAGAGCGTGTTATTGTTGCAGTACAGTTATTTCTGTCTGACTGCGTGGCCTCCGAGGGCACAATAACCCCGGAGTGATTCTTTTTTGTCCTCATGCAAATGATACTTTTCTTTAATTCTCAGGAGAGGGGAAAAAGAGGAACTAGGCTCATTATCGTGCAACTTTGCTGCATTACTGCACCACTGAACCCCTTTTACCTTGGCTAACATCAAGCTGAACCTACTCTGCTCACCTCGTTTCTGTACGACATACTCCAGTCCCTAAAAACCCCCGAGGGATGCTTAACAGCAGCTCGATTGAGACTTACAACAAAAAAGCTACGGATGATAAAATGATGTGTAACGCAAGCAAGTAGCCACAGTAATCTTGAGCCGGGGGGCATTTTTCATTATGCAATTATATTTCATTGCAGAGTGGACAAAAGGGCCTCGATCTGGGAGTTGTTGAAAATGGAGCATGGATAGAAATGGAGGAATAAAACATTACAAGGTGGTAGGTGATGGCGGGATACACAGACTGTACTGTGTGTACAAGGCCCAGTAAAAGCACATAGGGGTACCTTTAAATAGACTTGTACAAACATCCTCAAATTATCTCAGATTTATGTGTTCCGGTGAATCATGTCTGCCTGGGAAGCAGTGTACTAAAATGAAAAACAGAGTATTTGGTCTGTGGTGTGGTACAGAGAGTATATTTGAGATTTGCTTTGTTCAAAATCACAAAACTAAACAGGAAAGCGCAAATCAATTAAGAAGAATATTAATATCACAATATTAAAGAGTTATACTGGCCAGCTGGACAGAAACATGACTCCTACTAAATGCTAATATTGCTCTGTATCTGCTGGATGTGCAAGGCAAGTTGTATGTTTTCCATTTCAGCTTCATAGGGGATAAAACAGCAAAGAAAGAGACTAAAGAAAGGCAGAAATGTGAAAGGCCCTGTCTGGAGGCGATGTTTAGTTTGTCCGTTCTGGGCTACTGTACAAATATGGAAGTTCAACACCGTGGACTCTGTGGAAGAGGACCAATGGTGGATATAAAAGGCTCATTCAAAGGAAACATTCAAAGGAGATGTGGCCATACTGATGTATATAATTCATGTCATTCTCATACTCATTAAACCATTCAGTGAGCCCTTCGTGCCTGATAGATGGCATCTGCATTCATTAATATTCTCCACTCAGTTGTTCATGTTTTTTTTTTCTCCTTTCAGTAATTTGTCACCTGTCTGTTGTCATGAATATTATATTCCATTTCTGCCATATTCGGTAAACAGGGCCCCGTAAATCTCACACGCGAGTCCCGTGATGTGGGTTTAAGATCGTTACGGGCAGCTGACGTCCTGATCAAACGTGCTCGAAATGTTTGAAAATGTAGGGGCTTGTCTAGAATCCTTATTTCTAGGCGGCAACAAATACATGGAAGTGGAGGACGCCAACGGTGTCCAAGGAACACACACGGGATAAACTAGCTGGATTAGTGACAAGATCTGAGAGGTTCACGAAACACACTGTAGCAAAAAAAAAAAAGACAAGACACGTCGACAAGGCCATTTTGCATCTTAAATCTGAGCGTGATGCCTTCAGTTACCAGTTATCTCAGCTAATTTCTCCTACCACCGTCGTCCAACCAAACGCAGACAACACGACCAGATATTTCAAACGCGTCTAAAAATAGACCCTCGATCGGCAGAAATTGTCATCTTTCGAAAAAAACGCCAACCAGAAATGTCAGGTTTTGTCGGCCTTCGAGAATCAAAGAGAACGAGCTCCTTCCCAGAGTCATCAGTCTGCGTCACCATTCAACAGTCACATGGGGGGGAAAAAGGCAGTGATACAATTTTCCTCCCAGATAACAGCTGCAGTAAAATGCAACGCCGAACCCAGCTTGGGTCTTTATCTGTTGTTTGTAGCACATGAAACGCGGTGCCCCGTGCACTGTGATGTGCTTTTTTCTTTCCTTTTGTACTTTCATCAATTGGACAGAGGACATCAGCCCATCCCTCCAACATCACTTTTCTTGACTAGAAATACCACTGGACTCTCCACCTGTATGTATACAGTGCAGAGAGCTACCTTTTGTGGAGATTGGAGCAGGCTGAAAACATAAGAAGTCATTACATCAAGCTGAGAACCCGAGTATCCTCAGATGTGTTCAATATCAGATGAATCCGCACCTCGCCGTGGTCCAATGCCCTGTTCACAGTACTGCCTTGATCTACTGTATCAGTTATAGCTTTTTGTCTTCAGACATGGGCTACTTCAAGTCTGATGTTCCTTTCAGCTTTATTTAGACGTGACGGCTCATTCACAGCAAGGGCCACGTGACGCGAATGCAGCGCGGCTGCCTGGAAAAACAGCGGCGAGTTGAAAAGTTTAATGACTTGAAAGGAGAGGAGTGTTTTCTCTCACAGGCTGCAACAGTGATGGATGTTAAAAAATGTACTCTGCCGCCGACGCCTCGATCAATAACCATCGTGAAAATGAACTTTACTCGCAGTTGAGGCTCTGGTTTAATTTCCAATCGACTCCCACAATGTTCATTTGGATGATCGATGCAATTAGTATGGACGGAAATATCGGTAGAGTGACAGCTGGTGTGAGTGTACTTGTGGCTGTAGAGTTTTTTTTAACCTCTTTTGTCACACACTGAGGGGTGAAATGATTTTCAGCCTGACCTGACATGGGAACAATGCAAAATCAGCTAAGTACTGTAGCTAAGCTTTGTGTTTTACAATTTTCGTGTCTATTTTTAAGTTTTAAAAGTTCTTTTCTTTGTCTTTGTGCGCAAAAGGTGACAACGGCACGGGAACTTCTCGAGAGCGGCGGCCTTATTAAGGCAAACGCGACGTGCGCTCTCGGTTTCTTTCTCGGCGTCTTCGCCCCGCCGTCGTCGCTGCAGCCTTTGTGTTAATCTTACGGCGTTCAATTAAGACTTCTGCCGTGTTGAAAGTGTTATGTAAATGCATCAAGGCCTGACCTACCGCCGCTGTGACTTTCACTCACAAAGTAACTGGGGTGCTTATTCAAACGCGAGCCCGACATATTAAACTGTCAGAACATTAAAGGCGAGTCTTTTCTGGCTCTGCCGTTGGACGGCGACCTGCCGTGGACGAGTGAGCGTTCATTTTGAACTCACAAAACTAACTGTTGTGGTTTGATTTTTTTTTTTGGCTTTAAAATTTACCATTTTGTCAACAATGTTTTGATTACTTCCTGCAAACACGCACTCATATTATTCAATTCAAATGTTTGCAGGTGCAGCCCAATCAGAAATGGAATGCAGATGGCTCCATTATTAGGCTGAACATACACCTGATGCTTACTCACTCTGGCCTGTTTGTCATTTCTGTCACTGCTTCATCTTTCCTCCTCTCTCTCTCTCTGCAGCCTCCATCTTCCTCTCTCTCCCGGCTTTTTTTTTGTCGTCTGCCTCTTGGAATCATCATTATGCACACTCAACCATATCATCTACAAATATTTGTATGCTAATGCCCTGTCAGGCTGGTTGTGTGCGACACAGACTAGCTAACAACCCATAGTGTGCTCCCTCAGAAGGCAAAGAAACGAGCGAAAGCAACCCCATAAACTCAGCTGCTCGGCGTTCAAACCTTTTCCCCGTAGACTCACAAGCTTGTGTAAGACAAAGACCTGTCTGATTGGCTACCGCCGAATTGCCTTAAGCTGACCTCCCAATGGGATAGCAGATAAGTTAATTAGCTATGCATCAGCGTCTCTCTGGCCAAACCTTGTCTCTGGTTGGGCAGAAAATTTTTCCCCCGTTGCTCTGTTTGCAAGTTTGTAGCGTGGAGCAGAATGGTTAAAGCCTTTGGGAACGGGCCTAAGCTACGACCTGATGTTTGTACATTATAACCAAGTGTGCCAGCTTCCTCCTTGTATTATTTTTGGACTAAACCCAGAGGAAATGACTGAAACTTTGTTACTGTCAAAATTCCCTTCATTTATCCTCTCAAAAAGTATGGTTTTCCATCAGGCCCTTAGGCTATTGTATTTTTATTTACTTTTTCATTTGTGATAAAATATCCATGCTATTCACCAAAGGCCTAGTGGCCCCAAGTTTAGATGAAATTAGAAATCTATAATTCAGTTCACACTTCAGAAAGTGTGCCCAGCAGAGTAAATGTTTGGCGAGAGAAAGAGAGAGACGCACACACACACACATTCACACAGAGGGAGAGAACAAGTAAGGGAGAGAGTGGAGGGAGGCGGATGGGGGGGGTAAAAAGAAGAGATTTAATTTCCTATGCCTCAGCCGATCACACTGCTTGTGGCACAGTGAAGTCCCCGGAACGAAACACAACCTTGAATAATGAACTATACGTGCATAACAATATATTCTTTTTCATTTTGATGTTCATATGAAAAACGGCAAAAGGGTTGCACAATAAAAAGAAAGAAAGAAAGAAAAAAAAACCTTCTCTAAACAAGCAAGAATAAACCCAACATCAACAGTTTGACAAGTCATGGCATGGAGCTTAGAAAAGAGTTCAATGCTTGAACTTCTGACATGATATTTGACACATTTCTCTGATATAATTGCGTACAGAGGAAACTATACGGCCTTCCACATCATCCAACTTTTCTTTTTTTTTTCCTCAAGCCTCTGCCAGTCACTTCAAAGATCCAACTTAGTGGGATGTTATTGAATTTTTGACGGGGGTGGAGGGCGGGCTGGCAAAGATATTGCTCAAGAGTTTTTCACCAACACTCAGACCAATATCATCAGATATTAAACATGGGGAGAAATCACTCCCTTTGAAGAGCGGTAGAGGAAAAATGAACAAAGGCAGGAAAACACAAGATCTATTACCTCGGATGTTGACAGGAAAAAAAAAAAATATATATATATATATCAAAAACGGCTCGGGGCGCGAGCGCATTTTAACCAGATTCACACAAACACTCCACCTTTTCATTCCATGCGGCAGGGGTGTGTATTGTGCTTTGTAGAGTTTAGCACGCGAGCAGATGCCTCATCGCCTGACACAAGCAAATAGAGGCACGTTTTTTTCACGGAAAATGTCAGAATATGAATAATATTCTCGGGGTGGTCAATTTTGAAATCTGGCTCAGCGGTGCGACTTGCAAGAGAGGCAGGTTGTAGAGAATCAATGTCAATATCAGTCATCGGGTGTTCCTGTAATGCTGTGACCTTGAGCAGACATGTGCAGGGCCTTGTGCTGAAAGAAAATAAGTGTTACCCAGTGTAGCGGAGTAATCGCGCGGCCACCGCAGTTCACTCTCTCCCCGCAACCGAGGGCTGGATGTGAGTAAACACACAAAGATGGCTGCTGAGTGACAGTGACACACGATGCCACATTTCACTCATGAACAAGGTTAGCGTTCAATTTATTACATAGCTTTTTCTTCAGTCCGCCTCCAGCTGATGCTATAGTTTCGCGTGAAACCACTTCTGGAATATCGCCGAGTAATAACCTTAATCCTGGTAATATCTGTCACGTATAATTTCAAACGCCTCTGGTTATCTTGACAGGGAACATGAAAGGGTCTTTTTCACGATCTGGTCGCGTGAGACAGATGGATTTTTTTCACCCGGCAAGAGAAACGCGGTGAACACGGAGCGATGTGCCAGGGGCGGAGCTTTCCTTTATGTTAATAGATAAATGATTAAAGTAATTAATTAAAGTTTGCTGATGTGAAGTGGTGAAAAAACAAAGGTGCGATGTAACTGAGTGCATTTACTTCAGTCCTCTACTGTTTTCAGCAACCTTTTTATGCAACTGGAACATTGTGCACTAACTGCAATACGTTTGTTTGACAGCCATGTTTACTTTTTAGATTACAATTCTTCAGCTCCTTCCTGTCCACGAATCTCCAAATTTGGTAACTTTGAATGTGGATTTTTCAGATGAAGGATTAAGTGTTCCTTTACGGGGTTGAGAAAAGTCTCCTACTTCTTAAACTTAATAAACTTTTAAAAAAAACATCTTGGATGGGCTGGAAAATTCATTGCCACGAAGCTGAAAACAGGACTGATGAACACTTTGAGAGATGCGTGGTTCTCACGGGAGAGGGACGCTACAAACATGATGATCTTATAGAATATGATGGATTGACCCAACAACATACAGTCGCTCAAATGAGTTAAGCTTCTCTGGAGGTAAAACGCAACTAGTTTTCAGTTTTACTTTTACTTGAGGTCAGTTTTGCTGATTATACTTCCATATGCTTGTGCAAATTATTTAAATGCGGGGATTGTACTTGCAGTGGAGAATTTTCACTTTGCTCAAGTGTCATATTGCTACTTCTTCCGCCACTGCTGTTTGCCATTGTGAGTTAGTTTCTGCGACCAAGTAAATGAAGAGCCGCACGTCGCATATCCAATTTAAAAAATGTCCAAAAAATATCTTTTTATTGCTCGTTTTACAGTTTACACTACACCTTATCAGGCATATTTCTGGCTTTCAAGTCTCATCGACAGAGGACAATGCTAAGAATGAAGAAAGGATATTTTGGTTTCAAGCAAAAGGCAGTTTATTTATATATTTCACATCCTCAAAAAAATATGACTATCACCATGAGTTTTGTCAGTTTAATGCTGATATTTCTGCAATTTCCGGGCTGCCAAAAGAGGACACAATAACTGTCATATAAATTGCTGAATACCTTACAAAGTTACTAGAATTGTTCCTGGACGCAGCCATGTGCTCAGAATCACTCAAGGACCTTTCAGTGGCGAGGACAAAATGTTAATAATCTGTTCTAAGATGCGCTTTTCATCGATGACTGTGATTCTAAACGAACAAAACCGCAATTTCAGTTCAGTTTAGCACAAACAAAAAACAAAGGCCGGTTTCCTACAGTGACTTGAGTTCAGGCATTTTAACAAGCTGTTGGTTACCTTTGGTTATGCGAGCCCACACATGCAAAACAATTGGTCAACGCTGCATCCCTGGGCTTTTTTTTTTTTTTTTTCTCATGTCGTCTTGGAATAATAAAATGTATCACTAAAAGCAATAAGCTTGTTTTATTAAAGTAAATCCCCTGCACTGCCCAAAAGCGAGAGAACAAGCAGTGTGAGTCCAAGTCTTTTCTATCAAATAGCTGAATGCAGCGGCTTCACTCATTTATTGCTCGTTTATTTAAAGTCCACCATTTCTTGAAATAATGACACCGAAATGACAAAGAAATTGATTTTACCTCTCTCATAAGTGTGAATGTTAAATATCTTGGATCTAAGGTTTGATATGTGCACCAGGCTTGGGCTGATTTTAACATTCAGGAATCGGACTTTAAAAAAGAAAGCAAAGTCAGCCAGACTGACAAACGCTCAGCTATTTTAATTTTTTTTTGCTGCATATTGCTGAACGTCAAATTCAATCAATCATCACTCGTTGAACGCAACGCGAAGTTTCTCGGACATCAAGTTGACGTCTGAAATCAACGATTTAAAAGACAATGTTCCTGGAATCCCTTCTACAATTTCGACTGATTTGTGGAAGAGCTCTTGAATTATTCAGTCTTAAAACTGTGCATTTTTATTGATATACAGATTCAATTATGTATTGTGTTTCACTGTCTTTCCTTTGAATTGATCTGTCCTCTCCAACGGGCATTATCAGCACAATGTACAAGTCTTTCACAGGATTTGATGATACCCTCCATCAACACATTGCCGGGAAATACTGTGTATAAAATAGATCATACAGTGTATATGACAGTATATTTCTTTTTAAGAAACGCAACACTGATTTAAAAAAAACTGGCATTTAAAATCGGACATCTTCATATTGGTAATTAAGCAATCCAGATTCACAACTGAAATGGCCAAGCACGATTATCTTTATGTAACTGAAAGGTCCCTCACAGTGAAACAAGGAACCACTTCGGTGAGCCTTGTAGGCCATCTGCCATGGCCACACCAGAGATCCGAATGTGACAGGCGATTAATAAAAGAGCATCTAGCTGTGGTGGCCAACCTCTGTGGCATATGTCGCTCTGATGACACTAGTGTGTCTGGCATCTTCTTTCAGTGGAATGACCAGAAACAGATGATGGAGCGTTCTTATTATTGCATTCTAAGATCCAAGTGGATTTGCTAAGCTACATCACTCAGCCCTGTTAAAAACTGTCGTGAACGGTTTCCAGGTGGCCAAGTTCATGGAAGAAATGGAACATTCCTCCAACGTAGTGCCTTAGTGCTGGACCAAGGCCATTAAATAGTGATGTAAACGGGAAACAAAGCGCTAGTTCTACTGTAAGTAAGTTGCACAACACAACAGGCAGCGCTTGGGTTGGTGGTTCATTCCTAGAGTGAAGGCCACCAATTCTGTTGTGTGACTCACTCCGAGCCACTTTGTATTTCATTTACATCAGTATTGGACAACTTGGGAAGAGTACTTCACAATCAAGTATCTTTCTCCGCTATGACTGAAGTGAGAGAGCTGAATGGATTATTTTGGGAACGTGCAGTGACTTTAACTGTGAGCTAGCACAATATCCTTGAGCAACTTCAGGATAGTTGGAAAGCTTATTCAGCTTGTTGCTGAAAGATTGTCCATATGTTACAAGTCTGCTGTTCTGTCAGAGGTCAGACAAACAAGGGTCATATTTATGAATGTGCCCCACAGTGATTTTGCTCGTTGGCCAGGGTTGTATCAAGCAGCCTACCGTATGTGCCTGACTCTGGTTGTGTCCACACCACGGGAGATGAAACCCAAATATTTTGGTGGACCAGCGTACGGGTGAGGATCCTGTAGATGAATGGATGTAACACGGCACTCGTGTTAGATTGATGCATGTGCCAGGCGGAAATGTCAGCGTTTGGTTATGGACTATGATTGTGCTGAGAGATTCTCAAAGGTTCGGCAGGAGGAAGTCCATCAACTTGAGCTCCGCAGAAGAACTTTGGTCAGTGGTGTGAGAATGATTGTGCCGAAGACATCCCGAGACAGGTTAACACTCGAGCTGAATTTATGGGCCCACCACTAGGAGACACCAGTCATCGGTAATGAAGAGATGTCGTGGCAGAGCAGCTGCTAGAGTTTTGAAAGGTGAAGCTTGTCTAAGCTTGTGATATCTCTGCTTTAGTGCGTGGCAAAGGCGTGCAAATATGACGCAATGGTGGCCGGTTTTATAGAAGCATTGCAAGCATTACAGCCAACTCCAAGACAATGGAGCACACTCAAGCTAGCATACAATCATTCTTCGCCTGCACATACAACAGCATTATTCAGATTGATTCAGGAGTTTGTGGGAGTAGGTGAGATACAAGACTGTTGGCTACTATACAACATTAAAGCGCAGGCCACATTTGAGTTGATGTTATAGCAGAATGTGAGCGCTATACATATCAATCTATATCTCTAATCTAGTATGTAAATCCTTTGATTTGAGTATGCACTGCTTGTTACAAGTGTAAATTTTAGCATGACGCTGCTATTGTCTTACTTTTTTCTCCAGGGGGGGAAAAAAAAAAAAGTTTCCCGAGGCTGTGTCACATGGTAGCAGGGCAGTGGCTCTAAAGTTAAGGGACTGAAGGCCCATGGGTGAAGCTAATTGGCACACTGGCCAAAACTAGGGGTATGAAGGGAGCACAGCGTATATGCTACAATATCGATATCTGGGAGAATGTTGTAGCGTTCAGCAGAGTGAGACTGAGAGAGAAGGGGGGGGGGGGGGGGGTACATATAGCACAGGTGGGTGGGAATTTAAGTGGGAGTTTAGTTTTACACGTCGGCGGGAAAGGATCAGTGCAGTATCACTCTGACACTATCAAGAGTCACTCATCCGAACCTGTCATCCAGAAACTGCATCAGACAGAATATAATTATGACTACTTCATACTCGTGCATATGATTTTTTTAAATTTTTTTTTTTTTTTTTACTGCTGATAAACCAGATAACACCGAGAACACGCTTCTGTGGGTTGGGCTGTCACATGAAATGATGGAGCTGCTCCATTACACACGATGCTTATTAGAGAACTTTGCATTTACACAGGCCTGACAAACCCTTATTAGGGAAATAAACGGCTATTTAACAAATGCATAGCAACCAGACCGTTGGTCTTTGAATTATACTTGTGTATGTATCTGTGCCCATAGTACTAGGAAAAATACACAGAGCATTAACTGCGATGATGAGCTTCATTGATTTAAGCAGCTGTGGACCAAAATGTCGTCTACATGTAATGCAAGCTTAATACATTTACTTTAATAACAGGTGAAGTTGCCTTGAACCAGTCCATTCAGTAGCTCCCCAGTAACCCCAATGAAGGTTACATGTGTCAATACCAGGCACATCAATGCCTCCAAACATCACTATGTCCACGAACAACACGGCTGTTATTGATACTGTAAAGCACTTCTTTACTTGTGTAGTGCGACACAGCTTAGTCTTTAAGCTCTTCTCCAGTGAATCCATAATGTCAATGGCGCAGCAGTTCTTGTTCTGGGCCGAAATCAATTGCAAGCATGCAGAAACATCTGGTGGTGCGATGTGACTTTTCGCGAGGTGAACGGATAACAAGCAACAGCTTGAGACGGAGCAGACAGCACTTAACAACTGCCCAAAGCTGTCAAAAGATAATACGACAACAAATGACGTAAGGTGCCAAAGCGTCCGTCCACGGCTGCCAAAATCAGCCCAAAGAAAATAGCTGAGAGAGGGAGCTATTATCAAAATCCAAACACCATGCAATTATCAGCCGTGCAGCCATGTTGTAAGCCTCTGTTAAATGTCACAATTATCTGTTCAAGTAGTCTGTCCAATGTTTCAAAAGAAGCTGTTCAAATATTCCACTTCTACCGCAGATGACAAATTGTCACCCCCGTTCTGGTTCATTTGTCTTGTGAATTCTAGTGGTTTTGATTATGTCTGGGCTCAACCAGCCATGCTGTTGCTCTGATGCATTTTTCAAAGCATCGGTCACATGTTTTGTCACTCAAATGGAATTCTCTGTGGTCACTGTATACTCGTAGCGATTGTTAATTATTGATCCCTAATTGAGATCTGCTCTTAAAAATGCATCTCCTTTGGGTGTGGATTAACTTTAGCCTGAACTAGGCTATTTAAAATTGCATCTGATAAATTGGCAAACATGCAAACACTTGTAAAACTTTTAAAAACTGATTTTAAACAGGTGAGCTGCCTGATAACTACCAGTTTCTGGGAGGATAAAAAAAAAAAGGTTGGAAAAGATTCAATATGCAGATGTCCTTATCGCTCTCAAACACTGTAAGCACTCGGCTGACTGGAGGAAAACAAAATCACCGTCTTTCCTCAATAAAAATGGGATGAAGGGGAAAGTGCCCAATGAACTACTGTACACTGGACTGATACAGCCAAAGATTTACCTCATTGTCATCAATGGGTGACTGGCATTTACCGTTAGTCATTAGACATTGTTAGATTGCAGTGGACAGATAATGGATTTTATTAAATGGCATTTAGAAACTAGAGGTTAAATAAAATCAAGTTGTTTAATTCTGTATGAGTCACTTTTAAGTACAGTGTAGTCTTTTTGTAAATTATTCCATCAGCTGTATGAGTCACAAACAGTATCTATTTATGGGACTTTTTAGGCCATTTCAATTTAGTCAGATCTATTAACACGACATCAACAATTCTACCAATTGCTTCCTAATGTTTCGGCCCTTTACTTAACTGAATGATTGCAGCTTTGCAAAGTCTTGACACTGGGCCTTTTAACTCCAATTTCTGTTTACGTCTGTCTTTGAATCTAACTTCTTCTGGCAGTTACCCAAATTGCAACGACCGGAGGCTAATTTTTAGACACAAGCAATGTCGTCAAAGGATTTAACGGCTCGTCGATCACAGCAGTGACAATGGCAAAGGCGGTGTAACTCAGGATCTCAGTTCACAAGCTAAGGTTGGATTGGTAAATCCATTCATCTTTAGGCTCAACACATCCAGTACATGCAGCCTTCTGCACAAAGCCTGTCTTCTGCATTTCTAAATACGTTATTATAACCTACCGGCTAATGTGTCATGACTAATGTGATCATCATGCACAATTGCACAATTGTAATAATGGCAAGCTAATATAGCAGATACACTGAGTTAATTACTCCTCTAATAATTTGCGCGTTGTAATATGTGGCTGCCTCAAGCTATGCCGTTTTATCTGTTGGGAGGGTGGGAGAGCACGGAGTCACGCAGTCAGTCACATGGCTTGGAATGCCATCTGGGTGTCACGCAGGCTGGTTGAGCTACTCCTGTACGGAGTCATGCTTGCTCTATCACCAGCTGGGGGAGATCCCTGTGCAAATTAACCACAGCGCCCTTTGGACCTTTTAGAGTCGAGCGAGGCAAGTGTCAGCGGCAGAGCAGTCTGGCGATGCTAGGCTCGCACTGGCGTCCAAGAAGCCAGAGATATGAGTGCATCAGCTTTGGTAAAAATTCACTGGACTGAGATGCATGGCATCTCCTTACCAGCGGGAGCACAAGCAGAGCTAATTAGCAGAAGCACAGTGAATATGGTGCTTCAACTGTGTTCTCTCTTCCTCCATAAGACTCTTGCCTGTAATTTAAATGAAGTCGTGCCTAATCCAACATCCTGGACAGCCATAATTATGACGCAGGCCAAGGTAGTAGTTGCATAGGTGCGTGTCACACCATCTCCATCTACACCTGTATCAACTAGCACAGCTAAAGTTAAAAAGGACAGCCAAAAGACTAGTGGGACAGTGACTTCCCTGGTTTAGATAGTTAGGGTTCTCATTTACGGTAGTGCAGGAGCTTGACACCCACCTCAGTGGAGAACAGAGGTACGGTGTCACTTTCACTGCTGAGCAACACACCGTCATCCTCCTCCTCCAGAGGGATGAATGGCAGCAGTTTGTCTAGACAGGAAGTATGAAGCGGGGCTTCGAAACGTTGCCACCAAACTATGCCTAACTGTCTTCACAGGTTAGTATCACCAGGGGGGGGGGGGTGATCTCTGGAAGTAAACTTACCGCTGCTGGCAGAGAAAGATAGTCAGCGCTGTCTGGCTGTTCCTGGAGGCCAACAGTGAAGTGCCTGGAGCCAAAGCAGATGAGGCACTGCTGGTGTGGGTTGACAGTGGTCAAGGCCAAAGGAAAGAAGACATCCGCAGCTGTCTGTTTGTATTTCATTACGACACTGCGTCATGCAAGACTGCGTGAGAATTGGTATTCAAACATTGTGCTGTCAACAATATGTATGTATAATCTCATAGTATAGCTTGAGAGAATCATATAGAGCAATGCCATTATTTTATATGCCATGCCATAGTATGTTGTCACAGGACAGTATATTATGTTATCACTAGGACTTATTTCAACAGTGGTGAAATATAGTGATTTCTATGCTCTTGAATTTACTGGTTATATTTAAGCTAGACATTAACACATCCTGATTTGCTCTGCACATACATGAGAACTTTGAGCGTGCTTTTAATCCTGATGCACCAATTATATGACAAAAAAATAACTAGTCTTCAACCAATGGAGAGCCACAATTATGCCACCGGTTGGAGAATTCCTTGCACAGAGCAGCTTGGCTCAGATTACACAGCATGTAAACATTTTCTGGCAAGGCGCACGAGCAACCCCATCTCATTAAGCTACCGCTAACAACGCTTGGTCAACTGTGACTTGTGAATGTGCACATGAATGAGGAAATAACTGGGCAGGAGAACACTTCTCCTTTCGCCGTCCCTTCTCAACTACGGGCTCATATAAAGGGAAGCGCGTTCTCCAGCTGTTCATCAAGTAGCCCTTAATGAGTAAACGAGACAGAGGGAAACTCTGCGCTGGGGAATAACCTCAAATATGTGACAGAAACCCACACTCTGGCTATCTAATTGGTGTACATGTGTGCAACCCTCCAGTGAAACTTTGTTTCATTTGCTGTTTAACTGACAATATCTTTAGGATGTCAATATCACTAACTTCTTTATGACTTCTACTGTGTTGGCAAAGAAAATTCTGCTACATAGTCTCCCGAAGAAGAAGTTCTTCAGGGATCCATTAGGTATTTTAAGTTGACGGTCTCCAATACACCAGTACAATTAGAATCAATCACCATCCAGACTCATTCCTTTAGGATCCTTTAATGTAGGAGTCTTATTATGCCAAGGACCTGCAACGCTGACAGCAAGAATTGATGGCATCGTATGTAATGGAGTGCTCTCAATCTTTGCATGTTTGAAAGCAATCCCAGCAGTGATTAGTCATTTACCTACCTGGACAAAAGAAAGCAGCAACTTTAGCAGAAACTACTCATAGACATCTCATGATAACAGGAAATCTATAGAAGCATGCAGTTATGTTTATAATACGAATACTCCAAGGGCTTTTCAAGAGTCTTGGATCTTCATGCTTGATGTGAGGAATATTTAAAATTCGGTTACATACGGCCTGTCTAAGCTGTAACAACTGTATAGATGCACTCGGGGCTAAGTAGCTCTGGTGCGGCCAGCATGAAGCCGATGTTCGAGCTCGGGGACGTAGGCTTTTGAATGATTTTGTCACTATTCTCCATCACTTTCAGTCAGAGCCTCAGGAGATGTGATCTCTGAGGACAGGGGGGGGGGGCACTTGAGTTCAATATAATTGTTTGTGACAAGCGAGTTCACATTGGTGCTTGCACTCCAAACTCAGCTGTCAGCATGAAATTTTTTGTTGGAATGAACACGTTGTTTGCGAAAACAGAGAACAACATAGAGGGATTTAAACTGTGTGTGTGTGTGTGTGTTTTTTTTTTGAACATGGCATGTTGCCAACTGATCTCTCAGTTTCTCTCATCATCCTTACCTTAGGCAAGGCCAGCGTGAGCTTAGCTCTGTAATCTATAGAGAGCTAATGATAGTATCACAGGGGTGAGCATACTCCCCCATCTCTTTTTCCTCCCTCACAGTCTACATGCTTCTTTTTTTCAAATAATGTTGCTTTCCGTGTCAACAGCATCTCAAATGAATTTAGAATACATCAGAGCAGGCTGTATATTGGAATGTGACGTATTGAAAACACTTGAGCGCGTGGAAGAAAATATGCAAATCTACTACGATCACAAGAGGTACGAAAGAGCCGTAGAGTTGTGGGACTGCACCTCCTAAAACAGGTATGAGCAAGAGAAGGTTTCAAATATTTCTCTGTCTCTCCGAATAATACAATGACTCATAAAATATCACCTTACTTCTGTGTGAACCAAAGTGAATATCAGATACAAAGAACTGAACATAGCTTCACCCACTCACCTTGTATTTATACTGCATGCTTGGCAGAACTCCAGCTATATATTTTTGCCCAGCCATAATCGTCAAAATAAAGCTTAAATAGTGGAATCCTATTTTGATCATCTGCTCTCGCGTTCACGAGTATTTTATTATCATTCCTTTTCATTCCTGCAGTTATGTGCACATACGTGATGATATTGTATTCATCCACAACACGGCCTGCTTATGTAACAGGAAATTCTATATATAAGCGCAGTTAGGTGGACATTATAAAACCACAGAATAGCTGTGAAGTGTCTGTTTCTCATCCACCGCATACAAAGCAGTTCTAATAATTTTCTGTCCTCGCCTGCAAAGCATATCGTGCATAAAGTGCGTGATATTTCTTTTTCTTTTGCCTTCAGTGATGGCCACTTACCTGACCTCTCTTGAACTAAAGAGTAAAAAAAGAAAAGAAAAAAGAAATCACATAATTGTCAATCAGCGGGTCATGACACGTCCATAAAAGGTCAAGAGCACTTTTGTAATGCAGCTCTCACGCCTAGAGAGCACAACCTTGGACGATAGATGCAAAGGTTACATCAACAGCCCCGAGAGAATGGGTGATCTAACACAGTGACAAGGGATACACACTAGTCTCACATTAACATCATGGCTATCTATCTATCTATCTATCTATCTATCTATCTATCTATCTATCTATCTATCTATCTATCTATCTATCTATCTATCTAGAAGTAGAAAAACAAAGTAGTGTCTAAGATACAATACCCACTGCAGACAGAACAATTCTATTTCAGAACAGTGTCTATGAGTAAGATGAGGCAAGGCAGAGAGATAATGATGTAATTCCAATGTTATTCTAAAGTTGAAAGTAATACTTAATGTTTTGCGTCTTCTTTTTTTCCCCCCTTTTATTGTGTGCCTGAACCCAACCCAAGTAGGAAGGAAGCGGTCTGAGAAGGTGCCACAATTCAGTCCAAATGGCAGCCTTTAAACTCCCTGAAATCATTCTGTTTTCTTAGAGGAAAAACTAGAGAGTCAGCGCTGATGAAAACCTTAAAGTGCCCAAAATTGGCCCTGCTTTGAATCAATTTTTAACCATCTTCTTTATCTTCTATATTTTCTTACAGGGCACACGGCTAAGTCAATAATGAAAGAAATTGCCCACAAACAGCTTGACTCCGGGATCACATCTGAGGATTTCAGCTGCTCCTTCAACACAAATTGCTTCACAGCAAGTTAACTCGGCTAACTTTTCCTGCTTATAGGTTACCAACATCCTGACAGGAAGGACGGCGTGTAAGACAGCGGAGAGAGCGAGGGAAGTGCTTTTCTGTAAACCGCCATCAATCAAAGAAGAGGAGAGCTGGCATGGTTTGTACTGACCCCACACACCTCAGCAACGTCCTCGTCTCCAAACTGTCATATCAAAGTCAGTGCAGGTCAGTTGCCACCTGGAATCTGCAGCTTCTTTCCTCAACCTACTACTTCCTAGTCGCCTCGTCTTCTCCCATCACAATTACACTAGTAGTTTACATTACGATATGGCATTAATGCGTGTGAGTTTGCACTCATTATTACTTTTTTTTTATTGACTATCATCATTATGGACTGTACTTATATAGTGACTGTCAAGTCTTCCGATACTGCGTATCTCATTTACGCAAGGTGCCAACTGCTCATCAGTTTTAGGAGCTAACCATTCATACGCATTCACACGCCGATGGCGCAGCCTTCGGGAGCAATTTGGGGTTCAGTATCTTGCCCAAGGACACCTCAACATGCAGACAGGAAGAGTTGGGGGGGGGGGTCAAACCATCGATCATTTGATTAGCAGACGACCCGCTCTACCTCTGAGCCGCAGCCGGTCAATCACTTACAAGTTGTCCCGAAATGGCTTTATTTGCATAGAGGAATCTGACAAACACATGCAAGATTATCAGGCAACACATCCCGAATTCTTTTTTTTTTAAGCGTGAGGTCCCCTTGCCTCTGGTCTCGGAATACACAGGCAGAAAGTAGTCACCTGAGCCAAAAGAGCAGTTCGAAAAACACCTCTACGCAGCTGCCCAGAAGATGATGGATGAAGGGTGTGTCAGTGCAGTGACTGTGTCAGAAAGTCATGTATTATCCCCATGATCTTGTTTATCATAAGCGAAACACTGCCTGGTGTTCAGGTTCTCATTTCCCTAAAGGGACCGGCTCCGAACGACTAGCTGCTCTTGAGGTGAAGCTTTGCCCCCAAAATGGCACAATTATATGTACAAATGGTGCTCTGCGCAACATTAATGGAAGCCCAACTGTTTGTCCCGCCGCACAGAGCTCACATTGGCCGTCACCAAATCATTCTTTGAACTGACCCAAATCTGCAGAGGATGATGAGCTGTTTTCAATGAGCAAGTTGACATAATCCTTTCTCTCGTCTTCCTACACCGGAAGACCAAACACAATATTTCTAACCAATCTCTAATATCCGGGATGGGAATTTCAAGCTTTTAAACGGAGAGAGTTTATATACCGGCAAACAGTCCATGCGGAATGAGAGAGCTTTATCGTTCTACAATATGCTCCGCACATAAGATGGAGCTACAAACAGTGAAAAGTGAAGCCAGTGAAAACTTGTTCGGTGCTGCAAGACATCTTCAGTTTTTATTCAGAGCAAAGCCTAACAAGACAAATAGTCTTTATTTATTTGAGTGTCTCCTGAGGTAACCCGCCAACAACATTGTTGAACGGAAGGAAACTGAAGAGACAGTTTTGCTCGTCTCTATATACCACCAGGAAGGCAAAAATATAATATTTGGCCTGGGGGTAAAGTAAATGCAATGCTATTACACAGGGCGCTTTAGGAGTATATGGTAATTTGCTTTCCCGCCAATAGTTTGGGCGAGAAGATTAAAACCACTGTAGTAGCTATTCGTTAAATATGGAACTACAGCCAGTGGGCGGTTAGCTTAGTTTAGCTTAGCTTAGCATAAAGACAGGAAGCAGAGCACGGCTAATCTGGCCTCACACATCTGGAACTCCACCATAAACATGTTACAACTGATTTGCTTAATCTGTACAAAACCGACATGCAGGAATTTGTGATATTGTGTTTTAATAGGGTGTTGGTACTGGAGCAGTTCATGGCCACGAGCAATGACTTCATAAAGTCTTCATAATATGTGAAAACCGTCCATCTGGAAGCCTGTCAGGGACCAAAAGAACAGCTGAAGATACCCATTTGTGACTGGGTAGGCTACAAGAGTCCACGTGAACACACACACACCTGATGGAGTAGCCATGTTTCTATAGTAATGAGCATACTCTGTGTTGAAAAGATGTTTCTCTCCTGGAATATTGAGTTGTACACGTTTTTTTTGCAGTTTTCACAACTTCTCCTCTTCATCTCATCTCACCATCCCATCTGTCAGCGCATTTTATTCCCACCACCTAAAAAAAAGGCCTTGGTAAACATTGTTAATGTATCTGTTAACAAATAAGATGATTCATGTCCTCCTTCAAAATGCCTCCTGATGTGACTAAAAAGGACACTTGTAAGTGTGACTTCTGTGTTTTTTTTTAAATTGCTGGTTATTCAGACATCACAAATCTGAGAAGACTGTTTACTTTTCAAGGTTATTGGTTGGATTTTGAGAATATAATTCTTATAGACTCTGCATGTCACAGTAAGTATATTCCCTTGTGTAATGTACGTCGAACTGATGGAGGAGACTCAGTTACAAACTTATCCAACTTAAAAACTGTTTAGTCTCCGCATTCAATATCTCGTATTGATGTACCTTCATTCTATCTGTGTAAACAATTCACTTTGCACGTCTTCTCCACTCCTAGGCCGACTCTATCAACTCTGTATGGATGAAACGCTTACATTTTGAGTATCAAACAATCGCTGAATCTGAAAAAAAAAAAATGTAGTTTGCTCAATCACAGAGAACAGCATTTGTAACCAGCTTTGATTCACGGCGAGCCACAACGGATCCCCACCACTAACCCAGTTCAGACGCAAACATTTCAACTTCTCAAACCACACCCGCGGCAGATACTCACATTAGAAACATTAGGAACGTAGAAAGAACATTGCCCGAAGTCATAATCCCAATACAGCAGACATTATGACTTGTTATAGAGGGAAAAGCGCAGGTGTTGCTAATAACATTAACAATGATAATGATGATTGTGTTCAAGTGTCCCACTGAGTCAGCATGCACAATTACAGGACCTTCAAATTAGAGCAGATAAATACAAGTCAGGCAATCTTTTTATATTTACACCTGCACTTTCCCTACTGTGACATGTCAAAACATCCTTTGTGAAAAATGCCTATACTCCATGAATGTTCACCTCAGGGTGAACTCCCAAACCGGAGTCTCATTTTTTCATGAGAAAGCTTCAATTTTTCAAACCAGTATGAACAACTATCACGCACACACACACACACACATCACTGCAGAGCCGACTGCACAGAAATAGAAGTTAAGTAAACACAGCCCGCAGCTATATAAAGTCACACGAATTATAACAACGTCACAATACAGACATCAAAACATCCCGCAGACTTGACCTCGGCTCATGACTGACAGGCTAGTATACAAACTCATGGCAACATGGAGCGGTAACATGAATGTAAACACGAGGAACACGCAAACCATTTTTCCGCCTGACCCGCAGCAGATGCAACGCGCTTTTCAAATCGCAGGTCTAATTAAAGACATTAAAGAAGGCTGCGTGCCATTTAGGTGAGCTGATTTATGCTAACAGTAGCTTTTTGGTTGTGCCCGTGTAAGTAAAATAACAGCGCTTCTCCACGTTTTATTGTGACACCTCAAACAGAACATTAAAATACGCTGTAACAACACGTTTTTTTCTCTCTCTCATGTCCCTGTTTGCTTTTACAGTATGAATATGAGTATAGAATGGCTTGAGCAGTTCTTCCTATAGTATGAGTTCACTGGAGGAAATATTTAGATCCTTTACTTATTACTTAACTTCTTCACTCACTTTTCTCGGCTTCCTCAGTCAACGTACCCTTTGGTCTTTTTTCGACTTGTCATTATAGCCATAGGGGCTGCTGAGCCCGGTTGCATTGCCTGCCACCCCAGCTCCAGTTCTGGCACGACACTGGCTCCACTACCTGTATGGATTCCTCTGTGCCTCTGGGCTGAAAACCTCCTCTTCCTGGTGATTCAAAACGCCTGTGGCACAAACACTAATTGGAGAAAGAGTTAGTGGTGTGCGTCGTAGTGCCGTAAAGGGTGATGTACTTCTTGCACAAAGTGACATAGTGCAGGAACGAGCGTATGGGACTCCATTCACCTGATTACAAGTCAAAATGATTTCAAATGTGAAGTGAAAGAAAGGTGACACGGTGTTACTTTAAACGAGAATACCCAAGCAAAGCAAAAAGCAACTGAGATTCTCAAGTTGCCTTCCACCTCTGGATGGTTTAGGCTGCAAGTCTTCAGGCTATAATTGAGCTGCCATTTAGAGCTATCAATGCGCAGGCTGGCAGGTGCAGGCGATAATAAATAATGATAATGTTAACAACTGTAGTGATAGCAGATGATATGGGTTCACATCAATATGAAGACTGTTTACATTTTCATAATGAGCATGTCGGCCTTCAGCAGCTCGGCTGAAGGACAATCGGACTGTTAAATTCGGCACGGTGGGAAAACATCCCGCTGAGAGCTGCTCCTCTACAGCCGGCCATCAAGCGGCCGGACGGTGAAGTGCAGCAGCATCCTGCCGTCTCCGGTCTCTTCCTTTCCTCCCTCTCTCTCTCCATCTCTCTCTCTCTCTCTGCTCCCGGCGACGGCTGGAGAGAGAGAGAGAGAGAGAGAGTGTGTGAGTGTGTGTGCGCGCGCGTGTGTGTGTGCGCGCCGGTATAATCTGACAGCACGCTGGGGCTGCGTTTCCTAAGAAAAGCTCAGCTCTCTCTCTCTCTCTCAGTTTTCTGCCCGTCTCATAGCCCGCTCTCATTGTCTTTGTCGACAGTGATAAAGAGAGCAGGTACCATCTGTCCATTCCGTCAATTTATTACGAGTTTTTTTTTTTTTTGGTTTTGTTTTGCTGCTCTTCACAGATGTTATGTCAACACTTTTTTGGGGGTGGTGGTGTGTGGTGGTGGTGCTGGTGGGGGTGGGGGGGGGAGACTCCCGGTTCTAATGGAATTTGTTGTGGCTGTTTGGTCTCTTCTCTCTTTCAGTTTCAACCGGGGGCCTGTTTTTGGAATAAGAGAAGCATTGCTGTTTTCTGACTTTGAGGGAAGAAAGAAGGGACTCCTCTGGAATTTCCTAAGGAATTTATTCGGACAGCTCCGGTAAGTGGACCTTTTGAAACCGAAGAAGAGAGAAGAAAAAAAAAAAAAAAGCTTCACGATTCAGAACCCGTGCGGCTATTTGCCATGCTCAGTTTGTGTTTGTGACGAAAATAAACGAGCATATGCTTCATTTTTACATTCTTCTATTTTAATTACAGTTACCGGGGCTTTGCGTTCTACGCCTGGGTACATAGTAAGTAGTATAGAGTTTTTTTTCACCCCCCCCCCCCTGCATCTTCTGATTCTGTGAAATGCACTTGAAAAGCAGCCCGACATGCTTTTTTTTTTTAATGTGTGGAATTAAGTGTTTGGCTTAGTGTCTGCTCCAAGTTATGTGTCGTGCCGCGATGTGAGTAGGTGCCCAGGGCGCATATTTTTGCATATGTGGAAGCTGCGTTATGGATGAATGTCGCGCACAACGTGCATCGGTCTGCTGCTCGCCGTTGCACTCCAGATGGTGGCGAGATATATACAGGATTTAAAAAAAATATATTATTATTATCGTCATCGTTTCTAACACATACTGTGCTCACAACACAGAGCCATCATTGCCCCCCCCCCCAGCACACACACACCCCCACCCGTCCCTAAACTGGTCTGCCCCTCTTTCGGATACAAGCACGGCGCGCAACAATGTCACATTGTGGGATATTCTGTGCTGTTGGTTGGGAAGTCGCGTTGAGAAAGTTTGGTTAAATGTTGCAAACTGAAGCAGTTGGTCTGTGAATGTGCGTGTGTGTATGTGTGTGTGTGTGCGCGCGCGCCCGCGCATGTGTGTGTGCGCGCCCGCGCGCCCAAGGGCTCCTGACTCAGGTGATGCAGACGGTGGGTGGGCTGTGACTCACCTAGTTTACCCATTTTGCTGCTGTTATCTGACAAGCTTTGATGTCAGATTTGACTGGTGATTGACAGTGGATCATGCGCAGTAGCTTGTCAGCAGAGGCCCATGAGGCCCCCCCCTCCCTCCATCACTGCCAGCTATATTTGGAAGTTACCAAATTCCATGATTTATACAACCCCTTCCCTGTGTTAAAGAGTATTTGTCAGACTACTACTGACAAGTGATTCATATATAGCCAATTACCCGTGATTTGCAGTCATACTTTGCAGCCCAGAGGAGGAATAAAAAAGAAAGTGGAAAGCCTCTAAAAGGCAAGATAATGAACTGAAAAGTTTGTGTGCGGCTCGGCGTGTTTTGCAGCGAGAGCCGAGCTGAGGAAAAAGCAATCGCAAATGAGGGCAAGGACAGCTCGCGCAGCCGGGGAGAGAGATGTGTCTTCCCTGGCTAGTGTAGAGTGACAGAGGGCTAAGTGAGCATGACCATTGAGGAGAGGTAATAGCATTACGGTCTGCCAGTCATGAGGCGGTGCAAGAGATGGGCTACTGTTACGTTTCAAAGAGAACTAAATGGGAATCACACGAGGACAGGGGACTGTGGCATGAAGGCACGGAGAATTCAACACTGAAGCGCATGGCACAGTGCTCTACTTTTTTTATTTTTTATGACTTATCTTAATCAGTGTGCCTCAACATTAAGTTGTTTTGTGCTGTGAGGTTAGCGTTATTAAGATGGGTGGGGTGGGGGGCTGGGTATCCTTTTTGGACTGTGATTAAGGCTGGATTTAGCTTCGCTTCACTAATATCACCCTGGGGTGAGAGATTTGCTGATGCTGAGTTTATTAGGCAGGATTTTTGACTCTATCTATCTATCTATCTATCTATCTATCTATCTATCTATCTGCTCTTACATGTTTCTTGCTTAAAACTGCATGGTGCCAAAGGGATAGAGAAGTACCGTGGACATCCTCCAAAATTCCGATTGCGGTCTTTCATAAACGCTGAATATGTAAATATAATACTGCCACCACTAATGTGAAAACAAGCAAACAAACAAGAACACCAACTGGGGCAAACGCACAGTCCCACAATCAAAGCGCCATCGCTCCTCGCGCGTTAAATCGCAGCGTGGCGCAATGTGGAAAATACAGCGCTCCTCTAAAGGCTAGTTATCCCACGCGCACGCGCGCGGAGACACAAAAGCCAATTTGAGTCATTCGCTGTCAGGCGGCGGATTTCTCGCAAAGCTTTCAAGGATTAGTCCCTAGGTAAGAATTGCCCCCCCCCTCCCCCATCTTTTTTACCCAGAAGCACTCCTCTTTTATAAACTGGCAACGTTCTGCAATTTCCCCTTCGTCTTCCCCTTTGAGTGATATTCCCAAAACTACTCGCCTGGGCTCACATCAATCACCGCTGGATGAGATTTGAGTAACGGCTAGAAGTCGTGAGCGGCGCAGACAGACAGGTCTGCCTGCTCACGGGGGTTGCACGAGCTCCCCTCCATCGGTGACCCAGGCGGCCACGACCAGCGAGCGGCAAGTGAGGCGGATGCTCCTGCGGCTCTTTCCCTCTCATTAATTATGCTTTAACATAGGTTGGTCTGGTGCAAATGTGTTGACAACACACCCACTTTTCGTCTGCCTGCTGCTGCTGCACCTCCCCGGAGAGGAACAGGAGTAAGCTGTAATTATGGTTTATAAACTTCATCCAGGTGACATAATCGGGGCAAGGCTGAGATGGCATGGGCTGTCATAACAGCTGCTAATACATTTATAGGTGTTTTTTTTTTCTTTTGCATTGCATATTTTTCAGAAACTCTTGCAGTACAGATATATGTTTACCGGATGTTGCATATAGCATCCAGTTTCTCCTTGCTGAAACTACACTTTCTATATTTTCACGCACGGAATAATTAAGAGGGAGCAAATATTGCACAATTCCCAGCAAAAAAAAAAAAAAAAAAAAAGGTGAAAGCAGTACAAATATGGGAGAGAAGCGGCTGCGTCTCCCCCCCCTGTTTTTACTGCGAGGAACACCTTGATTGCGGTCCAAGGCTCAGCAAGCCGAGTAGCTGGCTCCCAGGGGCCGTTTTATAATGAGGATGCGCTGTCAGATAATTAGATACACCTGACGCAGGCGTTTTCAGGAAAATTTTGATTCATCCCAAAATAAAACGTCTGCGCCTGCCAACATGAAAGCAGGAAGGAAAAAAAAAAAAAAAATTCCCGCTGTCACATTGCCTCTCTCTCTCTCTCTCTCTCTCTCATGGCGGCAATGTTTTATTTATTTATCCACATCTTAACACTCTCGGATGAGGCCGGGCTTCATTTTGCGCGAGCAAAGTTTCTCGTCATCCTTCTCATCCCGTGCAGCCAAGACTCCCTCGGATGTAAGGAGCAAGATATCCGAATCTGATCCTGAGGCGGCGGCAGCAACAATACTTAACAGGCTATGTAAGCATGTGCGTCACGTAATCAGAAACTAAATATTAGGCCGCGTTTTAGTCAGCCATTTCACGCGATGAGTGATTAATTGAATTCACTTCAAAGCCCACACATGCAGACACATTTCTACACACTGCAAAGCACAGTCTCAGACATAATGTCTTCTTCTCTGCTGCTGATTAGAAAATGCTGTGTGAGATGAAACCCCCCTCACCTGTGCTATTTATTTATCAGGCATATGGCTCCAGTCATAAATCAGACACTCATTAAGTTGTTAAACAACAACTTTTGCCTTCTGCCGGAGACATCACCGCTATTAGGCGTGATGTATGTGATATAGTAGGAAGGCGAACAATTGCAGGCTGCACAGGCTCCAATTAAGGGAGTATTTTTTCTTTTTTTTTTTTTTTCATTGTTTTACTCTGGTCATACTTTATTTGAAAAGCTCAATACGAAAGGCGCTGATGTTCAAGGCCGAAAGGTGCTTCTTGTCACGTGATAGCTGAGCATCGTCAGGGCTACAAACCTTGTCCCATGATAAATTATGCAAGTTGGTATGATAGGTCAGTTTAGCAAAGGGACTATGGCACCGGGCTATGGGTGTTATGGGATGATGCTAAATGCTAAAATGCAGTGTCCCATTAGGGCAAGTGGAAAAGAGCAATAATGGGTTGTTAGCTTGTTAGCTAACATTAGCAAGGATTAGCATACATAAGCTGCATGTGGCTGAGTAAACTTTTCATTTTTAAGACAAATATTGCTTCTTTCAAAAGCTTTAAAGTGGTTAAAGGTGAAGTACAACATGAATCTACACCCCAAACTTTGAATTATCACATTTTTTACCTATTAAACACATTTCATTAAGGTGTGAGAATGAAAATAAAGCTAGCAAGAATTGCTATGGCGTTGATAAATCACTTCTAAGCGCCAGCTCGGCCTCAGCTGGCTGTGTTACTGTACAGTACATGTCTAGCAGCAAATATGATGTCAGTTTGATCACATCATTTGATCTGGAGCATATTCTCTCCTTGTGAGCAGTCAACAACGTCTCCTGGCCTCCCTCTTGCATCACGAGGGGGCGCGGTGAAAGAAATTCACCTGTGAGCAAGTGTCAAAATATGTCCATGATTGGCAGTCGCTGCGGCTTAAAATTGCTGTCGGTTACGAACTGCGCGGCCTGCAAAGCAGCGCTGCGGGGCAAATGCAATACTGTTTGACACATACAAATTAAATCCTGTAGTATTTGAATATGTTGCCGTGACATTTGAATGAATCATGGGATGTTTGTCTGCTGCTGCAGAAACCTCGCTGGTCGGGCCGTACATTAACGTACGGAACGGAAGCTGGACGGAAGAAGGGTTTGTTTCTTTTATTCATGTTTTCATCCAGGCTTTAGCTTGAACCCCGTGACAAAGTGACCAAGCGCACAGTGGCTGTGCTCAGTAATACTCAATAATATCATTTCTTGTTACTGAACTTCTCTCTCACTCTAGCGGAGGAATTCTAACCCGGGCTCAAAGATGCATGATTTGAAATTCATCTCAGCTGTGAAGGCTGTGGCGGATGCTTCCCTTTCGCTGCTCGATTTATTCGTATTGTTATCTGCTGGAGAAAATCCGCGTCCACATTGTACAGTTGAACTTGAAAGACACAAACAACATTGCCTTCCCTCTTCTCTAACATGACAGAAACTCACAAAACCAAGGGATACTGACAATGTAATGACGAGACAAGAATATATACATATATATAGCTAAGCTTTATGACACACTCGAAGATATATGAATATTCATTAACAAAAGTGCTGTAGTATTTACTGCAGGGCTGTTACATTGGATTGCAAGAGACTGCACAGGCATTCATGATATCATCTCCACCCCTCGCAGAGCAGCAGTGCTTACTGGTAGTTCCTCTTTCGACACAATAGGTATTAGCTTAGATAATGACTTGGTTGGTTTTGTGAAGAGCAAACGACACGATCTTACATCCTGACCTTTTTGTAAACCGCATGTACGGCGCCGCGGATGTTTCATGCTACCGCCGTGGCGTTTCCCCGCTTTACCCCGGCAACGCTGAAAGGTTTCAGAGGGCGCTGGTATGTCGAGTATCGGCCTTTCGAGTCTACTGGGGATGTGGAGGCAAAGAAGAAAACAGAGGAGGAATAATGCAGGCAAGCTGGAGCCAGGGTACTCTGCACAGCTCGATGCTGCTGCCTCTAACCGACATGAACAAGAGAAATCAATTAGACCTACTCGGTTGCTATCCAAGGGACATCCACCATGGGAAGGGGTAGAGCGAATCAAAGCAAAAAAAAAAAAGAAAGTAGCAGAAGAGGAAAGTGAACTCGAGTGGCAGTTTGTTGTATTTTTTGTCAGATCAGCCGCCTCTGACCTCGAGATAACATTCATTCTCCCGCCTTTCATCCCAAGCATGTTTAGAATTCCAGACGCTTACCTGTCTCTCTTTTTTTTTTTAACAGCGATTCAAAGCTCTCACTCTTACTGTCCCTTTCGGGTCAGTAATGACACAAGTAAAAAGAGAGAGGCTGGCAAAAAACGGTCCTCGCAAGAATATTTGGACAAAGCCCGAGCTTAGTTTTTACCTGCGGACGCAGCAGTCTCTGTTTTTCCCCAGCAGCTCCACATTCACACTATTACGTTTATATTCATACCTTAAAGCCTTCCGCGCAGTCACTCGGAGGTCACCGTGAGCGGCGCTTCCCTTTTTCCACCGCGTGACAGTTTTGTTTCACTGTGGAGAGAGAGAGCAAACAAGTTGGAGTGCGAGGGTATTATATAAGTTTGGGGAAAAAAAAGTTGGATTTAAACAGGGTTTGTTTTTTTTTTTTGAAAGAAAAAGAAAAATCTATTTGGTTTTACAGAGAGAAATCTTTAAGCGTCCCTCAAGATTAAAAAGAAAAAAAAAGATTCTTCATATTCAATATGAGACAGTCCAACTATTGTGGTGAGATCAGTGAGGCCAGTATCCACAGCATATCATTTATTAATGGTATTTCACATCTAGCTAAAGTACAGTCTGACTGTTGTGTGAAAATATGTGAATGTAGAGACCACCGCTAACTAACCCGCCCAAATAGATCCGCGCGTGTGTTTCTGAAGATCGTGAGAAAATTACTGAGCATAACCGGTGATGATCGAAAGAGATAATTGATCCTCTATGCATATTTCATTAAATGGGGCTGAGCTCTGCACTGTAAATACTGAGGCGGGGAGTGCGCGGCGTGGATTTCACAGGGCCCAGCGGCCTCATTGTCTTTGATCAGACTGAAAGAGGACACTTTTTGATCAAGCCCCCACCTTGGACATTTAAATCAAACCCATTGACAGGATAAGGCTCCGAGGCTCTAAGGCTGGGGAGATAGGGTGTAATCTCTGCACATAGGAGAGAGTGGACACCCCTGGAAGTGTGCTGGAGTGTATTATATTGTACATTTTGAAATCCCCCCCCTCGCACCCCCTTCTCTTGATGAATATCTTGCAGGTTAGTGATAGGGGAGTTATTCTACGGAGTGGAAATTCAATTTGACAAAGAAGACCTGTCTCGTGGAGTGTTTTAAATGGTTATGATGGCATAAAGTCTGCAGTATAACAGACCCCGGAAGGATTAATGAACAGGAATCCATAAGTTTTTTTTTTTTTGTCTGTGGAGCTATTTATGAGCAGCTCTGCTATGGGGGGGGCGACATGACGGAGATGTGGAAAAACAAAATGCCGATCGTGCGCTGATAATATTTTTGAAAAAAAGAAATAAAGAATTAAAACCAGCACCAGCTTAGGAAGTTGTGTTCCATCTATAATCCTGTGTGTGCAGTTAGCTCAGTCCCCTGACAGAGCGCACATGTAAACACAGCACCCCCGCCTCCCACTCAGCCCTGCTGTAGGTTTGGCTGTGGGTGCTCGGCAGATCCCTCAGCATCATGAGAGAATAACAATGAGGGTTTTGGGAGGGATCAGTTCCCCAGCACAGAGCCATACTGGGTAGGGTTTATGTAAGACCCTGGCTTCCTGAGCTCTCTGCCAGTTTAAGATGACAAACAAATGGTACCAAGGAGCACCGGCTTGCCTCCAAAGGAGGGGGCGCCTTCATCCTCCCCTCCGCGCGCAAACACCCCCTTCCCCTTTTGTTCACGCGCAGGCCTGGTTATGTGTCGTGGCTTGTGATACCAGGTCTCATGTGTATCCGTGCACGCTGATGTGTGTTTTCACACCATTTGTCTTTTCTCCAGCGCCGTCGCCCACTTTGAAGCCACCCCCTTCCCGTTATCCTCCTCTTCCTCCCTTTGTTTTCCCCTTCAATATGTTCCAATGAAAGGAGGCTGGGATCTGTCAAAACCGATCCTTTCTTCTGTCTGGCTTGTCAGCTTTCTTTCTTTTTTTTTTTTTTTTGGTGGGCTGCCACAGAAATTCACTCAGCCCTGACACCCCGGCGGTTCTGAAAATATCAAAACAGGTAGCGCGCCGAAATGTTGTCTTTTTCCGATGATACCATCGGCCGTCTCTGTTTTGCGTCATGACGCGGCGCTTCTAAACGGTGAAGCGTGAATCATATCACAGCTATGCCGCAGCTGGTTGGGGATCTTAATCACCTGCCATTAATTGCTAATGTTATATTAATAGAGCTAGATCCCATTTTAAATACCCCTGTTTAGCTATTTCAGCGGGAAAAAAAACAAGTGTGCAACAACCATCGCAGCAATCACGAAGACAGGCCCGTTAAAGAGTGCTCAGATGTTGCAGATCTCATTGACTTTTTCACCTGGACCGCTTAAAAGTGCCGGTCCAACTCCAGGTTTAGGCTCACTGCAACAGAATTGCAACCATCTTCTGATAAGATGTAGGCCACAGTGGTGTCAGGTGTATTATTAAGAAGTAAAAGGTGTCTTTACTTCTTGCAAACAGAATGTTCCCTGGTCTGCTGTTTTAATCAACTACATCTGGACTTTATTGGTTGGATAAAATCAGGAGTGACAGACACTTAGATTTTCTGCTGTGTCTTTACCCAGACAAAGAAGAAAAAAGGCAGTTTCTAACCCTATGAGCTAGACATATTCTATATGGTCTTCTGACACGCAGTAGTCCAGAGGAAGGTCTCCCTGTATGCCTGCATAGTACAGAAATACACCATAGATAACATTAGGATCCATTGACTTGGGAGTAAGGGGAAAATCGATGTAAGGTGAAAATTAAATTTGGCCCAAAGAGCCTTTAGGCAAAGTGCAATTTGAAAACACATCTTTTATTTTCCCCTGGGCGTCTGATGAGGGTGGGCAGGAGATGGGCGGTGGATCTAACCATCATGGAAAAAGGCAGAGGTATGCTCGGCGGGAAAGGGAAACACCTCATCTCGCTCCTAATGTGCCTCCCCTTTGATTGTCTAATTTGGTTAGGGCCATGCGTCCGTTATCGGATCATATCAAAGGTCAGAGGCGTCCTGTAGACAAATCAATCTCCCCGTCTGAGGAGGCGCAGAGGAAGCATGGATTGAGGGGGAGCCGATCCATCTAGTGGGTCCGGAATGAAGGTGGGGGCAAGAAAAATAATGGCATCTGCTGCTCAGAGAGAAGTGGGCGAGGATAGCGAGATTGAACTGTTGACTTGGGGAATGTGATATGCTCGGAGAGAGTGAGAGGAGAGAGAGAGAGAGAGAGAGAAAAAGAGTTTACATTATTGCTTGCAAGATAAGAGCAAATTCTTTGAGAAAGCCTGGCACATTACGGTCTACCTGACTACCAAGCTAGGCGATTCACTGATGTGTTCCAACAAGGCCGGTTTATTCCAAAAAACAGCACAAGTTTGAGTGTAGGACTCAAAATGGTCAAAAGCCTCTTATTTATTTGTCTGCTGGTCAGCACTGCCCGACACTATTAACTCTGTACTCTAATAGGAGTGAAGATAATCCAACAGCTGTACATCCCCTCATGCATGGCTTCACACATTTAATTCAGTTTTAATCGTAAAGTTTTAGCAGATTCGCGGCGGCTCTGTTTCTGTGTGTTCAGGCGTCGAACGCGTGCCTTCCTCCTACAAACATATGCAAAGCTGATATTTAGCAACCCGCGTTGTTTTTTATGTTTTTTTTATCCGTGTTTACATGCTAGCGGGCTCCTTTGTCTCTGCCTTTGTTGGCACATCACGGCGTTCCTTCACCTTTAGATCCGCGGGTTGGTGTGAAACCATTGGCAAGAGCGCGTACCGCGTCGCACATATGCTTGCGCGTGCGCGCCTGGGAAACAAAACAGGGGCCGGCACATAAGCGCGCTGCTCGATAGCACCACCGGTGGCTCCAACCTCCTCTAATTTGTATGGATATTTTCAATCTAAGTGAGTGGCAGTACAGGGACTTATTGTATTGACATGCAGTATTTAATGGGATGAATCCGCTCGGCTGATTTCCCCATTATTCTTCATATCCTTAACATCGCGGTCACGAGATAAATGCCGGTTGCTAGGTTTTACTTAAATGACAATCACGAAGCAATCACGTAATTCAAAGTTGCCACCCTGAGCGCTGGGATATCGGACACGGACTGAACGATTCATCAAAATACACTGCCAGAGTAATTGGTAATGAAAATAATAATTAGCTGAAGCTCCAGTCACAGCGGTGAGTTCTGTGCTGCCTTTTGGGAGGTCCATTAAAGGTTGTTCATGAGAAGCGCTGCTGGAGTGAAACCACTATTTTCCAGCCCTCATCCCACTGAATGCGTTTTAATACTCCAGACCTCTTAGAACACCCATTAACAAATAGTCATAATTAAAGCAATGATGCATAAACATAGTGGTGGTGGGCAGTAGTCCTGGGCAAAGTTTATAGGTGAATATAAATCATCCACAGTTTAATGCCAGCAAGATGTTTAATTCGGTACCCTTGAGTGCGTAATTAGCTCAGTTTGCCTCGATCCTGCACAGAGAAGCACGTACCGAATGGACCCAGGTTGCCCTCTGGTCTGCCTGCATTAAAAGGCAACGGCGTAAGATTAAAACTCGCTGCGTAATAATTCACCTGAGCCTTCCCCCCTCCAGACACCGTTGCGGCGGGTTCAGTGTGAGATAATGTTTGCTCAGGCAACTCTCAATGAGATCCAGCGCTCTGGTGACACCATTACTCTAAGCTCATTGCCTAGTCGGGATGGGTGGGTCTTACCCCGCCTCGGAAAAGTCGAAGCGCGGAGGCGCCAGAAGAGAGAGCACCTCTTGAGACAGATTACACGTCTGTGGACAAGCGAATAGGCCCCGCACTTCACCTCCGCCTGAGACAAGCGGGTTATTATCTTTTTTTTTTTCTTCCCCCACCCTTTCACGCTCTTGCCAGTCATGTAATGCATCCAGGACAAGATGCTCGCCCGGCGGCCCGAGCAGGTGGACGACAAGGCAGCTTACACGTCTTCGCTAATTGCAGGCAGTCAGTGAGACGTATCTGAAATGAAGATGATGGCACAAGCCTGCAGAGGAAGTCAAAGCAGCCTAGGCCCGAGCCAAAGTGTTTTAAATGGATTACACCAGTGTGTCATTGCGATTACACGCTCCTTGCAGGGACGGCGACAAGATGAATTGTATTTTATGGCTTTACAGCAGATCTTTTTTCCTTCTTTTCTCCTCCGACTTGAATCCATTTTTTCCCTCCACGATGTAGTGTGGGGTGAATGTGGGATTGTTTTTTGCCTTTGAACTGCTTCACAAACAGTTCATATGCTTTTTTTTTTTGTTGTTTTTTCTTTTTCTTTCTTTCTTAAGGGGGCATTTTTCTGTTTATCTCAGCGAGGAGTAGCTCACAGAGAAAGCATGTATATGTATACATTTTTTATGCTTTGTAAATGATATTTCAGACTTATTCGGGCTTGTTTTGTACAGCTGAAACGCTAGAACTCACCTTCGTTTTTGCCCCGTGCGGTATAGCAGTTCAGGGAAAAAAGGAGGGCCTCGGAAAATGATACATAAACACAAACAACAAACCTCTATATTCTGTGGGTCCAATCACTCACACCATTTTTTTAAATAATAATGTCCTATCTTTCCCTCCCCTGCCAGTGTAATGTATTACTGCAGCCATGTCATTTACATGTACTGCACAGCAACAATTCACAAACACACATTTTTTTTGGTACTCATACATACAGTGTACCGCATGTCGCAACGCTCGCTGATAAAACATGATTTAATATCTGCGCTTCAGGAGTGTCCTCCAATCCTAGCTTCATCTCTACAGAAGATCACTCGATAGGTAAAGGTGCACTCGTGAGCAGGTGGAAAGGATTATGAAAGCTTCAGTCACGAGTGTGTGTGTGTGAGTGTGTGTGTGTGTGTGTGTGCATGGGTCTAGAGGGACTCCATTAAACTGGGGAAAGGGCAGGAGGTTAAACACTCTTAGAACTCTGACATGACCCAGAAGAACGTATGTTCATAACCCCCCCCCCCCCGCGACTTTTAATTGCGCCGCCCATCTACTTCCTCCCGTTCTGTGATGTGCGCTCTCAGTGAAACTTGTCGACACACACCGTTTTCAGTCAATCTGATGTGGGGGTGTATTACATCTGGTGCTATACTGCTGGAAATAACCCCTTCTGCACAGACCCAGCACGTCTGCATGAAGCTGTCGGAGGTGTGAAGTTGTATCCTGCTCAGTAGTCAACATACAGTGTGGGCAGTCAGCGGGGATGTAGCCTGCTTCGGAATAATCAAAGTGATCCTATTTTTCAATTCTCCATCCCCAGTTTTTCCTTAGACGGAAGGAATTTTGAAATTTTAAATTTCAAACGGAAATCTAATGATTTTATAATAGGCACTTTCTGCTGGCGTTGTCTAGATGTCTAGTCAGAACACGACACGTCAGCAAAGTTCACGCACTGCAACTTCATTGCAGTCATCCCGCATTCAATGTGCAGCCATCTTGATCTGAGCTTTGTTGGAATTTACCGGGGTTGAATTCACTGGATTTCTTTCTCAGCTCTCGAGTTGGTCTGTTGCTAGCAGCGTTGTTCCTGTGAAGCAGATTTCTAGTGTGCAACCTTCACATAGCCCCACAAATAGAACAGATCATCTGCAAAGCACTCAGAATATCACACGACCCAGACCATCCACTGTACCGGCACTACCCCCATTCCTTCTGGATTCGATAGAGACATATGGGCAGAAAAGGCTTGTTTTAGTAAGAGCTTTGATCTTGCAGCCATACAAGGTTTAAAAAATGTGGCCATCTCTTAAATTCCTAGAGTCCGGTCTGTGGTGTGTAGTGTTGTGTGTCCCCTGTAACTGTTACTCTAAATCTGTGAATAAAAATGTATTTTCTTTTTTTCTTTCTTTCTTTCTTTCTTTCCAGTTTCATTGAAAGTGAACTCAAGTATTCAGTTTATTCAAGGTTATCCAAAAGCTAGCCACATAACCAACACTAGCTTGGTTGAGTGACAAGCTAACAGGGATGTGTGTGTTGCCATGGCAACAGTAATCTAAGTAACGTAATGTAAGTTTCGTTTGAAAGCACGGGCGGTCTCATCTTTCTCAATGATTTCTTCCAGCGGCGTTGCACCCAAAGCGCTTCCTCACATTCTTGTTTATCATAGCTCGGCTAATGGCTAACTCCCGTAGCCTAGGTTGCGCAACATGACGTCCAACACTTGAGTGCAAAGAATGAATGGCCTGTTGGCCGATGCTCTGTGAATGTGAGCACGCGCTGTGAGATGTGGTTAAAGTTCTGACAGGATACGAAGCGAACCTTCGCGCTGCTCCCACGTTCGAACGGCAGTTTCACTTTTGAGCAAGTGGCAGCCCTCATATGAATGTGGCCGCGCGCGCGTACAAAGTGGTGCCGCTAATATTCATGCTGTAATAATAATGATGCCTCGCAAGGAAACAATCTTCCATCTGGCTATGCACAGCTGTATTCCACCCCGTCCTTCGCAGAGATGTGCTGCCCTCAGAACTCAAAAAAATCCCTCAGTCTCTCCTCCTCAAGTGCCCGCATGATTTAATGCTCTTACTGGGTTTTATATCAGAGAACACACTTGCTCCTCAAGCTAATCATAGCGCCAGCGTCTATGAAATTTGATCAGCCTTAACAATGACCATTGTGCGCTCCTATTGAGTACCATACAAATTAGCCTCTGTGCTGGTGGCCAGTGGGACAATGTATTCTGCTGGCTTTATCACATCTTACCCCGGCCTGCTATTAATCTTGTGGACTGTATGGGATGAATTAATGCACCGGGGGATTTGCGAGGCTATGGATATGGATTACATTGTCTAACAGTATATTTGAATTGGTCTCTGAATGTAATTCCTGTGGACTGAGATTAAATTCAGCTGATAAGAGTCTGCTCTAACAAACCACATTATTATTGCCCTTGTCAGTGGGTTGTGTGCGGCGGAATGAAGCAGTGCTCCCATAATCCTGTTCATCTACATGAGGTCTGCATCGCTGATTGAATTTCATGAGTACAGTTGGTAAGGATTGGCTGGAAAGTGATTGCCATTTCGCCTAATATGTCCTCTGCAGACTCCTGGCTCTCACCTTCTAGCTCTCTCTCTCTCTTTTTTTAACTCTTTTGCCTGTGAATGAGCCACTCAATCATTTATGAAACATCCATCCACTGGTCAACCATAAACTGTTCACATTGGAAAGATAGGAGGCCACGGAGAATGTAACATCCAGAGGAACGTCTCCCTCTACCAATCAAACAGACTTCCTACAGGGATGTCTAGACTGCGTCTGCTCTCTGTCCTCCTCAGCTTTTTCTACTGCATTACAAGAGATTACTGTATCATAGCACGGTTTCTCTTAATGCTCCCTGCACTGTAAAATCACCACTGTAGTCTTTTATCTAATCCTGACCTAAAAGTGATTTTTTTTTTTGCTCTCCCCCTGCTCATAATTGAAAATGATGTTCTTAAATGACTCGTTAAGCGTCGCCCATTTCCCCCCCACACACACACCGAAAGCCTTCTCCTCCCGCTTTTGTCTGACAGTCACATTAGGAGAAGTTAATGTGTCGTGCGCACTCCGAGCATCTGCGCGCAGCGGAGGCGATCTCAAAAACAGTCGCAGGCTGGAAGACCTGCCACCCCGCCCCACCTCCCCACCTCCAACCCCTATGGCTGCGCCTAGCAAACAACGCCGACACCTCCACAGCAATTTGGTTTCGTGTTTTTTTTTTTTTTTTTGGATTACTTCTGTTTACCTCCTTCACCCACGGTGGCACAGCGAGGACAACCGCTTGTAGCTTCTCGTGGTTTCTGGCAGACCCGTGTACGCTACCGGCTATGATGATTTCCAAGCCAGGGAAGATGAGAAAATAAATTAGCATTCGGCTCCAGGCTGTGCCACAATCATGGTGGAGCATCTCCAAAGAGAAGCACGGGCATCCACACTTAAACTTGCATATTAATAAAGTGTAGTAATGATTCACCAGCGACTCTTCCCCTCCTCTCCCTCTCTCTCTCTCTCTCTGTCTCTTGCGCGCCACCTCTGCCCCCTCAGACGCAAACCCATTTGCTCAAACGCATGAGAAACTGGTGGTGTCATGGCATACGAGAGGGGGGGGAGGGAAAAAAAAGAAAAAAGATCCAACATTCAACATTAAGCTTGCTACTCGCCTCAATGAGCCAATGAATTTTTTATGAACTGTCCCCAGAGGTTCATAAACATTGAGAGAGAGAGGGAGGGAGGGAGGAAGCAGGATAGATTGAGTGAGCAAAAGAGACAGACACGAGCGAGGGGCAGGGGGGGGGTCCCGTTTCAGATTCCTTTGCAAAATGTTGTCTTGCATCAAGCGCGCATGGACACCTGCTGCGGGTGAACTTACAGGGAGGTGGCAGCGCTTCCTCTTCAGCAGCTGTAAACAAGGCTGCGTCACTCCCCGGGTTTCTCAGCGTTTAGAGCTGACCCTGGCATCCATTTGGCCCTACTTTATGATTACCATAAATGCCTGGATTGCCTACATAAAACTGTGGAGTGGAGACGAGGGCCTCCGCTTCCATTAGTGGCCGCTTTTTACTGGAAGGGCCAAGTGTGTCCCCAGGGGTAAGGCCAAAACTCTTGCTGTCCTCTACAGTCTGTCAAATAGATTCTGTAATCAAGGACTAGGCTAAGTGGATGGCTTCACTGATGGTGATGTTCATAAAATGATTATTCATAGACAATACACGGAGTGTGTGTGTGTGTGTGTGTGTGTGTTAGAGAGGTGAAAGGGAGCAGGAGTGTTTCCGCGCAAGGAGATCATCCTTGAAAAATGAAAGCTCAATCAGTAAAAACCTATTTGGATTTCTCGAACGTCTTGAATACCCTCCAGCCAATCAGAAGCTGCAGGATGCTGTTATTAAACTGATTCCTGCAGTTTAGTGGATCTTTAATTGATTTGCAAAACATGTTTAACTTAAAAAAAAAAACTGACCTGATGATGTAACCATTGAGAACTTTTATTAACATTTATAAATTATGCGCGAAAATGCGCGAAAGAGCTAAAAAGGACGTGTTTTAAATAATAAGAAGAAGTAATGAAAGCAATAACATGAAAGCAGGAAGATGTCAGATATAGCACACACGGTCCATTATAATCCATGCCTCATAGATTTTTCAGGTCATTTAATCATTTGGGAGCGTGAGTCCAACTCAGTTTTAATATCAGCAATTGTGCAGAAACGTCCAGCCGGTACATGGGGTTGGAAGGTCTTGCTGAGACAGTACATATAATAAAATTGCCTTGTCTTATTCGGGGGATTTGAGTTTCAATTTGATCTGGTCCTGTTTGTTTAGAGAAAGCAACTTCCCTCCGGTTAAATTCTCGGCGAGGGCGAGAAATATGGAAATCCAAACAATCATTGGCCGTTTTTTTACGCTGCATACGAATTTGCAGCTAACCAACGCCTTTCGCAACAACAAGCCAGCGCGGCGGGCCGCTGTGATTAGCATCGACTGCAGTGAAGTGCGTTTGCCTTTTCTTTAAGTGAAGAGATTAAAATGTGAAAGCAACTCCCGGAGGAGCTCAGGGGGAAAGCAGCACAATAATATATGCAAGAGGAGGAGGGGGGGGGGAGAAAAAATCTATTATGAGCGTGATGACAAGAGATCAATGTTGCCTCTTATTCCCACTGACAGTCTGAAACTAATATACTCATTAGCGTTAATGCCACCGTGATATAAATTGAACAGGCTTTATTTTTAATAGTCCCGCTCCTGTCTGTAAAGAGTGGTATTCTCTGAGCTGAATCTGTCATGTGTCCTTGGGCATCAGTGGCTAACAGTGGGGTGAAATTGGATAGCTGTTGTAAAAAAAAAAAAAAAAAGTGCAGGGAATTGTGCTACACCTTAAAAATACCTGTATTTTTTTTTTCTTCTCACTGCTGTGTCCTTACTTTGAATTACTGTAGGCGGATGGCACTGTATGGTGGAAAGCATCTTGACAAGCGGCAACGACGCCTCATTCGGCGCGCTTTCGCCGGTTTTACCTTCATCACGCTGTGCGTGTTAATACAGATTTAACAGTCAGAGTTCAGGTGATTGCCAAATCTGAAGATTAATTCAGATTACATTTTTTTTTAAATCTATTTTTACATTTTTCTGAGCTGTTTTTTTTCCTCTGGAAAGATGAACAGTTTGTGAGGTAAATGAGTCTGTTAAATAAAGCGGCATGCTAAGTATGGGTTTTATTTCCGAATAAATGGACCCCTTAGAAAAGCCCAGCTGCTGTATTTATCCTCGCAATTATCAAACGTAAAAGCCCCCCAACTATTAGGGGAACATCTAGCTTTTATTTTGCGTCTGCCTACCTGTGTAACGAAATGAATATGCTCCCCCTGCAACACATCTGTTGCTTTGAAAAGACGCGCTAATTTCGCCCAATTTGCCCATCGTACGTCACCACGTAACCGCTTGTTCACTGCAAATCGTGTCAAACACAAATTGAGGTCCGAAGGAGTGTTCGGAGGGGTGCGGCGGTGGGAGGGAAACAACACTGCTGGAAGGAGAAGAAGATAAGCTGCTGAAGCTGGGGAAGTTTTTCACAGCTGCTGCTGGCTAACAGCAACAACAAAGCCAGGAGCTGGGATTAAACAGTTGGCGCCACATACTGGAGCTGACTTCTAATGAGTGAATGCAATTTCCCTGCATTCTGTTGTTGAGAGATGTTGTTTGTAATGTAACGCTCTGTGGATTGCATCATTAGTAGATGAACTGTCAGAATTGTGGCCAGTCTGGCACATCGCGAGTCAGTGGTGTGACGTACCGGACAGATCACTGGCAGCATTTCTGAGCCCCTGCTCGTCTGCACTTGCTAAGTGTGTAAGTTTTTGGAGCTGTTTGTTCATTTATTAGACGTTGAAATATAATTAGGCTTATAATGAAAGGACGGCAATGCGGCAATTAAAATAAACCTTTAATCATTGCTTTTTGCTGAATTTGAGGGCTATATTTGGTCAGTCGCGCTTCGCGTCCACAATATTCACAGCAAAAAACTGTGTGTGGATGCCCGTACCCCGTTATTCCAAGTCTGACTTGACCAAGTCTGTATTTGGACGGATTACTTTCAGGAACTTCCCGAGCAGAATCGAGCACGAGTGACCGCGCAGGCCCGTAACCCCTGCAGCCCGGCCTTTTGCCGACCAGAGACAAATCGTCTATGGTCACACCTTCTGACAGAGAAGAAGCATGTCACTAGATTCCACTGCCGGTTCGGTTACACAGGGCTGGCTCACAAATCGATACGAGCCTGCCAATGACAATGTCTGTGTTAATGCCTCAGTTCGCTGCTGTACTCTCCCTCACAAAGCCTTTTTTTTTTTTTTTGGCGATCCCTCCCTTCCCTAATCACATATGCATTCTTTGTTTTCCCTTTGTCCATCCTCTGCGACGAACTTATAACAAGGGCTAAAGCGCTTTCATTGCCTCATTTCACTTACAGCCAACGGACTGATGAAATATTCATTCAGTTATGCAAAGAACGCCAAGTCGGAGTTTGCAGTGTGACGAGTGCTAATCCCGAAATGAGGGGTTGTGTAATTGTGCGCTTCCTGCTGCATCATTATCATGTGCTCATGTCTGACTAATAGCGGTTGCGTCGGAAGTCGGCCACCCGACTGTAGTACCTGGGCCTGCGCAGGCACACGTGAAGGGAGGTGGAGAGGAATTAAGAACAATGGAGAGACGGAAGACGCACGGGGAGGGGGGGAGACAAAAAGGGAACAGAGAAGAGACAAGAAAGAGGAAGGAATATATTTCTGCGGTTATGAATTATTCAGTCGCTTCCAAGAAGAGACCACATTATTGGTGCTGTTGTGCTCTTGCGTCTTCTTCTTCTTCTTTTTTTTTTTTTTTTTTAGGGGGGTCGATTTTTCACTTGAATTGCAACATGACTTAATGTTTCATGGACTGGGTTGTGTTTCCTGACCCCAGAACGAGAAAGACTTTGTCGAATTCGAACAGAAGCTGCGTGTGCACAGCTACCAGAGTGTTTTCCGGTAGCTGTTTTTTGCATGACAAACTAATCAAGTGTTTCTAAATGTTGGTGCACATCATCATCATCATCATTATTATTATTATTATTATTATACACCCAGTTCCGTGCTATTGTAGTGGCTGCAGTGATGACTCTGGAGACAGATACTACAATAATAAAAGATAGTATATAAAGTTTATAACAGAGCACAGTGATGTGCAATAGAATGCCCCGCTGACTCTCTCTCTTGTATTGCTTGTATGGTTTGGCGCACTCTGGACACACACTCTGGCACCTCCTCTTCTTTCACAATAAGAACATAAATATCTCAGCTGCATATCATCCCTTCCGCGATCTCTCTCCGGCATCATTTAGCTGGAAGATGACCAGATAGAGACAAAAAGAGGGCAAAGTGCTGGAAGGTTCTCCTCGTTTGCAGGGAGCAGATATCCGCTCCGCAAGGCAGGAACGTCGCAAACACTCGACCAGTTCTGAAACTTAAAATAACCCCTTTAGCCCTCGGACTAGTTTGCCACCAAACTATACATTCGCACGTCTATGTCACAGCAGGGTGCAAAGTGAAGAAAAGAAAGGGAAAAAAAATCACTCTGGCACAAAGCCTGCAGCTCTCCACTGTTACATCCAGCAGGCTTTGTGTTCACCACATCAGCTGTGAGCTTGTGTTTGTCTAACAGAGCTGTGCCAGCAGTGAGGAATTGTATGTTGGAAGAGGCATTTGTGCGTGTTTGTGCTCTTCCATATGTGTTTGCACACTCTCATGGAAGTGGCATTCATTTGGAGTAAAGATAGACATTGAAGTTGACTTTAAAGGCTGATGAATTCTCCCCCCCCCTTTTTTTTTTAGCAAATAAAAAGTCCATATGACCGCGCGGCAGATACGCCACGCACAGCATGCGTTGGGAAGTAATGAATATATCGTAAGCATGAGTTACACGCTCTCAGCAGGTGGAGGTTCAATGGGCATTAATGATAATCAGTCACTTCAGCTGCTGTCATCACCTTTGAACGCTGCACGCGGTTTGCCCTAATGGGACCGAGAGGACGGGTCCACGACAGCCCCCCCCCCCGACATGAAAGTGATCTCGTCACGCATGCACCATGCAGTACGGCGGGGCCGAATTAGTGCCTCGGCGGAGAATTAATTGGCGACCGTTCCAAACGAACGGCCATTAAAGCCGGTTCTCTGGCAGGAAATGCAAAACAGCCCCTCGTTCCGCCAGTCTCCGTTGTGACAGTTTGCTGCTTTTCTGGATGTGATAGTCGGGTTTTGGGGGCTGTGAGTTAACAAGCCACGTGGATGTGTCACTCGCTTCCGTTTTTAAATAAATGTATTTTCTGACGTTTTAAATGCAGAACGATCAACGCTTTCAGGAAGAAATAATTAGCTAGGATTAATGACGATAATTGTCAGGTGCAGCCCAACATTGCAGGACCTTAAACATAATTATAGACTCCGAATATGCTCACAGGGTCAGTGATGACTGATTTCGGGATCATTTCATATTTAGGCTCCACAGAAACACGAAGTACAATATAATATGTTGCTATAATTTTTTTTAGGAGTTGCTTATATTCGTGTAAAAATGTTTTATTCGGCTATATTCGGGCGCCTGTGTGAATGCTACTCCTGCAAACTCGTCCTGCAACAACTGCTGCTGCTGCTTGTTCCTGATGAAACACCTGCAGTCCGGCTTCTGCCAATTTTACACCTGCAAGAAAATCCTACTCTGTAAATATTGCCATCGCCTTAGCTGCACGTAGCCTGCAAATATGCATACGGCCCCTCGCCTCCTATACGTAATGGCGCACAGGTGTTGATGCGTGTGAATGCTGCGTGGACTCCATTATCGGTGCAAAAAGGGCTCGTGTCTGGAGAGATTCTTGTTGCTGAGGTAGGGGAAGAGCAGTGCTTCGAAACAGCTGATTCCTCTCAGTCACTTGGCAAAGCGGAGAAAGTGGGCCAGTGCTTGTATAAAGAGAAGAGGGGAAGAAGAGGACACGCAGAGTGAGAGATCATAGAGCGAAACACACACACACACACACGCACACACATGCACACACTCGGAATATTCAGCGTACAAAGCTGAGTTAATTCTACAGTTGGACTGTACTGCGCGTACCTGTACTTCAACATTAATGACGATGTTATGGTAGAGTTTTAGAGACTCCTACAGATTAAAGACTCCCTTTGTAGCTCTGCAGATTTTGTATACCACCTGCTGGCAATCTCTCTGCAAGTTCTTTTTTTTTTTTCTTTTCGGGAGCCTCTCATTAAATTTATGAATGCTTGAAGGAAGTCGGCTTCTCTATTCTCTCCATCTGTATTTTCGTCCATATGGGGCTGAAGTGCTAAATAAGTTCGTCTCTCCCCCCTCTCTCTCTCTCTCTCATTTCTCCTGACGTCACCCCGCTCCGCTTTCTCTCTCTCCGCTCGAGAGTTTGCTGAGAAAGCCACACACGCACGCGTCGGCTATCTAATCTATCTCTTCCGAATTCGTCAACACAGCGACTCGCTGTACCTCGCAGCTGAGGAAGTGGGCGCATTCCCCCCCCACCTCGTCCTTTACTTTCCGTCCTCGGCGTTGGCGCCATAGGGTGAGAGCCGGGTTTCGAGAGGTATAAGTCAATGCTAGGGAAGAGAGAGAGGGGGGGGGGGGTTGCTGGAAAGGTCAATGCCACACCATTAGCCATGGTGAGTGTGGGAGGGAGTGATAAATAAAGGAATAGATAAATAAAAATAGGCCCAGGTAGTTAACGGCGTAATGAGACAGCTGCGCCCATCAGCAATCGATGAGCTCCAGAGACAGTAATCACTACAGCTTCCTTAACAGTGTTTTAATTGGATGTCAGTCATTTTACACTGCTGCTGCAACAGCCCTCCTAGACCTGGCTCTGCTTGCGCGAGAGCGGCAAAATGATCCAGGGGCATGTGCCCCCGTACTATGCTGCGTAATTACATAATGCGTCCTCTTGCATTTGTGTGTATAAGGCGCGTGTGCGCACTCGAGTGTGTGGCAGCACTCACCAGTCATTAGCATTGATTTTCCTAGGAGGGGCTTCTCGCTCCCCCGGTGTCCGTCTCTCTCTCTCAACAACCCCCCCCACACACAGACACAACACACACACAGACACACACGTTGCTCCCTCGCGTGCAAATAGCTGTAATTTTTGCTCTCACGGTCTTGGCCACCATGGGCTTTGCCCTCCCGCAGTGTAAAAGATGGCAGCCATCGATCGGGGCATCCGGACGCCTGCCCTGCCCCCACATCCCCCCATCCCCCCACCCGCCTCCCTCCACACACACACACACACTCTCTGAAGGATCCCTCTGTCGATGGGAATCTCAGGTAAGTTACGAGCGCGGCTGCGCGGCTTCCAATTAACCAACGGACTCGATGCCAGCCAGCGCCTTCCTCCCTCCCTCCCTCGCTGCCTCCCCTCCATCCTAACGTATTCGTCTGCTCTTAGCCTTGCGGCCTTTTCCCGACCATCAAGAGCACGCACACACAGTAAGAGTTGTCAAGCGCTAAAGCTTTAAGTAGAGGTGTGGCTGAGGTTTCTGTATGTCTGTCACAAGTGAGGCGTTTTCAGTGACTACTCGGTGACGGGCTCTGGTTTCCGTTTCGGGAAAAAAAACAAAAAAAACACCTCTTTCACCTTGGGCGGCTATTATCATTCACAACCACCATGACGGCATAATCATAAAAAAATAATTGTCTGGCCTTTTTCTACGGAACACCCTATCATAAATGCGCAGCCTTGTGCTTGAGACGTGAATGCTCAGGAGTAATCAGACTCATAACCAGTCTCACCTAGACGGGGTACCATTTCCTGCAAAGTCACTGGGTGGAAGGAATAATACTCAACGTGATTGTCCCCGCTGAGCGCAAATCCCGGTCGCTGTTTCTGTGCTGCGTGACAAAGTCATTATTTGAAGCCTGAGCTGATTAAATATTGACTGACACGAGAGGCACTGTATTGAATCGAGTCCAGTATGTTAGACAGCGAGTCTGGACCCGTCTGTCCGCAACGCGGCGACGCGCTCTGAGCGCGCCGCTTCGCTTGTGCTCGGCCAAGTAGCCAATCACGCACACCTTTGATTTGGCTAATTAAAACAAACAAGCTGGTTAAATCATATCTAAGCGTAATATGGCTATGAAAGCAAAACTGGCTTAAAAGGGAAAAAAAAAAAATAATTTTTAAGACCCAGACAACAAACATCTGAGCAAGAAAATGAGGAAAAATAATAAAAAGCTTCACAGCTGTGCGCCTACAAAAGTGAAACCCTGGCCGTTCAGGCTGCAATTAATATTCCGAGACCACGGCTCAACTGCCACAGATTATTTCAAGTGCCATTGTTTTTTTTCGCCCCCCCCCGCCACTGAAGAGGCTTAATCATCTTAATGTTTTAGGGAGAAGTAGCGAGAAGCTTGACATTTTTTTGTTTTTTTTTGTTTTGTTATTTTCACCAATGTAATAGGGCCGGCAATGTTTGCAAGCCTGAGCACATTAGGACCTGATTATTCCAATTTTCTCCCATCTCCATACCCAACCCTACATCTTCCTCCGCCCCCTCCATAAATAAAACCCAGAGAATCTGTCATTTTGCCAGACAGCTGTTTTTTGGCTGGTTTTCTTGCCTCCTCCTCTGTCTCGCCCTCCCTTTTCCCCCCCCTCTCTCTCTCTCTCTCCCTCTCAGGCACTAAGCCCACTGGGCCCAGTGGGGAAGATCTAGCAATCCGCGTAATATGAGCATAATAACACCAACAAAACATCTCATTCCACGTCTAATTCAGTGTAGCGGCTGGGCCACCGCGTGTGGGATGGAAGACAATCCTCTCTCACCAGTGTAGCCCGTGACTGGCTTTTCTCAATTGTGTTTTTTTTTTTTTTTTTTTTTTTAATGGAGAAAAGAAAATATGACGGATGCACGCGGCCGTGCCTCGGAGTTCAAACGAAACAAACCCCCGGCGCGATTTTTAATTTTAAACAGCATCTCGACGCTGCCGTTTGCGTTTGCGCGAGCCCTTCTCGCAGAAAATGACGGGACGTGAATAGAAAAGTCCACCTGATTTCAGCGGCACTGTTGGGTTCATTGCATCGTAAGAACAGCCAGTGGCATTGTAATCAAAGGCTTTTATGTTTTCTTTTTCGGAATTCCGCCCCATAGGATCCTGATTTCATCAGCTATATTACAGCGCTCATTGCTTCAGAAATAAAAACACAGTGGCCCACATTTTAAGTCAGTGCTCTCTTTATGAGCTTCTTTTGCCTTTAGCATTGATATCATCTGTTTCATTGCATCTCTAATGTCCATTCTCCTTGTAGTCACAGTGTTTTAAATCAAGGGTTTTTAATTCGCCGTGGCTTTTGCCCGGCTGGATTAGGCTTACTCCGAAGCCCTACATTTATCAGAGCCCACTAATTATTTGTTGATAATTCGATTTAGTGATTTGCACCCCTGAATGAATCATTTAAAGGGAATTAATCACTAACGTGCGCACTCGATCTATTAACCTGAGTGGTTGAAGTACTAAACAATGTGCACAAATGGTGAAAATGATCACCACCGTCTGCAAATCTCTCCACCTGAACAAAAAACTGAACTACGAGTTTAAAATGCATGCAGATAGGCACAAAGTAATGACGATGATCTGCATTTTAATAAAAAGAACGGGAACAAGGACTCTCCCGTCGTCTCTTTTTCCCTCCGCTTGTCAATCATTGTCACTCATCGGTAAAAACTTTGTTAGCAGTGTCAACCTGAAGAGCTCGCACGTCCAAAGCTCTAATTAAAACCTCCAACCCAGACGCTAATTATCCAGCAAAAGCGTAACCTTCCTTCACCTCCCAGCGCGTCGCAGTCGAATCCCTGAAAACTCGTCTTCCTGTCCCGGGTTGTCACGGTGGCTCGGCAAGTCACGCGGCGTCTGACTCCGCAGTCAACCGTAAGCACGACCGCTCGGCGTTATCAACGCAGGTGATAATCACTTGGCAGCTGGTGTTTTTTGGAGAGATTTTTTAAAACTTTGGGGCTCTACGTACAGCTGAGAAGACAATGATTCCATTTTGTGCCCTGCAGATAAAAAGAAAAATAAGGAGCCGATGCTCTGCAGTTGCCTAACTCCCCTGTATTATTAAGACCAAAACCACACAGATTCAGTTATCCCCGACTAGGCTGAAATAGTTGTCAACCACTGATGAAAGTAACTCCAGCATACGGCAGATGGAGTGTGTATTGTGGTCACCATCACTCCCCCCCCTCGGTGCATTTGAATTTTAAAAACGGGACATGTTTTGTCCTCCAAAGACAGCTTAATTGCCCAAATAATATATCGGTGCATTTTCAGCTTTCATCACAGCTCTGGCCACTCTGGCAGTAAATAGCAGTTAGCAGCAGAAATAGCAGATAGTGGCGGCAATAGTAATTAGATTTATGGAGCTGTCTTTATATAGATCACTGTTTTGTGTATGGGTATGCAGTGGGCGATCTGGGACTTGCCACAAGACAATCAATACCCCCTCTAATATCTGTCCGTTACAAACCTAAGGCCGCAGCCAGCAGCCGGCTAGCTTAGCGCAGAGACTGAAAACAGTGGGAAAACGGCTAGCCTCTCTCCGTGTGAAGGTCACACAACGCTCCTGCCAGTAGAGATTAAACAAATGAGCTGAAACGTGTTCATCGGCGCGCCTCAGACTTGCACAGAGCCAGCTTGCTCGCCCTTGTTTTCTTTGAGCTAAGCTAACCGGATACGAGTGCGGTATTGATCTTCTCAATTCGCCCTGCACAAGAAAGAAAACTTTAAACTGAGAGCACTACTCGCAAAAGGGGGGAAAAAAACCCCAAAAAACTTCTCTCTCAATGGACAGTAGGACCTGTTCAACTTATTGTGCCACTTTGGGTTATTAATAGTGGAGCTCATGCAGAGTTAATTGGACCGTGCACAAAGGTGTAGATGTAGACCATGCATTATGCATATCAGCATCCCCGATTCTTAATTTCTGGCACAATTAAGAGCTCACTACATTGTTGTGGCACAGGGCACCTGGAGGGAAGGTAGTCCTCAAGAAAAAGGCTCAAAGGGCCCCTTCAACTGCTGCATACTAATTCACATCAACTTTTTTTCCCCCACTCTTTCAGTATTCCTGCTTTTGTTCGTCACACTTATGCCATTTTCGCCATCATTATGCCCCCTTCACTGCACCTTATTTTTCTCTCTTTCGCTCCCCTTGTCATTCAGCCCTTTCAACGTTTATAGTTTTTTTTTTTTTTTTCACAATTTAACAATTGTTTCCTGTGGTCTCCGTGTAGTGATATGTCCCCCCTGTTCACAACTTTGTTTCCCCCCCGTAAAATAGGGCTTGAATGTTCCCTTTAAATAGCCAATCAGGCTTTCAAGTCTGTGAATAGCCTTTGACAAAAGCCAGTCATGCTACCACGTTTGCATGGCAATCAGAGTCATTCAGAGCCACTGGAGGCTTACAAAGACATGCTAGTTTCACATTAATTGTTGATCAGCAGCGGGGATTTATTCTCAAAAAAAAGTGTGCCTCGGTAGCACACCAATATGTCCCCATTGTGCTGAGGATATATAACAATGTTACAGCAGCAAACTGGGTCGATGCATGACCTGTGATCAACTTAATTTTGATATAGCTTGTAAATTTTGCAAAATTCGCAAGGAACTGAGTAGCCGCTGGGAAAAGAAGACATCTGATATTCGAAAAATTACACATTTCAAATTAAGATTATTGCTGATTATTAGGTCTGGCTCTCCTTAGAGATGCAACAGCAAGCCCGGCGTAACCTGAACTCGAAGTAATGGCGCCGCCAAAAACCTCATGCAAGTCATACATTAGGGAATGTGCACTGTCCAGGGTCCTGAAACTCCCCCACGCAGAGCCCCATTGGCACAGCACAATGCAGTTTTATTTTGGGGGGGGCGCATCTCATTTTTCTTATAGATATTTCATAAGCGCGCGATCCTCACGCGACCTGCGAATCGATGAGGTCCGTCACCATGAAGGACACTTCGTTCCTCTAATGAGGGCCTAGGGGCGAGAAGGCTTCTTGTAGGAGGCGTCAGTGAGGACACCGCGTGAGCGCTTCCTGTACAAACAGCGCTCACTCAAATGTCAACACCACCTCCTTCATTCATTATCTGGTGGAATGAATGGATGCAGTGTTATGAGCTGGGAAAGAGATCACACAAAACATTCAGCCTTTTCGAGCATTATTTTACGAGAACATTTCCTCAATTAATGATCTTTTTTCCCCCTCCCTCTTTCAACGTGTTGTTGGCTCATATTCAGGGAAGGTCAGTGAATAAAACTTTTCCCTTTGGGCCATTATCATAATAGAGGTTTACCGATTCGTCTGTATCCTGCAATGAGATCATTTTATTTCGCCCTATCTGTATCATTTATATTCAGCGAAGCGGAGCAATCAATCACTGTACATTGAAATGAAACACCCGCTGCGTTCAAAGCGTTTTCTTTCTTTACCCCCCCCCAAAACGGTTGCTAAACGATTTCTGCATATTATGAACCGCCCTCGTCATACTCCAGATTGTTATTAAATTATTGATTTAAAGCTGAAATAAAGAAATAAATGAATGCTGATGCAAATTGCCGGAAGGGAAAGCCTTTGCTGTTTGCTACAAATTGCTCGAGGCTAAATGCATTTAAGTCTGCACTAACTCTTTTTAAGTATCACCTTAAAACATTCAGTTTTTTTTTTTTTTTTAAACACAAATCCAAGTCTCGCCGCTGCCGCTCTACACGTCCCCGGCTTTCTCTCACAGCTCGGCAACTGCCACAACCATTTCACTCATCAAGATCAGAGCCATAAAACATTGAAAAAAGTTATTGGTGCATGCTCGGCGTTGGGTGTAAAACATCATAGTTTAACTGTCTAAGCTGTCGTGCGGGGGAAAACTGCTTGTCAAATACAGATTTCGCTTTTTTTTTCTTTTTGCTACATTTCATTCCAAAGGACGATGTTCACAGGTAGCAATTTACGCATCTCTTGTGGAAGGACATCCTCAATAACCTCAGCAGCGGTAACGGAGTAACGGAGCAGCTACAAGCCCGCTGACATGTTTTCCTGCTGTGCTGACGTCACGAGTGACTGACGTTACCTCAGATAGCGCCTGACTGGGAAGGACATCTCATTTCACGACGTACACGACGTCTTTCCTTGTGTTTTTTTCCCCCCTTTTTTACTTGCATCTCTTCCTTGCGTCTTCGGTAGAAGAAGATGTGAAGCCAGGCTGAACTGAGAGAAAGAGAGTCCCACTCAGATAATATGTATTTAATAAACTACCAGAAGATGCAGGAGGAATTTATTAAAGAGCTTTATTAACTTAAAGCTCCAATGGGAACGGAAAAACCTTGTAGAATCCAAAATTCTAACAACTTGTCTTTTTGGGAAGATATTTTTCTAAGTGCTACACATGCAAAACTGACTTTCTGATCACCGCAAGTCCCCCTGCAAACTTTATATCACCGCTTGAAAGTCATCCCGTGTGAGCACAAATGCTTATGCTTGCAGTATTATTCGGGATCAGTACACGGACCTAAATGCAATACTGTCAGTGACAGCCCCGCGCTCTGTGGACAAACCGAGCGCTCCCGGAGTCCTCTGTGCCGCTTCATATCAGCTCTCTTCACGGCTGAAATGGAAACCGCGTGTGCAGAGCGCGCGCGCGGTTCAGGTCATGGGTTGCCTCTCATTTTCTGAGCAGATTCATATCTCGGTGTTCGCCCTCCTGAGATTCCGCTTGCCCACACTGCTGCGTGGAACCTTTCTCGGAGGAACCCTGTCTTCGCCGTTTGACCTCGCTTTCATTACGCCCTGACTCCCAGATGTCTTTCTGTTAAGAGTACGGGCTTCGGGGGTGGAGATCCACACCCCTGCCACGCGACCTCTTCACCCTTTCAGTACCCCTTCATTAGGGCTGAGGAGATATAGGCGAAGACTGGCTCTCACTGCCATAATATGGTGGTCTATTTAATGGATTTGCACGGAACCCCTTATTCAAATACATCATCAGCCGTACAGCGCGAGTTCTCCTGAGTTTAACTTGCAGCAATGTGCTGATTGGGCACTCAACCTAACCCTATAATCCCCCCTCGCGCTGCAGGCGCGTACCACTTCCGACACTCTCCCATCCCGTCCTCATGTTTAATATCAAACCGCGCTTTATTTGTGTTGCAGCGTAAGGTGCACTAACTGCAAAGCGCTGCTACAATTCACATCACCTGCCCTACTTATGTGAGGAGAAATATCCACCTTTATTATGCATAGGACTCTTGACAATCCCCTCCTAGGATTAGGCGCGTGTGTGACAGTGAGGGTGCAAGCAGGCAGGCAGGGCTCAGCCGAAAATGGGGAAAGGAAGAAAATATGCAAGGTTATACTTTTTTTTTCCCCCCCCCCTCACTCTCTCCTCTGTTTTCAGTGCTCATCTAGCCAGCCTAGTGTATTATACATTAAACTGTAAGTAATGACAGAGCTCAAGTATATTCTAGTCAGCAATAATAAGAAAGCCTCAGGGATTTTTTTTTTTTGAAGATCTGCATGCACAAGCATGTGAAAATATATAGGCAACCCACAATGCATCTTGTCTTTTTGTTTTTTTTTATCATTCCTGGTGGCTGTTGAGCAGTCACCAATGTGTGATGATGGGGTTGCACATAGCAACTGTAATGGCAAAAATATTCTGTGATTTTTTATTTTTTTTGCAAAGCGGTAACAAATGCGACACGACTACAGCAGCCGCTACGGGACGCGAGCGCTGCCGGCTTATGGGAGAGGCCGATTTGTCCGAGTACTTCACCCCACAAAGGAAACAATTAAATCTGTGTAACGCGCGTGCCTAATTAAGCTCAGGTGCAAAGACCCAAGTCCAAAATGGTTTGAAACGTCACCATGCTAAAACACTTTCTAGTCCCGTTTTTTTTTAAATACAAGAGTTACGTTACACATCGCGAGGAAGGCACAATGGCCCTTTGTTCAAATTAATTAGCTTCACATGATTTTGATTCATTTTCTCTGAAAAAGTACGTTTTGACACCAGTTAGATTAGTCAGACTGGAGGGAGGGGGGTGAATTTGCAAAAACTGTGGGAACCTTTCATGTTCTTTCTAAGTGAAAATTAACATCTTGTATTTTAACACCTTGTTAGGATTTTGCCTATAGATTAACATTTTCTCCCTCATTATCACTGCATAGATGCCGTCTCTCTCCTCTCTTCACAGCTCCGAGCGTGAGAGATTTCATTAAAGTAGCTGCTTAATTATGTAGGTGTTGAAATTTAATTAATGAAAGGGTAGAGCAACTCCATTACTCTGACACATTTCTGACGCTTGCCGAGAAAAAAAGAAAGAGTTTTAGAAGAGCAATGTCCCTTGAAGATGTCGTGCTTTTTCTCTCCCCCAGCCTGTGTCTTGCCTATACTACCTGTCTTTTCGGCTGCTATGCTTACACCTCACCATCGATCATCCCTAGAAGTGTCAGAGGAGTTGACAGCAAGATTCTCCTATCCCCAGGCCTTGCAGTCTCCCTCAGTTGGGGGAAAAAAAACCGACCAGTGACAGAGAGTAAAAGCCGTCCTTTCTGCTGATATACACTTTACCATGGATTCTCCATTAGATAAGAAATAATAATTTTACACCTCTGATGCTGCTCCGTACACGCGTCTTCATCAGATGAGATAAATGGATGATCTTTTTCTTTTTTTTTTTCCCAGCAGGAAAGGCTGAGAAGTACGTCTCTACTTCAGTTCAGGGACTGTATTTATCATGCGTGTTTCGAGTAGGAAATCAGTTCTAACTGGGCAAAAAAAAAAAAAAAAAAAAAAAAACCTCACCGTGACACATTTTAGAGACGGAGTAAAAATATTTTATCAACTTTTTCTTTTTATTATTATTCATGTGGCAGCCAAAAATTTAGCAGAGCTACAAAGTTGCACTAACTTGTTAGGCAGAGACCAATTCTGTGGGAGGAAAATTGTCCACTGATGACAATGAGGTTGATAAAAAGACATTTTGGCAAAAAATATATATATATAATAATAATTGGCTGACTGTGTGGGATGCAGAGGAGGCTCTCCAGGTAATCCGTAAACTTACAGCGACGGGAAAAAAGTTTAGCTTTTCCAACAGTGATGATTTGGATCCATTAGAGCCGATAATTTTGCTAGCGATTAATCAAACTCGGATGGCCCTTAACGCCTCAGATGACGCACCGAGTCGTTCATACACACAGGCTGCTTCATGCAAATAGCGCTTCAATTATTTTTCTATTTAAAAATTACAGATGCCGCCGTCTATAAGAGTTGCGGGATGTGTTCACATACGTTACGGTGCGCGTTTCCCCCACGACGGACGTAACAAAACTTCCCGCCAGCTGCAAAAGCACTTAAATTAACAAACGGGGGGGATTGAGCGGCGGACGGGGAGACCTCATGGAGAGGTGCGCCACAGACAGATTGGAACATCAGTACTGCGGGTGCAGCCCTGCACACCATATGCAAGGAACGTCCTCATTAGATGTATTACAAAGGATGTGGTATACTTTTTGCTTGTCATCTGCTCGGCAAACGGTTTACTGATATATATTGCGATGAAATTTAAGACCTGCATTAAGTTTAGCATAATATTTTCACATTTATAAGCTCGACAGGGTTGTTACGTTAATTTACACACACTATACATACACTATACACACGAAGCCCAGGGCTATTTTCTGCCTATTAAATTTTATCACTCCAATATATCAGACGGCAGCATAAAAGCTACAGTACGTCATCATAATTCCTCGTGTATGGGAGAGAGTGTCGCGAAGCCGTGATGTCACACTCTATAGTTCTCTTTCTTTGCTGAAATTACAGATGTAAGTCTCATAAATAACTCTTTTAAGTGTCACGTTAACTTTCAATCCCATGGAGTGAATTTAATGCGGGCTCAGATCTACGTAAAGGTGGAGTTTACCGCTATAGTGCAACTTTATACATACACCGTGTTGTGCAGGCTGGTTTGAGGGAATGAAGTACCCCGGAGTTAAAGTTTAAAAAGTCACAGAGATACTTTTCCTCGTGTCTCTCTTCTAGTCTCGTGTCCCGTGCGCAGCCAGCGTTGCACAAGAACATACGCACGTGCAAACACGTACACACACCAGAATCCAACCCCCCCAGGTGCGTTCTCATCTTTCCAGCAGGTGCAGAACTGGCCAAGTGCCCTGGCGCCTCCCTCGGAGAAGCGCTGCGTGTCTCACGGTGTACTGAAGTGACCTCCCTTCCCTTAAGCTCGGGAAGCCTAGAACAATGTGAACCATATAGCGACAGAACTTTGACATCTTTAGCACAGAAAGTGCAACTTCCTCAAAGTTGGCCTCCAAAGAAATTAGCCCCGGCCGCAGCTGCAGCAAACACCATACCATACATCCACATAGAGGATGACACAGGTGACTAATTTATGTGAACGGTGTCGCATGGGAGACGCGATAGGCTTTTTCAGTCACAGCATCCATTCGCTCGCAAGCGCTCTTCGGGGCAGATCAGAGAAAGCTTCGGGGCAACACTTGCCACGGCGGGTCTCGCCTTCATTTCTGTCCTTTAGCCCACACGACCGGCCGTGCCAGCGAGTGGCTATTACACAATCTGTGGCACCAGTGATCTCTGAGAAACAGAGGCAGAGGCACCAGGGGCATGCTGGTGTGTCAGACAGAGAGAGAGAGAGAGAGAGAGCCGGATGGAAGATGACGAGACTAAAGTGAAAGAACAAAGTTGGTTGCTTTCCTGCCTCTCTGTGGGATGTTCATACAGTATTAAACCATATATGGCCCTAAGTGCAGCAGCTACAGCCGACCGGCCAGCTCAGCTGAGCCCGTGCCACAGACTCCCTTTGATGTTGCATGGGGGGGGGGGCAGAGTGGAAGGGACAGCGAGGGGAGCAGGGAAGAAGAGGGAGAGGGTGGCGAGGGTGGCGAGGGTGGGCAGACCGCAGCTGTTTTGGCCTCTCCCCTGTCACAGCTGACATGGCAAGAGCCAACAATAATTCTTCTCTGTAGTTCTGCACTACAGCCCTCATCCACCCCAATGCTAGAGACACCTTCCTCGACCTGCTTCCCCCCCCACCCCCTGTTGGGATAGAAGCCCACCTGCCTGTCTGCAAATTGAATGCACACGCGTACAAATACACTGGCAAGTGGAGCAAAAATTTAAAAAAAAGACTGGGTGACTGATTCAATGCTGTTCTGAGTCACTCTCATAAAAGTGCATAAGCCTGTGTGAAAATGCAATCATTGTAAATCATTGTGGGATAATAGGGGAGACAATAGGGTTACATGAAGGCTTGCATTCAATTCGGTGCTTCACATTAAATGATATTTGTGTGCTTAGCCCTCGGAAAGCATTTCACGCAGCCGGCGACAGCGCGGCATTGTCCTCGCCACCCTCGTGTTGCATCACCCCTCGCTGACGTGGAATGTCTGCCAGTGGACTTCACAGGTTGGAGCATCTTTCCAACTCTTTCTCTTTCAAATGCGCTGCTCGAGGAAACATTGCCACAGTCCCGCAGCTGATGCCCCTCCGCATTTTATTTCTGTTTCCACATATTTTGGGCGTCACTGACACAAATCAACTGAGTAGGACCTTTTTTTAAATTTTTAACTTTATTTTAGAAGCTGGTTTGTTTTCTGAGCAAGAGTTGTGTTCTTCTGCAAACCAAGCAACATAGTCATGGAGTAAAAATCATCCATTGACTTGAGTTGTGATCAACCAATCTTTGCTTAATAATTGTCAAGCTTTAGATTTCTCCAAATATTGAAGTGGGTTAACATATGAACGATGCTCAGAATGCAAAGGATGTTCTTATTTTAGCCTTTCACAAATCACTATATTTTGTGGGGTTAGTGGTTATATTAAAAAGGCCTCGGTCCCAATTATCCACTGTATAGTATTTCCAAACCGTGTAGAAGCTTTTCCTGGATGCTACTATATCAAAGCGTAGGCTAACATTAGTAGCTCTTTCTGCTCTCTACTTAATTTGCCCTTATCCTTAAAGCTCTTTAGTTTGTACAAAAAAAAAGAAAAATGTAGTTAGTTTACACACTAGACAAGCAAACAAGTCAAACGGGGTTACTAACAGGGTGCACATTTTTGCCTTGTCATACTATAAGATTCTGACTAATTAGCTTGACGCCACCGTACGAAAACAACGCTGTTCCTTTATCTTTATGTCTTCTGCATGCTTCAACTAGCGATGTTGCTGACTTTAGCCTCTTTTTTTTTTAAAGCAAAAGACAAGGCAAGTGCATATTTAAGACCCTTTTGCGAAAGGAGTGAGCTGAAAACATGTAATATGTCAGCAGAAGACGGCGTTTTCAACCATGCTGTGGCGCTAGCATACACTTAATTAGCTACGTAAGCTACAGCCGATGAAATCTGCGAGTTAGGGTTACGGTTCCACTTCTTTCTTTTTAAAAACTTCAAATTACACGTTGCAGTTGTCGTCGTGAACTGTATATGTGCTGTTTGGGGCAAAGGCCACTGTAGTGAATATGTGGGGACATATGAGACTCAATAGACAGAAGCAGGTTTGAGTAGCACTGCGGATAAAAACCCATGTCTGACACCAAAGCTTTGGCATTATGTAACTACATGTAATTAATTGCAGGTGTTTGGTTTTATTCTCAAATAGAAGGTTCTAGAAGAAGCACCAAACTAATTTCAATGGGATAATACAGTCAAAGACCTCACTTCAGTTTTTTTTTTTTTTAATACAAAATCTGCTGGTCTACTTGGACAGCACTGGTTAATTGGTGCCATTGTCATACTTTCATGGAACACTCAGTTACCTCTGTCTGCAGGAGAACTCGCTCCACTTCCAGTGACTCACATAAACCTTCTGCCATCCCACCCCTACGCTTTCCTCCCTGTACTGAATGGGCGTCTGATTCATACTGTTCCGTGTGATTCTTTCTTTAAAAAAACGGTCTTTTTTTAGAAAAGCCCTCCCTTTTGAAGTTCATTTTTAGACCCCCCCCGCCCCCCCCATGGATTACACTCGCTGCTCCGTGGAATAGGTTAAACATGTCCAGATGTGCTGTGAAGAGCTAAATGAGCTGGAGACAATTTTCATTGTGATCCATAGATAATTCTCAACTTTTTAATGATGCCCCTTGGCTCCTCTGGTACACGCTACACCTACAGGCATTAGTATCGTTAGAGCACAAAGAGAAAAGTCATCTTTGTAATAGTGAAAGCTCGTTTCCCACAGTGTACAGCGGTACATTTACAAAAATAGCACGGCGACTGGGACTCTGCATGTCCCTGTACCATTGCGAGGATGCAAAACCCTCCAGTAGATTTGAAATAAAATTAAAAAAAATACTTATATATGTTCTCCAGGGACTTCTGGATAGTGTACTTCATTGCATACCCATATCAGCAGCCATGCTTGTAGGATAACTGATGAGAGATGTTGCATAGGTTTTCCTTGCTATTACTGTTTTACGATTATTTTGCGATTACCTATTTCTAAATGAAGTTTGCAAATGTCCACATGCTGCACTATACTCGATATTTGTTGCACATATTGTACAGATTTGTTGTATTTAAATTCCATTGCGTTGGTAGGACATGCTCATTCATAAAGTCTTTGTAGGTTACAACTATTTGCATAAAACGACAAAGACTTTCAAATGGATGTCTTATTTCCAAATCCTTTTTTTATTTGACATTGTGTGCATTACTGTAACGGTAACAGGGAAGACTTTTCAGATCAATCTGGTCTCAAACTGCGATGCTATGCAACAATAATGTAACATTTAGGAATATCTGCGCACACGTGACTCTAACTGATTCACTCAAGTTACCTTCAAGAGTTGGCTAGATTTCAATATAGAGAAATGAAGGAAAACCAACATACAGCACAGTAAATATGTAAATAAACACGTATTTCCAAGTGGTGACCAAAGTGATTTCTGTCTAGCTAAAATTTGCAAACACAACTGCTGTGTGCTTTTACATCCGGGCCAAAAACAGTAGGAAAGAAAAGTTAACAAAAAAAAAAACATCTGCACCATCTACTTGTTCCAGAATATAAATGGCCTGTCAGTATTCCCCATTTGTCAAACAAGCACTTCAGTGACCTACTAACCCATAAAAAGTACAGAATTCTGTTTTATTTTGGAGCTATCAATCATTTTGTTAGATTCACTATTTTTTCCACCCTTTGTCAAATGATCTATACAGCTGCTATTTATGAAATCAAACCTTTGGAAATGAATGCAAATGAAACTTTGCATTCTGAAGCCATTCCTCATCATAATGACGCCACATAATGTCATAACATTTGCATTACTGGACCATTTGTTGCCACTCTTCTCACTCTCATACTGCTCACAGCAGCCCAGCGCCCATCAATGTTGTACAGCGCTTAGATCGATTTAGTCTGCCACTTTATTCTATCTGAACGGTTCTCTGTACAGTGGGTGAGACGCTGCAACGCCACGTTGGTATTCCAGCGGAGTTCCTCTCCGCCGTCCCGGGAGGACGTTCATGCATAATGGATTAATTGTTGCGCGCATCAACATGTAAAGGGCCCACAGGTTAGTATTCCTGCAGTCTCACGCCACTCGATAGGTCACCCGAATGGCCGCGCCCAGCGATAACGCCGCAAATCTATGGAAATAGTTCAATTAAGTCCACAAGTGCTCTACAGCCTCCAGTGAGTCGCGGCTAAAGAGCCGTAATAGGTTGCTGATGTTTGAAATTGACACGTGCATGCCGTGCACTACCCACAAACAAACACACACACACACATATGTAAAGGCCTCGGTCCCACAGGAGAAAGACTTTGTGAATGTCAGTGCAATTCAGTGGTGACAGCAAGCCGTGTCAGCAGTGAAATGGGCCCTATGTTGAGCGGAATGTAATGACTCACAAGACAATCGGAGTGGAATATGGAATGGCTTCCACTTTGTTGTGACGCGCCGGAGACGGCTGACAGGCCGGCTAGCGAGCAAGAAGCGAGCGAGAGAGAGAGAGCCCTTCGACGTGTGTGTGTGTGGGGGGGTGGGGGTGTCCTCTCCTCTCCTCTCCTCTCTCCCGATGTGTGTTCTCTCGGAAACACATCCCCACTCCGGCATTTTTTATTTATGCCAGCTCCCCTGTTGAATGCTCAGGGATATCGCTTCTGTCTGAACCTGAGTGAGAGGTCCAGCTCTACTTTTCCTGTTGTACCTGCGTGCTTAGCGTCTGGCATTTATCTGCAGAAGACACAGGCCCCAAGACAAAGCATCGTGTTCTAGCATCTCAAAAGGATGATAGCAGTGTAAAAGCCATGTTCAAACAACAGAGAATCTTTCACACCTCGACAGGCCTGAGGAATTGTTGGAAACTTTTCTTTTTTTTTTCTTTCCCCCGGTGATAGAAACTTATTTTTCACCCACCTCTGCCGGCACGGAAGCATCACTATTTTGTGAAATACTGATTTGGGAGAACGGAAGAACTGAAATAAAACATCACTGACGTTTCTTTCTTTTCTTTTTGACAATGCAGTGCGGTACAGTAGAACCGAACAAGCGCGCTCATTATTTTAATAGTGCGGAGGAATAATGTCGACGCCCCAAAAATTGGTCCCATCCATCCATATGGTCGACGAGCTAAAGGAGATACATCAATTCCTTGAATCAGATCACTAACATACAGTAAAGCATTTATCTCTGCATACCAGGCTCGGTGCAAATGATGTTGATGTTGTTCGGCGCATCAATATTTTGCTGGAATACCACTTGTGACTGAATAACAACAAAATGAACGCCGCATCCAGCCTCTCTCTCTCTCCGAAGTGCTCTTTAAGCAGCGCAATTAGATACCGGAGAGATCTGAATCCTATACAGGAAGCCTCTTCATTTTCAAACGTCTCTTTGATCACCTTGCTGACGAGCATGGCGCGCGCGAGACGGAGATTTTATAACCGCCATTTGCGCGCGACGTGTCACAGTCAAGATGGGGAAGAATGTGCACGACAAAAAGGAAAACAAAAAGAAGAAGAATACGAGTAGTACGACTAATATACTCGATGGAAATTGCATTGTATTATAGTGTTGTATTGTAGAGGAGGCACACTAGACTGTATACAAAACAGTGGCAGCCATTCTGTGCTCTAATGAACTGACGATAAACATGACCGGGCACAAGCAGCCCAGGCCCAGCCGGCTTGCCAGTGGACCCGTGTGAAGGAGGACAGTGGGAGAAAAAGGAATTCGAGAGCGGTAGCCGTCGAGCAGAGAAAGATGAATCGCACGGCTGAGCGCTGGAGAAGCACGGGGGCTGCGGAATTAACAAGCTCCTTCCAGTTGTTCCACCACGAGAGCAGCGTGCGGAGATCAAAAGGTGGTCATTGTTGCTGCCAAGGACATCTTATCAGAGCTATCTATTTTTCCGGATCTTTTAATTGCAGAAGTTTTCGGCGGAGTGCTGAAACAACAAAAGTTAACAGGCACAATTAGGGTAATATCCGGACTGTGTCCGTTTTGTCACTTGATAACTTTGAAAACTTTGCTTTTATACCACATCCTTGTTACATTTCTTTTTTTTAAAACTTGATTTAAGTGACGTACAGCACTAATGGTTGAGGGATCAGCATGTTCTGTAGCCTGGCTTTGGTTCTTTAGAGACCCTGACTTACTGATTTTCTCATCAACTTATTACAACTATGATTGATGCAATTGTACGTTGTTGTTTTTTTTTGCTAGATTTTGAACAGTTTCTGGTTAACAGGAGAGATCGTTGTATTTGTGTCATAATGTTACAATGCACGTGATGAACTCATAATAATAAGGTGCGTCTTATTTTAAACTTTTACCTTGATTGTTGCTTATTTCGTCACGACGTTTAAGGGGCCTTAAACTTTTACTGCTCTTCCTTTTTTTTTTTTTTTTTTTCAGGTAGATAAGCACAAGTAGGTGATTGCCGGATATTCCGGGTCTACTTCTAGGACATTAGCAGATAAATATATATTTATAAACTCCAAAATAGGTGAATAAATCAGCCCGCTTTCTAAAGTTGGAAGCTCTGAAATTGAGGTTAATGTACTGTACAAAGGAAAACCTGCTGGTAAAATGGAGCATTTAAAACATCAGCCATTAATGTTATGCTTATAGTCAAGCGTTCAACACACATCCAAACACAAAGGCGACCCACTGCTACTAATTCCCTTATCCCGATGAGTTCTGCGGATAGAAATGTCTTTTAAGTACTCAACCACAGTCAATTACTGTTGACTTACAGTAAAAGACAAATCAATTCCTTCTCTTTCGCTGTGTGTTGTTGACTCCTGCTGAGGCAACACAATAGTTTTTTTTTTTTTTTTTTTTTTAAAGGGGCACAAAACAGTTTAAGCGCTCTACTATTCTTCTTTTCAGCAAGGACAATTTGCTGCGGCACAGCAGTCTCAGAATATCAACAGTCTGGGCCAAAACACTGGCTGCATACATCATAAGCTCCGAAACTCGAGGAGTGATCTGAAGCTGCCTCCCAAAACGCGAGCGTTTGAGTGACACCGCCAATGGATTTAGCTTTTAGGCTGTCAGATGGCACCTCCGCTTAAGAATGTGACACAGTGAAAGATGTTATATTTCCTTGTCAGTGTGGGTATTAGAGAAAAGGAGTCGTGGTATTGAACTGATAGGAACAAGGCATCTGGAAATTATACACTGCTTGCTTGCTGCTGACGGATCGCGTGATGGCTCTCTGTGTGACATATCCATTTCAGTTGATCTCCATAACAATTTGTACTCTCATAGATACAATGTCTTTATTTTGATCTAACACGCACTACAGTACAAAACTAGATAACCCGTCTAAAGCTTCTTGCAAAATAAACCTCCCCCCAGGACGAGACAAATCACCTTTGCCCGAAATCATCATTCCACTAGTCACAAGGCCGCCCACACCTCTTGCGCCATCGAGCTTAATATGCATTTTCAAAAGGCTGAATGATCAGTCACAGCCTGTTACGGGGCTGAACTATTTTGGAGTGCCAACGAGGGTCAGCCCGAGCTCAAAAAGCTTGCTAGGTGCAGTCGGCTTGCAGGCGGGGCCACAGGGAGCAGCTCGCGTCGGTCGATGTCACCGGAGCACTTCCTTTGTCTTCCAGGTCAGCTGAATATTTCATAAGTTCAGAGCAGAGAGGGGCCGTGCCATGCTCAGCTGCCCCGCCGGCTCACGCCTCCATGGGAAAAAGGCTTCACCCTGACCCTCCCTCCTGCCTCCGGTGAAAACCGCACACTTCAAAACCGCCGCGCGTGCACGTTGCATTCGGTTACGCGTGTTTCTGACTGTGACAGGCTGATCAGAAGAGATAAAAAAAATTTTTTTTTTTAAATGAATTGCTTTATCTTTAGCAATTGATTGCTTCTTTTGTGAGTCATGGTTCCTTTTTATTTGATGTTGTCAGGAGCCGGATATTAAGGACGGAGTGATATAATGGAGTGCAGTCACATTACTTTCAGAGTTATTGGTACACTGCTTATTGGTAAAGTGCCGCTTTGATGGCCTTATCAAATAGTCCACTTATCTAGGGCTCAATAGAAATTGGGGAATTAGCTTTAATGGAATAGATGGACATTTTACAAAATAGTGATACCATTGATTTTTACAGTAGCCTAGCCTGTGAATATTCCTTCTCCATAAAATGTCAAATTGAAGGTTTTACAGCTTTGGTTTTCACACATATTAAATGATTATTAATATTATTGTTAATTAGTGAGCATGAGCTGGCTCTTTAACCCTATTTCCAGTCTTTATGCTAAGCTAAACTAACCAGCTTCTGGTTCTACTGTAGAAACTAATCCTCACCGTACAGACATCAGGGTTGGATTCGATTTTCTCATCCGAGTCTCCGCAAAATGTTGATTTATCCCTTTAAGACGTGCATTTGGACAAATCTTGGCAACAACTTGTCCCCGGGGGCCTCTCAAATGAGCCTCACTTTAATATGACGAGTTGAAGCTGCCTCCTGTCAAAGGAGCATCACTGTGAACTATGTCAATGCAAATGCGGCTGTTTGTCTCGCTCGTAAATGGACGCAAGGCCTTCATCATCTTTAAGCGATGCTCGCGAGAAACTCTAAGCACACCACCAAAAAGACGGATGCTTCCAACTCCTACTCGATGCCTCCTTCGCATATAGGCCCCCCCTGCTAACTGAAGGGGGAGGCTTTCGCTGGGATACACGGGAGAGGGGAAGGTAAATCATCCCTCCATAGTTCGAGCTGTTTGTTCCTTTGCTATTCGGCATGTGATGCACCTTGGGTATCCTCGGAGGTGAACGCAGCAGAGTCTCGAGCAAACATAACGAGGTTCGACATGCTGTTCGGTAGTGGGTAGCAATAGGGCGAACAGACAATGTGTTGTCTGGGCTAATACACGACATTGTGCTTGAACCGATATTAGAACAGAAGCACCCTCCCACACAGCCCGCATCATTTTACTTCAGTAGTAAAATTAGAGTAGAGGCGCATTCCAAAATTCTCATTAAATTTCAACCCCTGGACTTCCCCCAGTAGATACAGCATGCCTATTTTTGCAAAAAAAAAAATGTTGATGGTTGAGCAAAGCCTAAAAAAAAAGAAAGAATCCAAGTGGGTATATGAGAGCATGTGAACCACCTGCATCTATCTGTTTTTTTGTTGGCTTAAAATTCTGTGTGTTTATGTTATGAATGAACATTGGCCGGTTTCCCCAACAGAGACTCTGCTTTGTTCCAGGCTCTCTCAAATGTGGTTTGGAATAGTCATAGATTTTTAGCCTCGCCTGAACTTTGTCTGATTTCCTGAAGGAAGGTTAGGAAGCTATCCCAGGACCAAAAGCCTTAACCCCCTCTGCCTCGCCAGTAATTATATCTTCACGCCGCACATCCCACACACGGTAACAGAAAAGGACTCGCCGACCGGAGCAACTCCTTCATTTTCGGTGAAAACTGTTTCTGAGATGGTAATTCATAGGAACAATTCTACGGTCAGAATTTAACCTTGCAAGGGAGCTTGACTCGTGTGAGATCACACAAACAGTATTGCGTACGCTTTAAACCTCGGTTTGGAGGGACTACTGGTAGCTAGAGCATGAGCTGCGGGCATTGTTGAACACTAGGCGTGTGCGACAAAGTGTGTGAGGAGTGATGCTAGCTTAGATGCTGCTAGTATCAGTTCAGTTTTAGTCTCCTCCCGACTGGCTCCAGTGAGAGTTTGGCTACGTTATATGATTGGTCGAAGTCCCCGCCAGTAATAAACAGATGGTTTATCCAATCACCTGGCCTGTATTTTTTTTTTTTTTTTTGAAAACACCTGCCCTTTTTTTTTTTTTCTAATAGTTTCCAACGACAACTTCCCAGATGGTTTTGTGTAACAGACAATCTGGTGTGTAAGATTATTCAAAGAAGCCAGTAAAAAAAAGGGAAGAGGAAAAAAAGACCCATAATGCATAACCCTTCCTCTTAAAAATGACATCCTCGTACTCATATATAAATTAGCCAGAAATAGTTTTGCAAACTTGGCATTAACTTACAGCCTCAGTCAAAGTCAAAGGAAAACTTTAATTTTTTATGACAAGATTAACTGCTTCGATTCAGGCTTACTTTAGGTTTAATGCGTGTTATGCTGTCTGTAGCTGTTAATCACTGGTTTGCAGTGTTCAACCTTAAGAAAGGCCATAAAGTGAGGAGCTTATATAATGTAGGCTCATCAGCGTTATTCACTGTGATCCTGGTCCCCCCCCAACACAGCAAATGAGCGATAATTAATATAATTTGACACAAAGTAGTTTTGATCAGGCACACTGTGTCACGGATAACGTTATGGCTCAGAGATGTGATCACTCAGATAAAGGGCTGAAAACAGCTCTAATGTGTGGGGAGGAGCAGAGCTGCAGGGGGGGCGGAAAAAAAAAAAGAAGCCCCCTGTAAAAAAAAAAAAAAAAATTGCAACAGTGCAGCCCTTATTTTCCTCCCGATTGATACTAATTGGCAGCAGAATGCCTTCCTGACAAGCCTCTCGCCCTCAGCACCTCCCGCATGCGAGCGTGATGAACTGCCAACTCCGGAAATAATCCCAAGTTTAGCTGGGAAGGATCATCAAGGCCTTTAAAAATCTGCTGGGACCTGAAAGATTTTTTATTTTTTTTCCCCTCTTCTTCTCTTCTGGTATTTTCACAGACATCTTAGGCTGGTTCTCTTTGTCTTTTTTCTACTACGGGCCCACAAAGAGAAATACTTATTAATTTTAACTCAATTACACGAGCAAAAGAGAGAAAAAAGTCCCTTTGACAAGGAGACGGGCTTGTTTTTATCTTCGTGTGAAGTCGAAAAACTTATATGAAACCATTTTTTTAATGACGATGTTACATTAGAGTGACAAAGGGAGAAATAAAATACACCAATCCAGGGTTGAGAAAAAAAGCCCCCCCTGCTGCAAACAGGTAACAGCCTTTAGCGTTCATATAACACTGCTTGATCTCTGAGGCTTTTATTGTCTGTGCTGTTTCATAGACGATATACCAAATATATCCGGATATAGATCTCCAGAAATTGGCAATTTACCACACCTTGCACAAACAATTCCCGTTCTTCATACATCAAAAAAAAAGAGAAGAAACTGACGTTCACAGTTTCCCATGCAGCTCTTTGCCAGAGTAAGGACAGATTTCTTTCTCCTGGTGCGTAATTTGACACTGGACAAAGTGCGCTGGACTTCATGGACGAACGAGTGCGTCTGTCGGGTTCGCCTTCAGGGTTTTTATCTAACCATACAGTCCAATGTGCGTCGTGTCCCTTCCAACCTTAAACTTCTTTTTCCCCCACTGCGGATGTCTACCGGGTCAAAGAGGCGTTTATGCTCTCAGAGGACACGAGCTTAATGATCAAAAAAAAATAAATCTGAGCGCATGCTTGAGAAAACTCAGGCTGAGTAATTACGGACTGACAGTTTTGTAACTATGGTAAATAAAATTAATTTGCAGTGATAAACATTTTTCCAAACTATACATCACTGGGAATATAAGGAGCAATGTTTTTTTTATTCCGTGTTGTCGAGAGAGGCCTGCAGAGGGAGGGGGGAAAAAAATGATGCCTTTGGATGCACTTGGGAAGGGTCATTAATCGAAGGAGCGCTTCTTCTTTTTCTTTTTTCTTTTTCTTTCCCCCTCCCCCTACTCTTTTAGGAGAGGGCAGGATAATGCGCCGATGATAAATTGCGTTTATGCGGAACTGCTAAATTCCATCTCTGGTGGTAAATCTCGCTCTCTTCCTCGCTAACTTCTCTCATAACAGAGCGTCGAAGTCGGGGGGAGGGGGGGGGGCACCTTCGTGGCCCTGTTGACATTTGAAACAAATCAGCTTTGACAGGTCAGGATCCCTTTAGAATCGCTGCCCCACAAAGAGGTCAATCACTGGATGAATGATTTATCTCGAGGAGAAGAAAGTGTTCCTTTCCGGCGCTGAAACAAGGTGTATGCTAAAAAATCATACTCTCGGCAGAGAGTGTGTGCCGCGCGCCGCCTGGCTGGCCAACAATGTGTCGAGCACGCTCGCGGTGAGGCGGCTGTATTGTAGGACGCTCCGGGTGTGAAGGTCACCTTACTCGAATGACTTTGAACATGAATCTCCACCAATAGGGGAGCCGAGGTCTACCTTAGTACACATTCAAGCCCATGTTGTCTGGAGCATGTGATTCTCCCAAAGGCTATATACAGTACACCACGCTGCCAAGCTCCCTTAAATGTGCCAAAGCGCACTCTGCCTTGAGGTGCGCCGTGTCCAAAACCATGAAGCCTCATCCGGCCAATGATTGTAAGTCTCCCTTTAGAGGAATGCGTGCAAACTGGATTTGCTCTGACCTGCCTCAGCAGTCTGGCAAACGTCTCCGTGGCATACCTGTTGATGAAAAGATTGCGCGCAGTGCCCTATTAGGCGCGGCGTGATCATATTCTTTTTTATTTAGTCAATTAAGTTGTGTTTATTTCTCCGCTGGATGAAGAACCCTCTCCAGGGCTCGGTGATTTTGCAGTCTGAAACACCCTCGGCTTTCAGCAGTTATTGAGGTCATGTCCTATTACCATCTGTCTTTAGCTGCATCAGGAGTAATCCTGGAGTTCGCTCCCTTAACCTTATTAAAGAGATCAAGTGCAGCGAACAACCGCCGCAATTTGCATTTGTTTGGAGCAACTGCTAATTTTATCATAAGCGGATGATGACATAATTGCAAATCTTGCTATTCTAGCCATTGTTATGCTGCCTGACTTTCATGATAGAATTACAGTAATATTTGTGAATTATTATTATCCTGTATTCCTCTTACCAACACTCCAAAGCCTCTTTGTATTGTTAGTATTCTGTTTATTTATAATGCATACATATGTGTCGTCTGCATTCATTTGCTTTGGTAACATCCTGTAGCACGCAGTCATGCCAATGGAGCCACTTGAATTGGAGAAAATCTAATGACGCTGATATCTCAGTTAAGAATAGTCATATTTGAACACATAAACAAAGTAATTTATGGGGGCACAGGATGGAAAGTTCCTGGGGAGATCACAGGCTTACCTCGCCCAAGCCTCTGAACCTCCATCGCGCCGATGCGGATCCCCACGTCGGCACGTGGTACCCGCTCGGCCTGCGAGGCCAAGGAGTCTGGACAGGACGCAGCAGTGCCAGGCAGCGCCTGTCAGAGGCTACTAGGCCAGCTGCCTGTTGGCTTACGGAGCTAGGCCTCGCGCTATTCCCGGCCATTACGCCGGGGCAGCGGTTCAGAGCACAGGCATTACTCTGCGTTGACAAACAGCATTGCAGGCCTACTTTTTTCCTGCTCTTTTATTAAATGTAGTGCCAGACGTTGCACAGTGCATGAGTCAAGCGGGATACAGCAACTGCAGGGTCAGTCTTAGATAAAAGATGTTGTTAGATTGCTGAAAAAAACGTGGTAACACATGGGCCCTTCAACCGCACTTTGGCATGGGCATGCTGTATACCATAGATATATATATAAACCTACTGGTACTCATCATTATACATTTAGATTTAATTAAGACTTGGAACCATGAGGTGACCTGAACTAAAGGCATGCGTCCTCTCCTGGATCTCTCTGGAATCTGTATCGGGGATATCAATCTACCTGTCTGCAGTCTGATATCAAAGGTGATGGATGATGGCCGGCCAATGCCAAAGTCAGCTATTTCTGCTGAGCTATCTGGTTCAGACTCAGTCGAGCACAAATCTGAATGTCACAGTCTCGCTCACATCAAAGGGCCCCTTTTGGATTCATTAATTCACAGAGACGGTCCTCCCTATCAATTATGGCCATGATTAAAATGTTTTGGAGTTGTCTGGCTCCGACTTGGAACTATTTTCACTGAAGGCATAACTTCACAAGTATGGCTCCTTTCTTCACAGAAATGAAATCCTTTAAATCTTCTGTCTGTTCCGTGGTTCAGAAAATAAAACACGCCGCCGCCGCAGCAGTCATGCGGGGACTGAAACCAATTTGTTAAAATGGTATGGCTGTAGGTATGTTTAAAAAAATAACCAAAAAAATAACAGGAAGCGGTGCGACATCGCTTAAAGCCATACAGAATTGAGGATAGAGTATTAGAGAGATGCTTAAAATGAAGCCACTGGTGGCACGAGAATGACTGTGAATAAGAATGATTTCCATTTTGATGAATGGAGAACAAAACAACTGTGCTCGCCACGTGTTGGAAGTTGAATTAACTGATCTTTTAACTGGGATGTATGTCCCGCAAAAAAAAACCAAAAAAAACATGGCGTTCAATCAATATTTCACCAGTGTACATGCTGTTTGTGAACGCGAAACCAAGGAAATGAACTATTTTGTTTGAAATCAACACAAATGATTTATTTTTAATCAGTCTGAACGAGGAGCAATCGCAAATATGTAATCCATTCCTAATCCGTCCGATTTCGGATATGCCGCCGATAATTCGACAGCGTAAATGCCAAATTGCTAGTACATCACACTGCGCTCTGTTTTAAAATGTCTGCTCTAATATCTCCGTCTAACGCTGAATGATCCACGTGAGAATGTGGAAAGGTTTACAGCCTTCACAAACGCGCCAGAAAGAAGCAGCTGCATGCGAATGTACACAGAGCCTAGTGCCACTCGACTAATTTTCCTCGTCCATCCATGTGAATTGTAAGACCCCTCTGAAGAATCTCCTTTTAAGCTTGTTTGCGGCTCGTGTGTGTGTGTGTGTGTGATGTTTATTTCCGCAGCACGCTGGCACTGCCTCGCAGTTACCTCACTGGGAAGTGAAAATATAATTGACTGATGACAACATTGGCTGTATTTTGAAGGAAGGGGCGCAGCGATGGTGTTGATCGGTGTGTGGCTGTTTGTTTTTCCTCTCCCCCCCCCCCCCCTTTTACTTCCTCGTCGCCTCCATCATTGCCGTTTCAGCAGCTATATGCGGCGTCACCATGTGATGTTTCCTCCGCGCGCATCATCTCGGCCCTTATTCTTCCCCCTAAGTGCCGAGAGAGCCAGGTGCGAGTCCGTTTGCACTCTGTTTTGCTGAGTCCTTCATTTTGTGCATTGTTTAGCATCCACACCAATTGCCGTTAAACTAAATCCAATATCAGGAAGCACAATTAGTGAGGCTCAGGACTGCAACACAGCGGTTTCCATCTTTGCAAATGTCAGTTTACCTCTACAGTAAGAGTAAGTGACGCCCGGGAAGCTGCCTCGCTAAAAAAACCACATGCTAATGTGAAACGGCGCGCCGGGGCTGCTGCTGCGCCGCTCGCTTTCCTTCTCTTTTATCTTATTCCCGCAGTCCAGGACCCTCAAACACAGAATGCTTATCCGTGGGAATCGGCGAATCTGAAACATAACATGGTTTGTCAAGTCAGACAGCGCGCAGCTGCTTGGCGTTTTCGCCGCATAGGTAGACCGTCCCTCTGACCGCGATGCTTCAGATACACTGAGCCTGATTTCATCAAAACGGCCCGCATCCCAGGGCGAGACAAAACTAGTTCTGAAGTGCACAGCTTCTCGCTCAGAGTCGCCCGAGAAACGCCGCGAGCTTGGGCAGCGAGGATGCCGTCTTTTATCCTGAGCTACAGAGGAGGATTTTATTTTTATTTTTTTATTTTTACTCCTGTGTGTGGAGTGTCACACTGTACCCAAACTGTCAAACGACGCCGATCGAAGTCTTTTGTTTTTAGAACAAGAGATATTTTGAACCTTCCTCACTGTATGGTTTCTGTTTTTGTAGAACAAGCTCCAGAACTCTAGCTGAATATTGCCGAGCAAAAAAAAAAACACAAAAAAAAAAACTGTTAACAATCCTGATCATTCCTATTTGTCCATTTCACTCAGACCATTTTCTTTTTTTTTCTCTCTCTCTCTAAATTCATGTTACCTCTTGTAAATACTTCTATTTCAAAGAAGAAAAGCCTGCCGGGCACTGCTGTGTCACACATTAGTGCTCTTGCGGTTCTAGCAAACCTCAGATCAAAATCCCCACAACTCCAATAACAGGAGACAAACCATTTCCTCTTCACCCCCCCGCCACCACCCAAACACACACACACACACACACACACACACACACACACACACCCTCCCTCCTCTTCCTTCATGTCCTTACACCAAAAGTGTTCCTGAAGGCAAGCAATCAATAGAGCTCATGCTGAAAGGCTGTAAACCTGAAATAGTACCCATGACAAGCCCTTGAAGGTAATAGGTCAGATGTATTGATTGATCTGTTCATAAACACACATTTTAGAACGCCTCCCCGTGAAATGTTACGTCCATGTATAAAGCCAACGTCTGAAAATGTGCATGATTTATCTCCGTCCAGGTAAAGATTTGAATGTCTCCCTGGCACTAATTTTACAGGAAATGTAGCTTTAAAAGGTTTGTTGGCTGAGCGGGGCCTGCTCCATAAATCATTTTTGGCAACTTCAACTTTCTGAAATTATAAAGTGCCTCCTCAGCCAAAACTGCCGGTGCCAGAATTGTGATTCATACGTCACACCACATACCATTGTTTCACCTCTGCTGTCACACTCGGAGGCATCATGAGAATGTCTGCGCAGTAATAAAATGTTAAGGCTGGAGTGCAAACTGACATTTACCGCTAAAATGGCTTTTAAGGGGTGTCATTTAGCTCCGTCGGTGGAGCAACCGCCCCGTGTACAAAGGTCCGGTCCTCGCTGCGGCGGCCCGGGGTTCGAATCCGACCTGACGCTCTTTCCCGCATGTCATTCCCCATCTCTCTCGCCACACATTTCCTGTCACTCTTCAAGCCGTCTCTGTCAAATCAAGCTCAAAAAGGCCAAAGCAATATCTTTAAAATGGCATTGGTGGCAGGCATGTATTAAGCCAGAATTTAATTTCGTCACTGCACGTGAAGATGTGACAAATTTGTACGTACGTTTGGAGGGGTTGGATTCTTTTTTTTTTTTGTGGTTGGAAACTTTTAAAATCTAGCTATCTCTCACTAGTTCCTCCGGTGTTACCTACCCTGGCTTTAAGCGAGCCTGGCAGAAACAGTAATAAGCGCATTTCCCACTATGACGGAGTGATTTTGAAATGCATGGCGTGTCCGTGGCATCCCTGTCTTCCATCCCCACTTATCTGATTTGATGATTGAGGCCCGACCGTAATGCAGGCACAATCGAGATAACAAGAAACCCATGAACTGGACACAACTTGTACACAGATAGGGGGTAAACATGGCCTAAAATGTACATATTAATTCTGTTAGCTATTGTTATAATGGGCACAATGAAACCCCTATGCAGACACAGGACGGCAACTATTAACTAGGGAAGGAGAGGTTCAAATAAAATATAAATCCAGCCGGAACCAGCCAAGTAGATAAAATAAAAGTCTCCCAAAATACTCTACTATTCTACCGTCCCTCGAGCCAAAGTATATATTGTAGGGTCTCTAAATTGTTAAGATTTGTATGCACGCTGTATATTCAGTAGGTGATAACTCAATAGGCTGACTAACCACAAAAAAAAAGGCTGTTGATGATTCAAAGCTAGATTTCCATTCCATCAAAAAGGATATGAGGACCTTGAGGAGATAACCCTGCTCCCGTATCACTGTAGAATGTTGTGTGCAGACCATTTGAAGTTCCGGCACATTTTCACTGTCCACTTTTGAAGTCTTAACCACGCCAGTGTGACATAGATTTCTTCTCATCCCGAGAAGACACTGTGTCCTTCATCAAACTGAAATTGAGACGATGCAATCTTTCTTTCTCCCCCCTTCATCCCTCCCACCTCTTCTTCTCTCTCTCTCTCTCTCTCTCTGTCTCCCCTCACTAATAAGCAGTGCTCTCTTCTTCATGCATGAGGGACTCGCAATCGCTCCCCTCCCTCAGTCAGACAGATAGCAGGGGAGATGGATGTGTCAGTCAGTCAGCGCCGTCTCATCTCCGTCAGGTGCTCTGTGTACTTCAGGTTATTTAGAGGCCTGCTGGCCAGTAAACCGCACGCGGCTCGTCTTTTTTTTAAGGCTCAAATTTGTCTGGGGAAAGCAGAACTGAGCTCATTTTGCTTAGTTGTTTTCCAGCGGTTCACAAGGCTGCTTCTTCTTTTTTTTTTTTTTTTTTTTTTTACTGGTACATCTTAGATGTTGGCGCCTGCATGTCAATTTACAATTCAGCACTCAAGAAGTAAATAAATGGAAAAAAAAAAAAAGAAGGACTTAGATGTAGTGTTGCTCGTGGCGTTGGGTGGCAAGGCTGTTTTTCCTCTGCCGCCTCTTTTGCCAAGACGTCGCCACCCCTACCCGACAGAAACTGGAACAGTCAGTTCGGTACATCTCTCCATCTGCCTCGCTGCAGTGTCATGTCAATGAATAACAAGCGCCAGGCCACAATCTCCAATTATGCAAATCGATAGCGGATCCAGATATAGGGTTGTTTGTGGCGGATCTAAATGCAGATGCACTGATGGTTTAGAGTTCCATCACATTACAGTCATGAATAAAGGACTGTCATCTAAGACTCTCTACCCAAGCGTGTCTGTAAGCTGCCGGTATGTATTGTACACTACAGCGATGTCATTTAAAGAACTACAGAGGTCTGAAAAACAGAATTTTTCTATCGACCGACGCTATTAATTCCCTTCAGATCATCCGTGAGCTTGTGCATGACGACAGCGTGGTACGAAACATGGCACTGGGTTTTTTTCTTTTAAACCCCAGCCTTGTGTACGGCCGACCCATTCAATCAGCCGTCCTTTTGAATTGTCCTTTGTCCAGACGCCTGTGACGTAACTCCACTTCCTGTCAGCTAATGATCCCTAAGTGCCAGTTTGACTCACTCCGATTCATCTTAGCGCCGAAAACCCGGGAGTTTAAGTATCACTTAGAATGGGTCGATGCAATTTTTCGCCATTTGTTATTTCATTAAAAGCTATTTGCGAAACGTGTACATGAAGTTCCCTTATACACCAGTCCACCGGGTGTCTCTGTTAAATTAAAGGTTCTGACCTGTAATTTGTAATTTGCAGACTGTCGAGTTAAGGCAGGTCAAAGCAAACCAAGCTGTTTCTTCTTCTTCTTTTTTTCCCCTGTCCGTGACCACAAACCGCCTTAAAAAAAAAAAGAAGGGTGACTTCTAACAACTTCCGCTTATTAAATGAAATGAGAGGACTCTGGCTGTAAAGGCATGGACTGCGTGCTGAGGAGGAGCAAAAGAAGCGTCCCGACGCAGTGAGCTTCGCGCATTTTTTTAAGGGATGACTTTTGACTGTTTTAGAGAAAAACGTCTTTGCTCGGCTGATGCATCTCTTTTAGTCTCGGAGGCATAATGGTTTAGTCACGGCTTGTGACCATTCCCTCCACAGTCTTGATCTGATAACAAAAACATTTTTTTTTTTGTTCTATTGAACCGTATCTACAGAGGGATACAGCATTTCATCAAACCTGATGTTTTTCTTCATCTTCAGGTTATTGATGTCACAGCAAAAAAAAAAAACATTGTTTCTTACTTCCGCACAACAAAGGGCCTGTCAGCGCTCTCTATTCAAGTCAGAGCTCTGCTGCAGTCATAGCCGGAGTGATGACCTGATCCCACTTAATACAGCCTTGTTTGAAGTGCCCCGTGGATCTACAAAGGAGCTGGGTGCTGGAGATGGTGTGAACTGGCCGCTAAATGCAGCAGTTCTTTTTCTAAAGAGCGCCACAAAAAGAGGCGCGGCCGATTTACCGCCCTCCAGTTTTTTCATCTTAATTTTTTACGCACGCAGTGTGTGTGTGTGTGTGTGTGTGTGTGTGTGCTCCCATCTGGGTCGCAGTCCTGGCAGCCTTCCTTTGTAGTTGATTTAATTGGCTAGTGTTGAATCTTGACGTGGCGTTTTCATTATCACTTACTTTAGAGTTGGCCTCTGTTCAAATTAGAGCACCCGGAGGAGGCGATGGACTCCCAACACAAATCAAGACGCCTGTCACCAAAGTTTGGAAGCGGTTACCGTGAAACGGTTCAAATGTGTTGAGCAATTAGCTGCGAGAGTCACAGCGGCGTTTTAAAGACTTGTCATGGGTCAAAATTCCAGTGGTAGAATAAAATTATATGCAGTTCTACGATGTGGTAAAACCCTGTAATGGCTACAGATTTTGTGTAAATATGAAGATGCATATCATCACCTCTGGCTTCCTATTCTCCGGCCACTATTTAAGAGGACCCTTCCATCGCCTTCCCCCCGCGGAGGCATCTCATTTAAACACGCAAACCGCTGGGAGGGCAGCCACAAATTCCTAATTGAAACCCTTTTCAGTTTATGAATAAGAGAACACCATGTTCCCCGGATGACAGAATGTCTTTAACGGCAGGGCATCATTGAAAATGCAGGGCATGCTGAGTGGCTCTCCGACGGCCCCCCGTTACATAACACGCCGCTGCAGGTGCAACTTATACAGAGTGACTCTGAATGGCAGGCGGCAGCTTGTAAGTGACCATCAGCTTGTGAGTGTGGGGGGGGGGGGCACGGGGGCAAGGTGCATCGGAGGCATGACAAGCGAGGAGCACTGCACTTTGCGTGTGCGTGCCGGAGCTGCTGAAATCAGTCGCGGTAATAATAGGCAAACTATTTCTGGTGGAGCAAAGCAGGTGCGAGTCTGTCAGAGCGCCACATGGCAGGACATGAGCGTGCAAAGTGTGAGAACGGTGCATAGAGCAAATATTTCTCTCCGTCATGTGCGCTTAAAGCTGCAGTTTTAAGTGATATGCGTTATCCAGTCGAAGAATTGCGACATTATGCAAGACATTCATGCCTTAAGATACCCATGAGGACTGAGTTTGGGACGTGAAAAAAAGGCTTTCCGTATCGCCTGTGCATGCTGCATGGGAGTTATGGAGCTAAAATAACGCAATTCTGTGAAAGTAAAGTGCTGCATCAAACACCTCGAAATGATCTCGGCGCCGTTGGATTAGAGGCTGTAAAAGATGGATGTGGTGGGGGAGCGCGCTGCTACACATCCTCAGAGTTGCTAGCAGCTGTTCAGGGTAGGGACTTGGCAGGTACAGATCGCGAGGGAGCTCGCGAGCAACTCGCTCCTCCCCTCCTCCTCCCTCAGCTCGCGATGGCCTCATTTATCTGTCACCGCCCCCCCCGTCCTCCTCCCCAACCGCCCCCCCCCCCCTTCCACTCCAGACATCTTTGTCTAACACGCCTTTCGCCGTCGCCGCCGAGCCGAAACAACTCCCGTCACTTTTGTTTTTATTCCATCAATTACCTTCCCGCCAAATGCTGTGATCGGCCACTCTGAGAGCTGCCTGCTGCCCCAACAACTCCGCATCTCGGCTGTCACTGGAGTCCTGTCACTTAATGACTTACCAATAGGCTCGACATAAAGACCGCATTAGTCATTCATATTATATATCCCCTGTGCAGCTGTGTAAGTATGGGGGGGGTACCTATGGGCCCCCAAAGCACATATTGTTGTTCTCCTCTGAAATATGCCTTCAATTAGAATGTCATATCGCTGTAGCTCCGTCATCTTTTGCCATTGCTCCGAGTGATGAGAGGGAATCGGGCATTAGTTCTCTGTCTGACAGATGCCTCCCTGCAGAATCTCTCATTAGTCAAATGCATCTCTATTGCATCACAGGCACAGACTCACATTGTTGACCACGCATCCTTTGGATGAAGCCCCACGCCCCTTGCATTCAAATGCCAATAAATCACCTAAATATGTCACCACAGCAAAGGCCAACGTCTTCCATTTAGTAGCACCTATTTGTGTTTTTGTTGGTGGGACAGTGGTTAAAATTGAAAAAAATAAATAATGTGCTTGTTCACGTTACTAGGTAGGGGTGCTTCAGCTAGCACCAAAAAAAAATCTGTCTGCTGTATGTGTTGTGCTGTCAAGCAGCATCTCTGCAGCAAAATATCAAACTGACGGCGTGAAGTCTCCATCTTCCCAACACCTTCTCAAAACTGGCATCAATCGCCCATCTCCCCTGCTCACTACTACTTGCTGATGAAAGCAGAGTGCCTCACCATTTGGACGGCCCACGCCGAAAAAACGGAGCTCTCAGTCTGACAATCGGGCCAAGCAGGTGTTTGGCGTTGTGTTGGGGGAATAGAGCAGCTCAACAGCACATTGGAGGATCAGAGGAGGCTTCGGATGCACCTGGTCACGTGCCAAGGCCTCCCTCCCCACACAATCTGGCCTGTTCTGTTCCCACTCAGTGGCAGACGCACCTCCGCTGGCAGCTCTGATGGACGCTAAGCTCTGTTCTGGTGACAAATGCAGAGATCATTCGCTCCGACCCACGCAAGCGTTTAATCATGATGCACTGCCACTGCTGCTCACACCCAAGATATTATATCGCGTGAAAAGTCCTGTTATTCTTATATTCTGAGAGCTAAAAAGGGTTTTTTTGAGATGTAATACTCAATGATGGCTGTTTCATGCCGGGTGTTGCCTCGCTTGCTGGGTCTTACCTGGAGCTTTTACATGCCAAACATCGTGCAGGAAGAAAAATAGGGCTTATATCCAGTTGCTTAAAAGTGAGGAGCACTTTCAAAACATATTTAAGATGCACCGCACGTTTTAGACTCGCAGTACATGTCCTCTACTGAGCACATAAGTAAAAGGCCTGGAAATCCCTGGTTAATATATGAATAATTTTGTGTTGTATATGCAGACCTTTAGCTGACAATTTCCATCTGACTTTCACTAAATAAATGGACTGTTCACACGTTTAAGCCTGCAATACTTGTGCAATGTTTATGCATAAAACTGGAGCTGGACAATTTATCTTAACATGGAATTGTTGTTTATTTATTGTGTGGCAAATGTGATTTTCTTGCTGGACCCTTATTACGTGCAGCCGGCTGAACGTCTAGTGTTTAATAGAGAATTGCAGCATTCATACTGTACGTGCAAATATAGTTATGAAATTTCCTACTCTATGCTCGTGTTATAAATGTATCACCGAAGCTGTGTGCAGGGGAGGTATCAACAATATCAAAGGTAGCCTGAGCGATGGGAATGAGAGCATCCCAGAGGGTCTGCGAGCTGAAATAAGACAGATACAGCCGAGTGAGCCTTGATGAAAAAAAAAAAAGAGAGAGCGAGACGGAGAGAGGGAAACGGGTCAAAGAGATGGGGCTTGGACCCTCGGGAAGCCTGGAGATGTGAGAGAACATAAGACATTGTTCACCAAAGTCAAGCTTCCAAAGACTCAACACTTAAATAGTGACAATACAGAGCAGGAAGACAAGCGATCACTGAAGAATGCAGTTGCAGAATGGGTTAGCTTGGACCTTAGCTTGGAAAACACTCCCTGACTGACAGAATGAGAATTTGGCAAGCCATTTGGTAAAATGTAAATGAGGTCCAAGTCTCAAGTTTGAAACAACAGTTTTGGTAGATATTTTTGCTGTCACATGAGAAGATCAGTTTCACTTCCAGTCTGTTTCTCTACAGTAATTTCAGAGCTACAGCCAGCGTCCTGGTAGAGCAGCTAAACTCTGGTAAAGACTGAAAGCAGGAGGAAACAGTTAGCTTGGCTAACGGGCACTTGTGAATGACTGCCACCTCAGACATACACCTGCGCTCAAAGCAGAAATCACAATACAATAGTCAGTAGCAACCTATAGCACACGCAAATATACAAATGCATACAAGTATGTCGTGAAAGTTTTTTTGGGTAATGTTGACGACGCGATGCAATATATGATAGCTAGGGCTCATCATAACAGCTTGCAATGGGGCCTGCTGTGACATTCCACCACTAATCCACAGAGCCAGAGGACCCACAAGGTCACTGCATACAGCTGAGAAAAAAAATACAACTTGTGTTCTCAGTTTTTGTACAGATTCACCAGACAAAATCTATACGATTTTAATTAGTTTCAGAGGTGCTGGTAGGCAGATTAAAGATTAGACAAATGCTCTTGTGGCTGTAGTTTCTTATTCAACAGACAAACACCAATCTTCTCAGCTATGACAGAAAATAAGTGTATTTCCCAGAATGCGGAATTATTGCTTTCAAGGAATTATCTGAGTACGTTTTTGAGATACAGTGATCTAAATGATTGACTCGTTATAACACTCTCCACTTCTGTCAAGAGCGCCAATTAGAGCCACTTCCCGTCTTTCACTCCAACCTTCAAACCCCTTGTTTTTGTTCCCTTAATCACGACTCCCATTTCCACCTCTTTATTTGGACCCAAACCTTGTTGTAATGAATAAATGAGTAAATTCTCAGCCTCTCTCTCTCTGCCGCAGACTTGTCCCAATTTTACCCTCGAAGGAATCAATGAAGGATATGCTTATGTGATAGGATCATTTCAGAAATCTCTCAGTGAATCACATGCTAATTGCTGCGTTATGCTTTCGCAAATGAACTGAGCAATTTGCTCTTGCGACACAATGTTAGCAAATTTTCTCATCTAACAAGCACATCATTATTGTGTTATTCCGTGCTCGATCTGAGAACCCTCGACAGTTTCAGCTTTGGGACTGACGCCGCCAAGATGAATATATCCGTTTTCCCGATATTTCTTTCTCATTGTAAAGGCCACTTGTATTTTTTTCCCCCCCATAACTCCATCTTTGGCGTCCCCTTGACTGTCTTACATGATATCCAACTGCGTCCTTGTGGACCCGATAGAGCTGTGGGACATCAAGGATCATCAAGGTGATGCGTAGTTACGAGGCCCTGGTGTTTACTACAGTTCTCCAACGGCTGCCTCAAAACGGCACGGCGACTGAGTCGAACTGACAGCCGAGAGGTGCGATTACTTCCAGGTTACTGAAAAAATGTCACAGCCAAAAAAACAATAGGGATTTACCAAAGGGACCACAATTTAATCAGCCACACTCACTTTGTGCTCATATTTAGATCTTCTCTTTAGGGTTTTTATTGCTGTTCTTGTGGCAGCGATTCAAGACGCTTTGCTTCCAAAAGAACTATTGATGTGCCCGCTTTGGTATTGTCTCTCAAGCGAAAAGCGGAATAAGTATCAGCGTTTGCAGATGAACGCCGTCTCCAAAAGCGCTTGTGCAAAACGAAGTGGCAACTTTTGTGTGAAATAATGTACATGCATTCAGATACGTGGGCGGCGTGTCCATAAGGCGCCGCGTGACGCGACAAAGCGGGCCGAGCTGTCCCTTCCTCAAAGTCACGATTGCTCGGCAGGAGTGAAATTTTAACATTCCGCTTTACTCTTTTCAGATGTTAATAATTCATCTGAATTATAGATGGGTGGATGTCACAAAGGGGTATTTGAATTGAAGCACGCAGGAAGACACCGGAATTTATGGTAATAACTTAATCGTCCAATACAGTCAATACAGTCGGTGTTCCAAAGGACTATCAACTGATTTTTTTTTTTTTTCCCCAGTGCGGTGACTCACTGCCATTCTGTTGTTTTCAGGACATGCGGACAAAACTCTGCAGATTTGATTATCATTCCCGCAATGATCTGAGCCGCGGAGCAATTACTCGTCAGGAACTGTAATCACTCAGAGTCTAAGCATGCATTTAATTACAGGAGTATTAACAAAAAATAATCGCTCTTGAACACCAGTCACACAGAATGAGATTTGGCGAGGGGACTCCGAGATGATTACTGCCTGTAAATCTAGCCATAAAATTGGGGGCTATTATGTCTCGCACTCAAATGGCTTGTTCAACAAAACTCTAATCGCATGCATAATTCTACACAGTTCATTACTGTAGTTCATTAAGATACGAGAGGTGCTTTTCAGAACGGAGGCTGTGCGCGCTGCATATATACTGTGATGTAGAGGATCCACTGCGTTGTTGTGCCAGCTCTGGATGCGAGAGCAAAGTAAGTCACACATTCCGTGTTAAATGAAGCTGATGTGTACACAGTGCGGTAGCGGTATAGCAATTTACCGGTTTCGCGTCTTGCATCACGACGCTTGGAAAGATACCACATTGCCGCGTCTTCATGTTGTCCCTTAACATAACCCTGCGAGCATCAATTAAAAGTGTTACATAACAAAACGTAACCCCGTGTACACACTGGTTTGCCACTGCCTCTTTGCTCCTGCTTTGTTTTCCCGCTTCAGCTCCCCTCGCCCTCTCTTAGCGATGATAATGTGTGACAACACGCAGCACAGGGGGCCACGCGGCAGGTGGCCCGCCGGGAGCCTAGCCATCTCTCAAGCGGCTGGCCTCTGGCAACCGCTGACCTTGCAACGCGTGCGCGCGCGCGCACGCACACACACGCATACATACTAACCACCTAGGGTGTCAGCCACAACAGTGTGGCAACCCAGGGAGCTTGTCCGACATGCTGAGTCGACAACAAGGGGAGCTCAAGTGGCAGAGAGGACAGCAGCCTCAGGGGGGGAGGTTTCGCTCGCGACGGGGCCTACGTCACCGCATAAACTGCATGGTGGCTTGACAGGTCAAGCAGATAAAACACGGAGGCTGGTGTAAAAGCGTCACATAAACTCATGAGCCAGAGCCGCTGAGTGTTACTGACTAGACACGCAGAAAAGCAATGAGTTAGCTTGTTCTGGTTTGTGACTTTGCCCTTTATTCCGTGCGTCTATTGGATTAGATGAGGAGAATGTCTTAGGAAATAAAGGTATTGGGGCATTCGTTTACAGTAAATACTGTGTGTGTGTGTGTGTGTGTGAATGATTGCAAAGAAGGAAAAAGAAAGGAAGTATGATGTACTGACGTGGCTTCAAAGCCGCCTGGGAAGATTTGCTCATTAACATTTAATGACATCGACATTAAAGTATTTCACATTCAATCCTACATGCAGCTTTTTTTCGGGGGGGGGGGGCAAAAACGAGACCACGAGTGCCCAGACTATAAATAACAGGCTCACAGAAGGTGGAGACAAAAGCAAAGCTTCTTCCAGCTACACGAATCGACAACGCTAAGTCCACCAGCAGTCATTTGTCTTCTGTCGAAATTGGTGTTGAAGCCTCCCTCCCGTTCTTATCACACTTGGCAGTTTGTGTTATGTTTATATGCAGTTATACAGTGAGTGCCCTTCTCCCTGACAGCCGGGCGGTTCCTTAGCAGAGAGCTATATATTTCAAGGGTGGGGTGGAGGGGGCGGGTGCCCGTATGGCAGCTCGGAGGCTTAATGTCAAGGGGGGTCCGTGTACTGCAGGAGTATTTCCCTGGAGATTACCTTTGGTTTAATCAGTGGCGGCTGATTGATTACATGAACGGAAACGCACAATCAATTAAGGGTTCTTTTCTTTCTTCGTCATCTGTTAGCGCTCGGGAGAGATGCAAATATATATATTTTTTGCCACAAATCTGAGATACCAACTCATCCAACACAAACCTCTCACACCCCGCCCTCTCATGTTTCACAGATTTTTCTGATTTTTTTTCCCGTAAATGCTTCATGTTATCACAGACCTCTCGAATGCAGCCCCGTTATTACTCCGCCGCACTTCACAGGAAGTTTAGAATTACCAAATGGCAGTAATTGAGTCAGAACTTTTGTTATCTAAAACTTGGAATTATGCCTCAATCCAGATGCCTTTTTTTTTTCACATCCTAGATTAAATGACTCATTGAAATCATTCAGCTTTTCAAGTGGCATACAGTATATAGCATCATGGTGCATTCATGCGGCAAGTGTTGAAGTGATTGGACAACCAGAAACCGTGTTATTTTGCAGTGAAACATTCAGATAAAGCTTTCTCGAGGCTCTGCACTAGCTATTACGACACCCAGAGACTAAAGACTTACTATTACCTGCAATCAGTTGTTCATTAAGTAACTACTGCCCTCACTTTGTGTGAAGATTACAGGGGTAAGAGGCGCACATCACTTGTCTCTCGAGCCATTTCCTGTTCTTAAAAAGCATTTGCTGCAAATTGCTGCAGTGAATCAGAGTGGGCAAATGAAAGAGGCTTGCAGACGGTAGCCGCTTTCTCACCCCGCGCACGTTCGATAATGGGCGAGTCGATACACTCACATGTTCTTTGTAAAAAAACAAAAAAACATTACCTTACACAAGCTTCGCCTGACCTACAAACGGTGTGCGAAAAATTACCCGAGTTCAACGGGCCCAGGTGTCCGTTTCCAACGTGCGGGTGATAAAAGATGAGCGATCCGCAGGCGCATTTTATTTCGGAAACAGAGCTTTTAGAAGTGAGAGTCCATCGGGTGGTGTGCCGCGCCGCGCCGCTCCACTTTCATCTCCACGGGTCAAGGCAGGGAGAACCCTTAATTCAAAGCCCACTGTCTGGCCGAGGCTGGTGTGCTTATAGAAATCACAGTCTGTATAACACAAAGGTGGAAAAGACTTGGATTTCCGTTCAGCCGATAACATTTAAGGTTCCGTCAGAACCACGGAGGAAACGGACGTGGTGAGAACCGATGGATTTAATTGCTCAGAAACAAGTGTGGTGATGTTTACTTTGGCTCGGTTTCGGTCTTTGTTAATCCTCCCGTCTTGGCTTAATCATTTCTGAAAGAATTTTCACACTTTCACATGTGTGTTTTTCCATTCTTCTCTCTAAGCCGCCAATCTGCGGAGTACAGAGAGCCAGCTACCGGCTCTTAAGTATGCTTTTAGGGACCTGCATGGTTGTTTTCATTCATCTTTTGTTTTTCTCAGATTCTGTGCTGTTAAATGATACAGTCTGCTCTTATGTAGAAAATCAGCAACATAATGAGGCATCATTAGCTGGTTTGTTTCCCTTGACAGTTCAAACCATGTACCATTTCACGCTGCCTCTGTAGACAAAACGAGGTGTTGAAAAATTCTAAGGTAACCTCGAAAGTGTAACCATAATTCAATTACAATATGTATACAATGAAAAGAAAAACATATTGCGAGATGCTAGTTTTGGATATTTACACCATATGAAACAATATATAATCAGAATATAAGTGTGTCCTGATGCGAGGAAATCGCAGGCTGCAGATTAAAAGAAATCCTATAAATTAGGATCCTGCTTCTACCTCAACCGAAACCTAGTGTGTCATCTGTGGTCGCTTTGACTTTTTTCAAAAGACCACCTACAGTACATCAACGCCGCGTGGAGAGATACGGTACGGTGGGTGAGTGCGATGATAATGCCCGAGGTGCGATCATGCCGTGTTCCTGCCAAATAAAAGTGACAGGAGGAGACGGTAATCCCCGCTCGTCCCGCCGCAGTTTTTGACTGTAATCTCAGATTAGCGTCCGGGGAAACGTCTTTTACGAGGCGATCGCACACCGGGGCAGATGTTGCAGCCCGTTAAGTCATGTGTTGGCGCTGGAGTGAGTCGATGGATGAATGAGTGCTCACGCTCTCCGGTGTTTCCAATCTAATCCAAACCATGTCAGGGGGTTGTCTTGTCACAGATAGAAGGCTTTTATCTTCTATCCATAACTACTGATTACACACACGTGTGTGTGTGTATATATATATATATATATATATATATATATATATATATATATAGCTGTTCTTGAACTGAAGTAAGAGAAATGTAATTTTACATATACATTTACATTATTTGTCCAAAGGGATTGCAGTTTCCCCATACATTTACATCATTAACAAGCTGCTCAGGGAGACTTTGTTGACTATTCTTGATATGGCAATGAATTTCACTGATTGGCCGCCTTGACTACAATAATAATGACTACTGAATAATTGGGCATAGTTGTTTTGGTGCTACTGTCTTCCCCTCTTGCACTGCGCAAGCACCGAAAGGGTTAAATACTTACAGCTGTGCTGGACAGTAGCAAAGCCTTGAACAATGACTTAATGCACTCCACCGAGGCTGCCTCACATCCCTCTAATGGATCATTTTTCACCTGGCACCTCGGCTCTCTTAAGATCAACTGAGAGGGATCAGCTTTATCGATTCCCTTCCTCTACACCAATCCGGATCAATAAGGATTCCTGCATTATAAACCACCGAGCCCATTTCCAGTGCCGCCGTTCCTCGCCGGGGATCTGGCTCTCGTCATTTGAAATTGCATAATGAATTAACGTTGACCGCCGCGCCATTGGCCCCCCGTGCCACGCCTCAGAGTCGACTCCTTTCCCGCGCTCTCCCAATTAAAGGCGGAATTACTGTAAACGCGTCACGGTGCCCATCTTTAGCCTCACGTTTAATGACAATCGCTCTCGCGAGTTGTCTTCATCAGTGCGCAGAGCCGTCCCCCGGGTGCACATCCTGGCAGATGATTCACTGCCACGTTGAAAAAGCGGTTGGAAGTCTGTGTGATTGTTAAAACCTGTGGGGAAAAAAAAAAAAAAAAAAAATGCACACGCTCCATCAGTATGCAATACATCAAAGACTGCCGAAGATGCCGAGATGATGCGCTTACTGGCATGATCAAAACGGCGTGCTTAAAATGCAAAATCTCACCGTGATGGCTGAGATGGGAAGGAGCGCTAATACAAACAACAATCTTCGGTGGGGAAAAAAAAAGAAAAAAACAAAGGAAGGAACTACACGACGCACCGGAGCGGAACACCTTCAAAGGAAATATGAATATGTCGTCGTGATAATGACCCTTTGGCTCGGATTCAACTTTCATCCGTTCACTTAGTGGGAAGAAACAAAAAAAAAAATTTCCAGTATGATCAGATATCATAAAAAAAAAAAAAGGATGCAATTATTTATACTGCCTGTTGACACTGGCATCAGATACTCGGGGAAGGTGCCTCGGTGTCAGATCTCGCTGGGTAATGCGGTGGGGCGGGGGTGGTGGCGGTGGTGGGAGAGAGAATACATTTCCAGTTTTACCTGCGGCACATCCAGTCTTTTATTATGCGAGGCTGCGCCGGGGTTAACGGCACAGGCGGGCCCGTACGCCTGTGAGGATTATTGGCAATGCGCTCCCACAAAACAGCTGTGGAAGGCAAATAATTGTCTTAAGGTGTATAACAATACCGTGTTATCCCAGCAAAAGGGGGGGGGGGGGGGGGGGGTGACGGGCTTAATACAAACCAAACAGAGCTTATTTCTTCAACCTATGTTTCATTTATGAGACGCTCATATGAAGCCTGTTACTCTTGGTTTATATATTCATGGCTTATACATAGAAATGTGAGGGGGGGTAAAGAGATTTAGCTATAATGCACATGGAAATGAACAGGGGGTTGCGGGGGCCACATGCCAATATGCTTATAACACGCTGGTACAAGGACTCTCCCCCTGAGCGAGTTTGGATTTTGTGAATGAAACCCCTCCTTATCTGTTCGGCTCGGCCTGCCCGATCAGTAAACGCCGCCCGCGGCAGAAGGCCCCCTCTCTGCAGCGCACAAAGACTCAGACAACATTTGCAAATGAGCCGGCGTCTCTCTCTCTCCAATCTAAATAAGCCCTAGATGCGCAGAGCCAGAGGTAAAGCATATTAGGATGGCCTGACCCGGTCATTACTTGGTGGTAGCGTGCAGCATGGCCTCGGGGTAGTAACCGAGCAAGGCGGCTGTGACATTGAGACAAAGAGCTCGTGTTTCTCACCACACCAGGCCATGCTGGGCTTGTTTGTGACTCATGTTAGGTCAAACAGACACCGTGTACCGAAGGCGAAGGAACTGTCTGGCAGGTTGACCGTCAGAATCAGCAGGGGACTTGCCAAATCTCTGCGAGCTCTGGCGGGCAGACGGAGGCTGCCCTGATATGTTTTTTATGGGTAATTGGTCAAAGAACATTGGACTGCTTTGGCAAACAACCACAGCTAATGCTTTTATTAATGACAATTATGTCAGAATGATGTTGCCTGATTGTTCTGGGTTGTGTTTTTAGGGCTCCCTCAGTGGAATAAAGGAAAAAAGACACTTTTTTTAAAGTCATGATGCAGCTACATTTGTATGCACCTTGTTCCACTGGTGTACACTCGCAACTTTCAGCACATTCGAGTTCATCTCCACGCCTTATCAGCTATGCCTCTACACTCTCATGCATGCGCTATAATTAGCGCCTAATGGAGATGATGTGATTAGTAATTGCAGAAATTAGTGGAGCCCTGAATCTTAAATTACCTCTTTTTTTCCTTTCTTTTTTCTTTAATGGCTTTAAACATGATATTGTTGATGAAGACGCATAGATTTACTGTATGTATCACACGACCACGAACACAGGCTTAGCGAAGGCCGAATCAATAGTTCAGCCAGGAGTCATCTGTGTTATTTTAGCCTCTACATAACCCATTAAAATAGAAGGACTTTCCATGCCGTTGTTATTTACGGCTACGCGGCGGCACGGCCGAGTCCCACACTGCCGTAACTGCACAAAATGGAAAACAAACACAAACTATAATGTACCGCGTGTCATTTCATATCGATCGTCGGTGTGTGTGCTTAAGCATTCAAAAACCAATATCTGAGGCGGACCCCGCCGCCTTTGAGCGAAAGCCGACTCGGCGAGCTAAAACAACAACAGAAAAGATCCCCCTTTTTTTTGTGTTTTTTATTATTTCATTTGTCAGCGTTCACCTGGCGCGTTAAGGCCTAATCCTGTTCACACATTGGAAATCCCAGCTTCTTTTGCTGTTTGATTTGGTTCCTGCCTTGAGCCCCCCCAGCGCTCCAGTTTCGACACCCTTGCCTACCTGGCGTTTCCAGCCCGCGCGAACCGAAGGGGGGGAAAAAGAAAAAAAAAAAGAAAGGGGGTCAATCGAAGAAAATGAAGAAAATTGCAATTTAAATATTCATAAGGCTCTTTGTCTTTTCCCTCCCATCTGTGTCACCGAGAGATCATGCTATTCCGCCGTGGATTTTGGCAATTACCTCTCATTCTAACCTCCCCGTGTCCAAAGTCACCCCGCTGCTCTTGAGAGGCACGGGCAACCTTAACATAATCGTGAGGTTAGAGGAGGATGCCGGCAGATTGGATACTGCTGAAGCTGACATCATTTCGCTGTTGTTGAATAGCAGCGCACCCCTGCATTGTCTACCGGCGAATTAATCCTAATGCCACGGCTGTGCGGTCTGAAAAAGATTACATTGTATAATTGCGTGTCTAGCTCGGGCAAAATGAGCCGTTGTGAATGCCAAAGCAGAGGTTCTAGATGTGTGGGGGGGGGGAATGTTTTGTTTTCTCACAGCGCTTGTCTCCTGCTTTTGTTTTTAGCGCCGTACATGTCTTTAATTTTCAACCGGGTGCTCCGTCCTGCCTCCCCGCAAAACGCTATCTTTTGGCCAATTTAAAATGCCCGGCTCCGTGTAGTGACAGCAGTGCCATCAGGGTCTACATAGCTCAGACAGGATCTTGGCAAAAGGCTTCAGCTAAAGGCCAACACTCTGCCAGCTCTGTCACACCATCATTCCAGTACGGACCGTGGGGAGCTCGCTCCCCAGTGTCTCTGTTCTCTGAGTGCCAATTATGCCATCCAATTGAATTATGCCCCTGAGTGGTATTATTAGCAGTTGTTGAGGGATCCAAACATTTGTATTCATTAAGGCTTGTTCACAGGAATGATTGAATGACCGGCCCAGTCTAATTAACATGTGAATAAAGACAATGCGGAGCGAATTTAAATGTTTATTAGCTCCGTGCATTGCAAAAAATAAAGCCGCTTCTGGTGGACTCGCTTCCTCTCTCTGTGCAATGCAAAGTCGCCCCGGCCTCAGCGCCTCTTGAGTTCAGCACGAGTGCCACTCGTGCACATCTTGCACCGCAGACATCGGTGTCACAACACGCTTGGAGTGGTAGCCGGTGCTCGGTTTGAAGTTGCTCCGCACAGAAGGGCATTCGGCTTAATGAAGCTGTGCATCAAAGAGCGGCCGACTCATCGTGGATGACGCCGCAGCTAATGCGCTCCCCAGCACTCCCAGTTCTGCACGCTACTGGCCTAGGGAGGATTCAGAGTTTCTGTGCGCGAACATTACTCACGTATATCAGTCATACTTTGTTTTGCTCTGGTGTAATCCTGTTTGGTAGCAACAGATTGCAGCCACGGCGAACCCTTAATCAAAGTTTTTCGACACCGTGCTCATGTTGGGTTTTAGTCATTAGCAAATCCCGATGGGAAACACGATGACTTCCTCTTCAAGCGTTGTCGTTGCTATATGAATTTTTCCTCAGATGAAGTCAGTCATTCCTAAAAATCACTGCTCCAACATGTTACCCTTCTTTCTCTTTCTCGGCCTTACTCCTACCCCTCCTCTATCCGGGGCTTGCTTTCTCTCTTTCTGCAGCTCTCCCACTGTGGCACAGCTGATTGGGCTACTAGTTTATATCACAAAGCCCTCTCAGTGGAAGCAAGGAGCCAGTTGGCAGAGTCCTTCCCTAGGTTTCTGCATGCTCTGGTAGTCCTCCCCTTTCATCCCACTCTCACTCCCCGACACAGTCGCATCCAGTGTACAAGTCTATTGTTGGTGGGTCAGATCTGGCACTGCCACTATATGGGTCAGGGCCAAAGAAGCGGCGTGCACCTTCTAATGTGTGAAGTCAGCCCCGCCAGGAAGTATTGCTCTTTTCCTCTCCACTTATTTTGTTCTCTTTGGCAATATCTGTGTTCGGTGGAAGGCCGCCGGAGGCTGCAAAGCCAGCGCCGGCCCCCTTCCTACCCACCTGCAGGGCAGTCGGTCATTAAAAACCGGTTGCAATTAGATGGAGGGAGCCGAATCTCTCTCAGGAAGGTCGCAGAAACGCTTCAGTGACAGCGACGCCGGAGTGATCCGCACTTGGCTGACCCGCGAGACAGTAGCCACCACAGAACGGCTGCTCTCGTCTTCATCCTCTGACGTAAAACACGAGAGAGTACGGTTTTTGGTGACGAATGAAATACGGCCTCGCGCATTTAAGTTCCTGCAAGTGCAGTCGCTTATTTTGTCAGACACCAAAAAAAAAAAAAAAAAATCAAAGGTAGACGCTTGCAGGGCAAGATCAATCACGAGCTCGCTCCCCTCCCCAAATTCAGCTGAAGAGGGCTGCCACTTTATCCATGTTTAATCCCTAGCTTCATTCCTCCATAACAGTTCCCCCATGCACACACACATAATAGGGTAGAATGTCTTATGACTCAAGAATTGGTTTAGCTAGTCTATTCAATTTAAAGGCAGTATGGATTATTTAAATAGACAGTCTGTAGAGCATGCTGATTCCACTCCATACAACTTGACTCACCTTCTTTAAATGAAAAAAGAGAGAGTGAGAGAGTGAGAGAGAGACGCATCCAGTGGATTACAGACTGAATTGTCTTCTTCAAAGGCTTCAACAGAACACACGAGTTAGTAACCTTGCCTAGATCCAAGTTTACTTTTCACCCGTTCTTGGCTCCAAATTCAATTTACACAATTAAATGTAATCCAGTGTGGGGAATGCAGGTAGCACACAGAGGTTTGATTAAAAATTTAACAATACCATGACAGGAAAATCGAATTAAGAACATGGCTGCCTCAGTCAATCAAGTGCTAGGCTGTGGAAACTCATCAGCGTCTAAGCTAAGGGAGCGGGTGCGTGTGTGTGTGTGTGTGTGTGGGTGTGGGGTGTGCAGCCGCGCTTTTACGCGACCCTGCCATCTCAGTACACTAGATAATCCACATCCTGGACAAGCGCAAACTGCAGTCTTCCAGAACACTGCAGAAGGTAATTACAAATTAGGCCAGCCCTTGGATCATGAGGCAGGCGGCATTCTCCAGCGCATCCCATCACCTCGACTCTCACCGGCCAAAACAGGCTTAGGCCAAGTGAACAATGACTCAGACCTCCCCGCTGAGACCGAAACGCAAGCCGGCGTCCTGCACTAAGCCCGTTGGGGGGGACTGTTGTCCTTGGTGAATGGCTTACCGTGAATTACCATTAGAGGTCACTGGTTGGGATGCAAGCTGAGGGAAATTCTGGTGAGGAACACACTCAAGGGAGTATGATACTGTATGTGATTCTATATAAAACTTTAAATCAGTCAAGAATTTCCCGTGAAGCTCCGGCTTGTGGTACTCAGGGCTTTTGGTGTGTGGGAATAAACGTCTATCTTCATCCAAGGATGTTTTCTACGCAGGATGTGGCAGCTTAGCTCCCCCCCCCCAACACATAGAGAGACATCTCAGACTGTTCTGATGATGATCATCACCAAGCTTCAAACTCGCATCCAGTCCCCCGGCAGGATGTACACACACGTGTGAGCAAGGGAGATCTCATAGGAACGCAGACGGAAAAAGCCTGTGATCGCTCCTCTGTGGGGCAGAAAAGTGCAGAAAAGGACGCGTGTGTGTGTGTGTGTGTGTGTGCGAGCGGGCGAGGGAAGCGCGCCGTTATTATTTTGCAGCGCGTGCACATGCATATGCCGCCTGTCGTCACGGTCATCCGGGCTGATGATGTGTTCAAGGTGGCACGACAGCTCCGGGGATGGCGCTGCCGGGCGAATGCTAAGGGGAATACCAGCCATCGAGACGTTCCACTTCATGAAGTGTGCAAATCAGGCGACGGGGGGAGGGTGGTGGTGGTTGGGAGGGGGGGGTCCAGAGATTAGAAGGGAATGGAATAGCCGGGCCAGGGCCAGACCACCTCATCTGGGACGAGAGGGAGGAGGGGATTAGAGGGATAGAGAGAACGGAGAGGCAGCGAAGGGGAGCAAAGAGGAGAGGGGGAAGAAAAGTGGGGACACAAAGACAGAGAGAGGGGAGCGATAATAGATGAGTGAGGAGATGCTCGATACGGTGAAGTGGCGGCGGGGACGGCGAGCCCATCGCGGCGAGTGCTTCCCCGTTCTCAGGCTGTATCTTCAATGGAGCAGACTGCTCGCAAAAAAAGCTTAGCTTTGACTGCCTTTCCTCAAGGAGGATGGGGTTTTTTTTCGCAGGGCTAGTTACAGTTTGAATTAACAACCTCATGGAGCAAACACGATACATTATACACCCACCCCCCCTTCAGAAGCGATAAACAATTCCGTATACCAACTTGTCACGCGGGGCCATTCTGGCCTCGGGGCAGAGAAAACCTCAGTTTTTGCGACTAACAGTGGTGACTTTCCCCGACATCACGGTTTCAAACAAGTCTTTGGATGTTGACTCCCTCCCTGCCCTCTTCTCGGTTGCCATGGCAACATGAGTGAAAGATTTGGTTAGGAGGAAAAAAAAGAAAAAGCTTTTTCGAGAGTTGCCAACATTCACAGACAAGTTCTTGGATCTCTCTTTACACCTTGCTTTTTTTTTTTTCCCTTCCCTTTTTTGCAAAGTAAGTCCATTTTTTTTTCCCAGCAGCAGTTTTCTGGTGACGCTCAAATAACCAGATTAGTGCGAAGAGCATCGCTGAAAGTAGCAAGTGTGCAGGACTCGGGAGCAGCGGCGGCAACAACAGTGGCTGGCAATTTCGCTTCTCCGAAACAAGACGCATTTTAACCCGGCTGCGTGATTTGACTTGCACTCTGCAGTAACACCCTTTAATGTATTTTTTATTTCATTTTTTTCATTTTTTCTTCGGCGCTGAATCGAATCCGGCACATTTGCTCGATGCAGGTATCCTGTAAAGAGCCGAGCTGTTCCGAAAGCTCTGAGCGGTTTCTTAAAGGTTACGTTCTGCCTGTGTAAAATCAAATGTCTGTACACTGTACTCTCTAATTTGATCAGCTGCGAGTGTGTCACTCTAACCCGCTACATGTTCCTAAAGGTCACGCAATGATCTTCATCATGACAAATCCTCACAGTTTGAAGGCCTAACTGACTAACATTGTTCATATGTTTGAGCGATGGTAATGAGTGACTCCTCCCTGTTTAGTTAAGGAGAATGTGGAACTAAATGGGCCGATCGGCTGAGTGATTCTGTCAGGGCTTGGGAGCAGTGTGTGTGTGTGTGTGTTTGGGGGTGGTTTTGTGTAATGGTGCTTCTCTCTATTAGATCCCATGATGTAATCAATCTTCTGGATAATTAGCAATGAGGGGATAGAGGGGGAAGGGGGTGGAGGAGCTCGCATACACAGTTATAGATGAAGGCTCCCCGCCTGTAGCCTGATGGAGGGTGTGTTTAATAGGTGCGTGGCACGCGAGTCTCTCAAGGCAAACACGGTAGTTGCCACGTCAACCGAGCTCTCTCCAAGCAATAGCAGTGTCTCTACGTCCTGTGCTGTACCTTTTCGGTTGTGCTGGAGCTGTAACATAAAACGAACACAAGAAAAAGAGTTTGAACATAAGCTAGCGACCGATACTTGTATTGTCTGTACGTGTGTGTGTGTTGTGTGTGTGAAAGGAAGAAAATAGAAATCCTGGTAGTGTTTTGTTGCTAGCTTGTATCACCCCGCGCCGTTAAAACAATGTATCATCGGACTCCACGCGAGCAATGCAATCCCCTTTGTTGTCTCCCGAATTTGCAATCAGCCGAACAATGGAAGACATATGCTAGCTTGTAGGATCACAGCAATTAGCATACCGCCTCGCGTGTGGGTAGACTCGGGTCACAGACACAAGCGCGGTCACGTCGCTTCGCATAACACAAAAAGCACACTGGAATGAAGATGAAGAAGAATGACGCTGAATTTGCGCCGCATATTTTAACGTAAAGAGGAGATGTGATGAGACTTAAAAGACACACTTGGGGATATCTTCTAGACTGGAAGTCACCTGCAGTGCAATCACCGCTTTCACGTTCCAACTCGGGACCCTTGATTGTCTCCAAGAGGGTTCCCAGACTGGCACGTCTCCTCGTGCTCTCTGGCGCCCAAACTACAAGAAGAGAACGTTCCTTCACGAGCGTGAAGGAATCAGATTTATTACCGGAGGCTGAGATTAAATAACAGCGCACAGAAATGGTGCTGACCAACGACAAAAAGGAGGCTGCGTGTGAAATATGCAGTGCGCTGCTTGTTTCACTTTCCCACAAAATAAAAAACAAAACAACCTAACTACAAGTGCACTTCAGGCCATCTATATTTAATTTGAGTGGCCATCACAGGATGATGAATGAAAACGAGAGTGCGCATGTGTTTGCGTCGGCGCCGTCAGCGATGGCCAATAGAGTCGGGACCTCCGCATCCGCGGCGCTTCGGAAAAACGGCTCATTAAGCTCGGCCGCATGGCGGCATGTACGCATCCGTCCGCGTGTGCGCAAGCGCGCGACGTCCGCGTGCTTTTGTGAACGTATGCACTTTTGTGTTTGTGCTTGCGCCTGCTGCATCGAGGTACTTGTCAGGGCTCATGGGAGGGGTCAGAGGGAGAGGTCGTTAATCAAGACAGACAGGAGCAACACCCTGGCGTTCCCAGGATGGCGGTGTTGCTGGGAGCTGCGGGTCCCTCAGCCCAGATCCCTCTCTGATCAGAGCACCAATTAAGAACCGTTGCTGCTCCAACTCTTCAGCAGAGGCAGGGAAGACAACCTTTTGTTCCCTGGCCTTACATCACACTGTATGAGACGAGAGCCCAGGAGCATTTAGGTCCAGCTCACTTTCAGTACAACAGGAAACAAAGTATATTTGGTGCAGAAGTAGCTCATGTTTGACTTCTTTTTTTTGTGAATTGCGTCATCATAATTTATGACTTGACAGATCTGAGGCGGGGAATAGAGTAGAAGGCATATACAAAGAAACATGCAGGCAAAATCCAATTACAATGCATATTGTAAAGCTAAGACAGTGGTGTAGGGGAAAAAAAATAAAAGTACTGAAATGGATAAAAAAAAAAAAAAAGGCACTAATTAGACGGCACAGGCAAAAACTAGCAAAGTGTCATCGGTAACAATAGAACGCGTCTCTCAAGGATCTTCCCATGCTTCGACACCACTCATCAAATCGCGGCGTGTCTATTCATTCTTGTATTTTTTTTTTTTTGGGTTTTTTTTTTTTTACCTCCCCCAGACAGCACTAATGATCAATTCCAGCCCTCGGCATACTTATTCATGAGTGTATTACACCTGGTTTTCTCTTTGTATCTGGTGCATTTCCTCAAGTATTACGTGACGCCTTGCCTCCCACGCTTCTGGCTCAGATGGCATTTCTGTCTTTTCCCCTCTCCCTCTCAGGCTTTGCCTGAACCTCGCGCACGCCGGCACGCGTGAGCGCGAGCATCCCATTGGATAATCGCAACTCTTTTTAGTTTCTGTGTGTGTGTCCCTCCCTCCCCCGTAACTGTGAGCCAGTTTGATTATTGCTTTATCATGGCAGGCCATTCCGACGGAGAAAGTGTGAAGTGCGTCAGTTTTTCTTTACAAATCAAGCATCATTATTTCATTTCTTTCTAATTTATTTTTGATCAAATTTTTTATTATTTGTGTTGTATTGCTTTTCTGTGCGATTTGTGCATTTTCTCCTTCCTCCTCCGTTCATGGATGGGCACACACATAGTTTACGAAGGCGTGCGTCTATCTATGTTGCATGTATTTTGTGTGTTTTGTGATGCAGTGCAGGAATAATGGAGTGGAATCAAGTTATTGAGTGCAGCCGGACTTCAAAAACAGACTTGCCTATTAGGCATGATGCCCTCTGCGCTGTATTTTGATTTTTTTAAAAGCTTATTATTGTTGAAAATATTTGAATTAATCTTGCAATAAAAGTAAAAAAGGCAGCCAAGCCTGACATTTTCAAAGCATAGATGACTCGGTGTTTAATCAAGCGTCAAAACTGTTGCCCGTGAATTTGTTTTTGATTAACTTAATCGATTAATGACCAGATTCTATCCAACAGAAATGTGTTAACAGCTGTGCTCTCTGTTCCCAAGACTAATGCGTAGTAGCAGTTCCCACACTAAACTAGTAAATGGGTTTTTAATTATGCTTCTCCTGCTGCCTGGAACAATCTCTACACTTTATCTGGCTGCTGATGTTTTGAGGCATTTTAGATTTTTTTTTTTCTTTAGTATTTGTTGATGCTTTAGACAGTATTTTGGCTGGTGCTTTAAATGTTTGCATTTGGGAATTGCAGTTATGATCTAATTTATTGAGAAATGATGTTTAATTATAGTTGTATATATTATAATATTTAGTGTTTTCTGACTTCATGTCACTTTCTTGGTTAAATATATCTTGGCCCAGTAATCCACGGTGAAACTGTGTATTGTCCGTTACAGCACTTAAAGCACTAGCTGAGCTTAGTATCAGTCCACTGATTTTTTTTGTTGGTCCAGTTTTGGCAGTGTGCAGGCCTAAGTGACATTTTATAATATATTTCTATGGGAAAAATAGTAACCCTTAGTGACAAACAACTAAATATAGTATAATACAAAAACGTCTATCTCAAAAACTATGAAGGAGTCATGTCAAATGCTTGGTGCCATTGCATTCAAACCAACTTCTGTTCCAATCTGTGATGTAGGAGCCAGCAGAAATCTCATATTTAATGCGTCAAATGAATATTAAACTTATTTTTGTGACATTTTCCATTATTGAAAGAAGGCGGAAGAATCTCTGACTACCAATTAAGGCGTGATAAATAAGTGAGGTAAAAAAAAAAAAAAAATGTCGATGTCAGGTGTAGCAACGCGTTTGACAGTCTCCTATGCAAATGTTGTGTCTCCATCTCCAGCAGAGGAAAATCTCAAGGACTTCTGCTCATCCACATTAAATCTCCAAGTCATTTCTCAGTAATGAGTCCAATAAATATAGTTTCAGTAATAATGGAAAAGAAAAAAAAATGCTCACTAATTCAGAAGCTCCACCACAAATGCATTCTTTTATTCATTCACTCGCTCGCATAGTTAATCCTGTGGCCTCCTACTCTCCAATAAAAAGGCTATAGACAAAACACTGGCCTTATTTGTGCAATATTACTGGATGGTGTGGGCTGCATCACATCTGTGACTCTGTGTCCTTGTTTGCTCGACTGTGTGTGTGTGTGTGTGTGTGTGTGTGTGTGTGTAAACACAGCCACTATGTTTGTCTGCCTGTTTCATCTATTCACGAATCCTTCAGCTAGAATTTCTCTCGCTCTCCCTCTCCTTCCTCGTGACTGTCTCGCCCTCTTTCACTTTTTCTTTTTCACTTTTCTCCTTGGCAGACTGACGGGATGCACCACTTTTTTTTTTTACAGCCAGCTCAGTGGTTAGACTTTCCTCCCACTGATATGATTAGGTGTCATTAACCAGTTCGGCCCGTCAGGCCGACCCGGCCGTCAGCGAGCGAGAAAGGTTTACGCTATTGATTGCCTCTACTTTAGAGCCCTCAGCAGCAGTCTTTGGCCTTGTTTCACTCCTCGAATGTAATCATCGTACCATGGCGTCTGTTAGCCAGTTCAACCCGAGATCTTGAAGAATGGCACGCGTGTACGTCTCTATGTATATATCAACTTATCTATCTGTCCGCCCATTCATCTTTTTCACTCTTTTTTCTCGATGTCCTGCGGCCATCTCCTCCCTCGGCTGTGTGGCCGCTGAAGAATATGAAGTTTTAGCTGTGGCTGTCTCACTGGGGAAATATAAGTTGACTGTCTATTGCATTACTGTTTCTTAGCTTCACATCAGGAGGTGATCAGATTCCCTGAGGTAGAAGGAACGGGGGGGTGGGAATGGAAAAAAGGGATGAAAGAATGTGTGTGCCGGTTGGTCTCTCGATGTGTGTGCCTATGTTTATATCTGGGGGTGCGCATTAGGGCTATTACTTTGCACTAAATCACATTTGAACAGGCTCTCGTGTTATTATGTGTGTCTGGATCAGGTGGGGAATCATTTTAGGCGGGGTGTACAGTGTGTACGCAAACAAACAGGTAGCAAAGCCCAAACCACGGCAAGTCACGTCGATTTTCGGAATTCGGTAACTGTTCAAACAGGCATTAGCATGAACAAGCTATGTAACCTAGGTAACTTCTTTAGGAGATTTGATTGTCGGTGCGCTGACAGGCTGGTTAAAGTGCAGAAAACAGCTGCTGTCTTGGGATTCTCAAACACTATCTTGTCTAAAGTTTGTGATGGATGGGGTTTTTTTAACTAATATGCATGCAGCCAGCTGTTTTTCTGTGGGGAGAAAAAAAAAAAAAACAAGCTGTCACCGAGACATGTCAGAGGAGAGTGGCCATAATCATTTAAATAAGCAGCAAAGCCGCCAATTTGAAAATAACAGCCCAGTGCAACAGCAGATATCTCTCCAATCATTTACCATTTGCGTAGCAATACGTAGCTTCATGCTACATTATGTCCAAGTAAGTCCATGCTGGTATAATGACGCAAAGAGAGCTTCCTCGACACGCATTAGGGCCCTTCAACACAAAATGAGGATCACTGTAAAGTCACAGTGTGCCGTCAAGGCGTCGTGGCTGATAAGGTGCAGCCCCTTCGTGGTCACGCTGTACTTCCAGCACGATGCCGCACCATGTGAAGCATCATCTCGAGGTGACAATGACTTTAGCGAGCGACCGCAGTCCCCCAAACCTTGACTCAAAAAAGGATTTGAAGGTTGAATCTGCAACTCAAAAGGCTTCGGTAATGCTATAATTCAACCAGATTAGCATCAAATAATCCCCCAAAAACGGAGGCTGTTCTGGTCATATCCAGTTCTAGCTATGTGTACCTAAGAAAATGGCTACTGAGTGTACCTACGTGGTATTTCAATGTCATTAAAAGAAGTTAGGGTGGGAAAAGCCAACTCCAAAAAAAACATTTCAGAGTCCTTATTTATAATGTGCCCATCTGGTTCATTATATAAGAGCACTACATCACAACCGAATGACAACTTTTTGTCACGGCTCCCATTTTCTACGATGACAAACCCTCGATCTGAACCCAGAGTTTTCTTCCCACTCCCTGAGGCCGATGTGCGTGCTCCCTCTATGATTGAATATATATCCCCCACCAATCACAAATGAGGTCTTCAGCTATTTAGTTTTTACTAAATCAGGGTAAGCACTTTATCCAGCGGCCTATAGAGCCAAGGACTAGCAATACTGAGGGTGCCCAGAGCACCGCTTTGACGCCGAGTAGCAGCTTAACAGGCTTATAACGGAGCAGGGGAGCGACTCAATCAGCTGCTATTGAGTGACTCTGTAATGGCCGGCCTGACCATCACACTCCCCAGAGAGCCAGTTTTGTTTTCCATTAAGGCTGTCATTACACGCGGAGGCATGACACCGCCTCCGAGCGAGTGTGTCTTGTATTTTCTATGTGAAAGATAGAGAAAGGAGAGGTTGGAGATGGACTTGGAGCCGCGCGGCAAAGGACGATAACGGCCTTACCTCTTACTTAACAGTTGAAGAAAAGACAGTGCCATCAAACCAACTGTGGTTTAGTTGTCAGGCGGTTCTGTGATGTCATGTGATTTAACTGTTGCGCCATGCATCTGCATTCAGGTCTTGTCTTTAAAGAAGTAGAAATAACGCTTGTGTCTTTATAGAGTGAAAGAAAACCTCCGTTTGTATTTAAGGTCACCCAGTGTCCCCGTCAGGAGGGATCGCCATTAGTTTTAATCAAGCGTCACTCTAATTGAGAGGCCTCCCATCTTCATAAAGATAATTACTAGAAATGTCAAACTGTACATGTGCCCCCCCTCCCCATGAATACCGATAAACCACCAGGCTGTACATGTATCTTTATAAGAGGGCAAAGCCATGGCATCTACTTGACTGGAACAATTAGTCAACATTAGCCGCAGATGGCCTCCATAACAGAATTAAAGGCCGGTGCGTTACTCTACATCACCCGTTTGAACCTTGATGGACCAATCACTTAAGCTATAGAGCGACGGAGCGGGGTGACTGAAATATATCCACAAGTGGATTCACTCTGTCTGGTGAGCAGCATAGCAGTTTGCTTGAAATGATAACAAAGAGAAAGAATACATATCAATCATGACTCGGATGTCCAGTGTAATATATTATCTGATACCTTTACTTGATAATATCAGTATGCAAAGTGAGTCCGTGGAGCCAGGCCAGGCTTTAATGTGATGAAACCTGGAGGGCTGTCTTAGTGTGGTGTTTGAAGTCAAATATATGCTGGTGATAGTAATTGCTGGGCAGCATCATACGGGTCAGCTACTCCGCACTCTTGAGTAAGATGCATTTTTATTAAGGATGGTAACATTGAGGTTTAAATTATATTTATGAGCATACCTTTACTAACTAACTCCTTTAATAAAGTTAAGAGAGAGAGAGACTGATGGTATCAGTGGGCAACTAAGTAAAGAGTGAGCGTGTTGGGGAGAGCAACGGAACATTATCTAGGCACTGAATCTGTGTGTAAGTCCAGGTATTGCTGTGCTATGAGCACCGATGCGGAACTACTGTTGTAGACATAAGTCTCCGTGAACAGTGACACCCAAGGATTAACCTGTGACAGCCGTCTCCTGTGAACAGGGTCAAGCACAGGATAGACATGTGTTCAGCAAAGCGTGATATAGCGAGTGATCTATACAATGGCACAAAGCGGGTTGACGCTTTGTCCCAATGTGGGAAGACAAGGACGCGGTGGCATTTTAGAGATTGCCGCCTTTGTGGCCCTGTTATGTAATTTCAAATGACATGCTCTGAATATTTTTTTTTCCCAATGTAACATGTCATACATAGTAATACACAGTGAGTATTATGAGTCTGTTTATATTCTGCTGGTTATTCTGCTAATAGCAGCTTGTCTGCTAATGGAGGAAGTGAGGTCTTTCACGTCAACCAGCGAAAAAGCGCCTCAATTATTCAAAGCAAAAGCGCTCATTATGATGCAATGATCAGTATTTCGCATGTGCAGTTGTCCCCTTCGGGGCGTTTCACTGTCATATATTGTTTTATTGTAACTGAGGCATTGCCATTTACGGTAAAGAGCATTTAATCTGAGAGCGAATCAATTTGCAGCCACTTTAATTACTTTTTATACTGTCGGTTGGTTTGTTTTATAGCGGTACGTCACGATTCATAAATTGATCGCTGTAATCTGATCTGATCCAATTTCCCTCCGAAACGTACCTGAAAGTTACAAGTGCAAAGTAGCAGAAATTGGGAGTGCTTGGAGTGAAGTAGAAGTTCCTCGTAATCAAACTTCAGTGGCGTAAAGTAAATGAACTTACTCTAGCGTCAGCGTATGACAATAATACACAAATAGTGCTGCCAGCCTCCACAATTTTAAATATATATATATATATATATATACAGCTCATCAACTAGCAACTCCCAGTAGTCTTGCACAATTCATACAAGCTTTTCTTTTCTTTCGTTAGTCATTTCCAATCAATGTGACAGAAAGACCATGCACAGTCCAACTGCACACACCGTCCCCAGAATCCAAAGTCTCATCGGCTCTTTGATGTAGCGTCCCCGTCTCCTGACCTTTGACTGATCGGCTCTCTCTGGGCTTCGGCAGAGTGTCAGGAGAATGGATGAGGTGGCAGAGAGTGACTGACAGCTACTAGGCAGCGGCGGATCCCGCGGCAACCACAGTACAGACGGCCTATCTCTTAAAAGCTGGCAGTAATTGAATATTAAGCGCGTTTTAGGATGCGGGCAACGTTTGGTGAGTGCCTTTGAAACGCGCAGGCTCCCTGCTGTGTCTTGCCAGGCATGTCTCACTTTCCTTTGGCCAGTCAAAGCAAAAATAAAGGGTTTTATTTTCGCTCATATTTGGTTGGAACTCTCTTTGATAATCGGATCTATGCCTTTAAATATTCATTTCAACAAATGTTATTATAAATCTTGTCAGCTCCCCATACTGAGAGGGTGCTAGGGACAGCTGTCACAAATATGGCTTTTAATTAGTTAAATACTTGACATTTCTCCGTATACTAACAAGCCCAGCACATCACACATATGGTAACAAACACAAGTGAACGGTTATGGATCTATCATATTCCCCAGTACAAGCGTTAATTTGGTCCGACCCACGCACAGGATATCAAGAAATCAATATTGCTTTCCCATGTCTGTGGCTGCGCTAGGTGGGCCTAATTGAAATGTATGAGGGAGCCTGCTAAATGATCTGTGCAGGCAAGGGAGCCAGAGTGATTGCAAACATATGGAACGGTTCCTTAGACAAGAGAAACATTTGTACAATGCTGAGAGAGAATCAGACAGAGGAGCGTGGAGTGTGTGTGTGGAGGAGAGCAGGAGAAAGAAAGAAAGAAGGAGAGAGAGAGACAGAGCAGAAGGAACAGAGTCAGTCATTGTGCACTCATCGCACGAGACGGTTTCTTAATGTTCATGCAACTGGACTCAGGAGAGATATTTGACAGCTTTCCGGAAGAATGCCCGAGTTGGTTCGTACGAGAGACGAAGGTAGAAAAAAAAAGAGCTCAGAAAGATGTGGGTGTTGGCACATTATCAACCCATTAAAAAGAAAAAAAAAGAAATGACGGCGCAAACCTGCAACTGAGCATTCATTGTTGTCACACACAGAAGCAGGAACGCTGAGCCTTGACCCGTGCGAACGTTTGTCTCGTTGCGTTTGAGTGAGGCTCCTTCTTCCCTTTCTCCCTCCTCCCTTGTTCACTCCCTCCTCCATCCATCTCTCTTACCACGTCCACCCCCCCCCGGCCCCCCGCCTCTCTCTCTAATAAGCTATTGACATTTTGCTTAGTAATGACTGCAAGAATAATGGGTCTTGTATCGTCCGGAATGAGCAATAAGTAGAAGTGGCATTTTCTAACCTCCACAACAGGTAGACAACCTGGCTCACTCAATTCCAATTGGTCAGTTTAATTGGGCTATCTCTGCTGGGTAAAGAGTACCATCCCCCGGGCACTGAACTGGCCCTGCAGCACACCGCGGCTCCGCGATGTCGGCGATTAGTCAGTACCATCTTGCACTTGCACGTCTGACGCGGCTGAGTCATGTCCTTTAAGAAGCACGGCCGGGTTTACACAGCGCCGCTGCACAACAGGCGCGTATAGACGACAGCGTTGGACATGATTTGGGGACGATGTAATCTTAAATGGCTCGTCTTACACCACGATGTCCGGTGTAATTCCTCTCCGCTCACATATTTGATACACTATCGTAGATCTCCCTTAGCTCAAACATTAGCGGCGAGAGGATGGTTTGAAGTCAAACAGCAGCTGCCACTTCAACAAAGATGGGAAAAAAAGTCAAAGTCAACATGAAGAAGCATCTTTTTCCAAGCGGCCCTTTAGCCTCTCACAAATGTTAGGTCGCTGAGAGTTCCCTTAACTAGCATAGAAGGGTTTATTTTATGACAGCAGACTGGCAGCAATGTGTCTTTACAAACATGCCCCGGGGCTGCAAACAAAGCCCGAGACACTTGCTCACGGGCTCACCGGGCTCATGAGCGGAGTGCCAAGTGTGCTGATATAACTTGAGCTATCGGCGCCTCGCACATTGCTTCGCAAATGGGAGGCGAATCGGGATGTACACAAGTGTGTGTGTGTGTGTATTAAAAGCTCGCGGTGAGATTTTCCTCTGTGCATCAAGTCTTGACAGGTAGAAAAAAAAAGAGAAAGTGAAAGTGATCTGCATTATTAAGCAATCACAAGAAAAAAGAAAAACTCTCAGCGAGACACGCGGAATTTGTGTCGGCCTATCAGCCACGGAACGCCGGACATTTTCGGAGAGGTCGCCTCGGCACAAGGATACCACAAAAATAGCATCTATTATTCATCTAGTCAATGTATCGACATGGGCGGCACTGGTGAGCACCGAAGTAAGGTCAGGACAAAAAAGCTCCAAGAAATGGAATCTGGGAAACGTAGAGCGGGAGATGGAAATAAAAGATTTCAAGATGAGAAATCGCGGTTCACCGACACGTAGAGTGGGTTTAAGAGGGTCATGGAAATTAAATGTAGGCTTTTATACTTTACATTTCCTGACCTTCAGTTTTAATGCAAAGGTTTTAGACTGGGATGCGCGCGCCACGCCGTCTTAACAGCGTGGAATTATATATATAGGATGACACACAGAAGTAGATGTCATGGCAATAGAGTTGAGTGACAGGCAGAATGGATTTGGTTGGCACAAGTCTGATTTTCTTTATATGCACAAATGCAGGGGTGTTAGATTCCCTCCTAACATTCCCTGCATATCCCCAATATGCGTCTCCCTCTCATTCAGCCCTGCCACTACAGACTGGTAAGTGTTTTGGAGCAAGCGTGATCTAGCCGAGTGCGCACAGATGTGGTAATCCATTTGTTTAAATACATCTGACATGTTCATTAAGCTGCTAAGCCACACACTCTCACATTTTCCCTTTTCTCTCTCAATCCCTCCACCAAAAGCTGCTTTTTCTTACCGCATTGAGACGGTAATTACCATGCAGTCAAATGAGAGGATGGCAAGCAGAAACACAGCGCTCGTCTGTGGCCGCCTGCCAGCCAAGCTACTTACACTGTGGAGCACACAGCAGCCCAGACAGCACAGGCCAGAGCGGGGCTGCATATAACTCTGGCTTCCTGAGCTAATAAAGATCATCTCTGAGTCTGAGGATGATTTTTTTTTTTTTTTTGAGCGAACATGATATAGCATGTTGACAGTCAGACAGAGGATACGCTTGTCGGAGGGTGAGCCGTGGGTCACTAAAACAAATCAAGCAGAAACAGAAGAAATGTTTCGAAATGATGCAAGGCAAAGGCATGGCAGAGGTTACTGGGTTACACAAAGACGTTCATCTGATACAGAGCATCGTGTACCACCACCGCTTTTCCTCTCGAACGCCGACAAGTCAGGGAAGACAGAACAGACAGAGCACGGAGCAAACTGTGACATTTTCCCGAATTCAGAGAAGAAAATCAAAGGTTTCGCCATCTTTCCACTCCAGGAGCATTAGAGACTCCGTGCCCGCCTGCCTTTCAGGCATGTCGCTGCCAACTTGGCATATTACCCGGGCACACTACATTGGTGTCGGCAACGTGCCATCTCTGCCAGCTCCATGATGGCCATGATCCGGGTCGGCAAGAGTATTACATGGCCACCTGGAAAGAGGCGAACACCTGGACGAAGCTTAGCACCCGGCTCAGCCATAATACAGATCTTTTTCTCTGCCAGTATATACAAACCTCCTTCCTCCCTCTCTCATAGGGTGCACACAAGTGATTAGGCATTGTGTGGGCCCACTGTTGGTCTACAGTAAGTAACATTTTGTAAAATCAAACCGCATTCAGCGTTAAACCTGTTCACAGGCCAATGGCAGATGCCAAATGATGCATTGTGTGATACTCAGCAGGTAATGCACTCCCTGCTTGACAAGGCCTTTCGGCATAATTAGCTTAAATTATCAATAGTGCATTGTACTGACCCTTGAATGTACTGCGGCTTTCCGTAACCTTAAAGAAAGTATCAGACGCGTCTTGTTCTTTTCCTCCATTCAGTTAGCTTTTTCTCGTATTATAAATCATCCAGCTCTTTATCCTGCACTCAAAGCAGGGAAAAAAAAAAACAGTTGCGATCCTCGCCCAATGAATTCTCATGACAGCACTGTCATGCCACGTTGTACCGAAATGATCCTCTTGACCTCTGTCACTAAATTTCATTGTCTGTGATCAAATTCACAATTTATATTCCCTCTTTTTTTTTTATTGTTTTGTGCAGAGGCTTAACCTCTCTTTCCTTATTGTGAGTGCTTAGCTCAGACTGGGAGGATCCATTTGCTGCGTCATTCGAATAAATCTGCCCTCCTGTCCACCGAGATAGCCGACCACGTGTAATCCATGTTTACCCTCACAGGATTAGGACCGAATAATACCGCATTCCTCCTTCCTCCCCTTACCAGTGCGCATTCTCTTCATTTTCCAATTGTCTTTATTGAGTAGATAGAAAGCGAGCGCAACGTTCTTACACGTGATTGCTTGATCTATTTCTAAGTAATCAGTCGCCCCTTCCTGTCCATTTTAAAAGATAAAATCTGCACAAACTCTCAGACAGGTGTTGTCCTCTATCGGAGCATACTTTTATATATCACATAATTCACTCCAATATATAGATATATTTCTTCTTCTTGGGAGAACCAGCATTCATTAAATATGGTTCCACTTCAGTAACGTCCAAGAGTCACAACTCACAAACAGCGGGATATCAAATCATGCCTCAGAGAGTCTGAAGAGGTAAGATGTCTGACTTTTTGTGATCTTGACAATGGATCTCGCTGGGGGCCATCAAAACCAGACAGCCTTTTTGCAAAGGTATTCTGCAAAAGCACAGTATCCCAAACTAGTCCTGCCGAATCATCACAAGCATTGTGCATGTTGAGAAAATAAAAAATAAAAAAAGGGACAGGGATTCGAATGCCGATTGAACGCAGATATCCAGGGGTGATAATGGCGATCACGGGAGAGAGAGTGACAGCGCACGGAGCACGGCGGCGATAACGCGCAAAGGTCACTCAAGCAAAGGGGTGTCGATAACACCACAGAACAAATGAGGCGGGAGAAACTGTTTGTGAGTTAACCATACCTCTGAATTTGTGGTAATTACTAGTCCTGTGGGTGGTTGTTAGTGGGGAATGTCCACTGCTTATGTGTGCTTATATAAGCAATCAATGGCTTTAATTAGACTATTAGGTGGGACTGGGTCCCTGCAGACTACTTCCGAGCCCGAAGCAGCCTTGTTGTTTACCTCCCTGGTTGCTGAAAGTACAGCACATTCGGAGGTTGAGGTGTTGGAACTATTGATACCATGGTTGGCTGTTTGGTTTCAGAGAGCAGAGGCTACATGTCAACCCGGTGTTGGATTGTTAATATTGACTAACAGCTGGCACATGTTTCAGAAGGCGTTTACAATATGGTGGCCGGTCGGGCGGGCAAGCTGTCCACCGGTTTGATTCAGAGTGGAAACGGCTTGACAATGGTTGAATGGATTGCCGTGACATTTTGTATAGACTTCCACGTTCCCCCAGACAATGAAGCTTACAGTATCGACTATGCTCAAATGCCTCAACAACTATAGGAGGGATTGCCAAATAAATCCGGAACAGACAGCCAGTGCAGAGGATGAGTACTAATGATCATCAGTGAAGTCGAGTGCCACCAGCACTCCAGTGAAAAATCTCAAAATCTACTAGAAGTTTTGAAACATTTCTTTTGAATGTTTTGAAAGGTCGTCTTATTATTATTTCCATACAATATATCCGAACTTTTTTTAAATGAAATGTCTCAAGATATACTTCGTAAATTCATGTCTTCTAATATCTAGTGTTACCACCTTCTCAAAGCGTCATTAAATGCCTGCAAAACTAATGAAATGTTCACCACCCTCAAGTGTTAAGTGCTAATTGTCATGGACATGGACGACGGTATACGTGCTAGCATTGTCATTGTGAGCACGTTAGCACGCTGACGTTAGCGTTTATCCAAACGGGAAGCTGTGCCTAATTACATCCTCACGGTGGGGATGCAGTGATTACCCAGTTCCACCGTTCACGGTAGCTTTCGGTGTCACGTAAAGCAATAACAACAAAGCCAAACGGAGGAGCGACGCAACTTGCAATTCATAAATGTAATGCTCACCAAAACAGCATGTAATCCCCTTAAGGGTATGAAACCTGCGTGAGAAATTCCCTTCAATTTGCTTGCTTCATTATTACTAAAACGATGACCAACAACACAATGAATGTCAGTATGAGAATAAAAGTCATGACTTCATCTCTATTCATATATTCATGGGTATCTTCAGTGTTACGCCAGCATTGTTTTTTGAATGGTGGAACCTCTGCCGTATATTCTCCTATTTGACACAATTCTGTCTTGCATTACTCTGAATTTTGCCTCACCCCCCCGCTGCCCCACAAATTCTTTCCAAGGGGCAGTGTTAGCCGACAGTGGCCTTTTTTCCCTGAACCATCATAGCAGCCTTATAGATCCAATAACACTGCGTTTACTGAGCAAACATGCTGAAAAAACACTATAGCACTTCCCCATTTTCATATTCAATATTCCGCATCAGGCAGATTCACTGACCCCTCAGAACTGAAACGCTGTGAAATAGGAAACCCTAATGCTGGTATTATTTTCAGGAGCCTTTTATCTTGAAGAGTTGGACTTTCATATGAGCAGCCAGGGTGACATGAAGAGGGGTTTTCAGTCCCGGTTTTTTTCATCCAGGAGAGGAGAAACAGAGGTGTATTGAGAGAAAGAGAGAGACACTAGAGATGCAGGTCAGGTAATGAAGGAGGAAAGAGTGGGAGGGGGGAGGAGGGGCAGAAAAAGTCAGGCTGAGCTCATAAATGGACAAAGGCGGAAAGCGAAAGAGAAAGATCCAGTTGAAAGAGCAAATGAGAGGGAGTCAGACAGAGCTGGAGAGGTGGAGGGGAGCGCTGTTATAACTTCATGCATGTTTAAGCAGAGAGGTAACAAGAGTTAAACGCCCAGAGGATGTGGGTACCAGCGCCCAGCCAGGGAGATGACACCAGGTGCAATGCATCTCATGAGTGGAAGAGGGGCGGTGAAGCAAAGTCACTCCGGGGACTCTCTTTCAAATGACGGGAAAATGTTGAACGCATTAATAATTTCATTCATTTATCCAACAAATCTGCTCAGAATGCTGCTGGTCTGATGTGAGAGTTTCCAACTTTCTTCCCATTTTTCCGACATTTTTGGCCACACCAGCAGCATGGCTCTCGAGATGGCAATGCCCACCAGTCAGGCGGTGCTGGCTGAATTAGCTCAACAACTATCGGATGGCTTGGATACTGGCGTACAGGCATTCAGTATCCTCATAAATGGACCACCCCAACTCACTCTCTGGCACCACCGTGAGGTTGGAATTTGGTTTCTAAGCCAATAATCACGGACTAGCAAATATTAGCATGCTAACCAACTAAACTAGGCCTGATTTATGCCTGTTAGCATGTTAGCATCATCACTGTGAGTGTGTTAGCATGCTGGCATAGGCATGTCAAGTCTATATATAGCCTGACAATGCGCTTCATCATGTCGGTCAGGAAAAGTAGTCGCTGTAAGCTCTGAGGAATTTTGTGGCCATTTTTCATTGTTATATAACATTTCATTGACTTTGCCATTAATTGATTGATCATGAAAATAATAATACTTCCAGGCCTCTCTCTCTCTCGCACACACACACACACACACAGTCCTTGGTTATACAGTTCGTACAGAGTGTTCAAGATAAATGTATTGTGCTCTGTGCCCAAACCGCTCTGTCCTTCACTGTCTCTCTCTTTGTCGTACACACACACACACTCGCATACAGACTCCTCTCGTCTCACCAGGGAAAATGTCCACCGTCAGTGCGAAAAATGGAGTGGAACAGATGGCATCAGAATGATTGAAACCACCTACAATGGTTCCCACAACTTCCCTATCTTTTTTATCCCACTCGCCCTCATTTGCGGAATACGTCCCGCTCCCCGCCCCGCCCCGTTCCCGCGCTCCTGCCCAACTACACCCATCGTCTGGATGCATCATTCCAGCCTCCTCAATGCCATACAGGCTCACAGGTCTTGCCAAAGAGGCTCAGGCTCACTGGAAGCCCCACCGTGCTACACAAAGTCAGCCAAGAGGAGAAAAAGAGGAGGGACGAGTACAAGGAGGGGAAGAAAGGTGGAGGGAAGAGAAGGCAAATGGTCTGGTGTTCAACATTAGCGGATTTGCGGCCAAAGGTTTTCGAATCATTACCTCATAGGCTGAAAATGCTGAAACAAACATGCACCGACAGATGCACGAATCTCCTCAAGCAGACACTGTTCTCCCTCCGCTCCTTTCTTTCTTCTCACCCCTTTCTTTCTCATCATCCTTTCCTCGCCGCGCCACCTTACCTCATCACACCTCCCCAACACCAGGCCATGCTGAGCGACAGTCATGTAAATGAGATAGTTAGCAGATCAGAAGGCAAGGAGAGGTATTTTTAATAGCAGAAGAGGTGTTGATTAGTGTCAGAGAAGGAGAGACAAGGCAGACAGCCTGGATTTCATTCCAACGCTTTGTGTGAGTGTGTGTCGGTGTGTGGAAAAGACAAAGCAAGGCAAAGTGTGTCTGTACGCGTGTGTGTGCGTGCGTTCTGGCATACGTTTCTACATTTTATAGTACACCTACAGACATTCTTGATTGTGTGAGTATGGGTATCATCAAAGTGTGTGTACTTTCCCTCCGGGGAATCATCATTAATGCATAATACATAGCTCCATATTTCCGACTATAACAGCAATAATGTCGGCGGCGCTGAGTTTATGAAGAGGAGATCAGGTGTACGAGAAAGTGATTACAGGGCATAAACACTGCAACTGATATTGCTTTATTGTGCGTCACAATAAAGAAACTGGCATCAAGACGCCGGTCGCTGAAGGCCGCCTCCAAGAAGAACGCCTGCGACAATGTTAATCAGGCGCTCCGCTGCGGTGATTGTCGGCGGTTATGAAGGAGTCACGCCGCTAACGAGTCAGTCCCGGCGAATTAAACTGAAGCTAAAATCGGGCTAAGTGTCGGACACGGAGGCATAAAGGTTCCAAACGCGCGCGGAGCCATTAAACTCCAGTATATGATGATGATCTAGCTCGGCTGTGTTTATTTGTATACGCAATGCGTGTCAGAATGAAGATTTATTAGTATAATCAGGCAGCGCTCTTCTCTGGTAATACACTGTATGCAATTGTGGAGTTAATTACGTTTTAGCGTGACACTAAGCAATGTGTGCAGCATTTTTTAATTAGACCTCTAAGGCATTGCTTTTTGTTTATTCTTATGATTTTATTTGCATCATAGTTAAGTAACACATGCCATTTGTCTTTAAAATTTTTTTTTTTATCCACAACAAAATATGACCCAAGCCAGCAGTCTCTATCTCGATCTGAATTTGAATCCAACGACAAGGCCTTGGAATAAATAAATAGCAGTTCAAAGCTGGCATATCAGTGGCTCTTCATTCTGTGTCCAGGGGCTTGCCCGCATGCTTTTGCCCGTGTCAGAATTTTCATCTTCCCGCTCTCCCCCAGCTGCTTCCCTCGCACGACTCTCTCCCCTCTCGTTCGCACAGATGGCAGAGGGGTCGAAGCGCTTTAATGAATTTTCAAAAGGAGCTGCATTGGCAATATTAAAAGGAGCTCCCAAACTTAACCACGTCTGACACCGGAGTCGCGCGCATGCGCGCGGGGACGCCCGCCGCCGTCCGCCCGCCACCACGCGCGCATATGAAAAGGAACGAGCGTCCGCTCTCCCCTTATAGACACGGGAGGATGCAAACAAATGCAGTGTGGGTGACGCACGCGTCGAGACACAAACACCGATATTGCTTTCTCCGCAAACCAATAACATCCACAAACACAGAGGGGAAAATACCGCGTTCGGCACACCGGTGGACGGTCTTAATTAACTCCATTAGAATGACAGCCACCCTCTGGAAGGTCAAAGGTCAATTTTAATGATGAGCCTACATATGGCAGCCACCGTGTTGCCTTGCAAGGCAAACGAGAGCCACTTCTGCTGATCCATCTGTCCCGTGGTAATGACTGCACCTGGTCTCGCATGGGCCAACGCACACAGGTAGCGGGGCTCTCAGAAGTAGCTCGGTGCACAGAGGGAAACACAATTAAAAAGCAATAAGCAGTCTTGCATCTCGCGGCCACATTGTTTACTCATTATGTCTAATTATCTATTTGAGTCAGAGATTTAAAAGACTCCTTTGTAGGAGCTTTTTAGACAGCCAGCATGAGTGTTTACGGTGCAGCGAGGCCGTAAATGACTGTGATCTTGGACCCGATGAATTTCAATTGGAAATGCAGTCAATTGTCAGTCCGTGTCCTCGTGACCTATGTTAATGGTTTTCTTGTTGCAAGAGGCCAAATGTTTAGGAACCTGATTTGTGAGTTGAGAGCAAAGTGTCAAACATCATTACAGCCTCTGTGTTTTCGCTTCTCGCTACTCACACCCGAGCCCTGGAGGAACCAATCCAATCCAAGCCTCTTTTAGCCGGCCTTGATCGTGCCAGTCGACATATGACTGCCTGTAGGGTTCCCCCCCCCCTGTCTTCACAAGTGGCTGATATGAAGGGGCCAAGCCAGTGCTACGCTGCTAGAGGCATAAGCAGCCTTTCTCTCTCTCTCTCTCTCTCTCTTTTTATTTCTTCTTTTCTATTCTGTCCGTCCGTCTACTTCTCCCCAGGCAAGATAGTCTTTATCCCACCTCTGTGTAGCTGAACTCAGGGTCAGAACACAGCACAGAGCCCATGGGTGTCTCATCTCCCCAACTTCTGATCACTCATCAAGGCCTGCCAGGCAGAATTCTTTAAAAAAAAAAAAGCAGCATTTGAAAAAGTCCCTTAAATCCCCTTCCGTGTTTTTTTTTTAACACAAGAGGATGAGCAAAACCCCCGGGAAGATACATCAGACTGTGGCTGCATTTGATTTAGCTGTTCTTTTCATTTCATTTTTTTCTTTCTAGTCATACTCTTATAGCATGGCAGATGGTGTTACGGTATAGATATATTACCTCTTACACCCCGGAGATCTGTTTCAACTCTTTCCATCAAACCCGATTGCAGTCGTTTGACCCAAAAAAAAAAAGTGTGCGCAATTACGCGCGGCTTTACATTCAAAAATCAAATAGTTACCCGCTTGTCGGTCATCATCGAATTTACCTGTAATCTGACCTGAGAGAGGAATAATGAAGGGAGCGCACCGACGATCTGGGGATTGAGATATACCGACTGATGGCGCATCGCTTCTGTTTTTCAAACAAGAGACAGCTGCAACGGGAAGAGAACATCTGCTGCCGTGCCAATATAAGCGTACCTCCTTCCCGTACTGTTCTGTTCTGCCTGAGCGGCCTTTAAACCGGACAGCGCCGAGTCTGACAAGCGCCTGATGAAGTTTGGAGTTTCTGTAACTGCGCTCATCAGGCTGTCACTCACAAAGTACTTATTCACACCTCGGCTTGAAGAGAGATTAAAAACAAGTGAGCAATTTTCTCTTCTTTTTTTTTTTTTTTTACCCCCCCCCCCCCTCAAAGCCAACAGCCTTGGTTTTTCGAGCCAATCTGGCTCCTTGTCTGACTTGTGTAAACTTCGAGATACTTCTGCAGTCTGTGTGAGCCCGGGCCATCTGTAGCCTCTGTCAGTGCCTCTCTAATTCTTTGTTGCAACAGGGGAGGAGAAAAAGTAATGTTTATATCGGCTCAGATGGAAGGGTGCGAGTTCTCTCAGTATCATTGATAAAGTGGCGGCACTGTTCTCCTGCGATGTCTGTTTCGCGCCTTCTCCCCCCATCTCTCTGCATTAAAGGCCTTTTTTGCGGCTAGCTGGAGCTTGGCCAGCGAGAGCCATTTTGTCCCATTATGTGGCACTGTCAAAAAAAAACAAAAAAAACAGCTGCTTTCATTCAACACCGGTGAATAGGTTAAATGGTGACACAAGGAACAGTCAGGAACATTTTTTTTTTTTGTCATGGTCTAAATTGACCGACAACAGGCGCTGGAGGTTCCACTGTTTCTCCTCGGCTGCCTTCCAGCTCCATTGCTTTTGATTTCCAATTAGTGGCCACTCAGTCCTGCAGCCATTTTAGAGACAGAGCTCTCCCTTTCATGCTCTCACTCCTTTTTTCCCTCCGTGTGTGTGTGTGTGTGCGCGCGCGCGCCTCCATCCATTGGCGTTCTTTTCCTGCTCGCCGCTGAGAAAGAGGAGCGGAGCGAGTGCGAAAAGAAAATCGCCATCCTGCCGATTAACTGAAATTAGTCTGTAAAGAGCGCTGTATAACTAGGGGGGGGGGGGCATTCCCGCCGCAGAGGCTCGGTCGAGTGCGCGTGTCTAGTTAGAGTAGTGACTGTTTCCATCTTGTGCCATCTTGAATGCAGGCTGCTCTCAACTGATCTCGAAACTGCCTTTGTTTGTTTCCTACACCCCCCCCCCCATCAAGGAGTCTGAACTTTCAAAAGATGTGACAGGATCCATTGAACACCAACGTCAGGTAGCAAAGAGGAAACTTCCGCTTATATATTTTAATATTTTTACAGGGAGGGGGAAATCTTGGTATACTTCAGTTTAAACATTTACAAGGTATTCAATGCCAGGATATTGTATGTGGGCCGTAAGTGCACTTGTAAATCAAGTATTTAATAGCACACTGAAATATGCATGCTTAGGATAATACACTGAACCATAAATGTCACATTTTATAGAACATTTCCCTGTTAGAAAAGAGAAGCAGCGCCCGGCAAAAAAGATACTTGTAGATAATGAGAGGAAGAGATATTTAGAATGAACGAAAAGATAAGAGCTACTCAAGTTACTGATCAAACATAGAATATTACGGCGTTCTCCGTTCCCTCGACTGACCTCAGAGCCAAATTTGCTACCCCTCCGGTCACGTTCAGTCCTCCGTCTCTCTGCGGAGTTGAAAATCGGAGCGGTGGGTGAATGTAGTCCAAAAAAACAAAACAAATGTGGGCGAGAGAGATTCTGACAGAATTTCCAGTAGCTGGTGAAGAATGATCGAGCAACTAGTCGTGATTAACATCCCCCATCAAAACCTCACAGACATAGCGGTGGTCATTTGTGCTGTGGGAGATAAAAGTCAGAACATTTAAGGCCAGAATTAGGAGATGGTGAATTATTAAGGCGGTAATTATTAGAGCGATAATTCATGATTTGTGAGCACCGCATAGAAGAACTTAAAATGCAGCGTTGCCCCTGCCGCGGTGCACTGACTCTTATGTGACGGATGAGGAAAGTCAAGACCGGCTGTGTCAAAAACAATCTCCCTTGAGGAAACTGATGTCCTTGTCCAAGAGCCGCGGAGTCTCAGAGGATTGAATATACAGCCCTGCAAATATCCCAGCAAGGGCAGATGATGTCTCTGTAAGTTTAATCCAAATATTTTTGTCATAGCGGAATCTCTGTCGCCACGATTTTCTTCACACGTCAACATCTGGCGAAAAGCCCTGCGTACATCCTGTAAATACCTGATGGGTTGATAGATTTAACAAGATTTGCTACAAGCAGATGCATGACAACGTGAAAATGTTGGCAGCATCTTTCAAATCATGGGCTGCACCGATCTGTAGTCCTTTAAGCAGAGTACAAACTACAGTCCCCCCCCCCCCGCCAGTGTCTGAGCTGATCAGCTGTGCCCATAAATCATGAATCAGGATGTGACAACCTGGGTAGCAGTCAATGTGTACTACTTCTTCCAGCCTATTTTGACAAGAGATGCCGTGGTGAGCAATGGCGATATTGAGGAAAATAGCCTCGTAACAGTATCGCATCACATCCAAAAAAAAAGAAGAAGAAAAAAAACACTCTAATCCGGAAGCAGACTCAGAGGTTTCACGGCGTGGCTGACACTTACTCATTGTGGCATAGCCATTTATGCCGTAACGCAATGACTAGTCCAAGAAAACATTACAAAACCGGGTCCATGCCTTCGCTAAAACCCGCATCTGAGCAGTGACATGCTCACCGCTGTATGTCACATCACAGAGGCTTGTTGTAATTCCCCCCCAGCACTGACCACTCCAAACATCCCCAAATCCCTCTTGTCAATAGAGAAAAGACAACACGAGGAACCCGACTTCTCAGCTTTTCTTTGCCTTGTCAAAAGTTTCCGTATCGTGTTGTGGGTTCTGCACAGCATAACTAAGACCCTGGAAGCAGCTTATCTGCTTAAAACAGGAGGGTGAGAGAGGGTAAAAAAAAAGAAGAAAAAAAAAGAGTGTCTCTGTCTTCCATCTTTTTCCTGGTTCACAGAGTGGGCTTATTGAAGCCACCGGAGCTTTGGTTTCTCCCTCTAGATTCCCCCAGCACCATTCCCGCCAGTCTAATCCACTTAGTCAAGACGCTACCTTCACTGGTTTTGATTGGCCAGACCTCCAAACTTCTACTATAGAAAAAAAAATCAATAATCTTCACTGCACTGCAAAAAGTCTCTTTTAAAAAGAGTCTCCATGGTTGTCTGGTATTTACACTGTATGCCAGAAAGCATCACATTTAAAATTTCACCACATCCCACTCGTCTCCTTTCCATTTATACTGTTGTCTTTCATTGCCATCCCTTCAAGTGTTTCTGTCTTGCGCTCTCTCTCTCTCTCCCTCTCCCCACCAAACAACAGTGATGCTAATGTCATTGAAACCCCAGGTGCTTCTTTTGCCTCTTGAAGTCCAACATCAGTCCCTGCCACCCCCCCCCTCCCCTGAGTCCAATTTTCCCGGTATGAAGCTTCAAGGTCCTTAGCTGAGGTCTCTGTTTAGCAACAACAGTAGCAGCGAGTGTGAATGCGTGTCAGACAGAATGGTAATGAGTGTCCCCGAGATTGAACCCAGTCGTTCCCCCCTCTTCCTGAAAATAGATTTGTTCTCGTGTGCAAAGCAGATATTGTAATCGCATTTCCTCGTTGTTGATCCACTCGGGATTTGTTGCGTGCGCACCAAAAATGTAAATGAATGCAGAGGGATAGACTTCATCTGTGATAAATCATATTAGTGGCAAAAATCTGCTTAGCAACACAACTGGAGTGCACTGTAAGCAATGGCAACTCAGAAATTAGTCCCGAGTCTAGTATTTCCCTCACACTACATCTAGTTATTGTCAGTTCACTCCATTTCCTTGTTTTATTGCACATTTACAAGAAAGCAAAACTGTACTTTGGACGAGTACATTCGTAGAGGGACCACTTTAATTGTTAAAAACAAGGCTGCTGTAATGGAAATCCAGTTTATATATCTCGGGCTGCCAAAGAGTTGGTACAGAAAAGTGGGAGGGAACGCTCAATAAATCGTTGGACATATGAATGTCGGGAAGCAGTGACACAGTGAAAATGTGGCTAAATGTTGCTTTTTTTTTTTTTTTAACCATACTGGTTCATTGTTTGTGCCAGGGCCACCCTAGGGTCTTTGTGGGTAGTGTGGGACTGTCATTTTATTATGCTGTTAGAGGCTTGGACGTGGGCCGTCAAAGTAACAAGCTCGGGGAAATGTAGCAAAGGTCGAAGCGCGCGGGGCGAGAGAGATATCTGAGGGCTACTAAATTACCTCAGAGACATATGGAGAGAGGGGAACACCTTGGTGTATGTTTGTGCGAGCACATTTGTTTCAGTGGTTATGTTACACCGGTGGAAAGAAACGGCAAAGACTTGTCGGTAATAGATTAGGCTTGTGCTTACATCCTCTCAGCCTCCGCCCTCAAGATCTTGAAACACCGACAAATATTAATGCAAGTTGTGCAAACTTTGGATCCTCGGGGAGACCATCTCAGACGTTTCATGTCTCTCGATTAATAAATGATGTCCCCCTCTTGACAGGGACTATTCTTAACCCCCCCAGTCTACGCAACGCTGGGACACCATCATTTTTTAGCGGCGCTAGTGACAGCCTCAGCCTGCATTTGAAGTTCAGCTTGCTGTACATTGTAATTTGCTGACTTTGTTTCTTTTCTCTCGTTTTCTCCCCCTCTTATCCAACCCCCCTCCCCCCCTTCCCTCTTTTTCCCCAATGGCCCGCTTACAGATGTGACCAACTATTCCACACTAGGTAAGACATTTCATTTTTCATAGCGCCGTTCTCAAGAGTGAGAGTCATGTTTGAGTTGTCATGTGTCTTTGGGAGTGATGTGAATGCATAAATATGGAAGAGAGTCGGATGGGAGTGGGGTTGGGGGGTGGAAGCGGCACCAAGATGCTGCTGTTTGCTCAGTAAGGTATGCAACGCTCTGCAATCCTCACCCATCCCCGTCTTCCCACACGTGTGCATGAGAACACACATTGGTGGCTTTTTTTTCTTCCTGGCGAGCGGATTGTGTGCTCTGCGCCTTCAATTTGAATTTTATTCAAATGAGAATCAAATGGCCCAGATTGTTCAAAGAATACGCCGGCAGTGTTGACTTATAGAAGCACAGCACGGATGGTGTCTGTTTCCACACTGTTGTGAGGGTGCGGAAATATCTCACGCGAACCCGCTTCCACTGTGCCCAACACCACATGTCAACATGAAGTCCCAGGTTCGGTGAACACCGACACTTTGGGTCGTAGCCTTGGATGTCCTGCTCTTAGGGGACAACTTAACAGAACTCTCTCGGGGACCTTCTAATCTTCCTTCACTTCATACTCATTTTATGGTTAACTGGCATGCATCCGGGAGCACGTGATCTTTTAATCCATCTTGCCTCGAGAGGCTCAAGGGCTGTGAGGCACCTTCACACCGGCGGCTCTCTCCAAATCCACAAGCAGCCTAAAGAAACAGTAATATAAGCATTGTTTCCGAACCTAGGTATACACCTAGAAGCTGTGCATAATTGAAGTTGAGATCAGTTGAACTGCGTTTTACCCCTGAGCAGCGAGAACATAAACTCTACTTCCAAAGGAAGACATATTCGCGAAACAGACACCATGAATAGAATTATTCAATTGTTAGCCACACCAGGGAATAAGATTCAGTCCTGGCTTGATACCAGAAGCTTTTCTGTCTAGGAAGGGAGCCGACACGTGATGGATTTTTGACTTCTTTTTTGGCCTGTAGGGGAGATGCTCTCTTCAGCTGTGCCCGTGTGGCTATCCCACAGGACCCTTCGACATAAATGGTGCCAATCACGCAAGGGCTATGCATGCAAACCACGGACAGGACCCGCAGTAAAAAAAAAAAAAAAGATGTCTGACAGCAGACCTACGGGCTTCCTGAAATGAGGAACAATTGAACTCTGATTGAAACTAATGAACATAGTGTGAACATGACCCTTGCTGTTGAATGCCAAGTGTAGCAACCCCATGTATTCTTTCAAGAGACACTCAGCAGGCAGCAGGAGTGTGATAGAGGTCAACTGCATGATTGAGTCCGCCATAGCAGGGCCACAGACCAGGACAGCGGGACTTTCCAGTGCTACCCACGGCTCTGAGCATCTGTTCATAAGGGGAAAATCAATCATCTCATCTCCAAAGTGGAGCAAGTGTATTGGGCAAATAAGAAAGCTGGCATACCGCAATGTTATGCTTACATGGCTGGTGTTTTGTCTTAGATATATAGTTGCTCTCAATGCACTTGACTTTTCGTTATTTGGACAGTTTTGGGAGACTGCCACCTCATTGTGTAATTGAAAACACAGTGCCATGCCACTACACTAGCACAGTTTGGCTACCCGGCAGAGCATCTGCAAGCAGTTCTGGTCCGGCTCTCAACTCTTTGAGGCAGGCACTGGCTGACTGCTCGGAAACAGAAAACCCCTGGCTAGCTGAGAATAATAAGTACCCATGGGAAGCTGCCAGATGGACATTTACTGTGAGCCTAGCTGGAGAGGGAGAAATCTGTCAAACATCACACTAGGCATCTGTGGGGGAGCAGCGCAGGTTCACGTCCACTATGTTGGATAAGAGGAGCGCTCTTTGTCGAGACTAAAAGCTGTTAGATTTTTAACATATCACATCTCGTTGATGCATTTACCTCCTTTCAAGGTCAGCAATTCACGCTGCATTAAAGCCACCTGTTAGAAGGGAAAGCTTTAAATAATGTCTGGATAATGGATGCTTTAAAAAGGTTTATCATTTGACGGCAGTGGCCTTTGCAGAAAGAGTCAATAAGTGTGGAAACTGTGGAATGGCCCTCTTTGTTTAAGTCAAATTTGATTCCTCTTCCCATTCACTAGCTATTAATTAACACCGAACTCATTTTGCGGCCGGATTCTGCAGTGCTGCTGCTGCCGCGAGAAGAGACATAAAGATCTAAATTTATGTTTTATACTTGTGTGGGGGATTTTCCTCCCTCTGCATCATTTCTTATATCTTGCTCATAAATTTTTTTAGCAAAGACAGTTGTGTCTGTCCTGACGCAGAAGAAGTCAAAAGCAAATGTCGTCCTCAAGATAATCCTTTTGATTTGGAGCAAAAATGTCTTTAACACAAAGCTATGAACGGGGAATTACAATTGCTCATTATGCACTTGGAAGCTCAGAGGCTCCGGAGCTGGCAAGGAGAGGGAGAAAGAGCACAAAGGGTTCATCACAGTATCGTCAGCAGTGAAATAGGACCTTGGTTTTCTTAGACAAGCTGTGCACCAGTTATTATTGCATTATGTCTGGCAGCCCTCCTCTCAGACAGGAGCTGAGCCACACTTGATCAGTGATATGACACTGGCAAAGAAAAGAGTGGTTGCTGGCTGCTTAGTTAAGCAAATACTATTACGCTGTTGAAGTCTAAAAGTAGATCTGTGCTCGGTAAAAATCATAAAAGGCCAACCCGGACAGTATCCAAAGCACTGGTAGCTTTATTATACTCAGGAGTGGGCTCTTCTGAAATGGTTTTGGTTTATTCATCCCTCAGAGGACAAGAACAATGCCATCCACGGATAATACAGCACTTTTAAGCCTCCATCTGGGTTTCTCATGCCCTAGAAAAATGCGGTTATATACCGTTCATAATACCAAGAACAAATGCCTAATTAGAATCATACGGTTGTTGATAGTAATGTGCATTCTAATTTGGGTTCGCGTGCAGAGGTGTCGTCTTCCTCCTCTCAGAAGAGAGAGCGCACAAGTCAAAAGGTGTCCGGGTAAGAGAATATATTTTATAGGAATGATCTCGGGTTCACAGTCCTCATAGGAATGCTTGTATCGAGAGCAAGCGAGCAGTCGTAACCCCAAACCATTAGAGAACAAGCATAGCGTGTTCCTGTGGTGGGTCTTAATGTGGAGCGCTTTCTTTCTTTTAGCCGTGCCCTCTGGGTAACGGGCCATTTCGCTAATGGTGAGTTTCTCAAGCATGTGTCAGAAGCCTCCTGGCATTATCAAAAGCTCTTGTGGGAGCTTAAAGTTGCTGTATGTTGATCCCCCCCCCCCCCCTCTCTCTATTTCTTAAAAGACCAACTACTGCTGGGTAAGTTGCTAATAAGAAATGTGACTGATAGCTTGTTAGCGTGACTTTGCATACATTCTACAGTAATTAGACTTGAGTGACAGATTCACCAAGTGTTCACTCTCATAGCCGCATCTGAGAAATCTGCTTGCATTGTATTATCTCGGCGGAGCCTGCCACTCCTTGCCTTTTTTTATTTTATTTTTGATAGACAATTTTTGATATTTTCTTCATAATCGCTCATCATGGCGAGATGATCGCGCGCGCGCCAAAACACCTACGCCGCGCCCATACAGATGATTTAGGGGGGGTCGGGCGCGCGAGCGGCAATTTACGCGGCCGCTGTTGCGAACAGATGGCTTATCTTTAACTTTATCAGCGGCGGCGGTGTCACCGGCAAACGCGATAAGTTGCTCCGGTGCCTAGGGAGAGCGGCATCCATCAGTAGCTAACAGCATATGGTGAAGGCACATTAAGGTGTCCTCTCTCTCTCTCTCTTTTCCTGCCTTCCTGTTCTATGAGTGGTTTTGCAGCCAAGCATCAGATGCTCACTTCACAGGACAAAGTGTGCGCGCGTGCACGTGTGTGTGTGTGTGTGTACAAGGGCAGTGGGCACCCAATTTGAGATCTAGTGCTTCGTCTCTGATGTGTTTTATGTGTTTTCAAAGCTCTGCAGCTCCCACCTATCTCTCTACTCTATATATCTATCCATCTTGCAGCCTACTTATCTGCCTGTTCTTTTCTCACTCTTTTTTGCCATTTCTTTTTTCCCCCCTTTTGCCTGTGTGTGTGTGTGTGTGTCTTTAAGTAGATCTGAAGCGTTAAACACTGTTGTTACCTGACATCATAAAAAAGCATTTTATTTTTTTCTCCATCTGAAGAGGAATCACAAGGCAATGTGTGTCTGTGTCAAAAAAAGGTGTTGTTATTTCCTCTTTCTCCCACTAATAACCACCTCCACTGCCGCACCAGCCTAACCACCCCAGTAAGGCACTCCATTCCAGCGTTGGAAGGAGAGTGCGCTCACCCGATCGCCCATGTGTTGCATTCCTACATGAATCTGAACTGTCAATCAAAGCCCCGTTTGCTTGAGCGAGTGGCCCTGGTCGTCAACAGGCCGACATGACAGCGCGGTGTTGGACACAAATCAGACGCACTTCAAAAATTATAATCAACTCTTGCGCCGGCTGGGAAGTACGCAGCGGCGTTAGCAGTGCTCATTATGAAAGGCTTACCTCCCGGAGAACAGAAATTGTTCATTCATTAGCGGTATGTGTCTGTCATTAATGCCCTGCACTAGATGTGTTATGAACACGAGCGCCTTTGCTTAAAATAAAAAATCAAAAAGACGCCTACACTTAGTCCTCAGGGCTGGTGACACCTTGCCTCAAGGCTGGTGCCATTTCGTTACATTTGTCCTTATTGTAGTCAAAGACTTAATATTGGGTTATAATAACCTCCTGTGCTTTATTAAATTTACTCTCACTTTGCTTTCAATTCTGACACCCCTTTTATACCAAGTTTCAACTTATGTATGAAACCTCTGATATGTCACAGCATGCATCCCACCCAAACCCCTCTAGCCCTTTCTTTTTCTATTGTTATTCCCGTGTTGACGTCTCTCTAATAAGCAGCGTTAATTAGCCTGCTCTTCAAAAATATAATTTTTCTCTTGTGTATCAGAGTTTGGTCATTAAACGAACAAAGACAGTCAAACAACTGACACAATAGGCTCTGCTGATTAAGGGTACAGCTCGTGAAAGAAGTGTTCAGATGCGACACGGTGGAAACACTGTGTCGGTGCTGCATTGAAAACGTCATTCTAGCAAACGCATGTAAGTATAGTCAGGGAAGTGTACTCATATTATTAAAAAAGTAAATTCACTCAATGCAGAAAAAATGTCCTCTGTGACTGTCTTGCTATTATACAGTACCAGCCACTCAGGATAGGCACCCCCAGCCAGATATTCATTCATTCCTTTCAGATAAGCAAGTATCTGTCATAGACCTGTCATGGACCTGTCATGGACCAGCTGGCAATTCTTGGTGTCTGCATCTGTATATTATATCATGAGATTATTATTATCACTACTCATGCATTAATATAAACACAATATTTGGAGCTGGTTGAGGTGGTGTCCAAAGTGAGTATCTATTATCAGAGACGAATTTTCACGCGAGTTGAAAAAAAAAATGATTGGAACATCATCAGAAATTGTGTTGCGGCACATGCAGGCACATGCAGTTTCCAAGGCAATGCTCTCTTGTATGTGCATATACATTTTTCTATATCAACAGGAAAGATGGCCCCGAAACTGTTTGCGGCATCAAGCCTACAATTTCTCGCAGAACCAAGTGAATCAGTTGGGATATCAGCTGAAGTCATATGGCGTCCTCTGAGACGGCATCTGGCTCGAGCTGGCTCAGGCGGTTCGGCATCCATGTTGGCAGAACATTTGAGAGTGATGAAGACCACTGGACAGAATCCACGGCCTTGCTTCTTCTGAAGGTTGAATGTCAGAGGTCGCTGGGTGGCCAACCCATCTGCCAGTCTGGCACCGCCGCATACAGTACAGACTGGATGTTAGTAATCGAGTGGCATGTTTCGTGGGTGTCTGAGCAGAGACAGGCTGTGTTCGTAGCCTGCTTCGACGTATACCCTACGTCTACATCACAGCACAACATTCCAACAGATTCTGTGACAGTCACTGACGTGATTAACAATGTTTTGACAGGTGCAAAGCAAAATCTTAATATGAACATGCTTCATCATGAAATCTGGTTTGAACTTGAAAACCAAAACCCCTGTTTTACTCACGCGTTGGATCGTGATCACGGCAGGATTAATTGGGATCAAAGATTGGATATTGAACCGCAGTGAACCCCCCCCCCCCCCCGCGCATTTCGCATGCACACTGTCACTTCCCAGCTCTCATTGGGTCGAGTGCACACAGCGGAATGCACATGGTGGGTTCACACTTAAAGAGGTAACGGTGTTGCTGTGCTAGTATCACACTCACCACAATTTGGGGTAATTCGCTGAGGCAAACTTTTGTTCTGTGACTTTGCATCAAGTCAAACTGCTAAACTTTACCAACCTAAAGAAAAATGTTGACTTAATCTGATCTTAAAATCTCTGTGTCACTGTTCCTGTAGGATAGAAGACAGTAGGAAGAGATAGGGTTGAAAACCTTCAAAGTGGTACTTCAAGTGCTTTATTGCTCTTTCACGGTGGCGGTTAAGATTTGTTTGAAGACAAGCATAAATGTGCTGTAAATAGACATGTTTGGACCTGGTATTAGATACATTTTTCCACGTATCTACATCATCATTCACACGGAAGCATTTATATAAAGTAAGCGGCCTTTCACACAACACATGGCCTTGGAGCCTGGAAAAAGTAGCCTGATGTATTAAAGACTTTCTTCTTAATTACCTCTAACAGAGCGTCAAGTGCCACTGCATCACAGTGTGGGGCAGTAAACCGCGGATCTGTAGAAGCGGCGCCATATTTACCCCGCAGAGCTCTATGCACACAGTAACCTGCTCCACCGCGTCCCAGTGCAATCCTACTTTCTTGACCGAGACCAAAATAGAAACTTGCGTTAATTAGTCCTTCGTGGCCTGCCATACGGAGAATCCTGGTTTGTAAATACAGGAGAGTGCTGTGTCCTCGACCGTCCCTTGTTACAGATTAAGGCCTGAAGCCAGAAGGGAAATTTCAACCAGGCTATTGTTTTTGTTGTGTTTTTGTTTTTTTTCCTGACATGTTGCACTGACATTCCTGCAGGTCAAAAAGGGAAATTACTGGAGGGTTTGTGTTTGCTCAGGGCCTCAAGTGACCGCAGGCCTTTGCTAAAGGGTGACCCTATGGGGATAAGTGCAGAGCGGTGACGGTGGGATTGGAGTCAAGTTTGTGACATATGGCTAATGAACTGCTGTGTTTACAAGAAACAGAACTGTAATCTCATCACTCTTCACGCCAGAAGACAAAGCCAAGTCACGAATTATTCAGAAGGAGCATCTCGATGATAGCTCAGCTCGTCCGCATTCTGTTCTTAAGGACAGAGGTTGCTGTGCAAGTTCATGGACATCGGTCCACACATCCTGCCCATTACATTTCTATTGGGTCGTACATTTTACATAAGCAGTGTTATAGTGTTACCATAGTGGATGGGAATAACGCAAAGTTTGGTTTCTGTCGCAAACTTGCATGACATTCAACCTTTTATTAACCGTTGTCACCCTCTCTCTAACCAAGTCATTAAGGTGCCTGATCCTGATCATGGCTTTAAATATTTTACCCGCCCCAACCGCCATCTTTCCCTCACTGTACCGTAACCCTACCATAGTTGCCTTGCGTGGATGCGTCTGTCAAAACGGATGGGATAAAACTAAAATAAATGTTGCAATCAAACGCAGTCTGGGTTTGTGCTGTGTGGCTGCAGGGTTGGTTAAATCTGGCTTCAGGTGGCGTTCAGGTGACCTGCATTTCTCTTAGCTTGCGGCATCAAACCAAACACGGAGCCACGCGCGCGCTCAGTCAACGCCTTCGCGCCGCGAAGCATTTTCCAAAGGCAGACTTTGAGGAGAACATTTCAAAATAACCCACTAATCCTTGCTGCAGCTGTGACTCCAGGTATCTTACTTCCATCCAAACACTCCGTGTACCCAGCTGGTAAAAGCTATTTTGGTGTCTTGCATTGTCAAAACATGACCTTAAAACATTGTGTTCTACCTGAATTAGATAAATGCTGGTTGTTAGGTCACAATTTTAGTGCTGCTGATATTTGCAATCTCAGTGTGAGTAATGAAAAGGTCTCTTTCTTTCGCATGGTGCAGTTTTGACTGCCAGGCTACAAGAGTCATTTCTAGCATCACCTCGTTGTATTAATTTAGTGTTTTTTTTTTTGGAACGGGAAGAGGCCGTTACACGTGTCACTGCAGCATTGCATCCCGTCATTAATTTGCCATCTTGTTACCGTACAGCCACCTCTCACTTCTTTTATTACCTCGCTCTCAAACTTTCTTCTTCTTGCTTTGGCATGATAATCACCTCACTTGAAAAGATGGCAGGCCAAGAAAAAGAAATCAAGATAGTGTATGCAAGAATAACAAGCTGATACTGCACAGTCAACAGCAGTGAATAATCTTTGCCATATTTTTTTATTCCTCCCCCTAGATTTCCTCCGTAAACATAGTGCGATAGCTATTTTTATCCTGCCGTTTTTCTTCTTTTCTATCTGTAAAACTGTATTTGCTCTTCGGGTTTTCTGTCATTTTGTATTTTCTCGTGGACCTGTACGCTGTGAGCGATCACACACCTGACAGTATTGGACACAGCGTATAACCTTTCGTGTTCATGACGGATGTTATCAATCACATGCCGAGAGGTAGGCAATGCAGATGTAGCCATCTTAGTGCAAAGATGATACCCTAACCCTAACCCCATCCCAGAGGATGAACCATAACACCTTCTCTCATGGCAAAATCATGTCATCGCTATTTATTACTCAGCTCGAACAGGTAATTTACAAGGCGGACTTTCGGCGAGGCTACGTTGAGTTGGGTGCATTATGATTTTATTAACATAATCCGGTCTTGTTAAATTGGATCAGCAATATTATTAAAGCTGGCGTAGCTTTCGCCCCACGTCGCTAATTCTTCTCGTGCCTAAGTCCTAATGAGAAATAAGGGAAGCACTTATGAGGGAGTGTATAGACCGAACGGCAGGTAGAGATTATCTGTCCGCCTCACTCAGTTTCGCTCACACCCTTGCGAGTCCGTGGCATGTGTACATTTACACAGAACCTGACACACACGCGGAAACACAGAAAACCAAACACACACACACACAGTCCTACACTCCTTGGATTCTCCGTCCCTGTGCCTACCTCTCTCAAATGAATAGCACTTTGTAATAAAGCCAGGAGGATTTTCAAACACATCATTATAGCGCTCTTGGGAAACTTTTACGGAACGAGGACCAGTCGACACTCCGTGATTTGGCACCGAATCGCAGTTTTGCAAATAAAAATCATACTGTTGTCAAAGGCAGCGCTCAAGTCTCACATAAATTATATATCGCCGCATTAGAAATGATAAACTAGAGACTACAAAAGCCCAACAGTGAGGATTTGCATTTATAACTGATTGCTGCTATTGAAGCATAAAAAAGAAAGAAGAAAAACGATTATCGCCGTGTATTATAGTAAAACCTGTTACGCACAGACTGGGCTTTAGCTGTCTTAAAATTAGTACACTGCATTATTCATACAGCAGGCCCCGTAGTTAGCTAAAGTTTTAACTAAACAGTAAGCGTTCCTCCCGAATGTGTTATTATAAACGTGATATATTCCCTCCATTTGCTTTGTTGTGCCTGGCTTGCCTTCATGCCAATATTTTGTTATCACACGTATAATTTGGTTTCGATTCACGACAATTATCAGCGCCGGTTGTGGAAAGATAACGTCAGCCGCCGTGGCATGCGAATAAGCCAAAGCGCAGGATGGCAGACGGCGGTCCAAGGGGAACCATTCACCGACTTATCGGGCGATCTGACAACACACAAAGCTAATTCAGGTGTGAACAGTAAACTCATTTCCATCTTTGTAATCTGGCCATGCTTCCAAAAAAACACAGAGCCTGTCCATCTCGTTGCTTTCTATTGGACGCACGAACGTAAACGCGACATCCTGAATAAACTGGGAACGAAATGAGTTAAAAAACGGTTCATCATTATGCACGCACATAATATGACAGTCAATACCCTATCGATCACTGTGGAATTTTAATTTACCCATAATGACACGACATTAAGTGAACCTGATTGATAGTTTTTACACATGGGAGGACACAATTATGCTCCACACAGGCTACGCGCGCGCGAGCGCCACGCCGCGAATCCACACACTCCCCCATTCCGTAATGTTATTATCTCATTCTCCATGGTCTCATTTTTCACAAAGCCCCGGGGTGTGTGAGGGACAGTCAGGGTTGAGCTCACACAAGCCCAGGCTGCACACCCGACTGCCAGCGAAGGTCTGTGTTAGTACCAAGCGCGACACCGCCAGAAGAAAACAGGAATGGTGGGGGGGGGAGAAAAAAAATGAAAAAGAAAAAATGGAAAGAACCCAGATGATCCTGCAACACAATATGGTGCAGGACCCTTTCACCCTGCCAGTGAAAGCAGCTGCCTGACTTTATTGGAGATTACTGTTTATTTGGAGATTACAATTGGACACTGATTAATAAAAAAGACGTGTTATTACAGGAAAGATAAGGCAGAGGTCTTTGCAGCCACAAATACAAATGACCACGATATAGCAGGGGGGGTTGCAAAGCCAATTGTTTCCTTTCAAAGCTCACTTTTTGGCCGGCACTGTTTTGTATTTAGGAAAAAAAATAAAAGACTCCTCGCTCATTTGAATTTAAACGCTATTAATTTCCTCCCACCTATTTACATTATCAACAATGCAGAACAGCTATTAACATGTTATTAAGATGAAAAAGCACATTATTGGGAAAACATTATGATATATGCTCCCTTCACTACCGCTTTCTGTTGAGTTGCTGCTCTAATTTCCTATCTTATTCGTCTTTATTATAACACTGTGGGGTTTTTTTTGTTTTCCAGTGATGGAGGTGGTGGTAAGGTGCTGTCAGAGACTTGAGGAGACGAGGCTTAGTTATCAGACTCAAAAATGTCCAATCAATACTTGTCTGCGTGGAGAAATTCTTCTAAAGTTGTCATGGGGAGAGTGTTTTTTCTTTTTCTTTTTTTTTTTTTCTCCCCCTCATCAAACACACTTCCTGGCTGTATGAAATGGACTGTGGGATTCATTTCACAGTCAAGACACGCAACTGTCCATTTTTCCCAGCTGTTACAACTGGCTCCGTGCTGGAGACTGCAGCATTGCCTGGACACGGCGCATCATCATTGCAATGAGTTTTGGGACCTCGCGTTCATTCTCGCCAGCGGAGTCGCCATCTGATGCATGTTGCAGTCGAATTTTTTGCAAACTATATTCTCCCTCCATCCTTCAGCAATATGTTGTTGTTGTTTTGTTTGTTTTTTTCCACACCAAGGCAGTGAATTACCACAGTGTGTCGTGGAGGTTTCGAGAGTTCGGCTTTAGGAAGAGCCTTCTTCTGCATATATTGTGATAGAGGCCATATATTATCTGATGCTACTGTTATTACATCTGCCAGAGAGGTTATGTTTTCAGTCCAGCTTGTCTGCTAGTTTATTTGTTTGTTTGTATTTTGAAATCAACTTAGCAGATTATAATGTAATTTGTTGGAAAGTGAGGCCATGGGCCAGGAAACTGATTAGTTTTCAGCTATGCGGTGATGTATTTAGCATGTTTTCACCTAGCTGTAAGGCCATGGGGTTGTGCGGTGGTCGGCGGGGGTGTGTGGGTGTGTTTATTTGGTATGAACTTAACGGCTGGGCTACGGCTGTGTCTATGTAGCTCGACTCGGCTGCCGTTTCTCTTCTTCTCTCCTTCAAAAACAGACACGGACCAATGGAAACTTCTTGGTGTCACTATTTTGCGGCCAAGACTGCAAGCCAGACACAGATGCAGAACACCACCTGGATGGCCCTGGTTTCAGTTCTATTTAAAGCGGATTGTGGTCTGATCATCAGATTGGCCGCAGCAGCAGCAGGGTTGCATTTCCCCAAAAGTTGAACTTGGCTGAACGGCGTATCCTGCAGCCCTCACAGCAGCCTATAAATGCAATAATCCTATTCAAATAAACAGGAAAAATCTGCATTTTTGCCACAGCGGCCACATGTGGTCTAAATTATGTCTAAAGGGACCCGAGCCTGGTTACATTGCCCAGTGGCTCTGCTTCTGGTGCAATGGTGGCTCCACTCTCCTTTGCATTTCCCCTCACCCTTAGCCCAAAAACCCCCTCTTCCCAAAACACCAAAATAACTGTGCTACACTAACATGCCGCCTGGCTAACAAACTGGGTTAACATTAGCTAACAGCGCTATAGCAGTTTACTATACTGTCAGGGAAGAGAGTTGATGCAGGGTAGGATATCAGCCAGAACATTAGAAAAACATTTGTCCATGAAATATGATCCGGTTTCACCAAAATGAGTGAAATACTTGGTGGCACGTACCATAAAGCCTTATGTACTTCTTACAGGAGATCATATCTGGATCACAAAGGTATCATGCATAATGCAAGAACAGGCAAGACAGGGTGAGAATGAGAGAGTCATCAGTGAGGATTACATTTAAAACTGGCTATTTTATGGTAGAAAAGTTATGAAATGGGGCTTTCACTGTTTCACATCTACCAACACGGATTGGAGGGCAGAGTGCAACAACTCAATGCGACTCATGCTATAAATGTTACCCAGTATTTACAAAAGAGGTCACAGACTATCTATATTTTGATGTTAGAGGAAATGCAAATACAAACTCTGAGCTAACCAATCACAATTTGGTACTTTCTTTATAGGAAGCACTGCAGGAGTGTAACATAATAGATCAAAACATCATGTCGGACTTCAACAAACATCTGTATAAAAAGTTAATGAGTGCAACACGTCTGTGGCAATGTGGGGACACGGCTAAAGGCGATAGTTTGGTAGAGATATTCATGACGCCCAGGGGACGAATCCACCACCAGCAGGTAAAAATACATTTTCACTTATTTTGTGAAATAGCTCAACATCGAGACGGATTGTCACAAAATATTGCACAAACATTAACGGTTCCCAGAGGATGTATCCTAATGATTTGGGTGACCCTGATGTTTCACCATGAGGTTTGTGGCTGTGAGTGAAATGTAACGTAAGATGTAATAGCCGCGGTGATCCCCAGACTGTGTCTCCTCCAAACTTTTATTTGTTCAATACTTGGGTTTGTGATAAAACGCTTGCAAAGCTAACGAGCCTCAGCTAACCTGGTCGCACAGGAGAAAGTTTGACATGTCATGGCTGCATTTTACTTCGGAGGCGGTCGTTCTATCGCATGTGTCACCGTGGGACAATTGGAACTGATTCGTTATTACTGCTATTAAGCTCACCTGTGTTTTCTGTGAGTTGACTGACTGAAATAGCTGCTACCGGCCCATTACCAAATGCATGGTCAAGGGTATACCTGCTTGACACTAGCTGTGTCATTGTCATGAGCCACTTATCATTGCTGACGTCAGGATTTAGCTCAGAGCCCCGTGGTGCCTAAGTATAGCCTCGCAGAGTCGTGCCATGACTGTCGACTTTAGTCTTGATCTCTGTTCAGTGTTGGCTCTAAAACATTTTGACTTGTATTTTCTGTGCAATAGCAGACTTAGTGTTGTAAGGTGTCCATTAAAAATATTCTTGGTCCTCATGCACAGCATTCACCGGGTTATGTAATCGGAAAGACCAGCCTTGAGCTGTGGAACAATCACCAGTCATAAAATTGACGTGTTGCTGGAGGCAACCGGATCTGATGACTGCCTCGCCAAGAGATAGCCACACACATGATTAGTGTCAGATCAGTGACATCATCTAATGCGATGCCCCAGACATGGGCCAGCTGTTAGTTCAGGGAGCCAACTCTCCACCACCACTTCTTTGGTTTCGAGCCATAATTTTATTTGCGGGCACAGGCAGTGGAAAGGGGTGGTTGGAAACCAAGCGTCTGTCCGCGTGTGTGTGTGTATTTCCACCAACAGTGGTCGCACATCGCCTTGAGGTGATGCCACCGACTACTAAATCACAGAGTTAGTGATTAGCAAAGTTGGAGGGGCAGAGGCAGGAACCAAAGCCCAAACCAATAACTCTCAACATTGGATTTAACGTTTGTCTAGGAGGTGCTGTAAAATGTCCGTTCCATTTTTCAATTTCCACATTAATATCTTAAAAGAGGTTACAGGACTCATGTGGCGTTGACATCTTGCTCTCGGGTTGTTAGGTGGTTTCTGTGATCTACTCACACACTTCAGCGGTGGTTATTTGAAACACTGTGATACGGGCGGTTGTTTCAGAAAGCGCTAGTGAGAGGGGCGAAAAAAAGCAGATATTACAGCTGTCAACAAAACAACATGAGGTGGAAAATTTGCCGTAGGGAGAGCACAAACTTAGAGTGCCGGTGATATATACTGAATAATACATTAAACATGGAAGAACATATAGAGGCGTTGCACGACATACAGAAAGAACTTTTTCCCTCTCTCACTTTTGTTGTCGGGAAAAATACTTTTTTAACACATCCACGAGAATAGCGATGGCAACATCTTTAAATTTAGAATTACGAATGACGCCCCCCTGAACGTGTGATGAACACTAATTAACAACCTTTCAGCTCGAGAAAACGCTAGGTCTCCTGCTTCTTTGCACGTTGAATCCCCTTGTTGCTGCTGCTTTGGCGGGCGGGGCGGGGGACTGAAAAGGGACTTTTTTTTTTTTTTTTCCAATGCCTCCTGTAAGATGTTGATTTCTCCACCCCGACAAAGTTTAAAAACCTCCTGCTTGGCCCAGACTAACATCTCCATGAGTGTCAAAATGAGCATTTGCGTTTGCCGTGTAAAACTGCAGAACCTCTGCAGATCTCGTTGTCTTGTGATTGTGACGCCAGTGGTTAATTCGATTAGATTTTTGGTTGATGTCGTTTGAAGGGTAGATATCAGTCGATGAGTTGTTTGCTTGTGGTCTGGTTTAATGGGTAGATGGTGACAGAGGACTAGAGGGGGGAAAGGTATGGAACACTCTTGTTCTGTGTTTCTTCCAAATTGAAATGATAAAAAATAAATAAATTGGCTTTCTTCTCAGAGCGAAACTTCTGTAATATCCATTTGGGCCTTTAAACAAAAGGAAACCTATTTGATGTTTAACAGCGTAAAAAGCCTCTCCCCCATAATCAAAGCAAAATATTCAATCTCACCTTTTGTGTAATTCAGCAGCAAATTACTTCGAAACAAGACTGGTTTTGAATAAATGAAAGGATACTTTACTTTTTTGTCATATGCACTTATTTCTACAACTAATCTAATTGCACCTGACAACGTTGCAGTCGGCACCAGCTAGGTCCGAAAAGAACCCCTCCTTTCCTCCCGTTCTGGGCATCATGCCCAAGCCTGCCTGATCTATGTGATAGATCCACATCGGCAATCTCAAAGCAAGGCCCTGAACTCAGTCGATAATATTTTCAGTTGTATTTCACACCCTGCTCCTGTGGCTTTTCAAGCAAATAAAGTGCCATAAGGACATGTGAAGGCAGGAGGAGTGCTAAGACTGGACAGGTAGGTCTGTGACAATCCACTGACTCTATCATCCTTTAGATAAAGGATAGATAGATGCTTAAAGGTCCAATAAATACAGTCCTGAGCAGATAAATTGCAGTGGCAAAACACTGACATAACAGAGAATCATTCATTAGTTTGACCTTTAAGCCAGAAATAATTGTGTTTCTTTTATCTAAACTATTTCTTTTACACATTTAACACATTTACACATAATTTGAGTAAAGTGTATTCTGTGTATTCTCATATAACACACATACATGTCAGTCATTATGGGAAGGTTCCAGGTTCCAATCATAAAATGCAAGTTTTTAATATTCGTCTCACAGCTATGCTTTTGTACACTTCCATCAAATACTAAAGTCCAGTGTCAATGCGGAGCATAGTCTCTTTCTTGTGTAGCAAGGTGGGATACAAAGAGGGAGAGTTTTTGGTGGTGAATGGTGGTGTAGGACAAGTTTCATGCTGGGTTTTGCAGATTCCTCCAATATGAAGACTCTGCGTGGCAATGAGACTCGGATTTCAGTCGTGCTAGTGGCGTGGTTGAGGGAATGGCAATGTTGTCAAACCACCACTTTGGTCAAGGCTGAAATGTCTCAGGAATTAGAAGATAGCTACACACAGAGAGTCATGGTCCCCCAAACAATGATTCTCAATGATTTTGGTAAGCCGGGATACCATGCGGTTGACATTTTTGGTATTTACTGAAACATTTTGATGACTCCAGTATAGGATGGACTGCCATGAAAATGGCTAGAAATGTTCTCAGGGGTTGAACTCTAGTGACTTTTCCACTGGTCCCACCATGATGTGGATATTTTGTCCATTCTATAATCAAAAATCAGCAAATCGAATCCATTCCCATCAGCAGCAGTTGTACTTTGTTTACCGCTAATTAGCAAATGCTAGGCTGAGCTAACATGTTGAACAAAGTGAACAGTACACCTGCTACACATCAACACAATTTAGCACCGCGATGAACATGTTCGTTTCAGTATGTTAGTATTTAGCCAACTAAGGTGCCCGAATACAGCCTCTTAATTACAGCTGCTATCATTTCAGTAGACTCTTACCACCGTCACGTTATTGTTGCACTCCTCGCGCTGTATTATATGTGGTGTTCTCCATTTGTTCATGTAAGCTGCGGAGGCTCCACATTCTGTGTACTTGTGGATTAGAACAGCGCAAATTATTTTGATTGCATCTCTGGTGTATTTTCCATTGGAATATTATTGTAACCCATTTCGTATCCATATAAATGAGTCAGTTATTTATTTAACTTGGAACTTCTTTTTAATGGGCAAAATCCACGCTGTTCCTATTTATTCAACTACAGTCAACAATCTCTGGAAATTGTTCCTTTATTTTTCTAATCTCGCCTTGTACAATTCTCAAAACAGAGACTCTGATGTCATATTAGTAGAATGCGCTGCATTATCCGTGACTTCATGGAGGACTCTTTAACTGAATAGCTCTTTCGCAGCCACAAGTGTGATGCCGAGTGACAAAATTTGGGTAACGGTTAATGCTACATGAATTATGCTAATCAAAACTATTATCCACCTATTAAATATGTCAACACGGGAGGCTAAAGCAAACAACTGGTAGACTTCTGAGTATTAATATTGTGCTTCTGCTTAACCACCGCTGGGTGTTGAGTCCCTGCACTGTGTTTCCAAGGCTTGTGAAGATCTAACTGTAGAGTCTCAGAGGTGTATTATTCACAGAGAAATGGGGCTTACTACCATAGCCCTCATCCAACACTCACTTTAAAAGGTGTGCGCTCACGGTGTAGTGCACTCTCCTGTTCCTTTTGCTTACCCTCATACTCTTTCTCCTTCCCTCTCTCAGTCTGTCTTACAGACCATTCTTCTCCACTTCTGTTCTCTTATCTAACGCGTAGTGGTGATTTTTTGTCCCCCTCCTCTAAAAGTCTCCTCTATAACAAAATGCCACCCAATCACACCATTATTATTCCCTGATTAATTCCTGTTTGAAAAGAAAGAAAGAAAAAAAAAAAAAACTCAAGTCACTCAAGCTCTATTAATAAGACTGAGTATCCATGTTTAACACAATCTAATGGATGTGTGAAATAAGCCCCAGCCCTATTAATGTTTAATGTATAATTGAATGTTCTACATGGCCAAACTTGTTTACTGGAATAATTGATGTTTCTGATTTCCCATTTGCCTGCAATACAAGGAGGGGGGGGGACGTAGACAGTAGGGACATCGACAAAGCGAGCCATTTGGCTCAGCCTGTGCGTCTGAAGGTGGCGTGGTCAAGCCACAGTTGTTGGAAGTAATTACCGCGCTTCAGACCGAGCTCATTTGATGAGCTCTTAAAAGCTAATGACAGACCTTATATTTCAAGCGGGCTGCTTTCCAAAGCGTTTCTTGGAAAATGTGCGCCTGCATGACTTATAAACTCCTTAACCACTAAATGGAGACAAACAAATGAACTTCTCTGATATGTTCCCTTCCCCATTTCGGCAAAAAGTCCCCCATGTCTGTTCTGAACTACAGCCTGAGAGGCGCTAGGTTTCATATTTTTGTTTATGTGAGCGCGCGCGTGTGTGTGTGCGCTTTCTCATTTCATCTGCTGGGTTTGGTTTGCGTGTTTACCTGAGAAGAACAGCGGGGTGTGACTGAGGTGGAGAGTGCAGTCTCACGGTCCACTGCACATTAGACATAATGCTGTCTCCAGAGTGAGCCTTCATGTTTTCAATCTTCCCGTTTTTCTTTTGCTGATTTGCTCAACGCAGCGCTGAACGATAACAAGGAAAGTATCTAATTGTGATTATATTCTGACAAATATTGTCATTGCAGATTGAACTGTAATCATTTCCAACGAATTAAACTACAGGCCTGTGTTTGTGATCTACATAGCAAACACGATATGACCGTGCTGCGCGTTATAGCAAACTTATTTTGTTTCTTTATCAACATGTTTATAGAAAAATGTACTGATTCAGGTAGAATTGAAGGTATTATTATTATTACGCTTCACAGCTCTGTCTCACTTCAGAGCGTTGAAACTTCCCGGAACTAAAATAATACGATGGAAATTTAACTGGGAGAATGCAAAGAGTCTGCAGTTTTAGCTCGATAACTGCAAAGCTAACTGCTAGCTACCTGACATTCGGCGTGTCGGCAAAGGCGGAGACAGAGAAGACTGCACACTCAATCAATGGATGAAAGCAATTCTAATATTTGGCCTTATTTTAGAAGTTAGGAAATACATTCAGCATGCTTGTTAGACCCCAAAGACACACACAATGTATTTTGATGAGTGTATATATATATATATATATATATATATATATATATATATATATATATATATATATATATATATATATATATATATATATAGTTATATATCTGCCTTATATAACTTTTCTTTGTTTACACTTAAACTCTACTGAGCACCATTAACTAGGCAGCAGTCAGACTTATTTATTTATTTATTTATTGCCAGCTCGCACAATTAATGTTATTTGCCAATAAACTTCCAGGCGGCAGTTGTCATAGCTACCGGAGCCAACACTTTCCAACTTCAGCCTTCACTTGGCTCGTTAATGCCCTTAAATATTTAAGTTACGACTGAAATCGGCACCCTCACTGTTTGGAAATTTGGCTTTTCCCAATACGAGAGAGCACTTCTATCATTCAGCCCTCACTTCTCCACCTGGCTTAATGTATCATTTCACTGAACCCTTTCATGTTTTTTTCCTCTTCCTTTCCTCCTCTCTTTCTGTTGCCTCCCACACCACTCTAACAAATCAATAATCAATGCGCACGGCCTGCCAAAGACAACTGACCTGTAATACTGTTTACAGTGACTGGACATTAGCCAGGCCTTGATCAACGCGCACACACAGAGGCACTCACAGATGCACCCCAGCTGAGCTTCACACTCGGGGGGGGGAGGGAGGGGGACACTTTGCTCTCTCCCGCCGTCCCCCGTCTCCCACTCCTCCTCCTCACGCGCTCCCCCTTCCACCTCGACTGCTTAAACCACACCGCCTTGGAGTCATTTAGATTTCTCCCAGGTGGTTCAAATTTAGTTTGAACTACAGGCGGGTTTAAGCTGATGAATAGCTTTTATTGAACATGAATATATTTAAGGATTGAGATTAGTCAGCTCCTTCTCTCTGATGATCTGAGTCTGCCAGAGGATGTGCTCGGCATTAAAAAAAAAAAAAAAAAAAACCTCAGACGAAGGAAACACAAAATGTGCACGGCTTCTGCTGAGAAGACCGAGGAGGGAGGGCCTGTTCTGCGTGAGCTGGCAGCTGAGGCTCGTATATACACCGTCTTATGAAAATATCAGCGCATATTGGATGCTGGAGCGTTCGGGAGAATTTAGTCGCTGTCTTGTTGCAGAGTTCAAAATGTTTCTGGAGGTTGGCAGTCACTCTCGCGGCTCTTAATCTCTCGTCCTCTTATCGCCGCTGTCGATCTACCCCATCCTTGTCCATAAACTATCCCTGTTATTTAGCCTCTTCAAAATTAAAGCCCCTGACACCAGATCTCCCCCAACGTGAGTAATATCGCAGCCATTGACCTTCCCATCCCTCAGGCAGGCACCGGCTTGCACATTGATCGATCCCGCTGATGGCCTTGGTGCTAATCTTCCAAGGGACCGACAGGAGGTGACGGTATTTCACTGTTCAATCTGATGCAATTACCCTCAAAATAAACACATTTTGGATAGCGGCTGACCTTCCGATGGGGGAAAAAAAGAAAAAAAAAGGATGGGTGGCCGGGACGGTTCGCGCTCTCGTGCATGCCTGTGTGACTCCAGTTATTAATCAATCAAGCTGACATCATAAACAAAACACATCCCGGACGAGGCGTCGCGGGAAGAATAGCGGCTCGGGTCTGTTCTAAATGAAGCTCCTCTCCTCTCGGAAGCATTTAAACGTCCCGCAAGGTTAAGTGCAATTTCATTTGCCACCATTTCCCTACTTACTTCCTAATGAATTTTATTTCTGACTCGAGGTAAAACCCCTTTAGTCCATTTCACAACAACGTGAAGCGTTTACATCATGAAACAAAATCCCCTACGGGAGGATTATTACAGCAGTTAAAACGAATGGAAGGCGATAAGATCACACGTGCGAAATTGAATAATGAAACGTTGCTGTAATCACCCCGGATGGGAGCGGCGGTAATGAGACGTGATATAATTATTTACCTTCGCGCTAACAGCTCTAACAGCGCCGCTCGACCCTCGGCCGCGTCTTTGCCACAGGCCAAAGGAGGCTAGGCCTTTAAGTGTGATGTCTTTGAAGGCATCGCTTCCCTTTTAAGTATTCCACAACAGATTTCTTACAAAGACATCCCTCTGAGCGAAGTTCTTACACACCCCACCAAAAAAAAAAAGAACAACAGCACAGCACACACCAGCAAACAAAATCAATAATCAACAGTAAGGGAACAGAAATGCATTTTCCGTGTGTGATCAGAGGCTCCGGCGGGGCAGTATAGAAACTGTTAAGTGTTTATTTATGGGATTTGGCTGTAAGCTAATGCAAGAGGTGTCGATACAATCAGGTCTACCTGATCACAAATTGTGTTTAGAATATTATTATTATGTCTAGCTATTTAGTACTTCTATATAGTTGCAGGACAGATATTAAAAAAGTCAAAAGCAGCGTGTAGAGGCAGACATATCCAGACTTGTAGCCTCTTGCATAGATCAATCCTACATTTCCCAAAAAACCAACTGGATAGCGTATTTAATCAGACCCTGCTTGCCTCCTCAACGTGGAGGTGAAGTTTAAATCCCACGACTACAGTTTGTATCGCAGACTTGCTGCCAGAAATTTGAAGATTCAAGCCCAGGCAGATAGAACAATAACATTCCAGTTCCCCACAGAGTCTCCACAACTGTTTCCACAGTCGGCACTGCAGTAATTGTGATAAACTGAAATTTTTTTTCTAATGCTGTGCCTCTTTAGAATCATCTAACATCACACTTTATGGGTCGCTTTTGTAAATTCTCAGCGCGCTGCTCAAGGACGCTTCAACAGCGGAGACGCCTGCCGACATATGGGATCGGATCTGGCTCCCGTGGTTGACGGGCAGTCCTCTCCAACCGCTACTCCGCCCTGCCACTTCCGTGAGATAAAATTTCCACGGTGTGACAGCAGGAGCGCAATTTAGTCGCAAACTTCAAGACGCACTTTCATCAACCTGGCTCCCCGGCTACACATTTGGGAATGAGCCCCATACACAGCTGATTGTGGCGAGACGGGCATCTGCCTTTCCAGATGCACTATGGCGGCCTGTTGTTGGAGAGCTAAAGGGACAGCGACAAGCACTTAGCTGCTCCCTCAGCAACCAGTCCCATTTCCTTCCCCTTATCTAAAGCGACAAGAGGAGTTTTCCAGCCCTCCTATGCCTGAGGCTCATCCTGCATTATCTCCGAGTGCACCAGCACCACCAGCTATCTTGTGTCCCTGATTCCCTCCGTCTAAAAATATGCTAAAAAAAAGGATGATGGCATTGCTAGAAATTCAGGAGGAGTGAGAATCAGCTGTGCTCCTCGGATGTTTTTCAAACTGCCGATCATATCGCAGGATGATGGACGCAGGTCCAAGTGTGCAGAGAGCATGGACAGATCAGTGTCGGTCCGTTTTCCTATATAAATATATATATATAATATATATATATATCATGCATGCCTGATATAAGGCAAGGCAGTACATATATATCATGTACTGCCTTGCCCTTCCCCGCCAAACGGCTGTAGTTACCGATCCGATAAAGCGTGTGCGGAGAATGCAAAAGCGACAAAACATGAACTAAAGCAGACACCCTAATGAGATATTGATTGGCCACTCTGATGTTTACACTTTTGCCTGTCTAATACTCTCCAAGTCCACCCATAAACAATTGGCCATCTGTTCAAGCACATTCTGAGCTCTGCTGTGCAATTCAGATACGTCTGATGCCGGGGATGAATTCAGTTTTGATATGTAAGGCAGCCGGTATAACTAAGGCACATAATTAATACATTTTTATATAGTTTTATGTGCTCCCACTGCACAAAGCGGACCAAAACAACCTAAAATAACCAAATGAATATGCATCTTTTTTTCAAAGCAGTTCCTGACCGAATGAGTCAAACATAAGCATACTCACACTTTTAAATAAAAAAAAAGCAAGAAAAACAAGACAAACTGCACCCAAACAAAACATATGAAAATGCCGGATTCTTAGCTGTTTTGACAAGACTCAAAGGCCACACGGAGAGAGAAGAAAAAAAAAAAAAGTTTCTCCTTGAGAGACAAGACTGCAATTACATCTTAGCTCCCATCTTTCTCTTTCTTTTTTTTTTCCCTTCTTACTCCTAAGTACCAAATGGTCCCATTTCTCTGTGCTCAATTAAAATGTGTATTAATTGTGAAAAAGCCCCCGGGGGAATCGATTCATTCGGATAGTATTCATTAGGCACGGCTCATACTTTATGGCCAGTGAATGCAAAGCAGCGGATGATTGAAAAAAAATAAGAAAAAAAAATAGTTTGTTCCTAGCAACAAAGAAACGTTCACCCCGAGCTCCCTGTTGTTTGTGCAATGGCCCTGCCACCTAAAGTAAAGGCTGAGAGCCCCCATATAATGAACCTGGGAAGCGACTCTTCGCGCAAAAAAAATCAATAATGACGAGCTCCTTTAAAACTCTCAACTTTGAGCCTTTGATGCTCAAGAATACATTAGTGCTGTTAACTAGGGCTCCCCGTCCAGGCAATAAGCATGCTGCTCACTCTCCGGCTCCATTTGGCCCCATCCCCGTACTGACTTGCACCATTACTATTACAATTACAGTGTACGCCACCGCTGTAGTCTACTAGTTTCTCTATTTATCACCCTGATCATTCTCCCTCAGCAAATCAAATGGTACAGTTTTATTAAGGGCAATCAATAAATCTGCGGACTTGCCGGCGTGGGTTCGATGTGTGCGTAACGTCCCACGCATTCGGAGCGCCTTCGTCGCGGCGCAACCAAACTTTACCCCATAACCCCTTCAAACCTGTGGCGCGCTCGCCCGCGCGACACATAATCCTCACGAAGCCTTCAATTTTCACGTGGCTTCGCGCGTGTACCTTACAGTGATTACAATGGTAATTGTGCCGGGAAAAGGCTGATTGTGAAGGTTGCTCGCATGCGCGCCTGTGAAGTACTACACGTGTGGATGAGAGTATGTTTAGGAAAAAAAATGTAAAGAAGAAATGTTTTGCCATTCGCTTTTTGGCCCCGTGAACTCCACAAAAGCATCAAAGCCCTCATGAATTTAAATAGGACGCCTTTGCTACGGTGCTCGCGCATTCGCAGCCGCGCTGTGTTCAGCTGTATTCGGTATTTGCATTTTCTGTGCGCTATGCTATGTACAAGCAAGTCTTCCCCGCCATGCTCCTGTCACTGTCATATGCAGGGATGTAATCATATAAGCGCCGGGCTTCTTAAGCACTCCCCTGCTCTCCTCTCAGCCTCGAATTGCAAATGTGAGGAATTAAGTCGGAAGCAAATAGGTTGGATTCTCACCTCGCCGTCCGCCATTAACTAATTGGCGGCATTGTGTGCACAGCGAAGACCAGGGGGAAGGAAAAAAAAGAGAAGAAGAAAAGGAAAACATCTTCAGAGCGTGAGAGTGAACCAAACTCTGAGCAAGACAAGGCTGACAACGAAGAGACAATTCCCATGTGTCTACACTCACACTTCCACCTTCATTTGGTGACGCAGCGCTTTAAATGCAACACGGAATAATATTTATGAACAAAGGACGAGTAATTTTAGCAACAGAATGACAAGACACATCTGAAACTGCCACAGAAATATTTGAAATAGCCCTTCCGGATAAACCTGCGTGTGGCACATCTACTCTGCGCTAACGTACCAACATGCATGCATAGTTAATAACCCGGAAATAGCTTGATAATTATATAGTTCGACGGCTGTGTCTGCGCGTCCATGCGTTAAAAGCGCATGCATTTGTGTAGGTTGGAAGCCTTTATATATTGAAACAGATGCATGCAGCTCATGGCCTGTTGATTGCATAAAGGGATGCTTGTCCCCAGCAGTGATATGTGCGAGATTACATCTGTGCTGCAGAGCCCTTAAGTGTAAGAGTATTATGCGAGTTACATCTCATGTGGGAGGGAAGCTATTTATACAGATTATAACTGTGAATAAAGTGTAGAGGGTGATACACTGTACGGGAGGCTGAAATGACACTGTCTGGACAAGGCACCCGGGTTTAATTTATGTCACTTTCTAAGCAGAAATCACCCAAAATAACTGCTTCCAACTCCGCAGCTGTGAATATTTGCTCCTTTCTCTCAGGGGTCTTTGATGAGAATTTCTTGGGCTTTGGAAAAAACGTCACTTTTTTCCACTATTTTCCGCTCAGCCTCAAATGAGCAATCTACGAAAAGAAAAAAAAAAAAGCAATCAGCAAATGAATCAATAATGAAAGTAATCATTAGTTGCACGCCTAAATGATGCTACATGCTTTTTTTTTTGCGTGACTAAATAGCTCCCATCACTATTTTATGTGACTTTCTGTGACTGACAAACCTACACAACTCATTATGATTCATATAATGTGTTATGGCACGTTATTAATCCTTGTTATTAATTATTAATTGCGATTCATATTGGAGCATAGTAGGAGAATGTCAGTAGGGAATATGGCGCTGTAAAATGACATCGTGTTACCGTTTTGAGATATTTTTGGGTTTACGCCCACCGGATAGCTGTCAAGTCATCACAGACCGACTCTGCAAGAACTAGAAACGCGCCATTCGTGTTGAAGTCATCCTCTGGTAAAGCTCTCCGGATGGAGATGTCTTTTATTAGTCCCGCTTGGATCATTCTTGGAGGTACTTGTGAATCTTGTACCAAGTAAAAAAAAATACGGCCTCGGGGCAGTTTCTGAATGACGGCCTGTGCGCCTTGTACCACAGTATTTGTTGGGATGTCCACATATGCATGTTGGTCAGCTGCTTTTCTTCGTCTGCGCATGCCAGAAGCCTGGCGCGGAGTGCGGAACGCATCCAAAAACTCTCGTCTGTAAGCAAAGGTATGCGCGTTTCAGCCGCACTGATGATGAGCCACGGTGAAATTCACCCGAGCCACCTGTTTCGAGGTTCATACAAGAATCAGGTCTCTGCTTTTCAGATTTGCACAAAACCCGTTCACTGTGCCAGCACTGGTTACAGCCTTGCATGTCATTTCGCTCATGGACACCGACAGTGTAAATTGGCTATTACAAAATGTCAGTCATCAGAGCAGAGAAATTATTTCTTTCGCCGGCTTGCAAAATACAGATGAGAGCTTTACAGAAAAAAAAAACATAGGCTTCCCTTGGTTCAAGTGTGCCCTTTAAAAGCGCATTCACGCTGCTGTTGGACAGAGCTCAGGCAGTACATCATTTGACTTTTTTTATTCCCCGCGAGGTTTCAGGTATACTCGGACAGATAAACAGCTCGCCTTACATGCGATAGGACATCACTATTTTCCTGTTTGGATAATTTCCATATATCATTTTTTCCCCATATCCTGTCACCTTGTCTGTATTTGTTCTGCACCAGTACTACAATACTTTGCAGACATATCTACTTGTGAAAATAGCACCTATTCGGTATGCTTCTGCATCTGTTCAAATCTGAACGCGTCTCCGATTGCAAATGAGAGGATCCGCAGCTGTTTTAGTCCATATTTTGTGTGTATAAAACACCTGCTAGAATATATATTTGTATTTAATTGAACAGTAAAGTTGCTTTAGTTTTACAGCAAGCAGCCAGTTTAAATCTCAGGGAGCCATTTAGCTTATCTTATGTTAGCTTAGCATGAAGACTGGATGCCGGGGGAAGCAGCTACACTGGCTGTCTCTCTCTCTCGTTTTTATGTAACAAATGAAAATGTAAAAATAGATAATGCACAGCCGTGAGGGGAGGTATACACCCTCTCACTAACTCTCCCAAAGAGTCTCCGAAGTGTATTCCCCAAAAATGTCGATCTATTCCTTTAAGGCGCTAATTCAACTACAGACTTGACTCAGAGTCCCCGATGGGTTTTGTGCTAACACTCTATGCTATCTCGGAACACATTGCTCTTTGTTCAACAGCAAACACTTCTTTGCCCGACCATGTGGGAAAAGCATGTTCTCCACCACAAAAAAGGCCACTTAGTCTGCGTCTGGTTTGTTAGAGGACACTCGCCTGCAGGAAAGTGATCTATAATAGAACTGTCTGTGGCGGTTTGTTTCCTTCCTGCTGGTCTTAGGTTGTGAAGTAAATAATATCCTCGCCCTCCGTAAGGCGTCACGTCTCTACCATTGCTAATTTGTTTCTTTTTTTCTGATTCCAAGTGACAGCATCCTTATTTCTTCATGAAACATACTGTGTAATGCGGTAAAATGTTCTACATCATGCTGGATGACCCCACCACTCCATTCCCCCCAAAAGGCACCTGGCAAAAGACTTGTCTTGTGATGCACACGCCACTTTTGACTGACCAAAAAAAGAAAAAAACAGCAGCAGCACAATCAGCAAAGCCATTTTTAATGAGCCTCTCCCCCTTTTTCCATCTATCAGAATGGAATTAGGACAGCGCTCAGCGACTGAGGGGAGTGAAGCCGGGAGAATGGGGGCATGTGGCAGAAGGAAAAAGTCTTCATTAAGGACAGTGAAGTGGAGGTAGGAGAAGGGAGAGAGGGAGAAAAATGAGAGAGGAAGAGAGACTTTCTCACTCTCCTCTCCTCTCCTCTCTCTGCCACCTAATCAGGGAGACAAAGTTATGCCGGTCAGAGCGTTTGTTATTCCGGCTAATCCCTCATCGCGGTATTTCATCAGGTTTGGCATTTGGCTATCTGCATTAATTAGATGTTCGAATGGACGCGGCGTTAATAACTGACGCGCGGCAGATAATGAGAAATCGGCTGCACGGCCGTATCCTCCCGCCATCGCACTGCCTTTGTCAGCACTGATACCTCTGCGCTTGAAACACTGCGTCGTGTTTACCTGCGCCGGATTTCATTTATTGATGACTCAGGCTGTTTTTAGTGCCAGTGGCGATAATGTACTGTCTGCACTTTGGGAGATAAGTGTGTTCTGGCGCGATAGTTTGGACTTGTTCGGAATGTCTCTCCTTCTGTCTTCCTTCTCTATTTTTATCTCCGCTCGCTTTCCAAAATTTTTCTTCCGCTCTCTCCTCCTTCTTTTATCCCGCAATACTCTTTACTCCCCTCGCCATTCTCTCCCATTCACTCTTTCTCTATCTCACCTGTCGTTCTCAATTTTTTCTTTTTTTTTTCCCCCCCGGAGCCTCCCAGAGGAGTGCAAGGAGCCCTATCTCTCTTTTGCACACTCTCCTCACTTTTAGTGTCTCCTCCCTCCCCCTGCTCCCCTTCCTCCCCCCTACCCGCCTTCATCCATATCAACACCAGGTGAATATTCCTAATATTCATTCACACGGTTTTCCCTCTCTGGGTGTTTTTCAAGCCTCGCTGTACCACTTTTCGGTTTACACTCCGCGCCTTTAATGTTCTGTCATCCATCCTGGCGGCTGCCTCTCGACGCTTTGTCTCCCCCCCCCTTCCCCGCCGCCTCCTCCCCTCCTCGTCGAGTGACGCGACTTTCCCTCTCGGCATCCTCGAAGTCGTCGCTAAGTGCGCGGTGATGCACATCACTCCGTCACAGGTCTCGGATCAGCCGCAATCACGGCGGCGGCGATGTCTTTGACCTTACCGTCTTCTCTGATGTCAAATTCACGAGGCTCGGCGTATCGGGCTATCACAATCTCTTGTAATTTGTTACTTGCTCTATTTCCTCACCCCGTTAAGTGATTTATTTTGCTCCGTTGCTCTGCCACCTTCTATCTCACCCCGCGGTGCGCTCTCTTTTTAAAGCGTAATCCTTTATCAGACAAGGCGTGTTGACTAAGAGCACATTCTTATTTACAGGAACAGCCTTGGGGAGTAGTCGCGGGGAGAAAGGGGTCATAGTCCTTCCCACCTTCGCACCCTAGGCGCTGCCCGTCGCTGCGCTGTTTGCCACCGAGCGGCCTCACCGGAGCTGCCGTGCGAGTGCCTTGCCAAAAGGCACTTGGATAAACTTGAAAGAGAGTTCTCAGGACCGTTTCCCAACTTTTCTCTTAATCCTTTGATTTAACCGCCTCTCCTGCCCCTCTATACATGCTGTCCGTCGACTTTACATTTCGTCTCTCTCTCTCTCTGCTTTTCCCATCTGTCCCTCACCGTCACACTTCAGGAGTGTGTCAGGGAAGATTCGGAATATGTCAGAGTGCCGTCTGGTCACTGTGAGTCCCCCCCCCCCACCCCGTCATCTGCGAAGGCTGTCTCTCTGTCCTCCTCCTCCTCTTCCACTCTCCCCTGCCATTGTCAACAACTGATTATGCTCTTGAATTATTCCATCAGATTTCTTTTATTTTTTTTCCCTGGCCTAATGATTCTTGTCATGGTGCGGCGCTGAACATTGAAGTGCCCACAGATCCCCAGTGCAACAGAGCCTTTATCTTTCAACTTTCAAATCCCAGAAGCTCCTTAAGTCCTCTCTTTGGAGAGTCAGCGCCAAAAGCTAAATCTCTCAGTCAATTTACCAGACGGCCTAGTCGTCATTATTTTGTGAATACTGCCATGATCTTACTATCATTAAAATTCGCCCCTTATATAAACATCATGGGGTTGCTGAAGAGGACAGTATGGATCGTATCGGCACGTCAGCGCTCCCGTACACGCGTGTTTGCTTGGACTTGTTTACAGTTTATTTATGATTCAAAAGGAGCGGATGCTCAATAAGCGCAAGCCGTGAGTAAAATATTCAAACGGTGGCCTATTTACAAAGACCGGAGACTTTCTCTCCCACCACTGCCGTCACATGTTTGTTGTGTGATATAAAAAGAGAGGCAGCGGCGACTCCAGAGACCTCATCCAAAGATATTATATGCGCCGAGCGCAACCTTTTTATAGCGACTGTAAACACGCCGGTTGACTGCATTAAAACCTCCACAAAAAATTTTTTTGGCTGCTGTCAAGATCCGCACAAAGGATTAGCCGCGTCTTCCTTTACAAAAAAGGCGGAAGGATGCCTCGGCGTTTGTGTGTTTGGGGCGAGGGATAGGATGTTCAGGGGAGTACAGTAGAAGAGGGCTTTTGTGTACTTATGCAAAAACCCTGTGTGCTCCCACACCTGTGTGCAGAGGAGCGCGTCGGCGTGCGCGCACGCGCGCGAGCGTGTGTGTGTGTGTGTTTTTTCGGGCCGAGCTGCCAGACGGCTGCTATCTTCGTGAGTCAGACGGGCAGGGAAGCTGGCGAGGCACACTGATCGTTTGAAGTGCTATTCTCTCTCGAAAGTTCGATCCGCCCTGAGGAAATTTGTCATGTTGTTCCACCTTTCTGCTTCCTGCGCGGTGGGGGCGAGGGGAAGGGTATCCTTTCCTGTTTGCCGTCGACATCTCAATACACACTCGCCTGTGCGCAGCAGACCGGTAAAGGTAACTAGGAAATTTGTTTGGCCTTGCCGTGAAATCCGTCTCTCTCCCATTTCTCTCCCTGGTTTGGGACAGAAGTGGGCCAAGCAGTTGTTCGAGCCCAATTCTTGACAGGCCCTACTTCATCATCTATCCACCCACCCCTTGGCTATACACCGCTTTGTTCTGCCTTTTTGCCAAATATCTGATTGTCTCTCTTTTTTTCTGCAGTCCCCACCGAAACCTACCTATCATTTATTCCTGCTTTCACCTCGAAATTCACCAGATCCCCCGTTCCCCCGCTTATGAAACCTTATATCTCTCTTCGCACATCCTGATGGCCTTTCCCTCCCCCCCACCCCCGTGCTCCCACCCTCGATCGAGCACTATCTACTCAAGTAGGAAGTCGTTTCCTGAATTGAATACCTTTTCTTCCATTGGTTAATTAAAGCCACTCTATCTGACGTTATTAACATGACTCCTCCGAGATCCATCAAATCCCCCGGCCAGCGAGTAAAAATGAGGCCGAAAAGGTTGTGATGGAAGGAGAGTGAAAGAGAGACATGGGTGGCACTAGAGAAAGAGAGGAAGAAGACGGGGGGAGAGAGAGAAAGAGCATATTGTGTGGAGACAGGGAGCCTCAAGAGTGATTCAGCCATTGTTACTCATCCCCTCCTTTTTGCAAGAGGGCTCATGTCATGAGTATTTTAAGTGCTCTCCATTCCGTTGTTCTCCTTTAATCCTGTTAGATAACTCTCTTCCTCCCTCCTCCTTCTGCGCCCTTCTTTCTATTTCTCTTCTTTCCTCCTCCGCTCCCTGCTGCCCACTCAGCAAACGGCGAGCCTTACACTCTGTGCCACAAAAGAAGGCTAGAGAGTGTGCCTAAACAAGGTAGAAAAAGGGAAGACGGGAGAGGAAGTGAGAGCGAGGAGAGGGAGAGGGAGAGAGAGAGAGAAGATGACAAAGATGTGGCGGAACTGGTAGGCGTAGGAGAAATCTGCTGGCCGGCACAGGCTCATTTGTTATGAGGAGGGATGAGCGTGGACGAGAGCCAAGACAGTGGCGAGTGAGTTGTGAAGTGGAGCCTGCACACGGTTTGTAGTTAAAAGGAAGCGGGGATGGAGTTTGGGCTGATTTGAAATGCATGAGTTGGAAGATATTGTGAAATTAAATATCTGAGTGAGACTGAAAAGGGAAAAAAAAAAAAAAAAAGAGTGTGTTAATGCTTTGGACAACTCACAGAATATAGACCGAAGTACAAACACACACCCATGGCTCGCGTACACACACACACGCGGCTCGCAGGAAGAATGAGTGTGTTCGAAAAATAGAAGTGCATTTTGTAACCTGAAAACAGAACCCGCCTTTCCCATGCCCCGCTTTTTATAGCGTCTCATGACAAGAGGTTGAATCACACCACATGCACACTCGTGTGCCGAACAATACGTGATGCAATGTTTCAAACCTGCCTTGTAACCGCAAAAAAAAAAACCCAGCAGCACTCCATCAGCCTCGCTAGAACTCCTTCTACTTCGCAGGAAATACATTTCCCACAAGCCCCCCATCCCAAGCCCCATCATTTACATGAGGACAATTACAAATGCCTGTTGTAGAGCAGGAGCCCGGCACTGTAGTTCGTTTGCCAAGATGAGGTAGTCACTTATCGCAGGTGAGGTGGGGCAGCCACGTTCCCGCAGCTCCTTGCATGGGAAAAAAAAAAAAAAAAAATGGGTCACAAGAGCGGAGGAGGAATTTGCCAGACCGATAGCACAGACTAGTGGTGAAGGGTCGGAACTGTGTGAAAGCAGTGGTGGCAGATCTCAGCCCTGCGCCGTCTATATTCGAGAAACATTCAGTCAAATCCGGCAACGCTAATCCCAGCCATCACCGCGAGTGGGTGATTCTCTCTGAAACACGGCGAGTGTCATCATTACCACTTACTTGAACAAGCCTAACCTTCTCATTCATGCCCCGGCCACCTGATTTACTTGCCGATTCCGCTCTTCCGCTCACTGCCAAAGAAATTAATTCAACACAAAGAGGACGTAGATGGGGCAGGCACTTGTGCCGGGAAGAATTTGCATGACCCAAAAATGCCCTGCCTCTCCTCCGACTCCATAAATCAAAGGGATAGAGAGAATCCCCCGGCGCCTCCATTCTTTGTCCTCAAAGGTGATAAATTGATCCCTGGTTGGCTAATAAGCAGAGGCACAGGGCGGCCCAAACTTCCTAAAGATTAATGCAGCGACAAGTGGATTTATAGAGGAGGAAATGTGAGCAATCTTGAGAACAAAATCTATTTACTTCATTCCTTCTCCCGGTACTCATGAGATTTGAGATGGGAACTCCTCAGGGAAACCCGGCGGGGGGGGGGTTGAGCGTCCGAGAAGTGATGTATCAGGACAATAGACGTATCTGTCGTTGAGGTGATGAATGTGATGGAATTACCTATTTCTGATTGATGAACGCGTCCGTCCAATTACAGAAAATCTCCATCCGTGTGAATATGCCCATGCCTTTGGCGGGGACACAACTTTGAATAGATGCGTTACCCAACTTTGCATTTGATCTAATAACAGAGCTGATTGCTGAGAATTAAGATAATGGGCACATGGGCACTCATGGGTTTGTCAGCAGCCTTATCAAATGAAGGGAGGCAAGAACGCGGAAGGCGATCCAACAGCTTGCAGCCTTTGCCAGCCATAAGAGAAACCTTTTAACGCAACTCAACCAGTCATTTTAATGACGCGAGGTGATACGGTGACAGGAAAAGCGGTCTTTTAAGAAGATGATCAATGCTATCATCTTCTCCAAAGCCGACTGGAAGAAGGGACAGAATACAGCGGCGTAGAGTTTCCTGACAGTGCCGAAGGCGGATAGAGCAAACCGCCTTGCCTCTCTCTGCATCTAATTCTCCCACTTTAGCCTTAATGTGTTTTCCCTCTTCCTGTCCATCCTCGCTGCATCTTCCCGTTTCATACTCAGTTTCATCGTCTCATCTGATCTCTCACCCTTTACCCTCATCGCCCTCCCCCCCTCCTCCCCTAACCCCTTCCTCTCAAACCGAACCTCCTCTCGCTTTTCTGTCTACCGCGCACTCCCGTCTTCGCACCGACAGCATGCTTATCCCGTTGTGTTGATGAGATATTTGAACGATTAACATTATGCATGCTGAGCAGATTATGATAGCCTTTGGGGAGGAGCGGTTTCAGCATGATGGAAAGTTTTCAGTGTGAAACTCTGCTGATAAGAGGGCTTTGACTGCAGACAAGGAAAAAAAAAAAGGTGCCGCACGAAGATGAAGTCTGTGCTCACCTATTCTCTCTTTCACCGCTGCGGCAGCACAGCAGCCTTCCACAGTCTTCAATCTGAGAGAAGGACGGGGAGAAATGTATCTGTCTGTCGTGCTTGTGTGCAGAAGACAAAACTTGACTGAGGAAAGAAACATTGCTATTTATAAAAGGATTAGCAATTACATTAAGGAGGGGAGGGACGCCAAATGCTAGTTTTATAAATAAAGCATCGACACATGCCCAATGTTCACTCCAACTATGCACATAACTCTATACACATAAAGTTGTTTCTGCACAAAAAAGTGACTTTTAGAATTTGGATCTTTGGAGTTTGGATGGCAGCGTTTCTCTGCGAGACAGCTCACATGGCAAATGTGACACCCCGTCAACATCAGCCCGACTATCGCAAACGTATGCAAATGTGTCGGAAATATCAAACCTCCTCCCACCCCAAAGCGGATCTTTTTTTGGGGTTGCATGACGCCAATTCCGAACAGACATATGATGCGCTATATAACTAATTCCATCTACGTCTGACAGTGACGCTACCCTATGCCACTGAGGCAGCTGTTGGTACAGAGATAGAGAGAAGGGGGGGGAGAGAGAGAGAGAAGCGAAAGGCAAGATCACTTCCCAAATGCTCATTTTTAGCTGGCTTGTTTGGGCACAGCGCACCAGAGCTGACGAGCTGAGCACAGAGTTTTTGACACAATGGTGTCAAACTCGGGGACTGTGATGTTCAGCTCGCACAAGTGAATAGCATCGCACCTGCTGGCAACATGCAGACACAGACACAAACAGACTGTTCGCGTTGCAATTAGCGTGTTTGGGAGTGCTGCGGCTCCTAATGACACATTTGCCTTACATTGTTTCATTAAGGAGGCTTTCAGGGAGGCGGCATATGGAATCTATTGGAGGTGCTGAAACAATGCGGTAATGATAGTGTTACTTTAAAAATACGATACAGTGTTGTCGTTGAATTCTGATTAGTCATATGACTGCAGTAATTTGATCCAAAGCGACACCGTAGTAGTTGCTGATCCATAGCTGCTGCGTAAAGCCTCGAAAGTTTTGTTTCTCCTCTTTGTTTATGTTCTTAGAAATGATTTAACAGATGGGAGCCGCTGTGTTTTCCATGCCACGCTGTGTGCTGAACGTCTTTCTACTTTCTACTGCGCCAAACTTAAACCGAGCGATGATTACAGTGAACGGAAGAATTGGGGTTCACCTAACCATTGCGTGATGTGAACGGTGGCTCTGTATTGCGTGTGCAGTGAGCGGTGCCCCCTCGTAGCGATGAGGTCACAGTGGATTAGCGCCTGACTTTGCAGTTTCCCCCCCTCAGCTCTACGGAGTGTTTTAAGATCTTAACAGGTCATCGCTGCTGTTTTACGGCCTGCGGTCTTACTGGTTTTTTACCGCTCTCATCAACCCTTTTTTTTCTGGATGCAGCAGGCAGCCATATAAGCAGGCCAAACAAGCAACTAGCTCCTAAACACTGAGAGGCGCATTTAGCAGCGAGGTGGTGGAGACCAAAACAGAACAAAAAGGATCGTGTTTATTTTATACTTTCATTTGCTGGGTGGTCATAAAGATAAATACTGATGAACAAACTTTATATGGTAATCATATTTATCATTTGTGTTTTGCCCCCAAGGGACCCAAAAATTAAATATTTCACTGACTTTTTATAGTTTTGCCATAATGATTGGGTGCACTGTGATGTGTGTAAACTGGCAGCAATTACATGTTTTGCATTCAAGTTGGTTACTCTTGTGGCACAGTGTTACCTAAAAAAGTACATGCAATAAACCACGGGACTACTACCCCAACTTTTATGTAGTATTCGGTATTCAGCGCTGAGCTTTATCTGCAACTGGACAATATATTTGTTGACATTTCTAAAGTATCAGATGACACTTTTTTTTTCTCCACCGGCTCGAAGCGGTGTGTGTTTTACAGTGGTCTCGCAATAAACATTGAACTAACCCTCCACACTGCAGTCCATTTCCTGTGCTGTTTATACAAGCCCGATGGAGCCATAATTCCTGTGCTTTGTCAGCAGCAAAGTGCGTCGTAAATTACCAGTCATTTATGACTGGGTGTGATATTCCCAGCATTCAATCAGAGCGCTAAAAATATATATATATAAACAAATAAGGATTGAATTTTTTTTCTAAGTGCTCCCACTTGACTGGCATTTTAAAAGTCGTGTATGGATAAATGCTATCTTCACCTCCACCTCAACATTCTGGTGGTTTTATGAGGCGAGCCGGTGTCTCTGTTGGTTACTGTTCAGGGGAAGGTCATAAACGGGCGATTTATGTCGGAAGTGCAGCCAGGAATGCTGATGCTACTGTCAGAGAGCAGAGATACTGTCTGGTTTGACTCACATTTAATGGAAACTGTAAAGTCCACAACTGCATGTCCTAACTCATGCACATAACAGTATGTGCTCACACAGAGAGGGAGTTAACATAACTAGCAGACAGGAGATATACAGTAGCATGGTCTAAGAAGAAGATAGAGGGAGGATAACTTTGCTCCATGTAACACTAGAAGCAGGTCTCACACTTTCAGCGTCTTACATCATATTTCAAGTCTAATTTGAGGTCTTAAGTGCACCGAATGTGCCGCCAGCACTGAACTTAATCGTCATAGTGAGAAATGAAAACACTTCATTAGCTCTCAGTCTTCCAGTGGTGTCTGCACTTCTGGAAAATATCATTCCGCGCAAACGCACGACTTGCAGCACGGCCTCACAACGAGATACGTGCACCACTTTTCATTAACACGGCACCGGCTAAGATGATGCTACATTGATTACTGCACCACCTACTTTTTCACAGCAGTTATCTGGACTTTTAGGCCGCCATTGTTAAATTATGGGCATTTTAATTGCTATAGACAGGGTCCATTAGCATAGCTTCTTGGGTGGCCATGGCCATGTTTCTCTAAATCATTAAGCTAATTATACAAGCTAATTAATCAGTATGCTTGGAATGGGCCGCGTGAGCAGGCGCTGCTCTTTGTTGCCTTGCATAATGAAAGGAGTCCATTTTTAGATAGGGAAAATGAAGGAGGGGAGGGAGAAGGAAACTTTGATCTCGAAAGTAAACATATGATTTTTGCATATCAAGTGCTTCGGCAAAGCAGGAAAAAAAAAAAAAAGTGAAGTAGCATTATAAATGCAAAAGTCAAGCTCGATTCATATTTGTTGCGCTTTGAAGATGCGGGATGCTGCACGGGGACGGCAGACAGCAGAGGTAGTGTGCACCACGGTGTCCAACAACCAATTATCACAGTCATTGTCATGCAAGACAAACAGAGGCAGAGATCTGCCAGTCTCCGCGTGCTGTGATGATTGGGGGACAGTCGAGCAATTCCAAGAAGGCGCTCGTCTTCCATTATTGAAGCTGGTTGGGTCTTAGAGATGTAGAAGGTAAACATGGGGGACGGCTAATATTGATGTGTGTGTGTGTGTGTGTTTGTCAAAGCCTGTCTGTGTATTCTCAAGAATGAAGAGGACCTCTATGCTCCTCGGACATCATTTAGGGTCTCTTGCCAGCCTATTATTTTCCAGTCATCAATCTAAACCCAGCGGCTGACAAACTCAATTAAGGTTCTATGTATGTGTACTGTATGGTTATCACTGGGCATGTATTTGTGTGTGTGTGTGTGTGTGCACACATCGGGCACGTATTCATGCTTTCTTGCACACGACTAAGGGTGTATGAGCGTGAGCCGCTGTCAGAAATTATTACTTACAAGCAGACATAACCAAACATCCTGCTATCCTGTCTTCAGTATGTGGTGGAGGCACTGTCAGCGTTCAGGCAGAGGAGTCTATTTTTAGAAGCTCTCATTATGCGCAGCGAAAAGAAAAAAAAAAAAAATCACCTCCTCAAAGTACACGAAGCATGCTTACAAAACCTAACGGGACTATGCTGATAACCCAGTAACGCTCAGTGGCTACAGTGTGTGTGTGTGTGTGTGTGTGCGGGTTTACGCTCGTTTCCATACATTTCAATGCGTGATTATGCACGCGGAACTTAGTGCAGGGGTCTAAGTGTTTAGCTGTGAATGAACAATGACAAAAGACACTAAGCCATGACTCACTCTGATCTCTCTATCTCTTCCCCTCTAGGGATATTCTGAGGAGTTCTCTTCTTTCATCGCTCTGGTCCGAAGCAGCAATTGCCATAGATTATTCCAAACTGGTAAGATCCACCTTTCCCTGAAATTGTGTTATTTAATAAAGCACTCCATCTATGACAATCAACGGTGACCAGAATCCTATTTTCGCTGTTCAGCTGCCAACAATTTAATAATGTCAACCCATAGAAATCAAATTAAGGGTCAAACAACCAAATGTTGTTAGTATAGATGAATGCGACTAAAGGATACGTGTCTTCAGATGATCTATTGGTCAGTCGGGGTAAACCGGTTTCACGACTGCCTGACTTTTATTATCAGATATGAAAAAAAAATAAGTCTCCGGCTTGGGCAAACAAGTTAGGTTTGATTTCCTGTTGGTTTTTTTAAGCAGGACGTTAAATATAGAAGCACAAATGGCCTTTTCGATAGCCGCGTTTGCAGTATTAATACAGTGTCCGGCTTTAATCCCATTTGCGAACGTCTGACCGGCGGTTTTTCCTCATAGACAATCACAGATCAATACCGCAGATGGTGTTGTTTTGCCACTGTACTGGACGGACGCTTAATTGCTTGAAATATATCTGGTGTTGCTCAGTCTAGCATAATGACACACATAAAGCATGCTAATGGTGCCCTCTGGAGTACAGGAATCTCTACTGCCGCCGCTGCTGCTGCTGCTGCTGCTGCTGCCACTCTGCTGAGCTGTCTCCCCCATTAAAACTGTGTCGATGACGCATCCATCCGCGGCCCTCGCGGGCATTTTGATGGAGGACTGACAGGTGCTTTTAGCACATTGCGATTGTCTAAGCGCACAAACACACAGAAAAAAGAAAAAGATGACCCGGATTAAAAACACGCACTGAAAATGTTGTCACAAGAATGTAATGATATCATTTGTCTGTGATCATTTCACACAGCAGCACACACACACACACACACACACACTCTTCCACACTGAAACGATGTCTCAAATTAAAAAAGCGACTGATATCCAATTATTGTAAATCATAATAACGTCCTAGTTAAGGTAATTAAAAGTGCAGTCCATGTCCGCCGGTGCCAGCCTGGACCTGCCCTCTATCATACTGCTGTTCAGATCAATAAGTGGCGCTGTGGTTTCCCCCAAAGGACTCGTGGGTGCAGCTGTAATTGGAGCGTTTGTGTTGCTCCAAGTTACTGTTCCCTGGCCAGTAACCAGAACATTCCTCCTCTATGTCCACAGGATTTACAATGAACTTATCAAAATGCACCTGCGACACAAGTTTCGCCGCGTGCTATTTCGAGACAGAATTATGCCAGCGCTGTCTCGTTATTGGGACATGGCCCCTGCTTTTATTTCTTGTACTCGCTGGCAGCCTCAACTATAACCCCAAGTGTGTTAAACGGGGGTGTGTGTGTGCGTGTGTTTGTGTGTGTATCCTACAAGGCAATGATGCTTTTCACTCAGAGCGCTTCACACATGCGATGCCCTCCGTCCCTCGCGGCGATTACTGCGAAAATTTGCGAAGATTTGTCGGAGGCTCAGGTGGCAAAGTGATTTCAATGAAAGATGACAGCGACGGGATGTAGCTTCAGTGCGAAGGCAAGACAAAAACAGTTAAGTACAGACAAGTGAGTTAGACTAACTTTGCGCCCCGAGGTGTTGTAAATGACAGCGGCAAAATTGTCAGCACCGCGCAGCCCGTCGGAGGCCGTTCCAATGCCCTGTTCAAGAACCATTAAGCCATTAAATTTAAATTGAATCTACTGTTTCTTCTCAGCAAGAAAGCCTTTAAAAAAAAAAACTTGTTAAATCACGTTGCGGTGCATTTTCCCGGGGAACTTTGGGTACATAGGTGCCCTACACCTGTCAGATGGAGTTGTGTTATATAAAGCAGAATTCGCAGCAGTAGCAGGTGACCTGGTTTAGAATAGCAGCAGCCAAAAAAAAAAAAAAAAAACTTTCCCAAAGTATACTTCCTAAAACTGCTTACAATAAATGAAATGTGACCCGTTAACAGTGAAAAATGACGTCTTTTTTACAGCAAAGGCCATTTGTAATTTAGGAAAAAAAAAACACATTACTGCTGATTTGAATGATGACTAATATTAAAATAGCTTTATACTTAGTGTATTCTGGCCATCCACGGGGTTAAGTGTAGGCCTTCCGCTGGGATGTGTGGTATGACCTAACTGATTACTGGTCCATCCTGCTATCTCAAAGGGTCACTGTACCCGATATGATTGTGTTTATATACTTCTTCACTTTGATATATTGGGTTATGGCTTGCAAAAAGTGTGTGTGTGTGTGTGTGCATCTAAGCATGTGTTATGGGCCGGCCCAGGCTGTGATGATTTATTATACCGCTTGAAGGGACTTGTACTTTCATGAGGTCACATGAGTAACATGGCAGTCAGGCATAGCACACTGTTCTCTTTGGCCCTGCTGGCGATATTAAGGCATGCCAAAACAGCTAAAACTGATTCCAGGTCGCACGTCTACAGGTACACGGCTAAGTTATATATTCATTGTGCACGCAGGCACGCACGCAGGCACGCACGCGCACACCTACAGCCGCGCGGGCCTGCGCGCACAAACAAAATCAAATACAGTAATCCAGGCTTAATGCCGCTTTATCACCTGCACAGGAGGCAAACGTTATGCAAATGCACATAAGCTATTCCAAAGGCATGTCAGATTTAGGCCGGTCTTTAATGTCTTTTGAGAGGTTAGTTCTATGCAAATGCAGCCCCGTGACGGAACGCTAAGGATATTTTTCTAACACCACTAAGGTGGCGCCACGAGATGCAAAGCGGAGTCTTCTCGATTGACCTTGGATGATTATTTTGAGCGAGGACTTTATGGATAGCACCACCATAATTTAGTTTTTCTTCCTTTTCCTCTGCAAACACCAGATGTTGATTCGGTTCATGTGCAGGTAGCGGTTAAGTAAATTGGTATAGCTAAAGTCAGTTTGCTCTGCCTATTACTAACGCGTCTTCATAACTACAGTCAAATCTGCCAAATGACAGCAATCTGCAAAATGGGCTGCAAGTGCGCCGAGTTTTCATTTTACAGCTTTGGTCTTCTTATATTCACTCTCATGTGTCTTTTGACATATTGTGTGAAATATCAAAAGAAGAAGAAGAAAACAGCACAATGCACCTCGATGAGAAGGTGACATATTTGTTTGCGCTCTCTCCCACAAGTATCCTATTGACTGTTCGCCGCGGCAGGAAAACAAATAAGTGCATTGTTGAAAACAGTCCCTGGGAAAACATGCTAATATTAGAAATACATCTAATCCACTGATTTCTTTTGCTTTCAAAAGATGGAATAAGCCTCTCAGGCAAGCAGTGTGTTGCTGCCAGTTGATTTTGGTCCTGTTATTGACAAAGAAAAAAAAAAAAGTAGGAACCCATTCGGCGTTATTACAGTCTTTCCAGTTCGTGTTATCAGTGTGTGTAAGTTTTAAACCAGGCTTTGTGTCATATTTTCTGCTCGGCTGTTTAAGATGAAAATCCTGTTGTCGTTTTGTCCTCTCCTAGGTGGGGGCAAAGGGGGCATTAACTTTGAGTGGTGCGTCGGCGAGTTGATACAGCAGCACTGGGCAGCATGTTGGCACCTGCATGAACCCGAGAAAGGAGCCTCATTTCTTGGTGAGTAGGACGGGCGCTCTTTCATATTCAAACATAAACAGACTCCATAGGCCAGCTGTTTTCCTCAGACAAGGTTTTTTCCATAATAAACTTAGAATTTCCGCTGGCTCATTTAGTAATTACTTTATCTCATTAATTCTCGAGGGAGAGAGAAAAAAAAAAAAGGCGCTTTATTGCGAAACAAGCGGCGGCGTATCTGTCTTCATTTTAAGCTTTTAATATGAGAAAAGCAGCTTTCAGAATAAACTGGAGCAGCATTTTGACTGAGAAAAGCCCACAGTCCATCGCTGAGCCTTTTTCAAACCAAACCAAAGTTTTTTTCCCTCCCTGTTTTTAACTGAGATTCAGCCTTTGATCTTCAGAATCATCTAAAAAGGTTTTGATTTTGTACATGAGACAGGCATTTAACTAAAAAAAAATCAGTTAAGATAGTTTTAATCATCGTTTTTCTTCCATGAGAGAAAAAAAAAATACACTTTTTTATTATTATTATATACTGCCTGAAGTGAAAATCCCTCTCAAATAAATTCATATCAGAATCTAACAGTCATAAAGTTTACTAAAAGTGGTGGCAAAAGTGGAACCAGATTTGGACCAACATCATCAGCTTCTAAAACAATAGCTATATGCCGCTAATCGCTAACATAGCATCGCTTTAAACCCACATTACGATAAAATGTCTCTATTAAGTTATAAAGAGTTAGCCTTTTGGGACTAAGCCTTGTCTAAAAAAATAGAAATCCTTTTGTATCATAAGATTTGTGGGGCTCAGAGGGACAAACAGCTACCGCTGATGTGAAATTGGATTTGAAGCTGATGACTAGAGAGTACATAGTCGTGTGTCATCGGCGTAGAAGAGGAAGCCAAACAGAAAAGCCCTGTTGACCGTCACGTCGAATATTAACATTTTTAAAACTTTCATTTCAAAGAAGGACTTGATCAGATCACAAATGAAGAATTCAAAGTTACATTAATCAAGGATTTAGCGCTCTGTAATTACACTCCAGAATCTGTTCATATCATTTCACATCTGTGCTTCATTAAGTGTCTTGCGTCTTTTAGGGAGCGCCGTCATTAGGAACAATGTGTCGAATCAAAATCAAAATCCTTGCCTCCAATTAAACTCCTCCACTTTGAATTTTTTTTTTTTTCCCCCCACCAAATTTTGAAGCCTTTAAATTTTCGTGCGAAGCCTCCGTGAAGACGGAGAAAAACACATTCGTATTGAAACAACAGAACCAAAGAGGGGGGGTAATCAAAGACAGGGGCTAATCAAGAACAAAGCAGACAAACAACAGACATTTACTCTGCTGAGAGTTCAAACACAGAGAACATAAGACACATAACAAGCTCACTGGCACTGGCGGACCATTATTGAATTATACACTTACCGACTCTGTCATTTACTTTTGCCTGGGTATTTCAGGCATTAATAACATCAGAAAACGTACAAAGCTTAAAAAATAGGCACGGGGCTCGAGCCACATGCATCATTCTAAGCAGACAGAACGTGATCGCGGGACAAATTCATAAGGTTTGTTTCCCAGATTTAACCAAAGTCTAAAATACTAAAACCTGTTCTCAGAAGAGAAAATCCCTGCCTTGGGCCTGTGCGATGATGTAGCCGAGGAAATACATTCAGCGGGGTATAAATATTGCACGGTGAATACATGGAAGGCTTTTTGCCCGATGAATTATTACAAAGTCCAGTGGCTTTATGCCAGCCTCAGAGTATATCTCGCTCAACCTCACCCCGCAATAAGCTGTGGCTGGGGAATTGTGGTTACAGGCACGCCACAAATAACTACCAACGATACCAGAAATCCATCATGCTCATCCCACATGTTGGGTGCTTACACTTGAGCGCATTCAACATCAGCCGGTTAGCGAAAACACACACACACACAAACAGAAAATTGCATCTCGCACTGATTGTACCTTAGAAACTCGCTTGCTTGATTGACTGATTGCCTTTGAGGCTTCGGTCAGGACAGGCAAGCCTTCCAAAAAAATGTACTACAGTATATAATGAGTTCTATTTTTACGTTTGCTCCGTGAACACTGTGCGGAAGTGCGTTGTCAGGAAGGAGGCAGGACCGAGAGGGAACATGTTTACCCGAATATTCACCTCCAGGACGCTTTGATAGATGGTTCATCTCCCGACAGAGTAAACCGTGCCAACTCCCCGGCGCTCGCTCTCAGTGCCGCGAACCTGGATGAATGATGACGAGTCCATTCGCTCGACATCAGTAGAACAAGGTTTTGAAATGAGTCCATCTTCTGCTCCCCCCCCCCCCCCTTTCTGCTCAATCACTTTTCATTTGCACGAGATAATCGTGTAACCCGGCCGAGCATGAAGTTAATGGTTAATACGTCAGATTGTACCAACACAATGAGAATAAAAGGAGATCCAAATAAGCATCTAAATGGGAAAGGACTTTTTGCGTTGTCGAACCAAAGCAATGTCGGGCAGGTTGTGTCTTTTGGTGATTAGCTAAAAAAAAAAAAAAAGTAATCCCCAGAGTGCTGACGTATTTCTTTTGAAAAACGGCTTCTCTGAAAAAGACAGATATGCTGAGGAAAATGGATCAAATCTGTTTTATGTCAGATAGCAGCGAAGGGGTTTCCCAGGGTGAATCTCTGCTAAGCCACAAACAGGACAGGATTACAGATTGAAGTACTGGCCATAGTAGATCAGGGAAATACCAAAAAAAAAAAAAAAGGCAGATATTAATTACGATAACCTCCAACTTACTTATTCAGATACGGTGCGTACTTCTACACTGTGCACCGAGTTCTTCAGACGTACAGATTTATAACCTTCCCTAATTTGTTGTAATAAAAGTGCTAATTCTTTAACATTGCTATTGCGATTATGAGGAAACAAGCGTAGAAAATTAATTTTTATTTCCCCTGCAAAGGAGGAATCCTTTTTTTTGCAGCTGAGCCACGTTTAATGAAACGCGCTGATTTATCTCAAGGCACTGTGGATGAGGTGTTTAAGTCCTGTGCATATTTCATGACCGTTAACGGCACACCGGCTGCTCATTAGTCGCGTGACAGGTAACGGTTCGGGTGCCTTTTGAAATGCATTCGAAGATCTCACTCCCGAAGCCCGCAAAACACACGAGCTCGCGTGCACGAAGGCAGGCAGAAAGAAAAAACTACAGCTAAGCGCTAATGGGGCAAAAATAGACATGATTAATTATATCATTCTGCATTCCATATCATAGTGCAAACATTTATGGTAAACGTCCTCGTGGCAAAAGCAGGCGTTATGATCCATTTAATTAAAACCTCGGCATAGTTAATCCGATTACAATCCCCAAAAGGAATGGAAGAGAAATGTTTATACACGTCCTTCCGTATCAGACTTAACGGGGGAAGGCGGTTTCAGCGGCTGTGAATTATCAATCAAGAATCCTGCTTTTGAGTGGGATCATCAAATGTGCAGGATGTATAGGTGGCTGCTTTTTAAATTTTTTTTATTTTTTCAAGTCAAATGGTGATTTCTGCCAAGCTTCACTTTAGTCAGTGTCATGCAACCACAAGATGGTGCTGTGCATCACCGTTTGTGCTGCGGGACTCCATCTCCAAGAGACTCCATCTGAGGCGATTTACCTCCCATCATCAGTGATTGGTCGACTTTCTACAGCCTCATAGACATGCATGGAAATATTCCATAAACATACAGAGTCACATCTGTTTTGCTTTTTTAAGAATACAAATCTTTGCTTAACTTCAGTGTTTATTTACATAATTCTGGATTTAGGTTGTTTTCTTAATTATCAGGTGATGTCCTTAAACATGGCTACTGGAAAAGATAATCCTAATTTGAACTGTGAAGTATTCTCAGCATACACTGAGAGAGGAGGGACGCAAACCAAACAGCAACAAAGCCGCTGTGTGTGTGTGTGTGTGTGTGTGTGTGTGTGTGTGTGTGATGCTTCAGATCCATGGACATGCAGTGGGCATAATCCCAGTAAATGACAATCACCAGAGGGAACTGCATAGATGCGTACACTGTACAGTATGTGAGAGGAGTCCTGATAATAATAGAAAAAAAAAAACAGTGTGCTTTGAAATTACAGTAAAATCCAGTAGATGGCAGTCTGTCAATACAGAATATTTGCACCCGCTTCGTCCTCACACAGTTCCTCTTGTAAGGTGTGCCTCCCATCATCTGGAGAGGTCCCTCACTTGCCATGTCCCTGCGCGGCGTGACGGGTGAGCGCAAAAGTGACAGAGAGCGCGGGTGAACTTTTATCGTCGCCGTAACGAAGCGCGCGAGCCACGTGGACGTGAAAGAAAAGGAAAGAAAAAAAAAAAAGAGCACGTGGATTCATGCCTGCACGATAAAGCCACACACACACACACAGACACACACACACACCTCTGCAGTGTTTTTCCTTCCTTCATTTTCCCCTCTTATATCTCTCGCCCCCCCCACCCACATCTCCTACACTTGCACAAAGCCAGATAGCGTCACCACCAACCTCACGCGTGCACACACACACACACCCCACCCTGCATCACACACACACACACACACACACACACCTCCTCGCCATCTGTCTGTGCAGCGGCCCGTGTCTCTGGCACTGGGAGCAGTTGGGAGCAAGCGAGTGAAAGAGAAAGTGTCTCTTGGCTCTGTAGTCCTGAATCTCACTTCCTCCCTTCTTCTTTCTCCTGCTGCGCCGTTGTCTATCAAAACGGTCTCACGACATCACGCTGCCCGCCGATGGGCCCTCCCCTGCCACCGTAACACCTATGCTCGATGCCATTTGGAGAACAATCAAATTCCCTCTCCTCGCCCTGGAACCTCATGAGCGGCAGAGACGGAGGATGTGTGCTCTGCGCCGTTTTTTCCCGCCGATTCTCGATGGCGAGGGCTCATTTCAGCTCAGTTCATTAACTGCGGGGTACACGTTTCCTCGGAAATGTTAAAGCCCACAACTCGACGAGGGGAAAAATAAACACGCTTGATTGACTCATGTATTAGGCGTCTCAAATTAACGCCGCGGAAGGCAGAATTACACTCGGCGTTCACCCTTTCTCGGGAAGGCAAAAATATAAAATAGAGGACGCTGGGAGGGACAGCCTCTGTGCATACGCCCTGGATGGACGCTGCTTTACAGATATTAGAACCTCTCCGTGAGGAAGCCGGCCGGCTTTTAGTCGGATCAAACATGCAAATGGAATCCATTTGAACCCGGAAATCCCACGACGTGCACGCGACAGAGTGAGAAAAGTCAGACACATCCTGTACAGGTGGATTCTTTTTTTTTTTTCCAGCGAACAAGATTCCCTTCTTTTCAGTGAATTTTTCATAACCATGCAGCTTAACAAAGAGCTTTGTAGGCAGCTTAAGTAATTTGAACAAAAATGCGCTCTCCCTCTCTCTCCCCCTTCTCTCTCCCCCTCAATCTCCTCCATTTAGACAGCAAGCAAAAGTGCCGGTGCCATATTCAACTGGAGTGATAAGAAATGGCAGCTATCAGCAGGCGGTTTGGGAGCCGCACATAACTGTTATTGTATGTGTATATATAAAAATTGATTTATGTGGCCTATCACTTAGCAGCCGCAATATGTGGATGAATATGGGCTAATATAATATTATGGAACCGGCTGAGAGGGTTAAGGAAAGGGCCAGGTGCTGCCTCAAGGTGAAAATGAAAAAAAAAAAAGTATGATCAAAGTCCAAAGGTATATAAAAAGACACGCCGCTAAAACAATGTGAGGCTGCCCACTTCCTGCGTATGCAGGAGGGACGCTATATGGTTTTATACAATCGAATCATGTTCGTGGATGTCACATTCTATTTTTAGCTTTCAGCCACATGAGGGTACTTTCCATTTGGGAAACAAAATCTGTTTTGGATATTGTATATGGCAAGAGTAATGGACTGTTTTAAAGTTATTGTAGGGAGGCAGGGTGAACCTCATGTCTGAGTTTTTCTGACAATATTAATATGTTCTTTGGACCCTCACCCCCCCCAAATGTGTCAAAGTGACAGAAGAATATTGGATTGGTTTAACTAATTTCATTATCATCCCAAAGAGACAGTTTACATGAATGTAAACCAAAATATCTTGCATATATCTTGTCAAACTAAGTGAATCGGAGTCACGGATTTAAAAATAAATAAATAAAATACAGCTGATACTGCCGCTGCCAGGAATGAGCGAGTCTGCGTTTCTCAAAACTGATATGTCAATAGTCGATGATGACGGACAAACACAAACAGAGTCAGGGCACGGTGTTGTCTGCATGTGGCAACTATTGAAAAAAAGAAAGATGGCAAGGAAAGGCTGGAATGAAACATAAATATAGGGTGAGAAAAGAGGGAAAAAATGCACTAGCTTTGCCCCCAAAATTAAAACCATCCACCAAAAAGAAGAACAAAGTGGAACCCTGCCGCCATGCACCTAATAATTCTTGCACGCCTAATCTATAATGTTCAAACCTAATAAATTCATATATTAATGTATACTCCCACCGCATTCTCCAGTAAACAGTGTGTGTGTGCGTCTGACTGCAGAAATGTATAAAACCTGAGAGCCTTTTTTAAGGCTTTTATTTGCATTCTTGTAAACAAATCATAGATCTGAAAAGCCACGTTTCTGTTATGAATATCGCTCTCTCCTGCCCATTAAATGCAGTACGGAGAAACGGGGCTTGGCGGTAGCGAAACAGCCTCATGTTTACCCCTTGGCGCGGAGCTGGTGCCATGTCCAGACTTGTAAATCAGGCCCATTGAGGTAGCATAATGCTGATGATTATGACAGCCAGTCGCATGGGAGTGATAGAGGGAACGTTGAGTTATGGGCTTGGGGAGGATGCCCAGAACTGAAGAGTCTCACAAATGGAGAAGCACTTTCACCAAAACACAAGTCCCCCAGATGGGGACTAATGCTGCAGTTGGCGGCCGTGCCACCCAAATGAGTGCACATTAGCCGCTCCAAACCCGCAGAATAGTGAAGTATGTTTGTTTTGTTTTTGGTTTTTTTTTATTTCACAGCTCTGCCGCTTCACTCTATTACCGCTAGATGATATGTCAAAAAACAAAAAAAACAAAACACAGACTGAATAAAAAAAAGGGAAAGACGCAGCCAAAGTATTTTCAAAGTGTTTCGTATTGCGCTGGCACGCGGCGCATCACTTAACGAGATGACTCCGGGATGAGAAATGGTTCCCCCGGATTACCAAAGAATGTACCGTTTGCATCCTGTCTTCCTCACCCTGCTCCCCCCTTTTTGCGGACGAACGATCATTCATTCGCATTGATCGTCAGCCATGATAATATAATCAGGCGTAAAGCCTGACAAGGCTGGCCGCTCCAATAGATCAGAGCTGCTGACAGCAGAGCTATGCACAGGTCATAAACCCTCACCTTCCTTGTTTGACCCCACATCAATTTGGCTCTTTCCAATATGAATGCAAATAACAATGCATTTTTCGGTGACATGTTTATGGTTATCTCTGTATCTCCCTGCTCGCTCCGCGGGACTGCCCCTAAATGTGCTGATGTTACCGAGCTAATGGGATTGAAAGAGCTAACCTATTGCTCACTAGTGGTCAGCTCCCCTCCTCCCCTCCTCGCCGACGCCCCCCCCCCCCCCGAAACGCAAACACGAGCGTCCACGCGTGCCCTTGCTCTCGCACACACGTCCACCTACATGTCCTCCACCCCAGTCACTTGTGCATGCGTCGAGCTGATAAGTACTGCGGTTCATTTTCCCCATGGCAAAGCACAGTAAAAAACTGGGGAGTAATAATTGCTTTGGGGGTGGGGGGGGGGGCGAGGCGGGCGAGACGAGGATGGCTAAATATGCTTGATTGCCTCCTAAGCTTCGGTGCTGTGTAATGAAATATGGCTGCTGCAGACAGGGGCTCCCGTGCGATAGCTTTCTTGTCACTTTCTCCCTTGCTCACCCCCCCTCCCCTTTATTTTATTTATTTATTTTTTCCCCCCACCCCTTCGCTCTTATGTTCCGGCGTTTCCGTCTTTCGCCTTTGTCACAGGACTGAAGTCCATCAAAGCATTGGTTGCCATTGAACACTTATCTTTAGCTATAATGTAATAATTACGGGGGCCCAAATCCGGCCTAATTGAGTATTCCTCGCCGCATCAAAACGGCAGGCGCCCTAATATTCCTCTGTTCTACAATTTAATTTGTGGATTCATTAGCATGAACAGGGTGTACAGAGGGAAACCAGATAACAAGGAACTTAGGAACACACTGCTGATGAAGTCAGGTTGAAGGGGCTAGTAACCAGCCATATCCTCACCGTGGTAATTATGTTACCCTGTCATTTTCCATTTTGGGACCCTAAAACTCTGAATAAATGCTGTGCGTGTCCATGAAGACCTTCTAATGCAACAACTAAAATATGGAATCGGCTTGTTTGCTTCTATTTCTGTTTTTCAGACAAAAAAAAAAAATCATCAGACTACTTTCACACGGAAAAAAAAAAAGACTCTGAATGAGAAGTTTTTTTGGGCAGGGAGACTACTCTAATTGTAACATTCATAATCACTGATGCTAATCATCCCGTTTGACTGCCATGAAGCCGTACAATAACGCTCGGAGAAAAGATAACGAGTCAAATTAAAGCTCAGCCAGTGTTGCTTAAAAAAAAAAAAGATTAAAAAAAAAACAAAACAAAAAAAATGTTTATCCCCCCCAACTCATTCTTGCCGTAACCACCCAGAGCACATTTCTCCCTGTTGGTTAAATAAGTAGCTAATCATTTACAAGAATATTAGTCCACGGGCTTGTATGGGCACAGCAGCATCTGCTGATGCATTTAGCGAGGAAATAGCTGGGAGAAAATCTTCCCAGCACATTAAACGTGAGACCCCCCTCCCCTCTCCGGCTTCCAGAATAACTCGCAAGCCTAATTTGTTGTGCTACTTAAAGGAAAATGTAATTACACTTGTTTTCATTATAATTCACAAAGCCAATCGATAACCGGTTGAGTCATTCTCTGCTGCGCACGCAATTTTCTGTTCCTCCTCGACCGAATTTGGTGGCAAAACAGGCATTCCGTCTTTACTGTATGTTTTGTGCATAATGGTGGTCAGTGAATCGACTCATTAAATGAACAACAGTTTTTTTTTATAGCAAGCGCTGTACAGTAAACTTCATCGGGGCTTTATTTTTATAAAGTGTTCCTTGTTGTTTGTAATAAATGTGCAGAGTCGCCCGGTCTTTTACTCCACACACGGGCAGGTTGATTAAGCTATTCATCCCTATCCTGTTCCTCTCTGTCTCTCTCGTTTATGCAGTTCTCTTTCCTGAGACGTCAACCACAGGATGAGGCCTGCGGCAGGTAAGAGACCGAAAAAGAATAGCTGATGAGCTGAGGACGGCGGGCCGATCTGACCCCCGCTTTGCATCATTTCCCGCTCGCTTTAATACCACGCGACGCCTCTCTTTTTCCCTTTCATGTCTTCGCGTGTTTCCGCTCGGGTGTCGAGCCGATCGTGTGTCCGAATATCCGTCTTTGTTTTAAAAAAGAGGGGCTGCCCATTTGGAGCGCAGGGACAGGCCGGAGAGTATGTCAAGCGATATCAAATCAAGCGCTAAGCTGAATCTCGACTCCGGCTCCGATCCCTCCCATCTCCTGGCCTGCAATCGGGCTGGGGGGGGGGGCGGAGAACAGACTATATCTAGCAACCTAAACCTTTTTAAAGTGACTGAGAGAGTGAGGGAGACTGACTGGCACTGATGGGACCAGACGAGGGCCGTGCGATGCTGTGCTGCAGCACTTGCGCCCGGGCCTCACAAGCCTGATTGATAGAGTGTGATGAGACTGTCACTGAGCAAGGAGAGCGGCAGAGAGATAGGCTCGATGGAGGGGAGGGGGGGGGTGGGCTGACCACGGCAGAGAGATAGAGGGAAATAAATTTGAGAACATGTGAAGGATGAAGTGGGGGAATGAAGTCGCTGGATGGAATGTGTTTCGGACACATGAAGGATGGGGAAGTGGAGGGGGTGCGAGTGTGTGTGTGTGTGTGTGTGTGTGGGGGGGGGTACTGATGGAGAGGTGAGTCAGACACGGGAAGGCTGAAGGCTCCACTTATACGCAAGTTAAGTTTGGCAGAGACAGATACGGTTGACATGATACGTTGAGGAAAAAACGGCGCGAAATCTCCCCTCAAAAGAGCGAAAATAGAAATATTCCGGAGCGGCCGTAAATCATGATCGCACTTTATGTAAAGAACTGGGCGTGGTCACAATGCAAATCTGGTATCAAGTTAGGCAAATACTATCTGCAGAGGTTTGATCCCGTCCGTAGTCATAAGGACACGGTGATGCTAAAGTTTTCAAATGACCATTCTTTTAATTGAACAAAATCGCTGGTCAACTTTAACGTGAAAACACTCCACGCAGGTGCAACCTCGTCTCAATTAAGCAGTTAGTGAACTTCAATGGAAGCATTTGGAACATTTATACTGAACATGAAAGCAAAAACATCCACTGACGAAAAATGTTCATTTGTATTCGGAACAATATCTGCTCTACAAATACAATATCTGGCAATTTAAGCCTGATTGAACCTTCACAATGTGAACTCAGGTGTATATTGAAATGGCAATGCCCACATAGCTCATTCAGCTACGCATTTCCTCTGCTGTATGTTGTCCATATGAATGTCATAAACAGTTTTCTGGCTTGTTTATCACTCTATCAGCGCGCGCCTCGGACGCAATATTAGATCTTGCGGACACATGGCGTCTTGGCAGTGAGTGGAATACAGGCTGAGCTCAAAGTCCCGTTCCGGGAATTCCACAGTTAGTGATTTCAGACTCAATAAAAGGCGCCGTGTTTTACTTTTATCCTTGCCTGAGGAAAGAAGGGCTGACTCACCAGAACGCCAAAGTTATTATTAGTGCCTCACATGTGTGGAGAAGGAAAGGCTTGCGTGCACGTGCACACAGGTGTGCGCGAAAGACAGGAGAGGAGACGCGCCGCTCTGACAGCGTGCGGTAAGCGCGTGCAGGAGCAGCACGAGGAGCTCTTATCGGCCGCTCTGCCAAGCCCTGACCAGGGCCCTGACTCCTGCACTCCCCCTCCCTCCCCCTCCCCTCTCTAGTGGGGCTTCCCAGTAGTCTGGCAAAAAAAAAGCGGCCAGGTGAAATGAGCAATTCCCATTCAGGGACAGGAACGCCGCGCAGACTTGCCCCGTGAAATGGCTGCTCACTTTGGCAGATCAATGCACTCTCTTTCCCCTCGTGCACTGCCACTGAGTGATAGCCAGGGAGAGAAGAAGAAAAAAAGAAGAAGAAGAAGAAGAAGAGGAAAAATGGTGATGGGGAGAGAGAGAGAGAGAGAGAAGGGAGCGGTGGCTTGTTTGTGTATATGCGAGAGCGTGTGGAGGGGGGGGGGCAGGGTGTTAGCAGGGCATTTAATGATATTTGCCATGGCTGCTCTGAGTGAGTGCTGTTGGAGGAAAATGGGGGGACGCTTTGCATAAACTCAAAAGACATGCAATATTGCTGTTGCCTCTTTGGGAAGGGAGGGAAAAAAAAAAGAGAAGACGTTCCCACTCCCACCGGATATGAGAATATTCAGCTGCTGAACTGGAAATTTTGCCAATATGAACGATATTAGTGACACTCACATTAACATGCTTAGTTGTAGCCAAAATGAAATCCATATCTCTACAGTGATGAAACTCTATATTTATAGGCACAGACACAGGTTGGATATATGGTTTCGAGGGCCGAGCTGTAATATGAAATGTGCATTATCAAGGCAAATGTTCTACCGGATAATTCATACAGACTCAATAACCTTTCTAATGCTATCTATGTCTTTGTTCTGACTAACTGCATCCACAGTAAGGACACAGTAGAATGCCGTTTGAATGGAGGTGCTAGCTTAACATAAACTGAAGTCTCTGAACCTCTGACCACAGTCTGCATTTGCACGGACCCTGAGTCATGTTTGGCTACAGACGATTTCAACAAAGCACTTTGCTAATTGGTTCCTGGTTACATCACTGGCTCACGCTAGCACGGGGGCTAGGTGATCAATCGTGAACAAATCAATCATTCAAATCTCAAAACTCATCCATAAATCCGCCGTGCGCACAACCCACACGCTCGCACGACAGTCTTTGTTGCTCGTGATCATCGCGTCGTACGTTTTTTTTTAACCTTCATGAGTATAAGGTACGTGATATTTACATTGCAGCCAAGCCTTGCTACGTGTTAGCCCGTGTTGCATAATCTGCCCAGGCGGTCAGTGCTGCTGACCAAGTGTAAGAAGCCAATGGTTAAAAAATCAAACTGTGTTATCCAGACATCAAATGCATCTTTATGATAAAAACAGGATGGAAATCAACAGGCAGATCGAGGGAAGGTGCGTTTCTAATATTACAACCATTAAATCATCGCTCACACTCTTCTGGCCTCTCTAACTGAAAATTTCTATCCCCCCCAAATGTACAAATTTCACCAGCTTTTTTATGAGAAATGGTTATTTAGCAAGCTCATCACCAATTGACTGCTGCTCATTTTACTCTCATTTTCTGACGATCGAACCAATGAACTTCTTTCATTATGTCAGAGTGACAGGAGTGAATCCTCATTAGTTTTTGAGAGCAAGTGTTTTAACAGCTGTAACTTTGTTATCCTCTTTGATTGGTCACAGTTGACTGTCTTCCTGTTCACACCCTTTCCTTTTTCGGGTTATGCGATTCATGATGATTTCATAAGCATGTCAACTATTCAATTTGCATTTTTACTGATTACTGAAACCCTGATTGTAAAATCTTTATATAAAGCTTGACATTTATTTCAGCCCAAGAAGCTGGACAGCAACAAGTCCTAAACCAATCATGTTCTCTCCAGTCTCTCAGTTAAGTTTTAGACTTTTTGAATTTTTGAACCAATCTCACAGCAATTTACGAAAATCTCATTTGCTTTGGTGTCATTTGGTTCTGTTTTTTTTGTTGTTGTTGCTGTTCTACAGACTTCCTGTAAGCATAGCAAACAGCTGTGCGTCTCAGGGCACATTAAAATTTATAAGAAAATGAAATCACCTCGCTCCCTCTTGTAAATCACAGAGTGATAGCCTCTAAGCAGTCCAGACCACTTCAGATTCATTAAAGTCTGCTTGCCAAATCCGTGCTGACTTCAAATGACATACTGAACAAATCTTTTTTTTTTTTTAAAAGGAATGCCTTAATGAATGAGCAACGCATTACTGACCCAGTTTGAACAAGGGAGTCAAGAAACACTTGACCTGAGGCTAGATTTTGTTCCGTGTATAATACAGGAACAAGCCTTTTACAGTCGTGTCAGAGTTACAGCTGGACTCTTAATCATCCGGGAGAACACATACTCCAATGTGGAAATTAATTTTACACTCTTACCATTCAATTTTTACAAGCTCATGAAACATTTCCCAAGGAATTCAAACGGAAAGCTAACTGACTTATAGATAGGCCCAAAATGAATGACTCGCACTGAAGTCTCCATTGGTTTTGACAGGACACTTCAATCCGATGATGTTTGAGGATATATATTTCAGTGACAAGCGTGGCAGTGCAAACTGATTGAACCTTTATTGCCACTGTTCGGAGAGCTCCCTTATTGCGCGACTAAGTCAAATTCTTATCAACTATTTATTTAGCACATTCACTCTGCACTAGAAGGTGTTCCATCAAATTTTCCTTCCCCCTTTCCAAACCTCTTTCCTTCCACTGCCTCAAGTCTCTCAACACCAATGAAGCCCGAGGTAAAAAATATAGTCAGACCTATGCAGACATGACAGCAATAAAGTGCACTTGATTACATGGTTGAAAGTGAGGACAAGGAGACAGAAAAGCACAGGAGAGGAAAATAGAAGCCAGCGCAGCCTCTCAGCTTTGATCGCGCCCGAGCATCTTGAAGTCAGAGAGTCCCGTTTGTGTGCGGTCTTGAACGGAGGCAGGTGCAGGAAGGTTGAGTCTTTGGTCATCAGCTGTCAGGGCGGTAATGAACAGTGTTTACAAGTAATACCGCGCCGCCGCCACATTTCAGGGTGTGGAATGTCAAAGTGTCCGTTTTCCCCCGTAGCTACTCAGAAGCAACACTGTCAATGCTTCAAGCTGTAAACAATGGGAAGAGAGAGGGAAGACGGCGAACGGGGAGCTTTCTCCTTTTCACCCATTACAGTCAGAGTGAGTGGGTAAGAGTGGTAGAATGTCAAGCCTGGAAGGAAAAAAAAAAATAGAGATGCTTGTAAAGGCTAGAAAAAGTGGATTCCATTTGGCAGACACATAATGATAGCTGTTAAACAAAACTGAGGGAAGGGAAAGCAGGCTGAGAGAGAGGAGAGCACGGAGGCGCGGGGAGACAGGCGGAGGGGATACGAGACAGACAGGCAGGCAGAGAGACACCTGCTGTTGCATCACCTGCTGTAATAATAGTGTTGACATTCAAATGGAAAGCTCCGACAATAGGAGCCCGGCTGAGGCAGCAGCGAGTATGCAAATAAAAAAGAACACATCGGGAAATATTAAGCTGGCGTCAGGACTTTTCATACACACGCGCGCTGAAAACCACTTGACCCCTTTGGCGTCCCACAAGTGCTTATGTATTAGATGTGTGCATGTGCGTGTGCGCGGGCACGGTTGACACATTAATATGAGCTGATTTACCACTTTGGTCTATTCATTTCATACTAACTGTGCATCTGAGGCTATGAATGTGACCAGACTGGCATTCTTTCTGCATATAAACACACTTAACTGAAGTTAATTATTTCTCTGCCGTCCAGTGCAATTAGTCAGACCTGTTCGGTGGTGTACAAGCTTTGTTTATCTTGATTGGCATTCCAATTCCACTCACACTTCCACTCCCTTCATTCTCGCTGTCGTGGTATCTTGAATACCCGGGTTAAACATAATTCAAAAACGGAAAGGATCATTAGTTAGCAAATTCATTCTTGACTCTCTCTCTCTCTTTCGTGCACCCTACGATGGCCCCAGAAGGCCTATCAATCAAAATCGGACTCAGCTGATATCACATTCGCCATTGCACATGTTTTATTCCCTTTTAAGTGCTCAGCAGTCTTTTGTAACAATTTAGAGCGGTGGCCGATCGGAGAAACTTCTCATGTTTGAACTCAGTGGGGTTTGAAGGACTGCGGACGTCAGCAGGTCCTCGCCGATGCACAGGTCAATACCTATTATTGTAAAAGCAATAGTCAATGTGGTGCTCTCACATTACCGGCTCCGTATGGGGTTGCTTTCAAAAGCCGGGGCCCTTTCTGCGGCACTTTGATGGCAAATCTGACGGTTTAACCACGCCGCGATTGTTTGCCCTGTCAGATTCTTTTGTATTATGTGAGGGCAAAATAAAAAAAAAAAAGAAAGAAGGAAAAAAAAAAGACGGGATTTCGAGAGAAGAGCTTCACATCTCCATTAAACGTAGAATCAGCTCTGTTATGGCCGGCTGTTCCGAAGTCTAGATGGGTTGGATGTTTGCCATCATTGCTCTTCAGAGAGGCCTCTGCAGGGAGGAGTAGGTTCGCCAAGTCTTGACCACTGTTTTAAATCACTTCCAAAAACCTCACCTTTATCGACCTGCCTCTACGTAATCATCTTAAACTAATTGTTCTTGACTGCCCTTCGTAATGCAGCACTCTCAGTCCACCAGCATGATCGTCAACAGTCAAATTAACTACAGCTCTGTTGTTTCACACAAGTCTCGCTGTATGCTAGTCCATTTTTAAAATTTCTCGTAGACAACCACAATCAAGAACATGTCAAGAATATGACACGCGGGCCTTCAGTCCGGATGCCGTTACAGCTCTGCAATCAACTGACATCAGCCGTCATTAACTCTCTCTCTGCTACAGTGTGGATACTTTACAGATCATGAAATGTTTATTTTACACATTGTATCACTGAAAGCGGCTCATAAAAACAGGTATGCTGCGATCGTATTCATATTGATCAGTTCTCCAAGAAATGATACATGGTATACCTTTTTTTTTTTTTTTTTTAGGGCCAATGCAGGAATACTATCTTTAGTTTTAGTTGCCAAAGTGTAACCGTTTCCATTGTGAGTATATTTTTAACGTAACTACTTCAAAAACGTCGTTAAATAAATCCTAGATTTCACTGAATCGTCTAATATCAGAGTTCTGCCCGCTGGTTAGCAGTATCTTCGGAGCGTCATGGAAAGGGGTTGTGATTATTGCTATTGTGCTCATCCCTTGTTAAATCTTGGCCGTACATGGAGAGGAATGATTAAAAAGGGCAAGACTGGAGGATTTGAATATCTGAACGTATTCAAAAAAAAAAAGGGAAAAGAAAAGAAAAGAAATGCTTTGATTTATCCGAGGGAGCAGAGGAGTGCAGACAAGCTTGAGCGACTTTAAAGTTTTCTATGGGAAATGAGATTTGGAATATGACAGAGCTCCTAATATCCTTACGCACAGCTTCTCAGCAACGTATGCTAATGCCCTGTCCTGACCACTAACACACAACAGGAAAAGTGGGCTAAATAAAATGGAGGAGGAGGCTGTGAAATATAATTCTGAATGCCTATAACGACTACAGTATCAGCCGTCTTGGATCTGTACTTCTTCATTCGGATGTTCTCATTTGTATCCACACCTGTGTCATTCACAGCCTTACGTCTTAACCTAATTTCATGGTCTACGGGTTCGGATGGATGGCTCTGCTGCAACTTGTACGCCGAGGGGAGCAGAGAGAGAGAGAGAGAGAGAGAGAGAGAGGGAGAGAGAGGGAGAGTGTGCCGTGGGGGTGTGTGCGAGCGCGCACCTGTGCGAGCGCGCCCTCGCACGGTAACACACAACGGCGGCGAGCGGACGAGAGGGAGCGTGCGAGAGAGGGAGGGGATGCGCCGCTACAATAGCATAGAGAATTGTAGTCACTGCCAGATATTAACCTTTTAACCTTGTACTTTTCTGTTAACAAAAATACATTAAGCGCCGCGGATGGCTGACAGCGGATCGCGGGGGCTTTGGCAGACTTTCGCTGAGCATGACTGAGTGATCAGAGGTGAACCCATTTTGCGGTAATGCGCTTCAATTACAGTGAAAGTCTGCTTAAAAAAAAACCCACACACACAAGTTAAAGCGATGATCTATTGCGGAATTCGGCAACGGCGAGCGTTGTTGCCGCCCGTGATCCGAACGTTCCGTGAACCGCGCTCGTCTGGGAAAGCGAGGGCAGGGAAACAAGCCCACTGAAAGCAAATAACGTGGTCGACGCTGTGAGGCGCGCAATAATCTTAAAATCCCAGACAAAAGAGAGTGTTGATTAGATAACTGACATTTCCCGACACAATGTGAGTAATTCCTGTTAATGCTACTTGAAATCCTTCTAAGAGCTTTGTACAGCATAATGCCTAAAAAAAACCCCTTTTTTGTCAGTGTAATTGCTCAGTATCTTCTTAAGCAAAGTGTCAGCAATGCCCTTTTTAGTTTGCCAGAGTATCTTCTGGTGTAATGGCTTATTTAACCAAACCAGGCATGACACCAATTATGCTGGAGGGGAAATCGATTCCAACAAAGCACTCTGCTGGGACAAACAATAAAATGATCAAAGTCGCCGGGTGTTTTGTCTGCGACGCGGAGCAAAATTAGTTTGTATTTGAAACTTTGCTTTTTTTTTTACCCCGCCGAAAATCTGAAGCCATTAAGAGAATTCTCCGGCGTGACACAAATTCATGGATGCGGAGATAGACAGAAAAATAAGCAGGAGTGGAAAGACAAAAAAAAAAGCAACAAAGGAAGAAAAGATGAAACCGCGGCAGCCTCATCAATTTTTCTTGCCACAAACACAAGCACGATTAAGGGCTACTGCGTCCCTTTATTGCCTAACGTTCATTTCCATTGAAGTCCACAGACTTCTACCAAAAAAAACAAAATTCCAGATAATTGCCTTTTCTGCATTAGTTGATAAAGTTGCTGACATTTCATTTGAAAAGACACCGCGGCTCAAATGCAGACTCATGCCCGGTCCAGAGCTCCCGTGTCATCTTCATCCAGTGTTTATTTTCCCACCTATCTTCAATTGACAACTTGCGAGAAGACGCCGAGAAATGTCACGACTGAATAAACAACACGGAGTTCTCCCCGGGTAGCACAATTTGTAGCCGGTTCGTGTGCTCATCTTCCCGGTAACTCTTCATTTCCATCCTCAAAATAAAGAAGCTAAGCTAAATCAGAGTCCTATTTGAACACCACATAGGGCAGCGATGTGAGTTTTGTCCCTTTTAAATTCATGTACACATTGGACGGCTCGCGCACAAAGAGAATACACAACTTATGTTAATTAAAAGGCAACCTTTGTCTGGCACGGTGTGGCAAAAGACCGCCGCCGCTTCATTTCATTATCTCTCACCTCGCCTGTGAGGCGTCTCATTTGCCATGTTGTCATTATACGTGTGAATTTTGGAGTTCAGAAGGAAAATAAAGCAGCAAGTCACGCAGTTTGCGCTAAGCTTATTTTAATTACTGTAGTATCTAACTTGTGCTCTGATGGTACAGTCCTCACTGAAATGTACAGTACTGTGAAAGATATTAAAATCATAATGAATATGCTAATTATCCCTTTTTATATTCAGAACCCCACAATGGTTTTTATATTCTAATGACAAAGCACCATTTTATGTAAGCTATAATAAGCGCGTGTAATTACTGATATTATAAGAATGTGTGTGTGTGTCATAATACAATAGCCCATTGTGTGTGAGCTACAGATCGCCAATATTGTTGTAATCACTAAAGCAGAATTTTAACTCATAAACAAGCAGTGAAATGAAGTGCCAGCGACTGTTCTCCAGTTCATTCTGTAAGGCCGTCGGCAGCCCCGCTGCTCCTCGATGTCAATCTTCATTCCTTCTTCCAGACGCTAGTCTGTCGAAGATAGATCCCTCATATGTCAGAACCACACAGACCATTTCCTGGAGTCCGCTGTGACTGTCAGGCTCCGCAGACCATGAAAGCCGTATATGTGATGCCCGAAATTACCTCATAGTAGTATGCCACAGACTCCCACATTGGCGTGGTTGCAACTATCCCTTCAAGAGACACTCGGGGTGGGGGTGGGGGGCTCGCTGACACTTTTAGGCAGTTCCTTGCCAAAAATATAGTGTGGACTATTTCACTTTCTCAGGCTGAAACATAAAATAAATCCATTTTACAGTATGTGGGTAGAAATTGAGTTGAGCATGAATTATCAGGTTAATGGTGTCCAGGACATTCAGTAGGTTAAATCATAGATTTTGCAGTGAAAGATGATGTGTTTTTGGCATTTTAATAAGGTACTACAGCACCCACAAAATACGGAATCAAAAACACTGTAAATCTGGGTGAATTTCTTTTTTTTTTTGGGGGGGGGGGGTGGAATGTGGTCCATGACTCACTCCTGTAATCTGTCTCCCGTCTTAACAAGAGGAGTCTGAGGCAAAGAGTGGGGAAGAAACCCAACTCTCTGCGGCACAATTACAGGAGTGTACCGCAGTCACTTAGCCCGCTAATACACGGTGTGATATTAATTACTGTTTGTAAACAATGCACTTTGCAGAGATTATTGCATGCACTCGGCGTCCTCCGTTTGTGTTTGGTAATTCTCACAAGTGATTAAGTGGTGAAGCTAGGACAGCTGTTCAAGATGAGTTCATTGGCATGTTTAATTAATTGCACTTGAGATAATTATTCAATCATTACTTTGATTAATTTTCTGCGTCCCAGATAATGCATCAAACGTCTGCTCGGTGTCAATAGTTTTGAAAGCGCGAGTAGAGCGGGGCTAACCATTTTTTGGGGAGCTTGATTTAGGAGTGAATCCTGCTTTGTGGAGGGAAATAATGGCAATGTCAGCTGGCCATGATAGTAATTCATTATCGTGGCTGGATGGCTGATTTGAATAATGCTAATGCTCGCTTAACAGACACGCCACAGAGGTCGTCCTGACGTCCGGCAACCTGTAAAGCGCTGCGTTTTTACCTTCCGTTTTCTACGCGTCAACGACGCCCCGTCGCTGCTCACTTCCACGCTTTGAGTCGATTCAGTCTGCATTATGTTTGAAACGCGCTCATTCTTTACCCCCTCAGATATGCAGCGTAGTGGCAACATCCAACTGAAGGAAAGCCAGGCAAATCGTTTGTGAGAGATCTTGTCAAACAGATTAATTCCCACCCTGGGCCTCGGGGTTCTGGACCGTTTTTCTGTCATGCTGCTTTGCCAGGCTCCCTCTTGATAATACCCCAAAGATAAAATTAATTGTGCAGGGAGATGTGGGATGGGGAGTATCTAAAAGGACCTTGAGCAACACATGAAGCTCTCTTTTTCTCTCTGCTCCTCTGCATGTGAAAACACAGAAAACAATCAAACCGTCAGAAGCATGACACATTGCGCCAGTGCTCACCAACTTTGTTAGGAAGTCTCGCGGAAGCGGGGACTTCTGAGAGAGATGCGAAGGGACAGAATCGACCCTCGTGAAATATCCTCGTCCAAGAATGTCTGCGCTCAAATTACCATCAAAGTGGACTCCCTCGTTTCATCAGCAGTTGACAACGGGAGTTAGAAAACCAATGTTTGTCTGTAATTGTCTCTGTACACGGTTGGGAAGACGCTCTTTGGTGACAGCAGGACTCTGTGCTGAAATCAACCTGAGGAATCAATACAATATTACAGCCATGATAGTGGCTATGTAATTGTCAGTATGCTAAAATGTTCACAATATCAGCAATCGGAATGTGATTAGTTTAGAAGGAACTTTGGTATAAACTAAAGTATTGAGATCTGCTACGTCGCCGAGGCAAATGCAATTTATATTCCTGATTGTCTGTACCGGATTGCATGACAATACACCTCATAATTGTTGAGGCATGTACTAAAAAAACGCACAAGTCAGCCTCATGGTGGCGTTGGAGGGAAAGTCGGAGGATCGCGCAAGATTTCATGACAACCCTTCCGATGGTTATTAGTTGATGAGTGATACTTCATGCGCACAGCAGGCGTGGTTAAAAATCATCCCTCCCGGAAATACTGCCCATTTAGCTTCACCATACAGTACGGCAGTCGAAAGCAGTCGCACTCTTAAGCGAAGCAGACCTTTCCCACAACCTCCTGTCACCGCAAAACAGCTCCGAACATTAGCTAATCCCTGCTGTGACAGTGTGCAAGCACACAATGTCTCAGTCTTTCATCACCGCTGGCCTTCAAAAGGCACCGAAAGACCAATTTAACCAAGAAATATTCCGGAGAGGGCAACGCAGAGGAGGAGCAGGTAGATTGTGGCAGCTGTACTTTTTTTTTTCTCTCTCTCTCTCTCTCAATAGCCCCTTGGCACCTGAGTCGCCCCTGTCACCTCCGCTGGCAGATGGTGCAAATGAGCCTTTATACGCTGCTGCTCGACACCGTGACACTGAAACAAAAGTGTTGCTTTTAGTACTGTCATAGTCAAAACACATCAGCGACTGCTTCAGAGGTGGATAACGTTTGTACCACCACTCGAGCTTGAATGGGGGGGGGGTTTGTCGGCGACTGTCTTCTTTGCTGTGACAAATGCAGACTCAAGTGACTCAGCTATTGTCGTTATTTTTATACATTTTTTTTGGTAGTGCATACTGAGACGCCGCTGTCAAGACTGTGCCGTATGAGTAAGAGATGAAATCTTTCAGTTGTTTGTTGGTACAGAATGCATATTTGGTCCTTTGTGCGAGGCTTCTCCTCAGTCTAGTGGAAGTATAGTCCAAGAATGTGTCTGTGCTTACGGCAAAAGAAATCTACGCTTGGCAGTTTCCCTGGATATGCATTTGGATCTCATTTTAGTGAGCATTTCACACACGTAATTGTGCACACACACAGCGGTGCGCCGACTCAACATAAACACTCACGGTCCCTGGGCAGCCCATATCCAACCGTTTTGTGCTCAAGTAGTCGCCGCTGTCACAGTGTGACATCATCAACCGGGCTGGCGGTGTCCCAGTGGTGTCCTCCTTTGGAGCCAGAGATATCCTTCAACAGAGCTCATCCTGTGACGCTGCCGTGTCACTCAGGGGCCCAGACAGGCAGTGCAGAACGGATGACAGCCCCGGAATGAGAGCTCAAGAGCAGGTAGAAAGTATTGACAGGACCCCGGGGAGCAATTATGAGTGACGCCCAAGGGGTTGCTCAAAGGACCCTACGGCTTGTTTAAGTCTATCAAAAACAGAGCTCAGACCCCTGTTGAGGGATAATAGTTCTTACGAGTTAGCTGGTCACAAAAGTGTTTGGGGGGGGGGGGAAACAAAAAATGTTTGAAGCTCAACTGGTGACAGATTAATCATATGTACTCCATGGGGTTGTCAAACTTAGGAGTTTAGCTTCGAAGTAAATTCGACCGTTTGGCTTTTCTGGACGGTAAAACCTCGCCTGTCGCCATCTGTAAATCTGTGATACACTAAATGTACTGATGTGATTACCAGGCTGACCTTTTGCGGGCTTTTTTTTCTATCATCAGCGTTTGTATTCTTAAGCCTCCAAAAAGCCAACAGGAATAAATTCAATAGCTTCCGTTGACACTCGGGGACATCACTCTCCATAAAATACCTGCAAATGATTAAGGCAGACAGATAATGGCTCGGAAGAGGATTCGGCTTGCTGCCCTGTGACAGACATTTCCAATTAAAAAGGGTAAATAACTTGAGATTCATCTATTTCACCCTGTCCCGAGATTTATCAGTCCATCGTGCTTTAAATCTGTTCACCCCTGAAATGGTAATATCACAGATTTGGATTTCCTAGGCAAACAAAAAATGTCATACAGTTCCAATATCCACACACACACTCCTATTTAAATCCCCCCTTCCCTGCCTGTACTGGAGCTTTCATGAGGCAACTCTTGCGTGGGAGGAAGCTGTATATCGTGGCTCTACATTTGTCCACAGGCAGGAATGGAATCTAACACCTTCACCTTTTTACCAGTCACTGTTCAACAGCGGGGCGTCAGCATATTTTGTTTTAATGCAAGTGGATGGATTACATAATTTCTGCTGATTGACTCTAATGGAGTGTCACATTAGTTCAGGTAGAGCACTGGAGTTGCACTTGCATTAGCTGATTGGAATAAGCTGTTTCATTCATGCTTAAAAAACACTGTCTCAGCCAGCTGACTAGTATGTCCAAACACATTCATGTAGGTATACAGTGCAGCCATTAAAACCCGACTGTTACGCTTGACTATGATTCCACTGATACACGTAACATTCATAACAGTGCAGTTTTCTTTTTTTGTGCTGTTTAACTAAGGTGTAATATCCGTATGTGTTTATCAAAAGAGGATTTGTCTCCAGCATAATTCTTGTTGCCGCAAGGATACTTTGCAGTTTCATACCCAAGCACGCAGACTTTTACTTTCCCCGACTTAGCCAGCATTGCCTGGCCCAACCATGACCTAAATCTGGCACAGCTGGCTGCACAGACTAATGCCGCAGGTGTGATGAATGGACCGCCTTTGGCCTGAAGCTTGCCCAAGTGCTAATAACTGGAGCCCATTCCAAGGCCAAATTGCCCCATGTCTGCACCCCCCAAAAATCCGTCCAAATTTGGACCTCTGTTTTTCAGAGTACAGCAGAGCGTGCAGATATTCAGCTGCCATCAGCCTGACTCGACTGGCTACCTGGGCTTCTGTAGATGAATACTTACATTGCCTTTTTTTTCGGTTAACTTCAGCCAACATTAAAAGAATGCCGCATCATGATAGTGGGGACCATCCATGGGAAAAACAAAACAAAAAAAAAAGTCTCCTTTTTTTGTAAATAAAGTGACATGACTCATTAATGTGATGAATGACCACGCAATTCCCTGGGACCTCAGCGTCAAGTCCACCCCGAACACACACACACACACATACATACCCCACCCCCTTCCGGCCTCTCGTGGGCCATTCCGGGTGAAAGCCGAACATTTAAACGTGTGCGCGTAAGTGCTGAGGCAAGCAGGTCCGCAGGCCAAATGGCTGCTCTTTTCAGCTGTTGAAGCTCCCAAGGACCCATTTCACTGTTAACATCAAATCATTAAATTCACCCCATACTCAGTCACTTAGAGTTATAGAGAGATGGATAGAAAGACAAAGAGAGGGGGTGGCGTTAAAGAGGAAAGGAAAAAATGGTCATTGTCAGCTGTTAAAAGCTAAATGGGCCACGTTATTAGGATGGAAATACAGTGTATGGAATCAAAACAGACAGTTTCCTCAGGTCTTAATTCCTTTTTGTGGATCACAAATGCAAATCACCAAGTGAAATTTAGTTCATAAAGGAGGGGATCAATAAAATATGATTTGGCTAATCTGTCACTGTCGAAGCACAGGACGTGAGATTATACTGCTGTATTAAAAATTTAATTGCATCTTCAGTTGTGTCTGGAAATCTTTGACAGCATCGCACCTTGAACCCGTCCGCAAACGCATTCAGAAATGTACTGGAAATGAAACCTTTCTGGCAGATTTTTAAAAAAAAGGTTCCAGCAAGTTTGGTTTTATGCTATACGGGCCTTTGTGACTTACCAAAATAGAAGTGCTGAAATGTGTGTGTGTACATTCATTATGGATGGAAGGCGTTTTTATAAAGGCACACCATCCGCAGCAGATGGTGTAGTCCTTTAGATGTTCAGCCTCTTTGGGCAAAGGTAACCTTGATGTACACAAATGTGTTCAGTCGCTCAGTCGTTGTATTATTTCATGCCACCTCAAGCAATTACAGTCTTCAGCTGTTTCTCTCAGCACACTGGGTGCATTCGGCGCTTGAGGAAAACTCCTGCATCTGATGCATGCCACCCCGGGGTACAAAACAACTAACTGTCCACAATTATCTCTCCTGTCTTTGGAAAGACGACGTTTAATCTAATATATGTAATTTCAAAGAGTGGTCTGCGGCAAATTACCAGACAAAACATGTATTTAGAGTTAAGCAACTGGAATATGCACTTTCCGGACTTTAATGCATGCTTGTGCTTCTGGGTGTACTTTTCTGTGGTGCGAAATGTTCACAGGTCCACACAAATCACTTGATACAGAACATCCAAATATGGCAGCTCCATTGTATCACCGCGTATACTACATAACACACTGCGTAAGTACTGATTACTTGCAATTATACCCAAATGGGGGCCGCTCATACAGCTAGAGTCTATTATAACCTGACCACTTTAAAGACACTTACAGAGGTGCTCTACCCTCGTTGCCACTGGCTGACTGAACTTGGTTTCTATGGGAACAAAAAGTGCAACACAAGCCAGTAAAACGAGGATACGGCTGCTGTGCTCACAGGATAAGCAGCAGGAAGCAAAATGAATGGGAATCTATTAAAACTAATAAAGGTGTACCGAGCGAGGAGACGGATGATAAGTCTAACGGAGTCAGACGCTGAAAGGAAGAAGAACACGCTTTGTTTAAAAGAAAGATAGTTGGGGGGGGGGGAGCTTTGCATCGCTAAGAGGCGCCGCGCTTCCCGAGCGAGGGCAGGAATGACTTCATATCAGCGTGCCTCCTCTGTATTCAAACCCTGCACCTCCCACTGGCAATCGATTTCTGAATCAATCACTAAAACACACTAAGAGCAATTTCTTCTATTTATATCCACAGCATTTGCAGAAGCTGCGTGCATGTGCCCTTGTATCGGGGTTGCTGTGTTAGATTATTTATTTGATGAACTGTATAGTGTTACCTACAAACAGCGCGATTGATTGAGCAATTATGTGAAATGCACCTGCACTCAATGTGAAATAGTCTTCACCAACATAATATATATACCTTTTTATTCTTTATAATGGAAGCTGTGAACATCCGTGGCTTCATATCTAGTGTGTGGGGGTGTTTATTCAGTGAAGTTTGCAGAAGGAAAAAAGAAAAAAGTTGAAGCAGCAGTCAGATGCCTCCCTTGAAGGGCCGGCTGTTTTCTGGCAAGCGCCCTCCTCACCCGCGTACATGGCGTGAATAGAACACAAACCAAATGCGTCCCTCCTTATGGCAGGTCAGACTACAAGGCAGTCCAGATTTTTTCGGGAGGATTTCATTACAGGGCTGAATCAAAGAACTGAATTTCAACACGGTGGCATATGAGGCTTCTGCCTCAAGGGCCTGATTTTCTCGTTCTCTGGTGTTTTAACAATGAGGCTGTACTTGACTGTCCAACTGAGGCAGTCATGTTTAAGTGGCTCTCAAGTTTGGCGTGTTTTTCGTGCAACGCAGTTAAAAGAGGCCCACAGAGGAATTGGTCGGAACTCGTGGCTGTTTGGCTAATGAAGTCCAACACGTGAAATGAAATAAAGCTCATCTTTGTCAAGTTATTGATCACTGAGTATACGACATAGTTATTATGAGTTATACCTTTTACGAGGGGGGGCAGAATCTATAAGGTTGAAATTGTGGAAGGGAAGAGTAGATGTTTTCCTCAATATGTAGCTCTTTAGCTAAACTGTGGCTAAAGGATGTCACTACTTCAGCGTCCAGTGGCCTAAAAAGAAAAAGGTAGGCACGATTCTGGTCTGAATCAATACATATGCTGGGATATCTTGGGAAAATGCTGCCACGATGAACAGAATCATGTTCTAACTTTGACTGTCTGACAGTAATAACACTGAAGTCCGGCTTCTATTCCAGCCGTATGAAATCAGGCATGCCAAACTGGTCGATTCTTTTTACCGCCTTTGCAAGCTGGGACACTATTCCCACTACTTACTATTGCCAATTTGTTTCCGGGAGCCCCTGAGTCCTTGTCTTTATTAAGGGAGTTCCTCATTGATCAATCACTGTCAGAGGAGTTGCTCTGTAATTGCACTGTGGCCTAATCATGACTGACGTCTCACCCCTCCCCCTCTCTGTCACAGGTCTCAGGAGAGAGAATGTTCCTTGACTTTCACACCTTCGACCTCAAGGTAGGCCCCTTTAAGGATTTTACTCTCCTCTCTGTGGTTTATCTTTTGAGCTGTATGGCTTTATAATGGATATCATAACTCAAATGTGGATATTGTGGGAGATGATGAGGACAGGTAAGTTAAGATTGGTGATGTGGGACGGGTATTTTGAATATCTAGAAGTTCAACGACAAGACTGCTCCATTGTTTCCGTTTTTTTATATATATATATGTGATGTACAGCTGGCACGGTTGTTTTGAGAGGTCGTATTAATCAGTCTTGCTTTATCGTCACATGCGACCAAATGTGCGATATCGCTGATTGACTATTGCAGAATTGTTGTTGAAATGTTCCGCCAGGAGACAGTTACATCTGTCAAATGCATTACAGTGAATGGAAGACAAAACACTTACTGGATCTCTACCGAGGCACATACAATTATTCCAGTGGCAAACGACTTCAGAAGTATGTGCAGTTGCCAACATAACATATGAAATGTTTTGTTCTAGTGCCCTTGTAAAAACTAATTATTTTGTTGCTGTTGCTTAGTTGTGTTCCCTGACATGCGCACATGCAGATGGAATGTGACGTGTATGACCATCGGAAATAATGTTCATTTAGTAGTTTATAGTGTTATATTGATATAAGTGTTGTAGGGTAAAGCTGCTCAACCAAAGCAGCGAACCAATTGACGGAACGGCTATGAACAGAACCAGAAGTGAAGTGATACATTTTAGTTGTAGTTTTGTTCCCATGGCAATAGACCAGTATTAACATGTGCCATGCCTATCCGTTCAGCGTGTTGCAGACCAGTTCAAGTGACACACAAGTGTTGGTACTGATTTTGCAATTTTACCCATGAGGGATAAAACTTTTTTGGTTGAAATTTGCCAAGAAACTAGACAGACAGCCCATCTTGAAAAACTGGAAGCCTTGTTGTTGCAATAAAAATGTCTCGAGCGCTGACACTGAACTCAGACTGTTGGACTTTTCTCACTCGAAGCTCAGCAGTGTGATTTGAATAGCTTTGAAAAGCGGCAGTATCAATGCATTGATAGAGTCAGACAGCGAGAGCTTGGATTCAAGCCAGTGCACGCTCATAAAATGGTTTTATGGCCATTTACTTTGAATATCATCGATGTGATAGAGATAATCTACTGCAGTGCAGCACAAAGACAACCTTTGTTTAGCTATAAACTGCACAATACTCAGGGTCTCTTTTTTTTAAATAGGGTTGAAGTGATGATGAGCAGCTGGTCATAGTAATAACATCTGAGAGGTGACAGAGATCCATATGCTTTGGCCACAGAATTTAAAAAGACTGAGAATTCAGCTATTATTTCTTACAGTTAACTTTTCACAAATGCAGCACGCAGTCGGAAAGACGGCAAGTCAGTTTGCCATCCAGCTCCTTGATCTGCGGGGTCACACCGACACACGACTCTTTGGAGAACAAATTGGAAAAGATGCGGAGGGATGTTAAAAAAGATCAAGGGCGATTTTCCGGATTGAAATTGATATCTCTGCCATGATATTAGACCCACTGGGATGCAAAACTTCCCAAAATCTTAATGTGATTTTGTAAGACGATTTGCGAGTCTTCAATTTTCGGCGACTGAAAGAGGTTTCGTGTTGGTTTGATAGCACAGATTAGTCTCGGTCCCCTTGTGATCTTACATTAGCACAAGGTTATTCGTGCTTACAAACAGCGCATATTTAAAACATGCTTCAAATTCGGCTCTTAAAACTGCAATATTCCCTTTTACCGATTTTGCAGTTAGGAGCTCACGGAGGATTTGTACGCCTGCATGTACATGACATAATCTGTCATCTCGAAGAGAGGGCATGGACACAATTGCAAACCCTCCCTCCCAATATGCTAATGCTTTACCCATGCCGGATTTCATGCAAATGCCTTTCATCGCACATTTTCAAATGCCATTTATATGACAGCTGTAGCACAAGCATCCATAATGTTTTGACTAGGGGGGAAATTGCAACATGGATCTCAGTCATTGTGAATTCTGCCCACAGTCAGAATAAGAGAAAGCCAGGAAGGCTGAACTCCAACAAAACATGATTGTTTTATTAAGGATTTATGAAAACTGCATTCCCAGCTCTCGGATCTAGTGGAGATAATTCACTGTTATGGTTCAATTCCATCAACAACATCTGTAAGGAGTTGATCGAGTAGGAAAACAGCTATATGTACATATAGTCTCATAGTTTTTAGACTATATTTAGCGCTAACAACACGCAGAAAACATTATTTTTGTTTGTTTGTCCATTTGTAAAATGCACACAGACAGATCTGTAACTTCACTGCGACGAAAGTAAAAGAAAAGTGTGGTGTTTCCCTGCCAGCCTATGAGACTGCAGGCGCCTTGGCGTTCTCTGAGCCTGCTATGTCATTGTCTGCAGTGCTGTTCGGGTCCATGTACTAGGAGGAAAGTTTTAAATTTAAAATGTAATCAGCACAATCACCACAAGCAATCAGTTCCTCTTCACTTCACCTGAACGAGCCCCCCGCTAAAAAAAGGGTCCGTTAAATAGAGCATCTTATCAGGCCTGGATTAAGTTTTGACTTTGATTAACATCTATGGCAGCAGTTTAGAATGTCAGAGTTCAAGTTTGGGGAAAATATAGTTTTTAAAAATGCAAAAAGCGCCAGGTGTCATCATCAAGCAAGAAAGCCACAATTACTGTGACAGGATTTTGAACCTCACGGGTGCCTATAAAGTTGAGCCATAAAATCTTAGTCATACTAAACATTGTAAAACATCTACAAACTTTTTTTTTCAGATCAGCTGATAATTAGAGGAGAAGATTGACAGCGTTCTCATGTTTACAGCAAATCTGTTAGCTTAGCTTAGCACAAAGACTAGAAACAGGGGAAACAGCTAGCCTGGCTGTAAAAAAAAAGTCTGTCCACCAGCACCTCGATTGCTCACTAATTCAGACATTATATCTAATTTGTATAATCCGAACAAAACGGAGACGCAACTGTGCGTTCAGACAGAATACAAAGTGAGTTTTTTTTTTTTTTTAAAGGTGGTGTGATTGCGTACAAGGTCAACATGAAGACATGATTGGACAGTAATTTGCCTGGGGCAGGGTGAATTGATGCAAATTATGCAGACATGTCTGAGGGAAAAAAAAAAAGAAGAAAAAATTCACACATATGCCAGAGCTTTAGGAATCTGCTTTATGAACATGCAGAGATTAGAGGGAAAAGGGAGAGACACTGGAGGGGAATGACAGAGCTGCTGAGATCAGTCGGAGGCTGAGCGGAACAAAAAAAACACAAAAAAGGCACACAGACGCGGCTCGTGCATCTGTTGCTAACTAGCTTACAGCTAATGTCTGTACAGTTGGTACGCTGGCTATGTGGGTCGAATAAACACAAACGGTCCAGTGGTCAGATTTAGGTGGATAAAAACAGGGGGGGTCGAAAATCCGCTTTGGAGGCAACAGGTCCTGGCTGGATAGAGGTATTAATCAGTCAGCTTCCGACTTAAACCGCATATTTACATATTTTACATGCAGATACGATGATGGCATCCATTTATTTATATTTGCAGCAGTAGCGAGCACGCATAGACAACAAATGGCTTCGAGAAGGCCGTCATGCTGTGACACAAACGGCACAGGTGCTGTTGCAGGTGCCACCTGTACACCCAGAGAGAAGACTGACACTGAATCACACGGCGTCTGTATTGAACGGGTTCTTTTTTTTTCCTTCCCAGGGTCAGTGGCAAACCTGCCATGAAATGAATTCTCCGTTTACCAGAGACTCAAATTTGTAAGCAATTTGTAATTTGAGACCATAAACTCATTCGCGTTTGTTTGTCCACGCGGCTTCAACGAGACACGGATTTAATTGTCTTATTTTATCGTGGCTGCAGGAGTTTGCCATTTTTCATAGCACTGTTTAATGAATGAATCACAACGCGCTAAATATTGTTTTCCTTTTTTTTTTTTTTGGGCTGGGTAATTGTTTTGAGATGAACAGCGCCGATATGGCCCGGCGAGGCAATCAACTTTGAGAAAAGACTTGATTCAAGTGATTTGCGCAGATTAAAAAAAAAAATTTAAAAAAACGCCTCAAAGTAGCGCATTTGCAGTTATCCAAAGTTCATAATGAAATCCACAACAAGCGGCCCTGCCTGACCGACTGTAAAACATTTTATGAATTTCAATGGCACAAACAGCTGAGCTCGTTTTGAGGAAAAGCAGACCGAGCACACACAGAGGCCACATCCAGACATAATAAACTGTCAACCCTGTTCACAGAGGCGTGGAGCGGTGAGAACACCTCCCCGGAACATCCTCAGACACATCTGTGTCCGTGCCCCTCAAATGATGTTTCTTTTGCGGAGAAAATAGGTCAGCCGTGAATACCTGGCTCCTTCCATCTCAAAAAACCCTTTAACACGCTTAATTGACAGTGTAACTATGTGGATTTATTGAGTGAGTTAAAAAAAAAAAAAAAAATGTTGACTGTCCTGAGCTGCTGTTGAGGAGTTGTGCGATTCAGCCGTGTAAAGAAACGCATCATTCCTGCGCAGCTTAAATTTCCAGAAGCAGCTTCATTAGGAACTGTAAAACACAATAATGCCAACGAGGCCCACATTTAGACACTGCCAACTTGGCCTTCATTTAGACGCTGAATCATTCAGATTGCACCGCTGTGATTGCTTAATTAAATGCTCGGCTGTGTAATGACTTTGCTTGAAAGGGAATTAAATGTCTAAATGCTGCAGAATCTGCGTCGACTTGAACAGAAATCAATGGGACATAGTGCTGGAACCCAAGGTGTTTTCCGACTTGTTTTGTATTGATGCTGTCCCTCAATCAGTGAGTCAAAAGCTCATTCCTCTTAGTCTAAAACATTGATTGGCGGTGTACAACAGTGTGCTTACTTTGTGCTTTCTGTGGGGGCCTAAGAAGATAGTTTACAAGTCAGCAGTGTAGGTAAAGCTGCATTTATATTTAAAGGGGTTAAACTACTAACACCATCTATTCTGGGGACTGTAAAAACAGCAAATACACGATGAAAAACAAAGCCACAACCGAGCCCTCGTATCCAAACATTTTGAACACAATTATTTATGGACTGGAGATGACGGCCCGTTGCTCCGCCAATCTGGTTTGGATGGAAATCTCTCAACATCTGCAAGATGGATGGGTGCAGAATTTTCTGCATTCATGTTTTTGAGATGATCAATCCTTAAGACTTTCCTGTAGTGCCAACATGAGGCTGTTTTTACTGAGACATCTTAACAACTGTTGGACGGATTGGCATTCAATTTGGGTACAATACTTCAGGCTCCTATTACGATGAACTTTAATAATCATACTTTGACTTTTTACCTAGCTCCCATCAGCTTTTCTACTTGCTAAACATCGGCATGTTAGCATCCTGGCATTCGCATTTAGCTCAAATCACTGCTGCGCCTAAATACAGCCTAACAGAGCTGCTGGCATGACTGCAGACTCTTAATCTGGTTACTAATTCATGACACATTCTCAGTATAGATCCAGCCGCAATGATCCTATTTATGTGTTTATGTTCCTGACTGTTACATTTCATAACTGGTTTGACTTTACAATGTGTATTATTCCCCGGTGACCATAAAATTGGAGTAAAGCATGGGTAGATGTTTCTCAAAATAACTTTCCCGAGTCCAGAATTATCAGTCTTTCGGCATATTTTCAGTGTTTTACCATGGAAGCCTGAAGGCAAACATTAAAATCCAACCCACATGGAAATGGTTCTTGAAAGGAGTGCAGCCAACTAATCTCGCAAACATTTGATTGAACCAAGGACCTTTAGAAATCGCAAAAGCTGGGAAGGGCATACAACTCCGAAAATGACAACCGATTATCAAACTGCCTCTGGCTCGAGACACTGTAATCCCCCAGATGTTTGCAGTCTATGAAATATGAGAGTCTGAATTAGATCTCTCAAACAATGTCAGCTTGTCTGCATCCGTAAACCCTCAGCATTTAAGTCACAAAATTAAGTTGACCCCGTCAGAAAGCTTAAGGACATGTAACAAAGCCGCCGGCGGTCTTATTACTTCATCTGCTTTCGTCTCATCTCCTCTGTGTAATAAGTTCCCACTCTAGCAAGACCAGTGGGGCTAATAAGGGTTTTATCTGCTTTTGATATTAGATATTAACACCTCATCAAAGTTAAGCCAGCGGTGGGCTCTCGTCCTCCCTCCAAATTTACATTAGCCTAACAATGTCTCAAAAAGAAATCTTATCAAATTCAAATTAAGGGTGAGCTGAATAGCCAGAAGGACACCGCTACCCATCACTCAAGGAACATGCAATTCGGTGCTGCTGCTGCAAAGACTGCAAACTTGTAACGAGCTTTGTAAATCACAGAGATCACAGTTTTCATGAAACAACGTGAATGCTTTGAATTTGCGTCCCATAATGAAAACATCTGCGCCATATGAACGATGGCTGCTTAGCCTGCTGGGTATGAAAATAGGTCTGAGTGACACGATCGCGACTTGTTGTTTTGAAAACTCTATAAATAGCAGCTCCAGTCAGCCAGCCCTTTGTGATCTTTACCTGAGGCGAACACATTTGTAGCATGTGTTATTTTGTTGTTTTCAGATACTCAATGCGGGTTGTAACCCCCGTGGTTAGTCACCCGCGCGCTGGAATTAAATGCACGTCAGAACTCACATCAAGCATTAATTATTTATGTTCCAGGATCAGCTGTGAGAGGAAGAGGATGCACGGCCTGCATAGATCAGAGGGACACGCCGGCGTTGTTTTAAGTGTCTCGCTTATTTTAGAAGTCTTATTTTCTTCGAAAAAATTCTCAAGGTAAATCCTGTATCTGGAGCGCGGGTGCAAAGGTTTCAGACTTCTTATCATCCCTTGTGGCATCCTTTGTCAGGTTGTATGAGGAAAAAAAATGAAATATTAACTGGAAAATATAGCTCGGAGAGATAGAAAATAAATTACTTCAGTGTGGCAGGGAAAAGAAGATTGTGAGATTTATCAAGTCAAGATGGAAATGCCTGCTAAGTCTGTGCCCCTGCCTTGAAAAATTAAAGAGAAATCAAATGCCTTGGAGTACACAGCGATTGTGATGTAAAGGCGAGTGTGTTTATGTGCGTCCTTACATACTCTGTGTTTTTTTTTTCAGTAATTTATAGTTGAATGTTATTGCTCAATCATTTCTGGTGTTTTTTTTCCACGTTCTATAATAAGGGTCTTATTGCACGTGAGTAAATGTCCACAATTAGCCGAGCTGTACTCTTCAGTCTTCGGACACTCAACAGATTTTCTGGGAAACAGCTTGACTGGCAAAATCTATAATTGTACAGATAAGTGAACATGTTGGCTAGATAAAGGTTAAACTATCAGGGATATGTTCTCCATCCATCTAAAGCCAATTTTACACATTCAGCTCAAGCAATAGTGGGGGGGGCGGTGTGGGGCGGGGAGGGGAGGGGGGGTGGGAAAAAAAAACGAAAAAAAAAAAACTGGCGAGTCAATATTGATTGATCTGGAGCCTGAGCAATTACCTCCATGTGCAGAAGACCATGTTAAGGTCAGTATTATCTTAGCTCATTTTATGGGTCAGCGCTCCGGCTTTAGACGAAAATAAATTAATGGGGTAAACACTTTAGCTCACCTTGATGAAATTTACAGCAAGTGTAAAAGCTTTGCATAGGTGGAGGGTACAGTGCCGGAGAGTGACCCTTGATATTTCGCTGAACCGTCAACGTATTTGGTCAAATGCAGTCCGTAAATAACATGGACCCCCCTGTTTAAGGAAACTATCGGAGTAGAATTATCCGCTGTATGAATGTAACGAGCCTGTTAAATTAATGCATTTTATAGACAAAGCCCTTTTTTTTTTTTTTTTTTTTTTTAATTGTGCCGTGAGTCAAAAAAAAAAAAAAATAGACACAGTTATGAGGATATTTACTGGTGAAATTATAGAACCCAACGTCTTTTTAAAAGTTTTATTAACACCGCTCTGTGTGGTAGTGCTCCTAGGACAAACGCAATAACCCGTACACACACACACAAATGCTATTATACAGCAAAGCCTGCTGGGTGTGTCAACAACTCTTAATACGTTCTGCATGTAGCCGTATGCAGCATTCCTATATGCCCAAGGCTGCTATCATAATTTCAAACTAGGCTAACAGCATTAATGGCCTACTGTAAGGAACAAGTATAGCGCACCGTATCCAATAACAGCAGCAGAGTACCCAACTTTGCATGTTTTTTTTCTTGACACCTGTGTGTATTGCACTAGAGGGAACGGGCGGGGGGGCAGTAGCGTTATTAGTCAACCAAAACATTCCATCAGCTCTCAGTGTATTGGCATTCTTCTGTGGCCTTCGGGCTGACTCGCAAACAGCTCTGTTCTTAAGCCCAAAATAAATTCAATTTCCAATGCAGTGATCTCCTTAATGAAAAGTCAATGTCCCTCACTCATTGGCGGGCTCCCACGGGGACAGTCAGAAAGATGAATTTATCAGCGGGCCGGAGACTGCACCCTAGGGGACAGCACCTCTTATGATCAAACAGAATGTTAGAGTGTGTCCAACCAGTCCTCCATTATTACCCAGCTTGTGCTCTTAATGTGAGCTGACGGAGGAGGGATGACAGTATTGATCGAGTGAAAGCGCTATTTATATTCTTACAAATCCTCTCACCAGTGATTACACAAGCACTCCGGCGCGGGCTGCGGCCAGCGCGTTCCCCAATTTGTTAAGTGTACGGGGCGACGCGTTTGCGCGCGGCGTTCTCTTGCCACGCTTATTTCTGCAGAGGGTTCAGCATTTCCCATCAGGCTGCATGTAACCGCGCGAAAACATTGCCGCTGTCGTATCTCAAGTGTCAAATTAACGTCTCCCTCTGAACTGGAACATCAAAATGATATTAAAAACATGTTTACATTTGTCATGTGGGTCAGGTTTTTTTTTTTTGGTATAATTTCAGTGGAAGTTCTGCATTGTTGGGCTGCATCCCAGTGAACAGTTCAGAGGTTTTTGATTATTAATAACACCATGTCTTGTCAGCAGCTAACCCTGCGATAAGGGGGGGACATGGGGTTGTTGTCACGGCATATGGTTAACAGTACTATAGATAAGCTTTAATCCCCACTAGGCTCGATGTAATGCATAGCAAAAGTGATGGGAGCACAGAACATCAGCAACGGGGGTAAAATAGCGAGTGTGCCGGAATTACACGCAGCGGAGAGAGAGAAGAAGATGCAAATGTTTTTTTTCCCGGGACGCGCATGCGATTCACGCTCGCCATATTCATGATTGTGTAAGTGCAGCATCTTGTGTAGCTTTCGCTCGCATGACCCGCAACAGGAAATCATGTGTGGTTTAACATGCATGAACGTTCATCTCCACCCGTGGCTATACACTCATGAATAAAACACTGAAACACGGATAATTATTGACCTCGTATGTTTAACCGCGGACCTCCTCCTCGCAGATCATGTGTGCGTGCGGACATCGCGAATGACTCCAGACCGTGCGTGCTCGTGAAAAGTTGGATGGATTTCCCAGAGAGGAGTATTTTTTCGAAGTTAAAGGCCAAAATGTAAATATCACACACCCATGAATCTGATCAGAAGGAAATAAACGGTGCCAGCACTCCAAGGCGGCAACCGCATATAGTTTTCATCAGCGAGAAATATTGCCGTGTACTCTGCATAGCTGATTAGCTGGTGTTGTTAAATGCTAAATGTTATTTAGATTATCCAATTACAGTCAGAGCACATCAATTTACATGAATTTGGGTGCTAATACGTTGCGGTAAATTAAATAAACGGTGCGTATTGATGTGACATACAAAACATCAATAGCTCAAGCTTTTCTTACGGACTATAGCTTGGGTATTATATTTATTATAACGTGCATCAAAGTCGGCTGTTTACAGGGTGGAAACCATGTGAGGTTAGCTGAGACATACAGTATGTGAAGCTCAGTCATGGAACCTGTGACTTGATACAGAAGGCTGACCAGAAATATATATTTATTATATATTTGATCATAGTTTTCAAGAACTGTGCACTAATAAACTTTATCAAGATGAACTTTAGGCTTATTAGTATTACTTTCATGACCTCGACTTACCATATTTGACTTGGATATTATCCCGCTAGAAGTTATCTTTACATCCCTTGAGCAAATGCACGCTATTCATTGCGAAAGGCTTCCAATTTATTGCATTCTTCATATATAGAGGATCTCTGTTCATCTCAGGCTTCACTGTGCGAGTCTCTCTCTCTCTCTCTCTCTAATGTGGCTGTACTGCCCATAAACAGACATTGAGTGATTAGCGCTGCTCTGCCATTGACATCATTTGCATTTTAATAGACCATAATTACAACTCGGGGAAAATAAATTGCAGTTTGAAGAATGTTTGAATTACTCCAACTCTCCGGCTCTCCTTGCAAGATAGCAGTGAGCATATTGCAAGAGCTTGCCTGGGTGCTTAATACCAGGTTCAGGAATGTAAAGTGAAGCAGGATTGCAGACTAAACAGAGCAAATGAAGACAATGTGGGCTGCGTTAATGTCGTCCGTCGTGCTAATCAAAGTTTTTGACTGATTTTGAACTGATACGGGAAGAGAACGCGCGGGCAGTAGTTCGCGGTCTTGCTCGAGGATACTTCGTGGTACAAATTGCTATTATAAGGACACACATTGACTATTTCTGGGATCAGATCTGTGACCTTTTAGCTACAGAATATGTCTCTAATCACGAGGCCACCCTGCCCCCACCTCCGCGAGATTTTTTTCCTTTCTCATTAATTCGGGTGATAATTGCAGTTTGACCATTTAATGTCCCGCAGACTGTCTTATCGCTGCACCTCACCTGCTGAGATGTGACACCTTCCCAGGATTTGCCGAAGGATGTCTAACCCCTGGCAGCTAAAGCCCATGTGACCCTGTAAGCAAGAGTGACAACACAATAATACTCCCCGCGCCTAATCTTTCATTGGTGGATTATCAGATTAGAGGGCCCAGTTGTTTATGGGCTCGGTGACTATCGAAAAAGTTGATCTGTCAAGTTTATCTTACACTTGTCGTATCAAGGCAGTGTTGGACCATACAGTTGGCTGTGGATGGAAGATAAGGCCGACATAGCTGAATGGAACCTCAGGAAAATGAGAAACAGGGCTTTTCTTTTTACTCTGACGATACACTTTATCTAGTTTAAGAAATGGAGCCCACCAAAAGCATTACTGGTCTTTTGGATTCACTTGATTTCTTTCACCTCTTTGGTGCGACAGAGGTGCCTCTTTTTTTATTTATTTTTTGTTTTATTTTGAAAGGAGATATCAGAAATCATCCACCAGTTTAAGACTCAGGTTAGTGGTGTGGAGTCGCAAGTTTCAAAGAGGACATAATCCATCTTCTTTCAAGCTGCCCCTTTGTGGCATTTCAAAGACTTGAACCGATATAGGTTTCCTATCAATCTGTTGTTTTGACAAAGTAAGAGGATAGAGGGGGAGCATTATTGAACCTTTGGATGCGGTTCACTAATTCGGGCTAACTGGTTTCTTTCCATTACAAAGCAGTGACTCTGAAGGTCATGGCCTCTTCAAAACGTGACTGTCAGAAGATATCTGTGAGTAACAGTCAGAGATGAGATCCCTATCTAAAATATAAATCTGCGCTTATCAGATTTGCAAGGCGAGGTGTGAATATTTTGACATCGCCCCTGGTAGGATGGGAAAGTTGACTTTCCAATTACTGGAGAGAGATCCTTCATAAGAGCAGAATGATAAACAAGCATTATGTTTTATCAGTTTTGCATAATCACCAATCCAAAAAAAAGTTAAATGGGGTTTGTAGGTGAAATTTAAACCTTCAACCTTCCTATAGTTTTACATTGGGCGAAATTAAAATTATAAATCTGTAACTATACAACACTGTATGCTCCCAAAATGAGGGCTTTGGTCAGTAATCCAGTTATCTAGCTAATAGCCCTTCATATGCCATTATGTACATAAAATTTTATTGTATTGTTTTATACTCCTTTAGCAGTAACATTTTATTGTATTGTCGACCTCATGTTAACCCGCACATGACAAATGAAACCTAAGAGTTGAACTTTGGTTGGGCATTTCATCACGTGGAACCGACTGAAACATCTTCACAACTATCGGACGGATTCCCACGAAATGTGGAACGGACATTTCCGTCAGAAGGAATCATGATAACTTGGGTAACCCTTTAACTTTCACGTCAGATACCTGCGAAATGAATGACATCGCAACCAGCTGCACGCTGTGTTTAAAGGCATTGAGCAACACTTAGTGTCACGGCAGCAAAATTTCAACGGTGAACATATTAAATGTCACACCTATTAAACGTGTTTCCATTGTGATTGTGAGCATGTTAGCACGCAGACATTAGCATGTATCTCAAAACACTGTTAAAGTATAGTCGCACCGAGGCTGTTGGCATGGCTGCAGACTCTGAGCCCTGTTCTTAGCATGCAGGTATGAATACCGCTGATTACGTTGCCAGTAGAAGCAGTGACACGTTTTCACGCTTTTAGTAGAAAAGAAAACAGTTGAATTCACAGGGCGTTTTGTGGCTTACTAAAGCAGAATCCTCTGACACCTACTATACTCTGCCAACTATATTCTGCATTCACTGTGTTTGGTGGATCATATTCATCTTACCTGTTTGGGGATGCATGTCATCACAGTTGTGATTCATCTAAAGCCCTTTTGAGTGTTAGGGCAGTGGATAGTGCCAAATAGCCAGAGTTTGAATTTATATGTATAAGTGCTAGCCTTATATTTTAGAATAGCAATAGCAGAACACCCTCCTAAAGGGATAATAGTAATTTTCCCCTGCCTCATTCCCATCTTATTTATGGCACAGCACACTGGTTTGTCACTTCCAGCCAGTGTGATTATTCACCTGGCAAGCATATTATTCTAGCAAATACCACAGCTATAAAAATGTTCATATTTCATTCCAGGGGTTTGATGAGAATGCGCTGAATCCCATTTTCCAAAATATTGGGTATTCTGTGCGACAAGAATATGGCTTCCCTGATTACATTATGCCTCTGAGCTGTGTTTAGCCAAACGTGCATGACTTGCAAGTGTAATGTACAATAGGCCGTTGCCAGTGTGTCACATTAAGGAAAAAAGAATGGAAAGACAGCAGAACACAGAGGTCCCCTTTTATCAGAATATTTACATCCAGATGAATATCCTCGGAGCTGAATTTGTCCCTCGCTGGAAATTAAAGCACAGTTAAGGGGACGTCTCTCTCCTGATGGCAGACTTCAGGACCTTGAATGACTTTAATGTTTTAAATTTTAGCTGGTCCTGGAAGATTTCAGCGTTTAAAGATATTTAATTGAAATTCCGGAGCTTCAAAGAAATGGTTCAGTTTCTTCTTCTGCAGTCCAGCCCAGTCACAGGATTATATAATGGACAGAGCTACAACAGCACTACAAGTCACTGTAATCACATTTACCGCATGGACGCAGAGACCTTGGTAACGCCAATTCAACATGGTCCAATTTAAAAAAGCCGAATATATTTCATATTTAACAACAAAACCATTCTACGATAATAAAACAAAGGGAACCGCACTGCAACGAGATGCAATCTGCAGCACAGATGTCCACCACATGGAGTGGACGCAACTCATTTGTTGCATTTTGCAGTTTATTTATTTATCTCCTGGGTCTGATACGGGGGAAACATCTGTCACCTTTGCCTAAGTGGCTGCTCGCATGATCCATGGACTGTGTTTCGGAATAAAACACCCCCATATTGTCTGGCTCTCCTGTCCCGTGCTCAGGTGCAGAATCCTGTTAGGCATTTGGAAAGCCCTGCTGTTGCAATAGAGGCAGGCTAGACCCAAACACCTGGAGACCTCATGTGTGCCACCAGAAACAAGGGCCGTTCGCCAAGCGGTCACGTGGCTTTGCTTTGCTTTTGCAGTGACATCATACCTCCCTTTGATTTTCCTTTGAACATTAAAATGCATCAATTTGTTGAGTTATTCACTGAAACCTTTGCTCATTGAAAGATTCATTAGCTGGAGTGGTCTGTGTCGTATATGGTCTTAATTGCTCCGGTGCCACTTTTTCCTCCTAGTCCTTCTCCTAATGGCAGTCAGCCACCCCCAAAGTAAATTAATTAAATGAGCCACACTTGAGGAACGAAATCTGACGTTCATGTCTGAAGTATTTGAAGTGTCAAGCAAGATAAAGGATGTCGGAGAGAGAGGTTCTAATTCTCAGAGCCCAGCCCCAAATAGCACCAGTAGCCATCTGTATTCTCGTTTCTGCAGCACTCACTAAATCAACACACTCGACACAAGCCTGAGGATGCCTCCGTACAATCATGCATGACAACATCAAAGCTTTTCTTTAGTGCCTCTCCTCTTCATTTTCCCCCCCTCCTCGGCCCCTCTTAGCCGCTATCTGAAGCTAAAAGCAGTGGTACCACTGCAAATATTATCTTTGGGGTTAGTGCAAACACTGAGAAATCCTAGCTGTCTCCAGTCAGTGGGTTCAAGTCACAGCTGATAGGATGATTTTTATCCTTGCACCGGTGCAAAATTAACAAATAAGCCTGCATGTGCATGGATCACCAGGAGAGGTTCGTTGGCTGATCTGTGGTCTTAGACTCTTTAACGACAAATCCTCAGCAATAGACTTTTCAGCGTTCTTTAGAACCTTTTCCTTAATTGCCTTGTCTTTGTTCCCACCTCGACATATTGACGACCATAAATCTCGAAGATGTCGAATGAGCCAAATCCCCAGATTTCCATGAGCAAGATGTTTCAATGATAAGCTGGATCTGTCATTGGGGAGCCACTCAGCACCCACAAACAGATTGAGCAGGCACCCAAGATGGATCTGTCGACACTTCATTCTGCATATCTCTATTTAATGATATTATATTTCATTTCCCGAGCAAAGAAAACACCATTACCCAAAGCAGTGAGTCGGAACGAGCCATTCTGCAACAGATTCTAGGCCTCCTTGGTGGTACAGTAATTGAATTACAATCGCATATGACACAAAGTTTGAGAATGATTGTATTTGTTTCCATTTGTTCCTTCTATGTTACATACTAAGCTAAACTTTGCACACTGTTGCAAACATTCCATCGTATAGCAGCTGAGCACGGGTCGCTTTCTAAGTGACCATTTTCTGTTTTTCAAAAATGCTCTATAATGTTCGATAATGTTTAAACGTCCAAACACCTCGGATGCATCAAGAAATTATATGCGCATATATACGTATTGATAAAATAATAGAGAACCTGTCTGTAGCATGCTATATAATTCCATTAACTTTGCAAATCGGTATGCGAGAAGGCCAACCAGCAAAGAGGTCAGACGAAATGGTCCTCAGGCAGCATTTAGGCTGATTTCTGACAATCTCAGTGCTCAGGCCCATATTGATAACTGACTAAAATTCTTTCTCTGGTAACTGTCGTTGAGAGCTTTGAAAGCCATTGGGGTTTTGAAAAGTGTGCCCAGTTGTTTTGACCACAGATTGAAAAGCAGTTATCATTTCAATGGGAGCGATATGCTCATAGGGGAAAGGACAAAGAGGTCAGCAGAAGTGGAGTAAGTGCTCCCTCAGGCACAAACACAATGCCATTCGAAAGGCCCCACAGAGACACCAGGGGAAATTGATTTAAGCTTTATTCCTGGTCAAATGCATGACTAGCCTGGTGGGTGACCCAATGGTGGACCTGTCTGCTCAAATTAGGAAACCATTTGGAAGATATGGCCACATGTGAATGGCCAATCACACGCAATGAATATTGTACCATAATAACATTATTTCACACATCAAAACATCTAGAGGTCATCCACTGCCCCTATTTTGTGAGCGATGATCTTTTTGTCAGGACGGACCCCCATCTACTTAAGTAGTTTGCGATAAGTGCACTGCATGGTCTCCACCAGCCAAGCTGAACAGTAACTCTGTAAAATTCTGGGGCACCGGCATTGGCGCAAATTATATAAAGACATAAAAGCTTTTGCTACTGGCCGCATGCATTCTGACAAAAGAGGGATTGGCACATATTTTTTTCTGCATTGATAATGGAGAGAGAGTGATTTCAGCCACACCGAGAGAAATTGAAAAAGCCCCATAACACCAATCACCCACCGTCGTACCCACGGAAAAGACAAGCGGGTTGAACATAGGGAGGAGGGACATACATAATATCAGCTGTCTGACACCAGCCGAGTAGAAAGGCTTTGTGTGGATATTTAGTCGTCAACTATTTATTTATTCACAAACAAAGAGGAAGCCATTAATATTGCCCTAGATGTCATAATAGTTCAACTGGAGTCTCTAGGAAACCGTTTGAATTTGGTGTACTCGTGAAACTCAACATAGCACACACATTCAATTTGCCAAGCAATTCTTCTTTCAGGCTTTCATGGCTGGTAGTAGCAGCAAAAGAAACATCCATGACTTTGTTCAGCATGTCCTTGATGTATACATGGCTGAGCAAAGAGCTTGCGATGACTAAAAGCCCGCTGTTTATTTGGAGCCATATTTTCAGCCGTTTTAAGTTAAAAAAACAAAAACAAAGGGTCACCCAATTTGCCAAAATCATATCTCATTAGGGGTTATTCATTTCAGTCTTTTGATTTTATTATTATTTTTTTGGAGTGATCAGGACACTGTTAATGGAAAGGGATTGATTTCCAATGCTACGAGCACAACAATTTAAATTCCATTCACTGCCATCAGTACCGGGGTAACCCGGAGAAACCTTAGAGATGGGTGCCACCTGTTAAAGTGATCTGCTTGGATTCATCGAGATACGTGAGAATATTTGTAATTTATGTGTGAACCTCTCCCTTGGAAGTGCGCGTGCCGCATTTTATCTGTTTAAAGGCCATTTGTAAAACTTTAATTTCCTATTAAAAACAGCCACTGTGGTGCCCTTTGGGATCTCTGTGCCTATAATCACATGCCGCGCACATACATGATTTATGTATGTTTTGTTTGCTTTGCTGCTTTTCCCATAGCACAAATCTAGTTTGGTGAAGATTTTCACCCCAAAAAAGAAAGAAAAAAAACACACACACAACCACAACCACCGTGTTTATACACTCCACTACAGTATATAAAGCAGGACATGAGCATTGGTACGGAAAAGAGGGTTGTACCAACCATCACTATGTTGCTTCAACACCACAGACCTCTGGGCTTCGCTGGCTGCCAAGCTGCAGTCACCCACTGAGCTGTGTGCTTATTTTCTCTGCCCTCTTCTTGACCATATGGAGCATAAGGGTCATAGGGACACGATGTATCACAGATTTGTCTCTGTGTGTGAGAGTGCGTGCGTATACATGCGCGCGTGTGTATATGTATTGCCTGTTTGCAAGATGAGCCAAATCCGCTCGCTAGTGTCTGTGGATTTGGCAGCGGGGCGCATTGATTTTGTCAGCATTTGCATTTTCCTGCCAGCCAAGAATACTTTTATTAGCTCGACCAATATAGATGCAGAAAACAGTTCATAGTCTTTTCACATTCTGCCGTGTTGGACCAAACACAATGACTGTGTTCTTTTTCTCTGTTTATGCAGGGATTCCTTTTTTTTTCTCTCTCTCTCTCTCCCTCCATTCAGTTTAAAACCAAGACTTGCCAAGCCGATACAAGCTGTTTCTATTCATGTGAAAGATGGACTATTCCATGGTACAAGTATAAGGAAAACCCCTGATGATAAATCTGAATGCCAAAGGTCAAAGACACTTTATAGGTGCAAGATGATGAAGTGTCTTTTATTCCATTACCAGACGATCCGGGGTCAGCTTGTCAGACCTGACACAGTGACATAGTAGCAACCTCTCATTTAATCACCATATTAATTCACCCATCCCAAAGCCCTAATGACACCGCTGCTGGCCGATTAATCTCCGAATTTGATTTAGCGAGTGTCCATTCATCATAACTGACTGTTTCAGTATGCAATCAATATGGCCTTTTAGCACTTCGGACACCTAGACCTCAAGAGGTACACAGTCATGGTGTGAGGAGTGTTGTGATAAAGTAAATGCTTGCCCAGGCCAAAGGGGAGAGGCATCAATCACGTGCCGGCGCATACATCAGCGGCACTTTTTCCTCAGGTTCTCCTGAGCCTTCTTGGACAAGGAGCAAAAGGTGTCGCGTCAACGCTCTCGACGGTGAACATGTGTCTGCCGCTTCATTGCTTTATGAAAAACGTTCTTCCCGACCACAACCAAATCAGAAACATGATGCAGCCTTTTTTTTTTTCCTTTTTGCCAACTGCTCCCAATTTACTTGTGCGCAATCGTTTATATCGCCGTATCCCAGAATGAGCTGTGTTGCTAGTGCACCTTGTCAGTATCCGTGTGCGCTTGCGCTTGGACACACTCTTGCCCATACATACACACGCCATCAAGCCGCAGGGCGAAGGCAGCTCTGCTCACTCAAGGGGAAAGTGAACAGCTGTGCCTGTGACAGCTGGAGCAGTCATGACATCCCTTCACCAAATATCAGGAATGGCTTTGGACACAATGGTGTATCAGCCGAGAGGGGTCCATTTACAACCTGGACGAGACGCCGAGGCTTTAGCCCGCGACCACGCTGGAGCGGCGGAGCTCAGCTTTTCCTCCTCGCATTTGGGTGATAATGTGAGAAGTAATGAGTTTCTCCTTGGTCCTCGGCCCTCATAATAGTCCCCCATTTGCTTCAAAACAAGCCCAATGGAGCAAATTAGAAAATGTTATGCCTGTGAAAAATGAGCGGAATGCTAATGTTTATTTTTGGAGGTCCAGTTTTAGTGAATCCTCCATCAGATTCTCACCAGAATCGCGTTTCATTGCTTACAGTCGCTAATCTTATAGAGGACAATGTGGCAGTGATTCACTCATGAGAAAAATAATAATTAAAAGAAAATAAAACATCTGCCAGATGCCCTAAATGAAAAAAAATAAAAGCTGTACATTTGGAATTTAGACCGTTTCACCAACTAACACTGTCAATCATTCCACCTCACCCTGGAAGAAGATACATTAAGAATGCAAAATGTTATCGCTCATAAACACTTTTTCTAATTGTCCTGGAGTTTGGGTTTTGTTTGAAATATTAAAAATGATGGATGTCTAAAATGTGTTAGAACCGGTCGTAATTGTGAAGGCAGCATTAAAAAAAAAAAAAGAAATCAGTGTACTATGCAAATGAGCATAATCACCTTCAGCCCCTTTAGCACCAGACCGATTTTAATTACACCTTAATTTCATGTATAAATACCCCCTATTCAGACGAGCTGCTGCAGTAAGCCCCTGCAGAATAGACTGAGTGGGAGGACTGTATAGGTACAGATAATTACAATTCACTGTTATGGACTCCTGATTATATGAGATGGTGGCCAACATACTGTCTTCCAAACACCACTGAATGAACTTCATCAGGGTGATAGATTAAAGTAGATCACAGCTATGACAGCGGCGTCCAGTAAACTGAGCAGCACTTCATACATGGCCAGGGCAGCGTTGCTTTATCTTGACGGTGCAGCCTGGCCAGTCCAATTTTACGATATTAACACAAGATAAGACAGACCGGCGCCCCTTTCACGTCGTATCTCCAAGAGTATATGAGTCCAGGTTATATAACGCGCCTTATGTTGAATCTTACATTTGCTGGCTGGTTACGTGGTGCCGCTAAGAACCAGCGTGGAGATCAGATGTTTTGAAAATTGTTCAGTTGTTGAGTGGAATTTCGTTCAGACCGGCTCATGTATAAAACAGACCCTTTCCTGAGTGAGGTCATAGAAAAACCAAAGACTTAAAGTTGTGTTTGCGGACATATTTGTGTTTCCAATTAAGTGCGAAGAGTCCACAAAAAGTTTCCAGGTTTTAATTGAGCTGATAACGTTAACTGACTTTACAGACGCAACCACATGTTGGCTTTTTTCCTTTCGATGTAATCCACGGAAATTACAAAAAATATGATCTATGTGTGGTTGCCTTAACGCGGACCTTAAATATATATATACAGTTCTACCTGGGAAAGTTGCTCAGTCTGAAAGCAGCAAAACCACAGTCCATCTTGAGGAACCATTAAAGGCGAATGACTATAAATAGAGGCTTTTTTTTTCTCCTGCAGGGACTGAAGATTGAGCATTGTTGAAAACACCGGAGGAGCATATGCTTAGGCACAGCTTGTTGCGGCCTCAGATGTTCCTTAACAGTTGATTTCCTCAAGTTGCATTTCCTTTTTCACCACGCTATTGTGCTAATTATTTTTCGGCACGTTCCACATGGGTGGCTCGCCGCTCGGACGGCGCAGACTCGGTTTTTTTCCTCTTTTCTTTTTTTCCCCACAAGGACCACTGAATATCAGCCCAGCTGTGTGACACATTGGTTCCTCAACACTATTGACTGTTTTGAAATGCTTATGAGAGCTGATGGAGCATTTATTTTTTTTTCTCCTCCTCTCGCTCTTCGCTTTTACAGCCAAACGCGATTTGTGCAGAGCAAATTTCCCGCGGAGTTGCCCCTCGCAGGGTTGATGTTCAGGTAAATTCATATGTGTAAAAAAAGAAAACACACACACACAAATCATTGTTTATATTGCCTGTTTAGGGTGATTTGTGTTTGACTGTATGTACTCCACCTCCTGCCATGCTGGAAGGCTTAGAAAATATGAACCGAGTACTTCCATTATTCACAAAGTGCACTGTGGTGCCACTAGTAACTGCCGCAGACAAAGGCATGCACTCACGCGGAGGCAGAAGAGCGACGCAGTCAGACAGAAGTGTGTCGTCGTGTTGCTCGTCACGCGGAATTTTCCAGCCATACGTTTTTTTTTTCCCCCACAGGCACTCGAATGCGGAGTGGAACCTTTGCTGTCTGCCATTACGAGTAACGGGCCTCTACTGTTTTCGTGCACACCTGTATACCAATGTCACAGCGGTAATCTGAGCTGTTCTTCGTTTACCGCGAGGGAGCAAATAATGCGGTTTGACCCGACTGCGTAATCTCCCGACTTCAGCGTACCAGATATGATCTTGTCTGAAATGCCAACAGAGAAATTCAGGCTAAATCTGTCACTCTCTGTGATGTTTCTTATTCTTACAGCAAAGATCATAAAAAACAACCCTGTGGGTGTTTTTTTTTTTCTTTTTTTTTCCTCCTGTAAATAAATAAAATAAATCAGCCAAAGCATATTTCACGTTCTTTTAGGAACGAGAAAGAAAAGTACTGGCTGTTCTATAATTTCAGACTTGCCTACCGAGGTCAGGGGTTCCATGCTTGAATGCCCACATTTGCATCTTTGACTCGCTCTGGCCCAGTGAGGAAGAATGAGCTGTTGCATCTCCTGTGATGTGCAAAAGTGAGAATGTACAACAGCATTCACTGAACTGCGTGCGCTCCACTGATCTCAGCGTGAAACTATTTCACCGCAGCAGGGTATGCCTCCTCTCACAAAAACTATACAAATGCAAAACCACATTAAAATGGGGCCAGGCTTTTTTATGGGAGCGCCTGAATAACTGCATGGAGGCACAATAAGAAACATAGTCATGCAAAAAAAAAAAAAGAAAGAAAAAAAGTGCTGCTTAATTCTATTTACATTTATTCTGAGTAAACAGCACATCTTCATTCCAACCCTATTTTTGCTGTGTGTTTAAATATCTTTGGATGGCAGGTACCTGCGCTAGTCTTCGTGTTGCCACTGTTTCCCGTTCCCCAATTATCATGCAGGATCATAACAACAACAGTAACCACAGGCATTTGCAGTGACGAGGCTACCCTTGTTTGTCATTCCCGAGCTACTCCACTCCCGATCCGCGTGCTGGCAAGGTGAAATCTGCATCCATTTCTCATATTTACATATGAACTAATGATTCCCCTGTGGGCTGACTGTGGCCTTCCAAATACTCTACATGGTGCAACCGAAGGTGATGTATAGTACTAGTGGGCTACCGGAGCTGGTGACTAACCCAGTGTGATACATGGTTTCACAGCCTAATTGCAGCTCCCAGCTGAATAGGCCATAAGCCAACAGAGACCTACTGACCTTGGTGAAAGTAAAAAAAAAAAAAAAAGGGCCCCATGCCTCTACATGACCCATTTTGTCACTGAAAAATCTTCGCTTGCATTAAACAGTGTGAAAGGCTATTGTGAATGGCTATATTTGCAAACAGTTGCTACAGTACGCGGGCGGGGATGTCAGGGAGACTGCATGTATGGTACATTCAGAAAGAAGTTAACAGTCTGTCACACACCCCGGGGAGAGTGCTGTGAAGTTACACATAAAGTAGTGCTTTAGTCATGTTTGTATGTGACGGTGTTTCTAAGCACAGAGGGATTGAACAGCATCACACGAGCCAGTTCTGTGGCAAAGGCTTCTGGTACCAACTGTTCACTTCCAGCGTGCAACATTAAACAAACCACACGTCTGTTTGCATAACTTCATCTATACTGGTACATACCTTCATGTCCAACTATATTAGAGCACCTGGAGGAAATCTGCTCCGGTGGTGGTGTGCCACGCGAGGATATTGATGAAAAATAACACGCCATCTTTCAAAGAGGCAGATGCTGCCCTCTTTGTTCTCCATCACCCGTCTTCCTACCCCGTCGAAGCCAACAGCTGTTCCTTTGCTGTGCACTCGAACAGCCAAGTAAAGGCAGGAAACAGATAATTGAAAAACGCCGATCTCATTAATTATCGCGGTGAAAACTTGAAGAAGCGGCTTTCATTCGGAAAATAATTGGCTCGTTCTGATAGTTTCAGACCTGCCTTCTCACAAAGCAAAATCATACGCCGTGGCAAAACCTTTCACCGATACTTAGTGATCTCAAAAGCTTGTGACGGCATTCAATATGTTTACTTGTCAATGGATCAAGTGATCAAATGTGTAACATGAAAGGGGTCGCTCATAGTGGCTCTGTGGTTCCCCCCTCAGCTTTGCATAGCTTCCTAGCGTCTTTTAGCTAATGCCTTTGAGTATTACAGCCCACTTTTGTCTTAAGTGTTCTGGTTACACCCTCACCACTCTCACAGCATCATAGCTGTTTTCTGCAAAAAAACGGTGTAATCCATCTACTGTACGCTACGTACTCAGCACCTAAAGGCAGGCAGTACTAGGTTAGCAACAAGCAAACTGACAAATGGGAGCATTAGCACAGCTTAAGAACCAGATATTTCCCTCAGGGGTTAGCCAAACAGGGCTAATGGGAGAGCGAATATTTGAACTTGCGTTCAACAGATGACTAGAAACATGAATGAACCCAGATGTTGCTCTGTATCTATCTGTAGCCATATGTAACGGTTTGCTGTTGAGTTAGCCATATCAACTTAGCATTTAGCATAGCTTAACATCAGGGATTGCAATACAAAGACATACAGTGGACACATTGCAAATAGCACACAGATAAACACACATTTTCTCGTACACAAAAAAAAAAAAAAAACCCAGGAAAATATGTCAACTCCAGAAAGTGGACTAGCCATTAACATTCGTGCCGCAAGGCCGCGGTGCTGTCCCATGAGCCACGGTGACATTCTGACTGTGCGTTATGTTGCACTGCATTGGTAAGTGACAACGGCGCCATAAAAGAACATAGATGGACTTAAGCCAGTGTTAGTTTTGTAGTTTAGCCATAATATATGAGAGCTTATTATTTCATTGAACAACTTTAAAGACCTCAGAAGCTCAGAAATTTCCAACGTTGCAGACAGTTTGTACTTTCTTTGCTTTGCAACTCCCCTGCTGTCAAAACTTTAAAAAAAAAAGTTTTTTCTTCAGTACTCAAACCTTCAGTATGAAGCCACTTCTCACAAGAGAAGATTTTATAGTCATTCCATGACTAAGCGTTGCAGAGTATATACTCCTCCATGGCAGATTGAAACCACTCTTCCTGGTCCATTTAGAGAGGTGCCAGCCAGTGTTGTACCTGTAACACATACTACAACTCCTAATTGATTTTACAAGGCAGCTTAGGCTCTAATTGCTGATTTGCCTGGGGAGATTCTTGATCCAAATGGCTTAGCAACTTCTTTTGTGGTGTGCTGTTAGGAGATTTTCATTCATGGGAGAGTAGATAGGACGGGGATTGAACGAACGCGTCGAGAAACAAGCTGTGTAGTGTATTTAGAGGAAAGGCAGATATGAGCACCCTGACATGAGTGAACAGATGCACCCCATGTACCTTACACATCTTACTTGAAAGTTATCCTTTTTTTTTTGGAGTGGCGCCGCAAATATTGTTCACATTTGGAGCTCGACGATGATGATGATAACCAATTACACCACGCCTTAATGGAAGATCGGTAGAGCAAGAAATCATTGCATTATTCTAGCAATAATAATATTACTAATAATATGATTCAAGATAGATCTGCATGGTTAAAGTCAGGAAGACATTAATTAGGTGTGTTCAAAGTGTACAAACTATACTGTTTTACAAAGTTTGACACTAAGCAGATGAATAACTGAAAAACAATATCGTAATAGATCTAAGGCGTATAACTCAGCACACTTTGAATTCCAATACGAGTAAGTATTCCTTTACAAAACAATAAAATCCATACCCCCGCCGTGCTCAAACCTTTTCATCTGCATTCCATTCGATTTTAAATGAAGCTTCAATTGAAAACACATAAATACGTGGCCTCAATGGTCATCAGCACACAGATAGCGAATGCATCAATCAGTATTAATCAGGGCAGCAGGATATCTCATTTAAATTCACATTATTGAATGACCATTAAGCTAATGCAGTTCATTTTTAATATCACCGTAGGAAGGAAGGACTAGCACGGCACCGCAGTGGCCAAAGACGGTTTAGTGATCTCTCTGCAAACACTGTAGCTCCTCCATAGACAATGAGTACAATACTGACTTTGTGAACCGATGCATTTGCCATTTTCCCTTCTATGCTCCAGTGGGCTTTGTATAAAGGTCCAGAATTGTCAGCATTACTGGAATGTAAAGCTTATTTCAGTGTAAGATTAAAACAATTTAATGCTGCAAAAGTCAATGGCCTGTTCATCCTGTAGAGCAGCGGCAGCCACATCACACTTTCAGGTAGAAGTATAGATTCAGCGATTTGATGAATGATTCGACTTCAGTGAGTTTTTCTCATTGGAATACTACAGGGATCAGCTTTAAAGCATCTATGGACAGGACGCAAAAGGAAATCCGGAGATTTCGGGAGTGTAGCCTAACACTCACAAGTGTGTCCAATGTTGTGTGCAGTTAATATTAAAGCTGCACCAAATCAATATTTTTATATTAACAATGGATCATCACACGTTATTTAAAAAGGTCAAATATAGTAATGAATCAACAGAGAATACAACCAACTCTGTAGTTCCCCTCAGTTCTATGGAGCGTTTCAGTGTCTTTCAGCTTTTGTTTTGGTTTTGTATGGCATGCAAATGCACCGCTTCGATCTCACATCAACAGAAACAAAACCAAAACAAAACAAAACAAAAAAAAAAGAATCGCTGTGTGCTACTTGCTCAACAAGATGTTGAACACAGCGGATCACATATCAAGTGAGCAGCCAGACTTCTTTCAGCTCGGTGACGCATTCTGCATAACGACCTCACAAGGTAAATGCCGGCGTCGTATTTACAGCTTGTTTTGCTGCCTGCGAGGAGCAGACAACACAACACAAAAAAAAGAGAAGAGAAAGAAAAGTCTACTAGTACATTTTCTCTCATGTTTACACGGGTCAAATATAGCGGCGGTCTCATGTAAGGTGATTTCCTCTTGGTTGCACATAAAAATGGCTTTTCCCTGTTAGTTCTGATTTGTTGCACTGGTCTACCACTGTCCTTATGTGAATGCTATTAGCTATTTTCTCTCATGCAATATTTTCTTTTCTTTTTTTTATATGCACAAGAATAGCTCAGGCTCAAAATAAATAAGGACATTCAGGTAATTTCGTCATCTTCACCATCCATCTGTCATCATCTTTTCTTTTTTTTTTTACGGTTGATTAAAGCCCGTGCAATTTGTGGATTTGTCATGTTTCGATAACAAGACAGTAACAGAAAATATTCTTGTCTCAATAAGATTATGGTATATTACAACCTATTGCCCTGTTCAAGCAAAATATTAAACTGGAGGTCATTTTAATTTACTCGGCGTTTTCCCTGCGACAGGCTGTTCGCTTTTCAGAATGAACCATATTTTCAGAACAGAACACGTATGAATAGTGAGCTTCACTACCACATCTACTTAAAACGCATCCATTCATCCTCGGCCGAAGTCGTGCAATCCATGAAGACATCTGGCAGGATATGAACAACTGTACATGCTCATCACAATACGTTAGAGATGCAGCAATGTGCATCTTGCTTCCCCACATCGCAGGATCAGGTAACCATGAATTTAATCTTTTAGGCGCGAGTGTCCATCGTCGAATCTCTGAAGTGCAGCTCGTCTCTGATCAAGCTCACGCGTACTGTGCTGTTTTGGCCCTCATTTTCAAATCTGCTGCTCAAACAGCCAAGAACTAAACAGTATGGGAATATGGTGGGAGTAATCTGACAGAATATATGCAGTTTCATAAGACTAGCCAGGCAGAAAATAGATTGGGGGTTTTGATTTGGGGGAGTTAGGGCGGGAGTGGTGGGGGGGGTTACAGAGAAATAATGTGTCACTCACAGAGCAGGGACTGCTGCCTCTGCAGCCGAGGCTGAGGCATGACCCAAAGCTTCTTTTATGCGATAAAACCTGAACATCCGTACCTTTCACCTTCACCTGCTCTAAATGTTCTTACGGGGGGGGGGGGGGGGGGGCAACAAGAAAAGGAGGCATGATGGGAAAGGAGATCCATTTAGACACATTTTTTCTCATCGTTCATTTTGTCTGTGTAGTGCTGAGATGTTAGCTCGGTCCCCCTGTATGTGCCTCGACAGAAGTGGAAGGTAATTATTGAAACATATGGATGACTGGGCCCTCTCTTAACCCTCTCACTAATGATGCTTAGCTATTACAGAAGGGCACGGGAAGGACAGTCCTACCATTAACTGATATATCCCACCAGAGATCCATGACTTCTCCTACACTTGTTGGATAAAGAGAAGCTGTTAGAGCTTCAGAGACAAGTGTGTGTGGGGGGCTGTGCGTGACCTTATTCATGCTCTCCGTCAAAACAAAAAGAAAATGGAGCCACAGTTTTAGCAAAAACATGGAATTGTTAATAACCTTGACTTTTCAACGATAACATCAATTTTTTTCCCCTCACCCACCAACATGCTGGGCAAACTAACTATTTCCTTCTTTTTTTCCCCAAAATCTATTTAGATAGTTTGACCTGTTGTCACGTCATACTGACATCTGTAGATTATTATCTGGCTGAACACATTACTCCGACTAAACACGCTGCACAGTTACTGTATTTCACAGCATTGCAACCACTGATGGACTAAGATCATTTAAAAAAAAAAAAAAGATGTCTCTCCGAGGCTGACGGCACTCAGGGTTTGCACATAAAAATACAACAATTGCTTAATCTTTGCTACATCAAAGCTTTTCCATTGGCAGCAGATTCAATTTAACTCTAGACGACCCACTTCAACTCCATTAACTTTCTTTGCTGAATGGGATCAGGGAAGATGCTTTGCCATAATGCCAGCTCGCTTAGGGCAATTTTTTTTTTCCCCAGCTTGGAAGCTGTAGCCTTCTCTGATGTTAATGGACCCAACAGTTACCCTCCCCGGTCCATGCAAAACATGCGTACATCCCCTCGGTACTTCGCAGCGTGACCCAGCCAACTGGAGCTTTTGTTCACGTGGTCTTGTGGCTATGAGCAAAAGTGATGCTGCTCCACAATGGGCTAAAAGCTTTGGCGGACAGCGAGAGTCCCCGGCACAATGGCTGCAGCCGGTCCAGAAGCAGTAGTTCGAAAATAGCTTCTCTCCTTCAGCTATGCGCAACACTTACGCAACACGGCTCAAGTGGAATTTGCTAAGAGATCTCAGCAGGAGCTGTTAGGTGAACTGTTAAATATTTTCATGACTAAAACATTAATAAAACGCTATTAAAACATAAAGCGGACTGGACAAACACACTGTAACATTTTTTTTTTTTAAAGCTCAACTGTAACAAAGTTTTTTTTTTGTTGGATCATATTTCGTGTTTATCGAGTGCCTTGACGCAACCTTGCTGTGCTGTTGATTTTATCTTCAGGCAGTGTAGATAGAGTGTACCGTAAGTCCAGCTGAGTGGGTGAAACTAAAGGCCAGCGAGTTCATCTGTTCAGTCATTCTCGGTGTAACATTTTAGTCTACTAGTGCCTCCGGACCACCTCGACACATTTTCCAACTGGCACATAGCACGCGTCTTTCATTGGTCCCTCGCACCGGAGCAGTTCTCACATCCATCTCTCCCAGTTGCTAATTGAGACAGGAGAAAAAAAAAAAAAAAAAAAAAGCTTCAGCCATTCCATTCTTTCCCTAAACGACTATCGGACGCTGGAGACCAGATGGTCTGTCTGCGAATGTCACTGGTGGCCAGTTGTTACATTTGACAATGTGGGCCGATCTGGCAAGTATCAGTACAATTTTCGCTGCCTGCCGGAGAAGGAGCAAGTGGGAAAAATAGCACTTGGATTGATTTCATCCCTCATTCGGCGCACGGCAAATATTTTAGACAAAGACATATGGCGGAGAGAAATGCACAGCAGCAGGCTGCCCGGCCTCAAGCCTGAGCTGTTTTCACTTGATTGTTTCAGGCAACATGCACATTTAGACAAGCAGCGTATGCAGTGTCTGCATGCAGAAAGGCAGGCAGGCAGGCACACACAGTTGGCTCGAACACAGACACAGAGGCAAGTGATAAATCTCTGTAGAGCCACAAATGTTGCTCCCTTACAGTATCCTCCCAAAAGTCTTTATCCTATTTTTTTTTTCAAAAGCATCATAATGTCCACAGATACAATTCAACACGCTGTTTCATGCTTGTGTTATTAAATCATGTTCATCAGCCCACGTAAAGCCGCGCTATTTGTCTCCAGACCACGACACTGCATGCCAGATGTCGGCCGCGTCGGGAAGGAAGTAACGGCGCTGCCTCCCAACTCCAGCTCAGCCTCCCTCCACGTCTTCAGCCGAGCCAATCTCTGAGAAATAGAGTCTTTCACCTTCAGTTTATTTGGAATTGGGGGGGGGACCAACCTGACGTTCAAAGTTGCTTGCTGAAGCAGAGTCCCTGTCTGGGCTTTGGCAGCTGGACTGATAGCCAGCCCTGTGGAATGGCAGCTGTTGAAGGGCTTTTTAAATTGCGCCCGGGTTGATGGGTGGCTGTCAGGAGGGCAATGGACAGAGAATTTCGAAAGGGGAAGAAAAAAGGGATAGAAGGGCGGGCAAGGGGGGGAGGCAGGGAGGACGGTGACCCCGGCACCAAAGGTGGACAGAAAAAGAGATGTCTCGAACCGTGGAGGGGAAAAAAAAAAGTATATAAACCGAAGTCAGTGAACATGAAGGGTGGAGGAGGGGGATTGGTGAGGTGGGGGCACATTAGTGTCGGAATAAATGGCACACTAAGGCTTGTCACTGTTCATCGGGTCTGATATTCCCTGCCTATGTTTACATATAGCAGGGTAATATCGCTTTTGCCATCTCGATCGGCTGTCACAGATACACAGACGGAAATGCCACGCTCTCGCCCTCCTTTCCGCAGCCGTTTACAGTCGCCTTTTGTGCCAATCCAATCCTGCAGTTGCATTAATTGCAACAGCTAAGACGCGGCTGCTTTTGAGTGAAATCGCCGCGAATGCACAATGGCATTTCAAATTAGACAAAGTGGAGATACTGTTTGCCATTTACAGTGCAGTGGAACGCCGTGGGTGTCTCCCACTCACTCTCTAATCTCGCCTCGCTGTGTGTGTGTGTTTTTTTCTTTCTTTGCAACAGATGGTGTTTTAAAAAGGTCATCACGTCGCTTTCCCCAGTTGTTACATGTGCTAGTTTTCATTATTTGGGGATTTTTTTTTTTTTTTAAAGGCATAATCTAGAACCTGTCAAAGTGCTGTCAAACTGCAGCTGAACAGTCGCGGCGCTTGTTAAATCTCCTCCGCTGAGTCCTCTGTGGAGTTTTTAGGATTGAAAAGTAGCGAGTGTGCGCGCCGAGCAGCAAATTATCTTAATAAACTGCCCAATTAGCACCGTTAAGTGTACTCTCTTATGGCGCGCTGTAAAATGACAAGCAGTAATGTCTGCCATCCTAACATTTCTCAAATGATAAGGTGAATACGGGCCTGGGCACCATTAACCGAGCCTGTCTATTTTAAGGAAGGAACCTTATTTTCTCGAGCTATTCTCGGTTTCTCACGGGCCCGGGAATGTATTTTCTGAATTTCCACACACCGTGTCCGGCATGAAAAAACAAAAAAAAACAAAACAAAAACAGATTAATTCTCTTCTGCTTGTATCTCCAACCAACTGGCCCTGTGAGGTTCTGATAGTACCAGAGTGGCTACATTCATGGCCAATTATTAGCCATAAATCTATGAAGGGCGGTAGGACCTCTGACAGGTAGCTCTCTTATTGCCTGCTGATTGCTGGAGTGTACCTATTAATCATTTTCTGTATTCCCCACCGGTCAAGAAACCTTTTTAGCGGAGGGATGGATCAGACACAATGGGGCTACCAATTTCCTCCTTGCTAACTCTCCGTCGCGTTTGGCCCTCTCCCCCACTTTGCTCTCTCCAAAAATTATGCTCGCGTCGGATGCCTCTTAATGCGAGATATAACGATGCATCATCTTTGAAGAGATGAGATTAGTTTTTTTTAAGCTCAAGTATATCAGATTGTGCAAAAGTTTTCACACATAACAAGCTGACATGTAGCCCAATATTAAGGCCTGTGGTAATTACAACAACAGTTCAAAGGCTATTTTATATTTTGAAATGCAAAGGATCTGTCATATCCCAGCAAATGACTGCATGCTTTCACTGCATTCACTGAATCCAGGCACAGCACCCAGTAAGCCTGTGCCTAGAACAGCTCCGTGATTATACGCTGGTGAAATGACAGCGTACTGTACATCAGACTGTGGCCATTTAGTCTCAGAAACTCCATGATATAGCTTGCATATAAACTAGGAATGAATTCCCCTTCAGCGTTTTGACAGCAGCTATTCAGATACTTAGCCCTTCATACTCTGCAGTCATACTCCTCCTGCCAGAATCAATTGTGCTGGCAACCATTGCCAAGCCTGAATTTTATCTCTCAGCTGGGAAAAAAAAAAAAAAAAAAAAAAAGGAGAAGGGAGCAGAGCACGGAGATATGCTGTTTATCAGTCACACGACTAATTCCACCCCCCCCATCTCTTTCGATTTCCCTTTTGAAAGTGAACTTGGTATTAATCTACAAGACCTTGAGCGCCTTATGCACACAATCAGCGGTGACGTTCCCCTTTTTTTCCTCTCTTATTTTTTTTTTTTTGGTCAATCTCTGACCTTTCGAGTGCCGCCCACATTTTAATTAGTCCTGAACTAAAAAGCTGCTCAGCGCTTCCCCCAAACTCCCTTTTCCCCCCGCTTTGTTCTCACAACTCCTTTTTTGCGGCCCCAAGTGCAATCCATGGGAGATACACCACATTCAAGCGGTGATTGAATATCGGCGGCGAAGAAGTGGGGTTTTGTAACGGGTTGGAAAATTACAAGGGCTTAAGTGTCAGACACATATGCCTGCCAAATGTAATCAGCGGCTAATAAATGTTTGCCCTTTACACCATAAAAAGCAATAGCAGTACTCGGTGTGTGCTCGGCTCAGGGGCAGCAGATCACTATGTTGCTGTAGCTGTAATTAAAATGATTTCCTAACAACACAACGCACGGCTATCTGCTCCCATGCCTCTTGAACTCCTTCCCACGAATGACATCGACTTCTTATCTTGACGGTGTTTATGATGGTAGGAATCATCTGTGATCTAACGTGTGTTTTTTTTTCTTCTTTGTGTTGTTGTCCTGCAGCTCTTGATCTGTCGGGAAGGTTGCTTGAGCGCTGAAAGGTAAGCTTGGGCAGCGTACCCATTTTTTAAGTTGGTTTTTCCACCCATTTCCGATTGGTCTCGGGACTGTGTTAGTGCTGGGTGCAGCAGAATGGAGCCTTCAGAGGACAGAGAGTGAAGGCCTCTTGCTCTTTTTCTCCCCACTGTTTAATTAGCACGGTCTCCGAGACTGGGGTGCCGCTTTAGCAATCGCGAATCCTGCCCAGCCAATAAGAACTTGTGTTCAACCACGTCTGACAGAGATAAATGGCATGCCGCAACATCTCAGCCTCGCCCATCATCGCTGTTACCCGTGCAATAGTGCACTGTGGGAAAGCTAGAGGAGTGCCACAGTTTCTAAAGGCGGGCATGTGGGTCATTTGATAACGGCATCCAATCCAACGTGGGTGTTCTCAGCGTGTGCAGACTGTCTGTGAAATGAACCGGATCTGATTGTGTTTGCTTTGTATGTATGATTGTGTTTTTGCTGAGGATACCACGAAGCGAGGCCACGTTAGAGAAGAGCGGCCCGCATTTCCTAAATGAGACGCCGTTCATTTGCTCTGATTCAGCCAGATGAGAGACCAGGGCTGGGTTTGGCCAACAGGTGGGAGGTGAATAACGGTTGTAGGTGGCGCATGTGAGCAAATCACAAAAGTCGCAAAAAAGATTTGATTCAAAGAACGCATATTTTGGGAGAATGATGGAAAACTGCATGCAAAAGACAAGATTAGCACAGAGCTTCTCCTGAATACATTACATGCAACTTTTGAATCAGCATCCTGTAAGTATTGGCTAACGGGGTCAGAACCCTGATGTTGTGTGGGCACAGATTCGATATGCATGAGACCTTCAGTGTATATAAATGAATAAACCTACATAATTACACCCTGTGATGCTGAAGTTACCATATGTAAAGAGGACTAAAAAAAAATCCAGCATTTTTTTTCTCCCCCCCCCGTAAACAATGATTAGCATGTGATCTGGTCTTTAGCCTCTCTCGTCTGAGAGTGCCAATTTAAAGTTTTCGTTTGCTCTCCTTTGCTTCACAGTGCTATTAATTTGCAGGTTGATAATACGGGCCTAACTTACAGAGTTGTGCCGCGTAACGCGGAGAGCCTGCGAGGCAACCTTTAAAATTCGAGCACGTATGAAACGAAATTAGAAACGTAGACGTTTTTTTTTTTCTTTTTACGAGCTCAAGCCGCGCGGAAGGGTTGCAGCAGAGTCGATCATCCCCACCCCCAAAATGAATAAAAGCCGTTTTTAGACACATGACCAGTGAATCACCTGCAAGCGCGCGCTGGGTTCAGAAAGAAACTGAACTCACGCGGCTGAACTTAATCGCAGGTATGGCTCAGTTTGCATAGTGCGGCTTGATTAGCATGCATACATTAGCATGTCCCCCCCCCCCCCCAAAAAAAATTGTTACATAACACACCACAAAAGCAGGGTAGCACGTTAATCATGAGACATGCACTTCCCTTATGAGGTGACTCTGGCAATAACTGCTGCAGCCTCTTCCCTTGTCTTCAGTTTCAGTGGATCATAGTAATGGAACAGTTTGTTGCAGTGGGGGCATAATTAGTGATAGGCCTTGGACATGTCATACTCTGTTAGTCGGTCTCGCTTTAATTCCTTTGTCTCCTCTCTGCTCCTAGCATTTATTTGGGCTTTGCGCTTAAAACATTGAGGGAAAACTTCACTTGACGCGGCATAACACGGCGTTATGCTAATACAGGGAAGATGTTTAAAAGGTATACCTTTGCACTCCCGGGCTGGTGTTTGTCTCTTCCTGTCCGTGTGTACGAGCATTCCTGCGTGAGTGGCCCTTTGATTTCCTGTAAAGCAAAGAGGGAAAAAAAAACAATTCATCAATTCCTGGCTTTGTCTCTCAAGCTAGAAAGGCTCGGGTATTCAGCTGGCTCGTGAAGCTCATTTTGGCCGTAATTAGAGAAAACCTTTTTAGGCTTTCTGTATTCCCTTTTTAAGCAGTTCCCTGTAGCAACAAAATGCATAAAAAGGTTTTGTATAATGCCAAAAGGTAGACCGGTGATTACTGTCAAAGGACGCTTTTTGGCATGATGAGTGTGTGTCTATGTGTGTGTGTGTGTGTAGTTTGCAGAGGGGTTTCTCAACCTAGGCTGTTGATGTGAGGGCGGATGAAAGCCGCTTTGAGGCTACAGTATACGGCTAGGAGAAAGAGCTTTTCCTCCGCCACCTTCCCTTTTGCTTTTCTCCAATTTTCCCTCTCTCCTTCATCTCCTGCTCTCATTCTCCCGCCCCTCTACCCTCGCTATCTACTCTTGACTGCCTCTCCCCTCCCTCTGTTGTTTCCCTATCCAATTTTCCCTACGCATCCAGCCCACTCTTTCTCTGGAGCCTCTTTCCCTGCCATAGCTGTCTTCATGCCTGCGCTCATCTGTGCACTCTCTCGCTCTCTTACTTTTATCCATTTACTCCTGACCCCTTCTCCTTTTCCCATGTGAGGCTGGTAGCAATGAAGGACACTGCCCACAGCGAGACGATTAGTCCAAGAAACATTCCCAGAAACCGGGGATTACATGATTTAAAGTCAATATCATCCGTGCTTCTATCAAATATATCTGCTGCAGCGCTGACTCAAAGAATAGCTTGTGTAGTTAGTGCGGCATTGTTGCTTTAAATCCACGACTCATTGCAAGATGTTAATTATAAGAAGTGGAGCACAGGGTTCAGGTGTGTGCCCAGAGCTGTTTCAAGGAATATTCCTTCAGCCAGAACACACGGCACCTCTGCAGATAGCAACATTTGCACTTCTGGCCTTTCATTCGTGCTATACTGGCTTTACAAAGAAAACAAACAGAAAAAAGAAAAAAAAAAAATCTGAAGTGGGCTTTAGAATTAAACCCTGAAGTTGAAATTAATTTGCAGAACAGGTAGATTTGAACAGATGCTGCACTGAATCGATTGTTTCTCATGTAACCTCCTGACCCTACAGCATGCACCACTTCTGTCCAAGGTGAAGTAGCTGGAGAATGAGTTTAGAAAAGCAGAGCAGCAATACTGTTACACAAGCTAGGGCATGGCATTTTCGAAATGGGTACTCTCGCGGGCCCCGCACTCTAATGTTTGTAGTCGATAGTAGATAATATATAGTAGATATTAGATAATATATAGAGAACTGAATGTTCAGCTTCCAAACTAATACATTCAGTTTCAAATTAGAATTCAGATTCAATGCAGGGATTCAAATTGAACACTAGAAATTCAAATGATGTCATTCAAATTCAATTCTTAATGCAGTTATTCAAGTTAAGCAATTCAAATTCAAATATAAATGATTCAAATTCAGTTTCTGGTGGCACATATTTCAGCCCAGACATTCTGTCCATATTCACCAGGAATATTTTTTATTCTTCAGTTGTTCATAAATGGCATGTCATAAAGACTGCATCAGGGATTTGTTGTTATTGCTCTAGACCTTTATCCCTTCGCATCACCCCTCACCGGAAGACAGACTCTTAACTATTCAGACTTCAGATACACATCAAAGTCCACCAGTTGCACAAAGCCGCATTGTTCTTGACCGTCTTAAGTAGGACTAATTTGCCGTGTGTTCGGGGGCAAATTAGGACTGCTTTCAAACGAACAAACATGGTTGACTGAGATAAAGCTCCACGTTGCCTGGCTCTGTTCACACCAGCGACAGACAGAATTCAGCAGTCACAAGGACGTTTAGAAATCCAATATTTAGTGAAGAAATCAAGCAACAGGATGCACCTGCTCGCAGGGTTATCGCGCTCACTAAAAAACTCTTTCCCTTTCCTTTGCTTCGTCACAAATTTGCGAACAAATGACAAATTACGGGTCACGTTTTCTCCTTTTGTGTGAGCTGTCAGCAGGTGTGGTTTGATTCTTAACACTGAAACACAGCCATGCAAACTCAGCCTAAGAAATCAGAGACTAAATATGGCACAGCTCCTGGATTTCTCCCACATTTATTTATTTACTTTTTTTAATTTTTTTTAACTTGATTCTTATTTCTCTAATTTTATTTTTCCTCTGTGACATGTCAGAATGTGTTCACGCCAAGATTCTGAGATGTATGACAAACCCTGTACTCAGGGTATGCCGTGCGTGTCTGCGTGCGTGCGTGTTGCACACATGCTTCTTCATACCTCAAGCATTATTCGCCTGATTGTAATTCAATGTCTACTATTTGAAGAGCCGAGGCAGCTTGTTTGCTATTGATTTCATTTACAAGGCTTCTATATTTTACTCTGTGCAAATCAGAGCAATTGTTTCCAAGTGCATGCATGAATCAATGCTTCCCTGGAGCTTGTGCTGGCGACTGCATGCAGCTCAATACCTCCAATTTATGTTTTAATTACGATGATCTACTAAGTGTTGGGAGCTTGGCTCCCAGCAGCGCGCATTGTATTGTACACTGCATTTTACTGTCTACACAGGCAGACGCTTGGATTTGACTGCATTCATCAAATTGCCCTGAATCTCAGCTGTGCTGATTTAGGGCAACGCTGACGGAGAATGCAGTCGCGAGGATGTTCGCACCTTTTGCTGATATGGTTAGAGTGGAGTGAATAGTGAAAGGGCAAGTATACAATGGGAAACGGGTATAAAAAAAAAAAAAAAGGATCTTGAACACATTGCGGTTATTTTCATATTCATAGCACCGCGCTGACTTTCGGCAAGCCGCACAAAATAGCAGGTAGTAGTTTATTTCATGATTTGCTATCAATTGTCGCTCGGGCAGGAGGATAAAAACAACAACTGCTCAGCTCAGACGGCCGCGTTTGGCAATGCGGCTCCAGACTGGATTTTATACCCCTCCATATTTGTTCTCTACAGTTTTTGTTTGGCAGAACAGTATATCATTTGATCACTTGCCATTAGAGGTGATTGCTTAACTCAGTATGCCATATAAGTGGCTTCTGGCGAGCTTGAAAGCCATAAATTTTATTGACTCCCGTAATTAGGACAGATCAATAAAAGGCAGTTTCTTTCACGGCTTCCCAGGACTGTATTGGTTGGTGCACTTTTCCGCGTCGTGGTGCCACTGCAATCACTCAGTCTCATGACATGGAACCACCATGAAATGCTGAGAGAATGTTTATGGTGTATTTGACAAAAATACATATGGAAGCACAACAACTTTTTTTTTTTTTTTTTACAGTAGCAAATCGTGGAGAAATACTATGCCATTTCATAGAGAAAAAGACCACCGGGGTTCCATTCTGCTTTCAGAGAATTCTTCTTTCTATCTAATTTGTTGCTGTTGTTTTGCGCTGCGCCGTTTGCAGATGCTCCAACGGTAATACCTATTATAATACAGTAGAGAGAAAAAAAAACGGCCCCATGGTGTGCTGCTGTCAAGCCTCTTAAGTTGATAGCTGTGTCTTTGCACACTGCGGGAAGAATCCCTTTCTGTCAAACAACAGCTGGTGAAGGCAACATGATGCGGAGGCCACGGACGAGTGAGCCATCAAACCTCTGACTCTGACAGTATGTTGGCAAGCCGCGTTTCATAAGATTCTGTCGCGCTCTGCCCTGCTTTTATGGCGCATGAATCAATGATAATTGTCCTGTGTTCTCACTTGAATGGCGTAAGTGTCCCCCATGCGGCAACAGTCAAAAAAAAAGGGGAGTTTGAAGGAATGGATCAAGGAATACCCGGAAATTAGCATGAATGAAATGAATTGCATTTCCCCGGGGGATTATGATTCATTAGCTGGAAATGTTCAGAAGGCATCGGTAGCACCATGCCAATACAATGAATATAATATAAATTACGAGCCGCTATGAAGAGAAAGGTTGCGCTGTGCATGACGCATGGCAGTTGATGGCGGGTTCAAAGAAGAGTTGCGCAAGGCGATGATTGTGCAAGCTGCTCTTTAGCTGTAGCTGACCCACTGGGACGTGGAGGGTAATTGAAAATCCCCCTTTGGAGACTACCAAAGTATAAAATAAATATATCTATTTGTTATTATTACCAATGTATTTCACCCAAGCCGTATAGTACATTCCAAGTGCAGGGTAGATTTGATCAAACATGCTACTCAAAAGCTTTCAAGCAAACAGCCTGATCAAATCAAAGCCCAACAACCTTATCCCCAGCTCCATCAGGGCCTAATTCCATCCCAAACCAAGCCCCCATTCTCCTTTCTTTTATCCTCTCTGAAAAGCCCTGTGATTAGAAGTAGACTTAAAGTCCACTATAACACCCCTCCCGCGCGCACGCACACTCACACACACCTCACCCCTAGCCTATTCCCGACGGGACCTTCTTGAATCCCCAAAGCCTCGGCCAGTTTATCAGCATCAGGGGATCAGGCAATCCTCCTCCCCAGACACGTCAAACGGAGGGGGGGGGGGGGTGCCCAATGTGTTCTGCGGCCTCCGGTGTAATCTCTTTGGCTGTCGACAGATCTAGCGAAGGGTCAGCTGTGATAACGGGATCACTCAGGTGGAGACAGGGAAAGGGGGCCGGCTGAAGAAAAGGACAGAAAGCTAAAAAGAGAGAAATGTGGCCAAGGTGAGTTCTGGTGGTGAAGTGGAGCTGGCACTTCAGATGAGGAAAAAGAGAGGAAAGCGTTTTGTTTTTTTTCCCCAGTACAGAAGTTTGGTACATGACCATGCGTGACGAGTGTGGGAAACAATTATTCAATCAGCATCAATTATGAGCACTGATTAAGCCATTTGCAAAAATGCTAAATGTTTTAGCTCATTAAATGTGTGTGTTCACTGTTTTATATCAGTTCAATGTCTCAGAAAAAAAAAAAAACATTGCGGCAGGATGGAGGACCTTTTTCTTTTTTTTTAAAAACCATTTTCAGACATTTTATAGAATTGACTGACTGATTGGAAAAAAAAAAAACACATTACAGATTAATGAGTAATGAAAATAATCAAGTAGCAGCAGCCTTTGGTACCAAATGAAAACACTTTTGTTGAAAGAAATACAATTATGTCCCAACTTAGAGTGGAAATAATAGAGAATCCAATATTTGGTTACAAACTGAGACCTATTTGACATGGCTGGATGCTGGCAGAGCGGCGAGGCACCCTGACAAGGCTTCTTTGGCCTTTATCTGGCTCTCGCGAGCACCCCGACCTGCCATCTTATTAAAACTGCTATTCCCCCATGAGAGAGAGCGCAAAAGCAGCAGCGGGCGTAAACAGTGGAGGAAACGCAAAGGTGAAAGGTCACCCAAAACCGAGGAATCGCAATATCAATTTTACGCTCGGGCGTCCGGTTGACAGTGAGCAGCAAACACGCGAGCGATTACTTACACCCCGTCACAGATGCTAGCATGCACAAAAAAGTTCCGCAAAGATATTTTACATGCGTACGGACACTGACATTCATAGACTCTCTCTCTCTCTCTCCTCTCTTATTCTGACTCTCTCTCGCCCTCTCTGACACACACACGCTGAGAGGCAGCATGGTAGGCAGTGACACAAAGCTAATGCCTTGTCACACAGGCTGTCAGCAGATTAGCCAGTGGATTACACCCCAGCCATTAGATGTGCACGGAGCGAAAGGCCACAAACATGGCAGACAGAGAGGAAGAGAGCGAGACGAGCGTGCGAGACTGGCAGTTGTAGGGCATATGCTGGCATAAGGCACGGGAGCTAATGGGGAGGTTAAGTTAAAGGGGAGGGGAAAAGGGCTGGTTAAGTAGAGCACAGAAAGAAGCCATGAAGTGACATGAAGGAGATGTTGGAGGGAAAGACGTAAGGATAAGAAAATGGTATTGGGTCAAGGAAATGTGCTGCTGGAGCAGTGGCAACAAGATAATCAGACAGACAGGACAGGAATGGTAATAACAACGGGGAAGGGAGAGACGGGAGAAGTGAAAATGCAAGAGGAAGGCTGGGTGCCGAGAAAAGGGGGGGAATTTGCGCGGTGTGGAGGTGGAAGAGAAACAACAACAAACCAATACAAAACCAAACCAAACGGATGGGTGGAGCGGAGGTGATGAGCGAGACACGAGAGTGGAGAGAAAGGGGGAGAGAGGGGACACTCGAAAAAACAGAACGGGAAGGGAAGGGAGGGCGAGGGGAGGAGCAGGGGGAGAGATGGAAATGAAAGAACCTGGGAGGAGAGATTAGAGGGGCGAGATGGGATGTGAAGCACCCGAGGAGAGGCTGGAGAACACTCAGCAGTGCATCACAAACAAATGGAACACACATGGGCGAGTAAAATAAATGGCAAGAAGTGGAAGATGGACCTTGATGTAGCAGAGTTCAGGAGAGGAAAGGTGCAGATGGATTCAGTCAAGGACGTGTGCGTGGAGTATCGAGAAGCATAATGACACCATCATAAGTTTCAGGCTACATAATGGCTACTGTCACATATTCTTTGCTTACTGGACTACGCCATAGAATGGAATAAAATTGAGGTATCATTAATGTTAAATATTCTTTATGAAAAGTTTTTTTTAATTTTTTTTTAATTATTTTTTTATTTTGACTTTATGTTTTTGATTAGCTGGATATTAAATGCAGGATTTACAAACCACCTGATGAATGGAAATCCAAAATAACTATTAGCTCAGTTTTGGTCTCTACCAACTTTAGCTTCCTAAACATTCAGCATTTTTGTTCACTGGCAAACTTTGATAGTGCATATCTAACTAACGTAAAGAGCAAATGATAATAATAATAGTCATCATAATAATGATAACATCATATAACTTATGTAACTTTAAGTGATAGTTCTCATATTACATAGAATTATTTGATCCTGTATAAAAGAAAGAAAAACTGATCTTTTCAGCTTCTGCAAGTGGATGAAAAAAGCTGATGGCTAATCCAGAACACAGCAGTTACAACACTTATAGGACAGGTCTGACTGACATGTACGTCATTTTGTGTTTTGTGTAGGAGCTGGTCCTAATGCGTTTGGTCACCATCAGCTTTTAGAAACGTCACTTTTCATAATTTAACATCGTGAATTTGACGGGCAGGCCGCGTGTGCTGACGAAGGAAGTGCGACTGTTTTGTCAAGTGTTTTAAGAATGAACTTTGAACCTCGACTATTTGATCTGTTTGTTTTTTACCCCCCCCCCCCAAAAAACCCTGAGTTTTAAAAATACAATGCCAGAAATAAAGTAAAGTCACACAACATACTGTAAGCCCTGTCAAATCTGGACACACTGCTTTCCTCAAGATGTTACTAACTACAGATGGCAGTATAGATGGCAGCGGTGTCAGAAACTTTTCAAGCACTTGTCAGTTTAACTTTTACCACGACACTCTTGTATCACCATCTGCTGAGTAGAATGAAAGCTACTCCCTGCACTCTGAGGCTTTTTTTTTTCTCTTCTTTTTTCGTGCGTGCGTGCGTGTGTGTCTCTTTCTTTTCTTCTTTTCAGACAGCCTCTGGTGCAAGCAGGAGAGAGGTGTCACGCCTTCTCGGTTCTCATTTTATGATAATGTACTCCACTGCCCCGTGCCATCACCACCACCACCACCACCTATAGTCCCCAACTGCAAAAAAAAAACACTTTGCAAGTGTAATGACACATAATTGTCTGCTGGATTTGGACAGTAGGGGCTTCTTTTTGAGCTGGTATTTATAAGAAGGGAAAGGAAGATGCAAAGTTAACAAGGGCCAGTGGGAGATTCTGATATTTCAGACCGGGGGGGGACTGCGATTGGAAAAGCCACGAGAAGCATGTCATAACGTGCTCACACGGACGGCATATGTTTAGCATGCGGCATGGCGTGTATAGTATGCGATATGAGTACATAGCAGCATATTCACTGATTATTCTTGGTGACTGAGGTGAGAAGGGCTTCACGTGTGTCTGTGTTTGCACGTACGCCAACGTGCGTGCATGCATGCATGAGGGTATATACTAGTGTGCGCGCCTGTGTGTGTGTGTGTGTGTGTGTGTTAGGGGGGTATATGTGTTTGACAGCAAGGCTGATGTCATTCAGGACGCTTTAGCTGGTTGACTGATTTGAATGTGCGCTGCGGAATGAGCCGAGTCTCAGAAGTGCCCGGGGGAGACGAGGGAGACTAAATGTGTGAATCCCCACAGGAGATTTAGACTGTTTATTATGATAAGCCCGCGCGAGCAAACAGTCTCCACATAAACGTACATAAGTACACACATAAACTCATGTGCACACGTGTAAAAAGAAGAATGAAAGGGAGGGGGGGGGGGGGGTGGGCGTTAGATGAAGATGTAATGATAGGCGGGAATGATGAGGGAGACAAAAGAAAGCAGAGAGAAAGAACGGGCGCTGCTCTGAGACGTAAGCAAAATGATAGGCCCCGGAGTTCGCAACCTATAAAAACCAGCCTATCCACGGCCGTCTCATGTGGGAGCCATTGCACCTTTTAAACCTCCTCTCACTTAAAGCGGGCCCAGATGTAAGTCAAGGGGCTGCTTTGGATTAGCCAGAGAGGGGAAAAAAAAAAACTCATTTCCTTTGCCATTTTTACGAGCATTTAATTTGAAACAATTAAGATATTACGGTGCTGCGGATTCACTACACGGAGTGACAGCTGGGAGCAATCCCATAAACCCCTGAGCCAGTGAATGAGGCACCTTGCTCCTCTCTTTTTCTCCACTCACCACCTCCTCCTCCTCCTTCTCCATCTCCTCCTCCCTCCTCCTCCTCCATCTCCTCTCTGTTATTTCATTGGAGCATTTTGCTTAAGGCTCTGCTGAGGTGAATGGGCTACCTTTGCCTCAGCTGAGATCTCGCTGCAATCGCCAATTACTTTAGCAGCTCATAAATGCACCAGTTGGCTGATGATAGAACGGCCTAATTTCCCAAGACTAAAGGGAGGAAGTGAGCACAGAGAATGTTTACCTTCTGGAAGGCTTTTCCCATCACACCTTTTATTGGGTTACTGGATTTATAGCCTAAGTTGCATGACTCATCTTTGGAGGGAGAAATGAGAAAGATGCAAACTAGAGGGCAGCAAATGGCAAGCTGAGACGCAACAACAACTTCATGAGACCAGTCCCTTTTTCACCAGATCCTACTGGACATATCTGAACCCGGAACACTTGTCTGACGTCACGCGCTTGTTTATCCTGTTCACTTTGACGGCGCGCGTATTGATGACCCTCTGCGTCCTATCTGTCCTACACTTGAAGAACTTTGTCACTCCCTGACTTCGAATTCAAGCTGGCTTTGTCAGCACTCGCCCATCAATTCACCTCCACCCCCACTCCTCCTCCTCCTCCTCCTACCTTCCACACTGGCATAGGAGGGCATTGGAGGTGTGAAATTGATGAAGGTGCGCTTGTGAAAATGTCAGTGGGGGATCACTGGCCAGAGAGAGAGAGCGCAAGAGAGAGTATATTTTGGGGTGGGAGCGGTGACAGATAGGAGTGGCAAAAGCTCCTTTTCGTGAACACTGAACTGTAAAATGGAGGACCCGGCACAAAACAATGGCCGCGATCAATCGGTTATGGTGAGAGGCTCCTCGTAAACGCCTGAAGCCGGCCTGCACCCGCTGACAGAGAGGGAGGGAAAAAAAAGAAAGAGAGGGGTATGGAGAGAGAGAGAGGGAATGACAGAAAGAAAGAGACACAGACAGAGATGAGGTGTGTGTCACTGTTAGTTTGGGCGAGGGGAGTCAGAGGGGTAGAGAGCGGAAAAAAGTGGATGCAGAGAGAGGTAGTGAACGGGCAAATACAAGAGCAACGGGACTCAGATGATGGCAGGAGAAGGTAAAAGGCTTTTAGAGTCAGGAAGATTTAAATAAATGAAAGGACAATGGCATGGAGTGGAGGGAGACGGAGAGAAGACGAACTGACAGGGAAAGCAGGAGAGCGCGGCTTTTGTTCGGACGCATTCACTTGGATTCGGGCGAGAGTGAGAAATCAGAGAGGAAAGGACAAGAAAAGAAGAAGAAGATCTGAAACAAAAGCACCCAAACAGTGCCGCGTTATCACATCAGCACTCTGTAACAACATTTGTCCTGGTTACTTCATCCATTTCTGGAGAGTACGTGCCGTATCAAGGACGTTCCGTGCCCATTAGTATAAAACTGAATAACATGTGTGCATGCACGATGATGTAACACAATGTAAACAAGTTTAAAAAAGAGAAAACATCACTTTGTCCGTAAATTGCATTGGCATAATCCCATGAGCCTGATATGAAACTGTTGCTTGAAGCAGCATCTCTGGCCAGCAGAAGACACAAATGATGAGCTCATCACTGAAATCAGTGTTAATACATTTTATGACAACTGGCTATCCAGTGAGTCAGCTACGCATTTCCGCGCTGAGCCCGTAACGTATGCACACGCGGCGCATGTGCTTTTGGGATGGAAACGGCGCACGATGAAACTCAAAAGCGGAGCAGCTAATGCATCTCAGTATCCATGGTGACGGATGTTTCCCATTTATGAAGGAGAGTGGCGGGTGCCTCTCACAGTTTATTTGCTCATGTATACCCACAGAGAGCGCGCCCACAGTTGCGAATGTGCCTCCATGTGGACTCGACAATCGAGTAGTGGGGTCGGCATGAGTTTAGGAGAGGGGCCTTGCTCTCGAACACCGTCCCCGTCTGTCATCTACAACCGCCCCCTCCGTCACATTTCTATGATCACAGCATCTTGTTAGGTGCTTAAGCAAAGACTGCACACAGCGTCCGGATACAAATTTGCGCCGCTTAGCTGGACAGATGTCCTGAGCTAGGTTCCACGGTGGGACTCTGTCAGGCAGGCGTTGACTCAATCTGTCTAAACCTCTTTCCCTTTCTGCCCTCGTCTTTCTCTCAGCCTCTCTGCGCAGGCTGCTGCACACCATGGCTACTTCACGCCATCCCGGGTTGATCTCTTAATGGACCTAATTGCTTTTCGGCTCATTGCACCCCGTGCCAACGCTAAACTAAATCAAACCCGGGGCTCCCATCCGAAAGCGTCATCGCGAATCTGATTCTGCTTGACATCATAATAAGGTGATATTGACTACTCATGACTCAGCAGTTCCGGAACAGATGAGTAAGGCATGCCCCCTCCCCCGTGACAGGCGGGGCTGTTTGGGTCATGTAAGGGTTCAAGTTGCTCTCAGCCTATTGTGTTTTCATTGACGATATCCTTGTGACCCTCTCTGTGGCAGCAATATATTATGCATTGTTGCACGCCGAACTGTGGGATACTAAACACTGGTACTCAAGCAAGGAATAGATGCTGCTTTCATGAAGCACAATCTGTCAGCCTCTGTGGTCTTACTACCGTGACCTTTAATTGCCACGTCTGTGTCATCTCGGGTAGACTAGTCAAAAGCGGCTTGGAAGCTAATCAAAGCTGATCAAACATGTAACGCAAGCGTTCAGTCAGCTCCTCCATTCTGAGGCAATGTCAGACTAGACTAAACATGTAGTCGGCTTGACCAGAATTTAAGACTACGTGCAGGCAGACAAGGCTCCACAAAATATAGTTAATATCTAACTGCTGGCAGCAACCACCAGCGCGAGCTAATGTACGACCACAACACTCACTCCAGATTCAGCTGGCTGAGAACGTTGCAGTGAATTTCAAAAGGCCCCGAAAAAAAACAACAACTATTTTCTCAATCAGCTTTTTACTATGAGCGGTGGTCCAAAGTGAACCCAAGAGCGTTCTGCCAAAGTTAGAGCAGCTTTGGTTTATTTGACATAAAACGTTGGCGCCGTATGTTTCTATGCACCTGTGAAAGTTAGGAACAGTTGAATCAAAGTGTGGACAACAGTTGTGGGGTTGTTTTTTTTTTAATCCGAATGTGTGATTAATGAAACCCAGTATACACTTTTCGTCATTGCACAACCATCTCAGTTCCAGGTGACTCTCCGGGGGGGATAATTTAGACACATAAATAGGGTTAATTTAATAATCGGGCTTCAGGAGGCGTTAAAACGAGTGTTTCGCCCTGACATGTCATACAGCTGTCATTGTTTCCAAGTTATGTAGGTCACTAAGTAAATTAGATGTTATCGCTGATTGTGTAAGGCTCTGTATACAGCTGTCTGGCATCAGACCATTAAATTAACCACTTCTGCTCTATCATGTACATAATAATGGCAATCAATCTGGCTCTCAGACTTTACGAAAAAAAAATTTCCCCCACATCATAAAATCATGTGTTTTGTCTATGATGAACTCCGCGACTATTAAGTTAATCAACGAAATGTTAATTGCTCATGAAAGCGTGGCTGTATGCTTCGCCGTCCATCATGTCTGACAGATTCTAAGGAGGGAGGTATTGCATGTCTCAACCAAGGACTACAGTTGGGTGTTGGTTTACAGTTTTTCGTGCCTCGGAGATGTGTGTAATATCACCTTGGCATTTGTCGCTCTTAGCCCCCCCCCCCCCCACCCCACCCACCACCCCACCGCCCTCCTCTCCCTCTCTTGACTGCTTGGGCAGCGGCCATAAACAAGTCAATCTCAACACATTGGATTAGATTTATCCGCTTAAGATAGATTGTTATCCCAAAGAGCGTGAGTCTCGCTTGATGGGCAAATTAATTTTACGATGACTGGTTTACTTGATCAGGGTTGCAGGGGGGAGGCGGGGACTATAAATGTATCAACTCGGAGGTGTGAGGAGTTGAAAACGGCAGTCCTTGTGTTTTGATTCAGATAGGTTGTCGCTCGTCCCCGCAGTATTATACACGGTGTTGTCTTTGGGGCACAGAAACTGGAGTAATGACTTGACTGACAGTCATTTGTAAAGCGCCAGCAACTTGTCAAGGGTGAAAAGGCCTGCACCCCAAGCTAGAGGAAGATTGACAGAAAAATATATTGTATTTTCACGTCTGTCTGTCGAACGATAAATGTGAAATTGACAGCTTTGTATGCAGAATTATATGATCAGAAGTTGAACATATCCAGAATTGAAATGCTGCCCATAGAGGAGAGAAATCCTCCTAAAATATCTGTCAGCTCTCCCAAATCTTAAGTGCTAAACTGATACGGCAGTTATTGGATTGAGTTACAATGGAACTGACCTCAGCCTATTGAGCAACAAAACCCAGTCTGAGCCTAGTTCTTAAGTGTAAATTCATCTGACAAGCATTACTTAAATGCCTCTTTTAGCGGACTAAAGGCAAACCTCTTTTCTTGCAACTTAAAGAACAAGTTGATTGATTTTCTACCTGCGTTGCCTGTCTGAGCCAGACAGTTTAAAGCCGATACACAACAGAAAAGTATGACTTTAAGAAGTAGTTTTATCCCCCACTGAGATAAACACTTCACCTTGTAAAATGAAATCCAACCAGATCTATAAATGCATTTACTTTATAAAATAACTTACATAGTCCACTCGGCCACCACCAAAGACAGTGCTGAGAGAAAAATCTATAATTTTAAGTTCAAGGGATGCACCAACTCGAGCACCATGACACAAAGGGCCTGTCATGGGCTGAGTTTGTATTAAAAAGCATTTCAGAGTATTCTCAAATGAAGCTATGCTAGTGGCTCAGTGAGGCTGTGCTCGGGCGCAGCAGTGCTACGTTCTAATTTGAGCATGCGCATTATTTACTGCGCTCCCCATCTCAAAAATAATAAAGATAGAACTTGGGGCCAATGGGGATGCCATTAACTTTGCAGGTATTTGCTCATAAACCAACGTTTATGATGAGAAAAGTCAATGGATTTGCCAAAGTCGGTGGGATTCATCCTCTGGAAACCATGAAAATCGGTACAAATGTTGGGCCAGTCCATCCAGATGAGATAGGTGACAGGATAAGTATTTTCACAGTAGTAGATTTTCAAAGTTACTGGAATTCATCCCCTGGGGAACACACATCTGTATTTCATGGAAATCCATCCAATAGGATGAATGATGACAACACAACATAATATTTTAATATCCATGTTGACAGTGATATGGAGCTGGTAATAAATGCTAACCTGAGCTAAACTCATCATTTAATATGGCATTCTTTTTTTTCTTTGGCATTCTTTGGCATTTTGTGGGTCGACCCACTACTATTATTCAGTAATGCAAAAAAATAAATAAATAAATAATTTAACAGTTCGAAATGCCTTTCAAAACAAATGAGAATATTCAATGATAATTAGTGTTGTAAAGTCAGTGTAGTCCCCACAGATTTACTGCGTAGGCAGGTACAAAGAGAAGCACATACATTAAAGGATTTACTTACATTATTCATCCAAATCAAATGCATATTGAAACGGTATAACCTTTAGCATCGTTTGCTGCATTTGCATGGTATTTACATAGTAAATGTCAATCAGTGCTACACTTTGCATGACCCCGCACACATGTATGAATGTAAACATGCCCGTGGCAGTTTATCAAACACATTTGGCTCACGTTATAGTAATGTGTTGCTATTGTCCTATTACAAAGAAAACATTTGCCAAGTGAGACTTTATTTATTTAAATGTCCCTCCTACTGTCGAGAGTATTAATAGGCAAACCTGCAGCGTGTGGTAATGCTGTATCTCAGCCCAGCACTAAGGTTTTCTCAGTCTTGGATCCTTCTTATTGAAGGACAGGTGGTTTATAGACTACCGTGTAATGTTGGGCGACAGAGTTCAGCCGTGATAGGCCAGCAAGTCAGGCTCTTGATAAATCCTACCCGCGCCCCCATCTATCAAGGAACGCTGCTGTACTGCTGCTATAGTTGGTGCCAATGATATGAAAGCACAAGGTTAGATGCAGAATAGAATTGTAAATCTAATAACTAGTGTTGTCCAATTATACTTCAAAGATCATGAATGCAAGCGAGGAATTTGGAGCTCCAACAGTCCTGCACTGAAGGCGAATGTCAGCGGGTCTCGGGCGAAGGAATGAAATCATTTCTTGAAGAGACTTAAGGTTCATCAAACATTAAAAAATAAGAATGTGTTCCAAATAATTTCAGACTTTTGTTATTTACAGTACAATGTGCCTTGAGACAGGACAGGCTATCACACCCACAATGCGTTCTCACAGGCAGCAGTCGAGGGCAATAGTTCACATAACAGTAATTTCATCAAGTTTCCCCATTGTTCATTGTCATAAAACCAACACTTTCTTTTGGCCTATAAATCTACATGCGGAGGCTGTATCAATTTCTGCCCTTAGAAAATGGAGCTCGGTATAATTTGCAGGTATAAATCACAATCACTGTTACTCAATCAGCTACGTGGCGTGTCTGAGTGCAGGTAAGAAAACAGATCTGCTGACTGTGGCAGTCTGTCTCTCGAGGAGGACTGTTGTAGGGCGCTAGATGTTTGTGTCTGCAGGGCTAGGCTGTTCATCAGAAGGTTTGGGTTGCTGCCACAAAAGCAACTTTTCTCAAAACACAATTGGTCATAGTCATCCGTCTCCCCGGGCCATTGCTGTTATTTTTCTGTAGCCCTACATCAGAGGACCGTGTGTTATCAGCAGTAATATTGTCCCTTTAGACACTGTTATGCACCATTATGTCTCTTTGGTGACATGGATGTGAGTGAAGGACGTCTTGGAGTCATTACATGAGACGTGCGATCGCGGCTCGTGGAGGTCGCTTGCTCAACTTACCGGCATTAACAGGCTGACCTTGGAGCACGTAGCGCGGCGTGCGAAGGCAGCTTCTCCCCACATACAGGAGCAATGGCCTTTGATAAAAATAAACAAAATGGCAGATGATATGCCTCCCCGATAGACACGCACACACATTCGCAAGACAGTCTGACAGCAAAATCAATATAATATCCCTACAGGGGCTTATTGTGTGCGTGTGTGTGAGTTTGTTGTGACTTCTTTGTACATGATGGCATGTTTTTTTATGGAGTTTGCGTTGTTATGTTATGGCGTTGACCTCTGACCTGCGACCTGCTCAAGTGGTAGAAACTTTTTTTTTTCTTAATTTGTTGTACTTTAAGCACCGTCCACTACATTTATGGAGGAAATATTACTTTTTTGTCGTATCTCTGACAGCCACGAGCTCATTGTCAGGTTAAAATGCACAATATTAAGAACGAATATGTTACATATTTAAACAGCAAACCACCCAGGAGGATACAACATCGGCAGATGCTCCTTACATGTTAATATGTTAGTAAAGCACATGCAATGGTGTACTTTAGTATAACCTAGTAATGTAATATTGACAAATTATGCCTGGCTAGTGAGTACTTCACGTACATTTCACCTGGTAAGTTAACTTTGCAGACAACTCTTTTACTTAAGTACACATTTAAATGCAGTTCTTCTTTCATTTTTATATATATTATATTATATATGTTTTGTGTTCTAATTGACTTGTAATTAAACATATATATTTCATATTAGGACTTCTAATTTTAAACATCTGAATACTTTTTTTTCCCACCACAGATTTGGACACAAACACAGACCAAAATCATTTTACTCCCATTTTTTTTTTTTTTTGTGCCACTAAGCTGCTCCCTAACACAGTTGGTTATTTATATACGGTGTATGTGTTTACTAACCCACCCTGCATCCCCATGATAACATAGCCGGAGCTATATAATAAGTAACATACACAGACACACACCCAAACAGTCCCCCACGCACGTACACACAAACACACACACACTCCCACGTCTCCCCTAAACACAAATCTTCACACTAAAATAGCCATGTCCAAGTGCCACATTCCTGCAGTGGACTTGAGGGAGGGAGAGAGGGGAGGAGGGGGGGTGATCCAGGATCCAGGAGAGTTAGGAAAGTGGGACCTCGCTGTGTGACGTCACCCCTCCTACACACACCTCTCTCTCTCTCTCTCTCTCACACACACACACACTCTCTCTCTCTCTCCCGTTTTTTCCATGCCTGGGTTTTTAGTCCGTGCTCGGGTCTCAGCAAAGAGAGACAGACAGACTGACAGGCTGACACACACACACACACAGAGAGAGAGAGAGAGTTAGGGCAGGAGAGAGAGAGCGAGAGCGAGAGAGAGAGAGAGAGAGAGAGAGGGGGGAGAGCGAGGGGGCTGTGTGTCCCAGCCACACCGCACTCTTCAAACACAGCCACAGTCTCGCCACGTTCAATTCAATGAAGATCTAACGAGCACAACACAGACAGAGACCCAAAACAGAGAATACAGAACACGCGCTCCACGTGCGTCTTTTCGATCGTTTAAACGCGTTCGTGACGGACAACTCGAGGAAAGAAGCCTAATAAGAGAGAACAAACCGGAGGGGTGGTGGGGGGGAGAAAGAAAGAAGAAGAAGGAGAACCTGAGGACGGATTTCTTTCCTCCACGTTATTTTATTTCCACCAGACTGGACTGTCATAACTGGATGTAAAAAAAAAAAAAGAAGAAGCAACAAACTAACTCTCGAGCCGTCTTTGCGCAGCAGAAAAGAGGAGAAACTGAGTTTCAAACTGGCCGCAAAATGGTGATAAGGTAAGACTGTTACTGACGAGCCTGTGTGAGTTTGGGTGACAGTCGGAGCTGAAGTCGCTGCCGCAGTGATTTCAGGTGTGCGTAGAGCCTCGGCGAAGTTGCTCCGAACATATGACACCCGAGAGCAGTTAAGACACATCTGATCTGGGTTTTATCCCCCCACACACTCTTGCACACACAGGGGGCTGCGTGCTGGCAGCCGTCTTCATGTGTCAATTACTGTTTTACGCATAGTTTGCCGTTGTGGATGCGCGCAATCTTTGGTGCGCGCTCGATCACCGCCGCGAAACGCCTCTGTTCACCGCTTTAAAACACCCCCTGTTTGGATTGCGCGCATGAGACACGTCGGTGAATGCGCAGGTGGATTGTTTTGGGGTTTTTTTGGTCATGGTGTTGAGGTCTGGAGAGGCGATCGGTGTAAAAAAAAAAAAAAACATCTGTTTAATTGTCGCCACATATTCTGATAAACAGCCTCCACTGTCTTAATGTTGCGTTTTGCTCAGGCTGCAGTTGATTTGTCACCGTCTGTGTTAGAAAATATGAGAAAACCGACCACCTCAAACATGTTATTTTAAGCTCTGTCATGTATAGTGGACCCCCCCTTTTTTTGTTGTTGCTGTTGTTGTTAAAGCCTTTTCCCAGCCAGTCTATTGTGAAGAATTTTTCAAAGTGCATTCCGGCAACTCTCCAGAGATCCCTCATCTTATCAGTCTTATTTTTAGAACACTTTTTTTTTTTTTTTAAAGTTGAAAGTGCTTTTTTTAAAGCGCTCACATGCTTTTTGTTGTCCTTTTTTTTTTAGAGGGGGGGCAGCTATGTATCAGCGAGGCAGACAGTCAGTCAGTCAGTCAGTCAGTCACGCAAGCCTTCTGTCAATCAGGTGAAAGTGAACCTTTATTTTCCAGCAGAGTGCTGTGCACACCACCTGTACTCAGTGTGCCAGTTGAGCCACTAGGGGACTCATTCTCCCCAGTCAGTGAGGGGAATGCAGTAGAGAGTGAGAGAGAGAGAGGGGGGGGGGCTGCAAGCCATGAAGAAGGGATTTTAGGTACCATGCCAAGACCCTCACTACCCCCTGGTTTTAGAATGATAACATTAATAGACCCAGTGGTTTCCAAAGCTCACTAAATAACTGGGTATGTATCCGTCAGATTACATGAATGCATAATCCGCAATTCAGAGAGGGATTAGGATGTTCAAAAAAAAATGTGTGTGTAGCCCTTAAAAACAAAGACCATATGTATTGTAATAGACTGCTGCGAGAGCCACATGAAGAGGTGGTGACTGAAGGCGGAGTCGACCAGCGAGGTGTTTGAAGGGCCAGCGAGCGTGCGTGTATGTGTGTGTTGTGTGTGTTTAAGCATGCAAATTAGCCTGCATGTGTGTTTGCTCAAGCAATTCCCAGTTTGTAGCCAGTAAGCACTCTGGGAGAGCACCTCCACCAGCACCTTCCACTGTCCTCCATGTTTTACAGCTCCCAGTTCAAAACAATTAGCACTCGTAGCCAATTTTGACACGGCGCAATTAACGCTGTCACCGCGCGTTCGATTTCCAATTTTGCTGCTGCGACAGCCGGCGCTCAAAAAAGGAGGAGACAAGAAAAAAAAAAATGGATATGCACTAAGGTGGTTCGCTCGCTCTTTAAAGTGCTTGCCAGCCAAAGTCGCTGAAGGGAGCAAAGTGTCGGCACTGACGCGGCCATCTTCTCTAAAAGACCTGCATCCTTCACTTAAGTGACATTTTGAAATCCTTCAAAATAATCTATGGCTTTCAACGAAAAATCCTGGTGTGAATTTTGAAAATGTAATTCTGGTATTATAGGGGCGACGGAAATGAAAGGAGGAATGAGTCAAGCTCAAGTCACTCACCGGTGTGTGTGTGTGTGTGTGTGTGTGTGTGTGAAGGATACAAACAGTTCATGGCATATAAGCCATTAAATTGAAAAATGATATAAGGGTTTAGAAAGTGCCTATGAGGGAGTTAGGCCATTTTTGCGTGCCTGCCGATCCACCTTTTTTTTTGTGTGTGTGTGTGTGTGTGTGTGTGTGCCTGAAGCACATTCTGAAATCGCATCCCACATTTTTCTGACGGTGTCTCGGAGGGACAGCGGGGTATTTCTAAGAATGAATGGAAGGGAGAAGCCAACGGTGTCTTTCAGGTGTCCTTTTTGTTTGTTTTACTTCTCGAACGCGCACTCGCCTGCCTAAAGTGCCTTCACAAGCGCTGCTGCTACATTTGCGGGGTAGATGTTAAGCTCACAGACGCCAGCTCGTTCACAGTGGCGCGTTCAATGCGATGGAGGCGTCTTGAAGGACTACCAGTGCTTTCAGCGTTTCTTTATCCGGGTCCCTCTTCGGCATGAAGCCAAGCCCTCTTACAAACAAGTGTGCCTGCACCTCACAGTCCTATTGTCTTGGCACAGCCAAGTACCTCTGACTCACTGGTTTATTTTCAAGAGCAGACCAAAAAAAAAAAAGAACGAGAAAAAAGTTTGTTTTCTGTCGGTGTGTATATACGTGTGTGTGAGCACTACTTCAGGAATTTCAAGGCTAGGGCCCCTATTACGAGTGTGGAATGAGAAATCAACACTTACATTACAAAAGTGGATACGTAAACATAGAGGCCACAATTATCAGGCGCCGTGGTGTTGGAGCTGGAGGAGATGGAGTGCCAATAGGTCTGTTAGCAATCACCCCCCTCACTGCCTGCCCTCTGTAATCCAGTGGGTGTATTTTAGCTTATTTTGTGCCAGCAGCAGCCCTTAACAACTACCCACTGACTGGCAGGCCGACTGGCTAGCTGGCAGGTCGGGTGGTTGGCGGATGCAGGGGAAGTTTGACTTGTAGAGGTCACGTCGGAGAAAGCAAAGGCGGGCGGGCGGCAAGGTGTGTGCGCTGCGCGTGTCCGCGCGTCTTGCAGTTTAGCCTCTCCACGTTCATCAGCCGGCGCGTGTGCCCGTGCGGCAGGCGGCCTCTCGCCGACTGCAAGCCCACTTCACAGAGGCCAGCTTGATGCATTGTGACAAATGAGAAAGCAGTTTGATTTCGCACAACACTGAGCTGCACTCCAGCATAATGAAGTGATCATGACTTTACCCTTGGTTCACTTTGGCCCCGGTCCCGCTGTGTTTTTCCCCTCTATTCAATCGCTTCACTCACTTATTTACTTGGCAAGCATTTCCTCCTGTAACCTCTAGTACTGCATAACTAGCGTCAAGGGTGGGTTGCTTGATAAAAACCACCGCTACGGGGCATTGGTTTTACACATAGGGGAACGCTAGCACTTTTTATTGATATTCAAGTTGCCACTGGGTTGGAATAATAAGAAGCCTATTTTCACACCCAGGCAAAATCACCTCTACTGTCCATCACCCTGTCAGGACAGAAAGCTGAGGCGTAAATATTATTTGGCAGTGGAGGGAGCACAGGGCTATAGCCGCCGAGCTTGTTCTCTCCCGTTACCTCTCATTCTCTCTTTTCCTTACTCTTGTTTTTTCTCTTCCCCCTCTTATATTCTTCTGTCTTTCTGTCTGATACGTTTCATCAAAATGAAGTATCGCAGAGGGGGGGAAGACTCTGCCTTTCCCATCCTTTCATCCTGATTTCTCTACATGCATCTCCCTCTGCGAAATGAACCTGCACGTATTCAAACACGCGGCGCGTCACTTCCAACATGGTTCAAACTCGGTGTCGGCTACAGGGCTCTGCCTCCAGGCTTGGCGTACAGAGGGGAGCGCCGATGTGTCAGAAACAAGGAGGGCTGCCTCTCTCCGCCGCAGCTGTCCTTTGCTTGCAGATTGGGTTTCGGGAGATATGATGGATGCCAAACGCCTGTAGCCAGTTGTGAAGACGGAGGGGGAGGGAGTGTGCTGGTATGGATTTGGATCGGGGTCAGTGGCACTGGCAGAGGATTGGAATTCTGCCCTTGACCTCCATTTTGGATCATCCCCCATCTAGCCACTAACAGCCTGTCGCTATTATCACTTTGAGAGAGTTAGGGCTAATTAGAAGAAAACTAAAGACCGCAAGTGGAACATAATTCTGGTTTTAAATATTGCAAGAACAAAAGTGAGGGGGTATGAAAAGGTTGCCCGTGATTTTTTATTTTTTATTTTTAAAGAAATGAGCGTGATTGTGTTGCAACCCAAAACATTATTTCTTTTTATGCCCTTCCCATTGTCTCGTTTTCGCTTATCTTAATTTTCGGAAAAGGCTGAGAGCAGAATCCACCGAGGTTCATTTGAATAACCGGCGGAATGAGGAAATAAAAGCTGGGGGAAGAAATAGAAGTGGCGGTCGGCTCTGTGCATTCATGTCACACAGCTTTATCAAATTATTCCACAATGGCAGCCACACAAGTGATGGAATTTCAATTAAAGTATGACAGTTTGAGAATTTGTTTCTGCTCAGCTAGTGGAGGTTGTGTTTCATGCGTTGCGGTGCGAGGGCGAGATGGCGGATGGTGGGGAGGACCTCATACAGGAGACATACTTTCCAGTCCACTGTACATTATCCATCCACCCACCCCTCTGCCAACCCCCCTGATCCTCCATCAAAAGGGAATAGCTAAAACACTTTTTGTTCAGAGGCACTCTGTGGTTAGAGCCTGGAGCCGGGGAAAAAATGGGCTGTTATGATAAAGGTCTCCGCGACGAGAAGTCAAACACGGCGCCTTCGCTTGATCTTTCCAAGAACAATTACGCTACCTGCTGCGCCGAATAGAAGGTTGCAGGAGATAAGTGCAAGGGGAGGTGTGCTTAGCTCAGACTGGTGGCTAGCTCGTAAACTGGGAAAGAGCAACATATATACGACCCTCGGGGACTGTAAACTGTTTCGGGGGCCTGGATTTGCAACGCGCACACAAGCTCGCAAACACTTGTGCGCGTACCCACACGCCAAGTGTGAGCAGACAGACACACACAAAGACTGTGAAAAGCTGTGTAAAAATGACAGGACTCATCCTAAGAACGGACAAAACGTGGTGTTTGTTGCAGCAGCCGCTGGCTATACCATAATTAGTATAAAATAAACCTAAACTAAGACCTAACTTTCATCCTAAATGACGCTTAAGAACACAAGTGACTGAGATTCGTATTTGTTGGCAATTCACATTTCCCAGACTCCCAGTGGAACTGGCATGGAGGAGAAAATTCCATTAAAAAGTGCAGTGACATTGCCACATAGCAATTTCACGAATGAGGAATGCATTTAATAGTGGATGGATTTTTTCATAATTTGGAAGTGTTTCCCCGATTTGTGCCATAATTCTTGAAGTGACACGTGTTGTAATGGGATCCACTGCCTCCAGTTCGCTCACAGCGTCTGGCACCCACATGTCCACAGGGAGGTGTTTAAACACGCATGGAGATCTCACAAGAAAAGTGAGAGATGCTGTCCCAAAAAAAAAAAAAAAAAAAAGCAGGGAGAATTTTGACTGATTAATATCAACAATTTGTAAATATGAACGTATGTTTTTGTTTTCTAGTATTCGTCCTACATCTTCCACTTTATTTAAATCGAAATTCCTGCATCACTGCAAGGTTAAGAGTCAGTGTTTAAATTCTGTGTAACCCCGGCATTCTCCCTCTACTCAATCTGCAATTATAGCTAGCTGCTTTGAAGAAGCCAGGCGGAACTAAAATGACTTTTCATGTCCGGTATAATGACTGCCATTTGGAAGCAGACATGGAGAGAGAGAAGAGCGAGGGAGATAGGGCGACAGAGGAGAGCGTGAAAAGACACGGAGGGAGGGGCAGAAGGAGGGAGAAAGGGGGACAATCAGTGGATGAAAATGGCTTAGGTCACCTCTGGTTTTGACCAGACGGCTCAAACCAACCGCTTTCTGATGAATCTACCACATTTTCTTCCCTCCCAGCGCTGCGCGCCGAAACTTTCAACCCCTTCTCCCCCCCGTCTCCAAGAGATCTTTCCTGCCATTGGTCTCCATTCATTTGCCATCAACGGAAGCTTAGCAGCTTTAAGGCGGATTACAAGGTGAATTGCGCAGAGCGAGGCGCCGTACATTCTCTTTAGGGTGAACCACCGCTGCCAAAGGCCAGAGTTGAGTGCCGTCACCTGGGCTAGCAGCTGGCTATCTTTTACACTTCACTCGTTAATGAGGCCAGACAGTTGAGGGGCTGAAGTTCCAGCACAGGCTGGATGCTGTGTTGGTAATCTATTATTTAGACTCTCGTGGGGTGGCTGGTCTCAGGAATTTCATGCATGTATTTTGCAAAGCAAATGGTAGCCCGGGGGGAATACAGAGTTCTGTGTGGGAGAAAAATGAACGAGTATTAGACATTAATGCGAGTTGCAGTGTTTCCTTGTCCTGCCTATTTCAAACCTGCCAAGACCTGAAAGGAAACTTTGGGGTATTTTGTCATTTTTTTTCATCATACCAGACAAGGAATGTTGCTCATACAGATGTGCTCCACTGGCGCTAGCAATGCTGACAACTCTATCCGATGCATGAGCCTTCTTGTCTTTTTCGTTCACCGTTTCTTCCCTTGTTCCTTCCTCCCTTTTATTATTATTATTTTTTTTCCTCTCTCCTCGTGATATTTTATGGATGACAGATGAAAGTTGCGCTTGCGTCTTCAAACAACCAACACAGAAGAACGGGTATATCTTTCCGCTCCCTTTTCATGTATATTTTAGGAACTATTTCAGAGGGGTTTCGAAGAGTTGCATCACACAGTTATAGATAACACTGCACAGACAGGACTTGTTTATATTTAGTCGGGCTAGAAAACTATGGCACACATGACCCCACCAATGTATTTATAGACTAATACTGGTATTTAAACTTTCTTAGGTACCGAGGACAGCACTGGCAGTCTTAAAAAAAAAACATTTACAGACTGGTAATACTGGTATCAGGCCAGTATATTGGTCACAAAATCAGAAAATAAGGCTATGAGGCGTCAGTATCCACCAACTTTTACGGCCCCATGAACCAATTTGGCAATTAACTATATTTGGCTCTGCGTATACGCAAATCTACTGGGAGATGAGATGGCAACAGTTAAACATAGAGAGGCAGTTTTAGCCAGTGCTGTTTAGCAGACTTGGGTTACTCTTAAATGAAGTTCATGCAGAATGGCTTAAGATGCCGCAAATAGCTCCAAGTTATGGACAGTATAAATAAGCTACACATACCAGCGCCTATGAAATCACCAAGTTATTCACGACTCCGCACGCAACGCGTATCCACATCACGATAATCTAACGGCGGTGTTTACAAAGGCATGAAATTGGCCACAAAGTGTCAGTTGTGACGAAGGAAGGGCCCAACGGAGTCGTCGAATCGTGAGGTACAGTGAGAGAAAGCGGCCGTGTCTCACGCTGTCAGACTGAAAGTGCCATAGTCTTGAACCTCTCCAAACCACATTATGCCATCCCATTCATTGGCCCGATAATACGCATTGTCAATGACACACCTCACAGCCGCATTACACATTTTACAGGTGCAAACTTTGGAGAATACCATCAGCCATCCATGAAATCCCCACAACCTTCAGGGTAAAATAGAATTTCCGTGACCTTTAATACGGAGTTTTTCCACTGAATTTCTCATGCTGTTCAAGGGAAGTCCATGTCAGGTGTAGGGCAGCGTAACCCAAGCTGCCACACTTAATCCCCCCCCCACTCACCCACCCACCTACCCCTACCTTGTCCTTGCATGTGTTCTCCCATCCATCTACCCCTAAAGAAACATTCCAGGAGAGTTTTAGCGTTGCTGTAACCGGACACCAATCATGCCTTGTGTGTGTGTGTGTGTGAAAGGGAGAGTTTGTACGTGGGAATTGGAATGCTTTAGTGCGGCCTTCTCTTTTTTAGAAAGTTTAACATAACATTCTGCTCGGGTTACATGATGTCAGGCAACAAATAAGCCTCGGATCAGGTCCCTCGACAGCAAAGGCTAATAAGGGAATTGGTTTAAGATGTGAGAACAGCATCTTCGGAATGTGTGACTCAGGTATGATTTTGAGGAGGGGGTGGAAGGACGGTGGAACCGAATGAGGGAATGAGAGAGAAGGGGACACGAACAGACAGACACGTATACGCCACTGGCAGGAGTAGGAGTGTAAGAAGACAAGGCAGCTATGACAAGCAGCAAAACAAACTGAAAGGTGGGTCGACAAAGACTTGAAGACAAAGGAAGATACCTAGAAAGGAACACAAATTAATGCTTCAAAGGCAACTCGGGAGAAATACTGACAGCCTCACCGCCGTGACTGCAATTGAACCGAGATTTAGATTGAAACTGAGATTTACTTAATGTGAAATTGCTAACTTTAAGTGTCATCCATATTTGATGGCCTGCCTCAGGTCTAGACAAGGGAAAAGGTGTCAATTACGGTAATTAAAGTATTAACTCAGAAAGAAAGCTAATATGAGTTTTAGAAAAAAACATGGATGTGGATGGACGGCAATTTAGCCGTTGATGCTGACGGTCGCCCCTCCAGCTTTAAATATTCCAAATGGATTAAAGACTATGTGTGTGTGTGCGCGAGCGTGTGTGTTTTACAGCACTAGCCTCTTTGTGTCACAGTCTATAGAAAGGTTCATTCGGTAGCCGTGAAAACACACATTAAAATGCAATCCCTTCCTTTTCCCCCCTCCCTCTGCTCTCGCCCCAGTCTTCCCACCCTCTGCCGCTTATTTGGAAACCTTCCCGACCGTCTATTGTGATAAGCTAAACACAAAAGCTGCGAGGAGGATGTCCTGCACTCGCAACTGCTGGCCATATTGTTGTCCTGCCTCCTCCGCCCGCTTGGACTGCCAGCCCGCATAACACTGCGCCGGGGAGTTAACCTCCGCCGCCGCTTCTTTCATATCGCATACATTTTCACAACGGCCACTCCAGCAGAGCCGCGAGGGGGGAAGGAGTACAGTCAATGTTGCCAAATTACTGACAGCCCCTCTCTATCCCAACTGCATAAATGTACAGTGAGTGTGATAAACAGCTCGGATCCCCCCCCTGCTTATGGCTGCCTGTCTAGTGCAACCTTTAAAGAAATGAAAGGGCATGATTTTAACTTAGCTGACTGTGAAAGCAGGAAGTGAAATAAAGGAGAGTGGAGTTCAGTGAATGGGACATTAGTACATTGTCACAGTTTGTGACCTTTCCTATTTGCTCAGACAAGCCAGGGTTTCTCTCTGTCAAAATGGCCCACGCCGTGTGTAAGCGATTCCTCCCTTCCTGTCCCCTCCTCTTTTTTCCTCGTATCTGCCATCTGCAGTGACTGCGTGACGCCACAGCTTCTGTGTCATCAGTGACAACACTCTCGCACACACACGCACGCGAGGAACAGAAAAGAGAGCGCGGAGGGGAGGAAAGCGGGGAGACAGAAAGAGACAGCGGGGAAAGGGAGCTCACTTCATCCTTTAATTGTGCCTCCGAATGTCCCGGCGGACTTCATTACCCAGGCATCCTAAGAAATCTCACTTGTTTGCTCTTGGAAACATGTAAAAAGTGTTTGTAGTTCTTTTTATGTCTCCACAGCAGCACGCAGTGCTTCAATTGCGCCAGTCAAAATGTCTCTGTAGTACACGTCGAGGCATATTTTAAGCCGTCAGTAAAGGCAAGGATTTCTTTGCAGTAGGAAAGTTGTGATGATTACGTGCTCAGTTAATGGATCTGATTGCTGCCCTCAGCAGGTCCTTAATGCCAATATCTTTTTACAGCAGCAGAATTAAAGGCTATTCTTATTTAACTTAGATGAACTGCTGGGTAGTTTAACGAGAAACGTATTGAATGATTTGATGAGGAAAAATATACACGCTATCTAAGTGTGTACATATTTCAATGGACACTAAATGGTAGACTTGAGACCTGAGTAAGTACAAGTCGACAGTTAATAAATTGCTATTTAAAACTTAAAAAAGAAAAAAAAAAACTTTGATTCATAGAAATGCCATTTAATATGTGAGATTTTGACAGTCACACTTTTCTTAGATGGTGGCGTTAGTCATTATGTAAACGGCCCGTGTTTGTGAAAATAACCCTTTCTTTTGGGATTTAAAGACAGATATTAGTGAGGCATTCAGCTTCCGTAGATCCTACCGGAGGATTGGAGGTAATTTTTGACTTCATTAAATCCGAGGCTAAAAATCTACAGCATCTCTGCATAAAAACACAGCAGGAGAGGTGATTATCTTTGGAAATTAGCTCACTCATTTAGAGCTGTGTGGATGCAGATGCCTCCGTTCAATGGAAGCCTATTATTCCAAACGACTCTCATTAAGCCATAGTGAAATAAGGCAAGCTGTGGAAGCAGTGAAATAAAATCTTTAGACTGGCTGTGCAGAACTCGGCGGCGGCGGTGAGCTACGCTGTCTTCATTAAGAGGCCTGACGTCAGGAGTGAAATGACTTGGTGTAAAAGGAAAATTGTATGTAGCTGATTTCTGCCTCTTATGCCCTATATAAGAGGTTATTTGGTCTTTTGGTGCGCTGAGCTGAGAGAACTGACAATACAGTCTGAGCTTAATGAGCGAGTTAACTTAACGCTAAAGAGCGTGAGTCACAGCTGATCTGCAATTCTTTTATTTCAATGTAGACGTGCCGATCGGGCGCTCTTTTTAGCAACACTCAAAGAAAGCCACTTTCCTGATTAGTCATGTTGTGCCGTGCTCACTTCTCACTCTTACCACGGCCTCTGACACCGGTTCCCACAGACCATTATGAAAATCCCCGTCCATCCTGTCGCTATAACACTTGTCCGTCACTGCTCAAGCCCTTTACAGGTAGGCACTGTAATGAAAAGCGAAAGGCCTTGTGCTGCTGCCGTTGTCATCTAGCAGGCCATATCGGTGTCATTGAACGCTTTCCTTTTAAATGGTCAAATCAAAATCCAAACTGTTGCCTGGGTTACAAAGTTTGGTCAGGTGATCCAGTTGAAGGTTCAACCCCGGTTACTGTGTTCAGCTGAAAGCAGTATCATTGACATTGACTTTCCAGGTCACAGTTTGCAAAACTTTGCATAAGCTTGCTGCAGTAAATCAAATATTTGCATCTACCGAACCTCAAAGAAATGTTGGCAGGCTATTTTTTTAATCAAACAAAAAACATTTTAAAAAGTTATTAAGTAGAGATTGATCGTTTGATTTGTGTCTAAAAATACACTGCCCAACGCTGTAGTTATTCCAGGAATGTTGCAGCTAAAATGACAGCAGAAAACCAATGCTGCATAACCGAGCAACATGGGACTGTACAGCATCTGGACTTATTTTTCCCCAGGATCCGTTTCTAAGTGTTTAACGCCGGGGGAGCACAGTTGGAATAACCAGGAAGGAAGGGAGATTAGATGGACTCTTGTCATATGAGGAAAAAATACTGATGGGTCTCACGGCTCCCTGTGGTCTCAACAACACGGCAGGTGGCCTTCATTTGCATCTCCCGCGAGCTTACCTCCTCCCTCTCCCTTTCCGAGTTTATTTATTACAGTTGCCGCAGGTGGAAATCAGACGACTGTCACATCACCCTAAATGTTTAACAAGGTCCTGCAACATATGTGCTGCCCTGCACGCAAACACACGTGCGCAACTCAGCGGAGTCTGTTTTTAGAGCGTTCCCCAGTTTATTACGGCACCGCGATAACATCCGTCCATAGATTCATGTGCCGTCTGGCCGGGGCCTAAACATCAGTAGCCTGTATGAAGTGATGGAATGTACACATTAAAATTCGATCTCCTGCATCAGTACATCCAGTGCTGGTCAGGACGGCAACTATAAATTGCTGGCCATTATTTTCGATTAACCACACTGACACCATGGCCCATGACATTTCCTCCCATTTTTACCCCCTGTCACAGCGCCGCCATATTTCCAGCACCGTTTCATTTAGATTGTCCCGAAGCATGATAACACATAAAGAAACCCCAGGACACAAGCCACAGGGTGATCTTATTAATGGCAGAGCTGCGATAACAGTAGCCATCTACATCCTCAGTTGGTATCTCGATCTTCAGGCACATCCTTTCCGGGGCCCGAAGAGCAGAAGTGCCATAGCGGGCGCAAAGGCACGATGACTTGACAGTTTAATATTGATATGCCGGGGAAGTTTAATTCCCTGCAGCCCAAGTACAGCAAACAGGATTCCCAACCAGCGGTTCAAAGGAAGACACAAAATGGCTGTCTTGGGTCATAAAATGCAATTTGAACTTTGCTGTAAAAGAAATTGGGGATTAAATGAAATAAAATGAGGAGAGATGATATAACTTAACCTAAATACATTTCCAGAACTTATATGTTCATATAAACATAGGCCGCGCATATTGTGCTTCACATCGCAATATAATAGGCAGATAGGGTGGAAACAGCTATGGTCAGTTGCCAGCTAACATCAGGGAGAGCAGATGCACAGCACAAGGGGAGCAGATATATGACATTGTAATCAATTGCTCATTCTTTAAAATAATGGCAAGTGTCCCAAAGCGAGTAGCCGCTGCCAGAATTCCAGCGCTATCAGAATTATCATCCTCATTGTTGAGCAATCACACTATGCACATTTACCTAATTGTCTATCGTGAGATTTAGACATACTTAAGGACAGCCGATGTTAAAATTGCTGATATGGCAAGGAGCCAGAGCTCATTTGCAAAACAATGAGTTCAGAAGGGTGAAGGGAGTAAACTGAATCGGTGAAAGCAATCTGACTGCTAAAGCTCCTGTTTTGACAGAAACAAATTGTTGTGTCTGTGTGGAAAGTGCTTCTCCGAGTTCTTAATGAGTTTATTGGTAATCAATATCCTCCTTTTCATCCACTGACATGTGACACCGAGGCGGTGACCCAAGAGGGACCCTTAGACGGTGGAGTTGAGTGGGTCAGTGAGGACTGGTAGCTGCTTGTTCATGCTTAGGCAGACAGGAATGCCCCAGTTTCACCTAGGTGAGACGAGGGGAAGGAAATGAAAGAGGCTTCATCTCTGCACTTACCCCATTACTAGTAGCTTTTTTTCCCCCCGTAGTAACTGGGAGGCATGGTTCCTTTTCACTTAAAAAAAAAAAAATGGCAGCATGCCTTTTCTATTCCATTGCCTCATTTATTTCAAGGAATTACATCTCGTATACACTCTGCGGCACATGCTAACTGATTTGGCCCGTGACCAATTCTCTTTGAAAGTAGACCTCCCCAAAGAGCTGGGTCTGCGTCCCTGTCAAATGCGGCACAAAATGCCAGTTTGCCTGTCAGTCAGAACCTCTTAGCGGAACCTCTCTTCCAGTGATTCCGTTAGCGTCCTGCTGATTCGGGTGCTTTTTTTTTCTGGTGGTGTTTTTTCCAGGAAGATGGGGTCTCGCCTCCTGGTGGGGGTCAGAGCAGTTGACCCCGCCACGGCGAGCTCTCAGTCTGACTGCGGTGTTTTTATTCAGCCCCACTCAGTGGAACAGCGGGGTGGGACCCGGGTCGATGTGGCACTGCCAAGGCCGATTCCATTGAGAACGCCAGGGCCCTTTGAGAGGCGCTGATCAAGGGTGCCGGATGTTTTTGATTCACACTGCTGAGCCTTTATACATTCAAACAGTCAAATCAGTCTGCTGAAATTGGGTTTGTTTGTCTTTTCTGGAAACGTGTAATTCAATGGAGCTGGCAGGGTGCAACGGAGCTTTGCCATCCATAAAACAGATATACTCTTTCTACTATGGTTCATGCCAAACACACTGTATATGAGCATCATTCAAGGTCTGCCTCGTTGCTATTATTTAGCCTGATACAAAGCATAACAAAGGAGGGAGAGAAGAGGATATCTGGCAAATGAAAAACAATTGGGCCAGGTGCCAGGCTCAAGTCAAGCATGTGAGCTCAATAAAGCACACTGTATCGATTTGCGAGTTATTCATTATTTGTTTTGGATGTAGAGAAAGTTCTTTGGAAAATGATTTGGTCGTGCTGTTCGGACTCCAAAATAAATGGTTTGACAGATCATCAATGACCACAGAATATGATAGTAAATGGCCTGATATTGATTTATTTCCTAATGCCCCCCCCTCCCCCCTTTCTCTTCTCGTGAGCTGTTATGCTTAAAGCAAGACCAAGCATCCTCCCGAGTATTGGATTTTCGTCCACCCTGCTTTCAAATGTGAAAATGAGGATTTATTTTGTCCCGCTGCTTGAGTGATGCTCGGAAGAGAGCACGGATTTGACGAGATAAATGGAGATGGGGGAAAGGATATACATCACATCGCACTTAATATCTCTCATGACAACAAACAGCCCTGCTGGTGGTAATATGCAAGCAGCTAGACCCTCCGAATGGAGAAAAAAAAAAATGGCAGCTTTGTTTACTGCATTCAAAATAAATGGCTGAGGCCCCGCTGTCACTCACAGATGGCACTTCCTTTGAGGAAAAAAAAAGAAAGAAAAAAATGCCGAGCCAGTGACTCGTAATAATGCATTGGCATGGCGGCAGCCATTTTGCACAACCTCCGGAGGCACTGATCGTCACAGAGAGGCGTTGGCATTGTCTTGGCACCGGCCCGACCCCGGGCCCAAAGTAGTAACTGATAGCCAAGCTGGAGCTTGTCAGGCCTGACGCTTATCACATTTGACATCTGTCCACGCCATCTCTCTTCCCTCGTCTGTAGTGCGCCCCAGAACACTGACCTTGGGATCTCTTTCTCTGTTACTCCGCTGCCCCAAACCCTCCCGCCCCCTCCTCCGCCCATGTCCTCATTTGGCACTGCTTCCGCGTGTGTTGTTTTGAGGCTATCATTTACCCTTTTAGACCTTGTTTTGTGGTCAGACATGACTTGCAAACCGATGTACAAGCACTGACAAGCCCCCCTGCATTATTTGGATTCCTGCTTCTAGCAGATGTAGTCAATGGCTATACTGTAATCCCATCTTATCTAAGTCTGGGAAATACAGTTTGTTTATTCTTTACTGTTTATTAGAGGATTGATTTATGTCACAGATACACTATACATGTAATCCTGCAGTACATCAAGTGAAAAAAGAAAAATGGGCCAGCTTTAAATTGAAACTGATTTCTGAGTGCAGATGGTACGGGTTGTTTTATAGTGCTGCTGTATGCATTTGTGCCAATAAGACAAAGGAGGAAAAAAAAAAAAAGGGAAGAGAAAATCAGCCACACACAGCCTAGTGCTGACAGGTTGGCAGGAAATGTCTGACACGATGCGTTGTGAGGGAGAGCTGCTGCTGCTGGAGCACCATGTTGCTGTTTGACAGCCTAAAGAAAGGGTCAGCGTGGCAAGCGCATATGTCTGCGTGGCATCCCGAGGCAATTTGTGTTACGGCTGACGAGTAAAACGTATTCGGTCGGTGCATATGTTGATTCACGCCCGTATCGGTCTGTGAGAGCCATCGGGAGGGCCCTGGAGTTTCGCAAGTCAGTGGGGGTCTTTTGGGTTCTTGCGTGTTTGCATCAAGCAGCTGAGATATTAAGCGAGTCTAGTAAGACTCCCACGCGGCTTTCAATAATAGATCATTTCTGCCGAATAGTTTTTCGCTACCGAGTCGCCGCTTTAATCAAAATCCACAAATCGGTTGTGCTTACAGCAGAACGGCGGCATTTTCCCGCGTTACATCGCACATCCTTTTACATTATGCTCCCGTGACTCGGCTGCACCCCTCACCCCCCTCCCGGCGCCCCTTATGAGGTAATTAAGCCTCTGGTTGTTTGTTTAGCTGTCTGCATGTGTGTCCTGTATAAAACACAGGGGGGGCATATGTTCTTCCTACCATAAACCCATCGAAACAGCGGGACACGAGTGGTGAGGAGGGGTCGGCTGTGCATCTGTGTTGTGTGTGTGTGTGTGTGTGTGTGTGAGAGAGAGAGAGAGAGAGAGAGAGAGTGTGTGTGCTCTAATTAGGCAGGCAGAAGTGTATTAGCCTCACTGGACTGCGGCCAGCCGGGAGCATCTGGAGTCGTCTTTCATACTCACCAACTTCCCCATTACACACATACTTGTCCACACACACGCTCAAAATTAGAAAAGATATCTATGGAACCGGCAGCGATAAGAGAACTTAGGTCAGGCACGGTGGGTCATATGCGCAGCTATTTAGGTCTGCCTCCCTCACATCGCAGCCACCCACCCACGCCCCCCGTCTGGAGGCCTTGCTTTTGGAGTAACGGTGCCACTCTCACGTCTCTCTCTCTCTCTCTCTCTCTCTGGACTGGAATGCCAGCAGCAGAGAGGGGAGGTCCTCATCCATTACCAATAGCTTCTGCTCCCCCCCAAAGACGCATCAAAGCAGTCTCAAGGGACCAAAAGAATTCTCGTTTCAAAGCGGGGTCAATATCTAAAATAATCCTCTCAGCCTCCCGCGATCCGCTCGCTGCGTTTGTTTATATTAAGGCTGAGATGAGATGGCTATTTTGGCCGCTCTTTTTTTTTTTTTTTTACGGTCAACATTTGATTATTTAATTCTTTCAACCCTTCTTGCATTCACAGAGAGCTTAAAGCACCGCAGCCCTCGCTGTATAAACAGCAGAGCTCCCGCTTGTTAATATCAATGACATACTTCAGCTGCTCCCACTCGCTCGCATTCGCTCTAACGTCCAAACTCGGGTCCCTGCGTAGGTGCGCACTCGCCGCTGCACGGGATACATCACTTCCTGTGTATGTCTGAAATACTTTAAAAAGAGATACGGCTGTCACGCGCTGTAGAGAATATTTAAGAAGAACAAAAAACAAAAACAGAAAGACTGAGTTGGCACTTTCAGTATTTCTCCTGTACAGAGAGCTCAGTGAGCCAGCTGAAATAGTGTTTCTCTGTGCTATTGATTAGCTGGTTAGGCCATGAAAAGCCAGGGACAAGACAGCCTCTGAGCTGCCTTCCCCTGGCTTACCACCGCATGCTCTCCCGCTTTTCTCTCTTTAACGCTCCTGCTTTTATGCCCCGTTTCCCCCCCCCCCACTTATCCCAATCCTTTCTGTGTACTGTATTTGTCATCCTCATTCTCATGTGTTTTACTATTCCGCTCGCAGAGGGAAAAAAAAAAGAGAGCCTCGGCGAGCCACTTGCCGAGTTGGATCACAGGAACCCAGCTGTTCACAGTCAAGGGCCGCTTCTTTTATTAGCCGTCAGTAGGCCAACCTGGTAGGGCAGCGAGAGGGAGAAAGAGTGGGTGGCAGGAGGAGGAGGAGGAGGAGGAGGAGTAGGAGGAGCGCGAGAGCAGCAGGGGGCACAGATTTCCCAGCTGTTAGTCCACAAGCTCTGCCCCCTGTCAGAGATTAAGTAGATCAGCGGGAACGCAAGCGGATACACAGAGGCGAGACAAGACAGCTGACAGAAAATGGATTGACATGGTCTTTCTCACAGGGAGCAGTAGTTGCAACACAGACGACCAAACTCTTTAAGCTTTGTGTTGGCCGAGGACTGTAAAGTTTTCGCACACCACTGGAATGTACAGCGGGATAGGGCGCAAGCCAGCAGGCGTGCAATTCCTTAATACCCCTACAGATCCCCTTCTCTTGCCTTATGTCCCTTTTATTTTTCCCTACCGTCTCACAAACCCATGCCGCCTTTCAGTCTGTGGAGGGCTGTTTTTACTAGTGAGCCAGTTGTCTAGAGGGACACAAAGGACCTGAGTGTAAAATTATATTTCTGGCTATATAACCAGACCTCCATTGTGCCATTTTTACGATATTATTTTCATTAAGATTGCAGTGATGGTTTTCGGTCTTTGTTGTGCCTCCCCCCCTCTATCTGCTTCAATTCTAACCACAGTGGAAACAAAACCACTCAAAAGAAGTGGCAGCGATGAGCGCTGCACAGAGTGCTCCCATTTTGTATGATTAAATTTACTGTGACAAGCAAGCATGCTGTGTTTTGGCAAAACATGTTGCTGTGGGAACCCAGAAACTTCATAACGTCTGGGAAAAAAAAAAAAAAAAAAAGAGCCCCCGCATGAGGTTTTCAAAAGACATGACTTGAGATGTGAGAAAGGGTCTTCGGCAAGTCGTTGCCTAAAGTCCCTTTTGCTCTCGGAGTACTCAAGATGTCTGTATTGTATTTGCATATTTATGAGAAATGGGTGTCACAGTGATTAAGTTAACTGGAAGCCAGTTCTGCAGAGTGTGGATAATGAAATCATATAAAATATGAAAGTCAAAGGACATTTTCTTTAAAAAAAAAAAAAAAGAGTATCTCTTTCAACCTTGTGGCAGAGTTTGATAAAGTTTGGTTAAGAATTTGGCTTCAGTAATACGATGGACACATACTGTTCACAACGATTCACGTAAAATGACGGTTCAATTGCTGCGATGGTTGTTGGAAGATGTTAAAACGTCCATGATATAGTAGACCGTCACATGCTAGGAGTGACGGGCAAGCATTTGAATTCCAGGCCCTCACGTTGTTTTACTTAAATATCAAAACCCGCAGGATACCAATCCGAGCTCTCCTTTACGAAGACCCGAAGCAAGGATAAATCCAGGATATTTTCACGAGACAGTCACGTTGTGTTTAATAAACATGGAACCAATATGGACTTCATTACTAAGTGCTTGAGACCAATGTAGCTCAGTGGCCCCAGACAAGTAATTAGAGTTCACACTGAGACCTGACTCTAAAATACAGTCATTATCCCAGCAAAAAATACAACCTTCCAGGTCACATCACTTTGTTTGCAGGCAGTAAAACAAGTTTATTTCTGCATTGAGCCACCATTATAGTAGCCCCAATCCGCTTGCCAACATTTTATGGAGCACAGAGTGAATGGGGGCTACTGAGAAATTCAATAAAAAAGTGGTAACACAATTGGCTCGGCACGAGGCGACCGTGTTAGCGTGGCAATTTTTGGGCGCGATTATAGCATCGCTTTATACGATGCTATATGTGATGCATGCGCAGGGTAGTTTTCATCGCCCTAATTTAACGAGCGTCTCCTGAACGAAGTCCCAAACGAAGGCACCAAATTCTTTACAGCCCCCTTAAGGGCTAATCAGCCATCTTGCAATGAACAGTTTATATTGGCCCTTCTCACACAATAGTCCCAGTGTAAGCTTGTTGTTGAGCTCAAAGGTCTCGGAAAGAATGAAACACATCCTGTTGCTGTCTTGGTGATTACTTAATGTAGACAGGAGAAAATAAAGGCCATAATCTGTGGAGACAAAAATCAGTTCCGAAGTGTTTTTGGCAGCTGCAGCCTGGACTTTAGACAGAAGTTTCTCCTAACAATAAGAAAAAGTCCCCCCCAAAAAATTACCCTTGGAATGTGAGATCAGCCGTGAATTTTCAATCAGCTCGACTTTCCTCCTGCAAGACTTCTGAATCAGCAAAACATCTTGTAAATATGATGTCTAACCACTTTTCAGGGACACAGTTTGCAATGCTCCAATGGGTTGGATCTGTTTTCTGTTGAAACTGTATGATTAAGATAAATATAATCATCTGTGCCAGTGTTTTGTTAAGCTTAAAGTAAGCTATTGTAATGCAGAGTAGTTCGGCATAGGGTCGGGCTGTTTTTGCCAAGATGTCGGCATACTGGTGATTACATAATGAGTCCAGTCAACGAGAGGTCATCTTTTAAGTTTCTTGAGATGGAGGATTCAGAATTTTCCATATATCAACCTCTGAGCAGATGTTATAGATTATATATGAAAAAAAAAACAAACATTCATATTTACTGTAATTTTTAGTCACCCTTTTGGACTGAATCCATTGAAGTGCTTCCCTCGTTTTCCCCAAGAGGCACCACTTGAATGAGGATACGTGGGAGGATCCCTCTCAGACTTCAGCATGCCGGAGACGGATGCTGTACTTTCAAAGACTGTACACTTCATCAAACACACCAGTGAAGGAGAAGGGGAGGATGACCCCATTCACATATACGCAACACTACCGACACCATCGCCAATTTATCACACGTAATTTCCTCAGCTCTTGACCTTTGACCCTTCTCTAGGGCTGTGTTTGTATTGGGGGCAGCGTGCCACTGTCTGAACTGTCTGTCTGAAGCCTCCCTACAGGGACACAGCGGTGTTTGCGGGAGAAATATGCTGCTAAATCCACCGATGGTGAATCTACCGTTGTGCCACAGCATGCGTTTCTGTCTCTGTGCGTGTCTATCATTGTCTTCACAGCCCTCCAGTGTTTTATGCATGCTGCTCATTAGTCAGACAATGGCCACTTACGATGAAATGCCGTTCAGGGCAATATGTCATCAAACCCTTGGGATGAAAGAAAGGAGGGTGGCAGCAGAAAGCGGTGTGCTATGAATGAGAACGGGGAGGCTGGAGCAAAAGGGAAGAAAGGTGAACGTAAAGGGAATGACAGTGAGAGTATATGGACAGCTTGAGAACAAAAGCGAAGGGGTTTATATATTTTTCACTGCAACGACCCCTGAATAAAGAATCAGAAGGACCTCAGGTTCAACCGAACAACCCGCCTTACCGAACAGTGACATTACAAGCGAGCCCGATGAGTCAGAATGCCCTGACCTCTTGTGCACGCGAGACCTAGCGGAACAAGGCAGAGCCACTGCGAGATACATGCACCAGCCGCACCGCTGCAGCTCTGACTGAGGCACTAGCTCCATCCAGTGTATGCTGGCTCCCCTCCCCTTACATCATCGCGTCTGGAGGCGGAAGGTGGGGAGGGGTACAAGATTAATGACGGTGCTAACCGTGTATTTATCATCCGGCTAGAGAGTAATGCGACACCTTTCTAATCTGAATATATTTCATTGGGCTGTTATGGCACTCAGCCCTGGGCCCCATGTATGTGTGCGTGTGTGGTGTGTGTGTGTGTGTGTGTGTGTAGCGCCGCTGTGCGTCACTGGAAGTGTATTTGAATGTTAATCATATCTGCATAAGTTTGTGCACGGGTATTCGTGCGCTTGTAAAGGCGAGCGCTGTGATACCGACCAGCCACCATAAACGCTCACGCTATCTAACCTGGCAAAACGGCCCTGTGGTAATTAGATAAAGATGAAGTTCCTCTCTCCAGCACGCTGGGGCCGTGCTCCCGAAGATCCCCTCCTCTGATTCTCAGCTGCCTTATCAGGTGAACACCCTCCTTCCATCCTCCCCTCCATCTCCCTCTCTCATTCTCTTGCTACTTCTTTTTGGCACTCAGCAGAAATCAAGATGGATGTCTTCCCAACAGAGATCGGGCGATATGGAATACACAAGGCCACGATGGGGCCTGATAGGGCCCACATTGTGCCGCCCATTAGATTGGCTCTACTGTCACCACGGCGGCCAGAACTATTGAGGAACTTTTGGAGTAGAAACTACCTGGTTCAGACCGAGAGCTCGCAAGCTGAGTAGCCACACGTTGGCATGCAGGGGACCACACACAAATGTTAAATTATGCAATAATTTGGCTTTCTTATCCATTCATGTGGTAGAATCTCAAAACTCTCTGAGTATGACATTTGTCGGTCTTGAATGTGGGGTCAAAACGTGGTCATGTGCAATTCCTCCGAGATAGGATAAACATAATATGTAGCACTGGTCATGGAAGAAAAGGATTTGCACAATTCAGTGACAACATACAGCGTTCAAACAAACACTGGCCCCCTCAAGTCCATAGCTAATTACAATCAGTCACAAGGTACAGTCTTTGTACTCACGAATCTCCATGTTAGGCATTCAAATTATCACACATGCAGGCTTATATCCTAGTCAACAATCCCGGCAGAGACAAGGCCATCAGAATGCTACGCTGGAAGGGAAGTACACACGTGCACGATTTCTTGCACAGAGCGCTTCTCTCGAGGAGATTATGCGTTTTGCTTTCTCGTGTACCCTTTGCCAATCTGTCATTTATGCAAGAATATATTTCAGACTCTGAAGCTTAGCGTGAGCTTCATTGTTCACACGCTCATTGTAAGGCAACAAAGAGAGAAAGTGTTAGATAAAGACTTTCCAAGTGAGAGATTTGGATAAGACACCCTACCCACTAACTAGCCATACACCCCTGATACACTCTGATGTATTGATCTAGTATCTTACTCTACTGGGATTATGTGGATGCTACTTAGTATGTGCCACTCTACATGCATGTTTTCAAGTCAGGTACCTCAACGATTGCTAACGTTAAAGAAGTGGCTTCGCTAAAGATACATGAAGTGTCTAGATACTGATCTTACAATGTGATACTGAAAGATAGCAATCCCCTGAGGCCTTTACAGCAGTCCAACAATGATTTAACAGTGAAACAGCTAGTGGATCCACTTTTGAGTTTGTTATCATTGGTGGCTCAGGGACAGATTTCTCATCTGTCATGTACGAGATTCCAGGTTCATTTACTTGCTAGTGCAGGAACCTTTTCAACCTCCATCATGTCAAATAAGAATAATAGGTCTGGTGCTGGAACAGAACTGACTGACTCATGATGTTTCAGTGTCATTACAGCCTTGAGCGTCTTTGGCCAGACTTCAGCACCACTCTCCCCCCGCCATAGTGCTCATATGAATCCCCAGAGGGACGGACAGTTTATCTGTAGCAGTTAGCAGCTGGTGTCTGCCCCAAAGACTCCAATAGCCCCCAGCTAGCATTGCCACTTCAGATGATAGTCATTTAGCAAACAAGTCAATCATGCACAAGGCAACTGCCAGTGACTCGACAACATCCCCAGTGACCCTAGATATAGAGATGAGGGGGCAAAGAAGAGGCAGCCTGCTGGGTCATGGAAATCAGGTCAAATTGGTCATCAGCAAACTATGTGGGTCTCGCATTCTGCTCGAATGATTGGCATTGTTAAATTTGGTTGTAATGGCAAAAGATCAGGGGCCCTCTGTGTCGTCCAAAGTCTACCCTGTTCGTTGATTTTAGCCCCTGTCGTATGCCAATGTAAGCTTTTGGATCGCACAACAACCACAGGATTACAATGTGGACAGTGTCAGTACATGAACAAAGAAGCAGTGAGACACACATGTCATAGAAACTGCAAAGAAATCTGTGGTCCGCAAAAAAATGTAAAATGTTGGAATGAAAAATGACTAGAATTTTCTCTACACTCTACTGGTGAAACTTTTTTTTTTTGCCACAATAGCTTTGAAGATCTTAATGACTGCACAAATAAAGGATCCGTTTGAAATAAATGTATTTTTCAAACTATCTGAGCTCCACATCAGACACTCAAATTTAGTGGTAAACATCACATCGAATAATTGCAGTCTCCCCGCTTCTGTAAAGCAGATAAAAGGATGCGTATCCCTCTTGTATCTCATCTGTTGTCTGACAAAACTGCTTCAGATGTGGCGCTGGAAACCTTGTGGCTGACACTTTGCGGTGTCAATTAAAGTATGAGTTTAGCGGCTGGCAATGTTAGTGGCATTAACTCACTTGCTGTCTTTTGTGGTTTGGCTAGAGGAAACTTAACAGCAATGTGTACACACCAATTTCCCTTGTATTGGATTCAATTAGTTTCACAGCGATGGGAAATATTTTAGCTTTGTAGTGTTTTTCTTCCCCCTCTTTTATCATGTGTAGCAGTGCCAGTATTCTCAAATGTTCTCTTTTAGTTTGTAGCTTTATTTGTCTGGCAGGCACAATGTTACCCAAAAATAGCAGTTGGAACAACTGGAGCAGAATTTGCATCGCATTAACACAAAAACTGTTTGTATCTCCTCAACAAGTTTTCTTTGGCTAAAGCAAGAGGTGGATGCCTCAGTCCTGCCTGTGACAACAGTTTTTTTTTATCAAGTAAATAAGGAGCAATGATAAAGGCCTACGTTACAATCTGAAATGTCAGCACTAGAGAATGTGAAATGCATTAATCTTGCATTTGGTCACCGCTGGAAAACAGTGAAGTGTCCACTCAGCTAACTCATAATGCAGATAAAGTAACTTCTTCAGTAAGTTGTAGAATAAATTGTTTTGTTTTCACTCAACAGTTTTCAGGATAATTGAGGGCAGCTGAACTAACAGCTGGAATAAAATGAAACGACTACCTTTATCAAAGAGTCTGACTTAATAATAAGTCATGTTTACTCGTGACTTCAACCGATTTCTAAAAAAGGTGAATGTCTGTTTGATTTACTTGCACAATCATGTACAATCATGTAGTGCAATGTCAACAAAAAAAGAGAAAGCAAGAGACATCCATGCTAACAAGGTAACCTTTGGATTCAAGGTTACACACATGCATACACAAATGCATGCGCAGGCAAATATGTCTCTCTCCCTGTAGTGCCCTCCTTGGCAAAATCTCAGTGCCAGTCTCTTAATGAAATGCTCAATTAGGGTCTTTAAATAGGTAATTATGCAGTGCCTAATCCCTTAGCTCCTGGGCCCTATCTCATTTAGATGACACTTGGGCAGGCAAAATGGGAGGGGCAGGCACTGGGGCCTTAGTTTCTGTCATCAAAGCCCCTCCACGGTGGCGCAGGCGGCACTGGTAATGATAAGGCACATCCAGGCAGTCAGTCAACAGCGACTCCCAGTGAGGGCCACTGACAGCATGGGAGATGGCAATGTCAGGCTTGACAGTGTCTTAATCATGTTTGTGAGTGTTCGGGGGTGGATTGTATTGGGTTGGGGGAGCTTGTATAAAGGTTTCTAAGAGGGTGTTAGATGTTGAGCAAGAGCAGCGAAGACTATTTGTGTGATGTGGGTTCATGTGTATTTTTCCTGACAACTGCCAAGTTAATTTTATATGAAACAATGACAGAGGAAGAGAAAATCACTTCCAAATGTCAAACTGTGTATTTTGCTTGATGCCAGGCATTGACAGAATGGGTTTGATTTCCTGTACTGACATTTCTTTGAAGGTGGCATTTGATTTGAATTTCAATCTCCAAACTGGCTGGAGAAAAGGACCCCATTCATTCGTTTTCTGCAGCATAATAAAATGTCTTGTTCGAGTACTACAATATAGCATCACTGATGGGGAACTGCTCCTGTTTGGTTGCTAACGTAGCAATGGCAAGCATTTGTCTTTGTGGAACGACAAAGGGGGAATTGTTGCTTTTGCCTTGGGGTGAACCATTGCTTTCCCTCGCCTGAGTTGCACAAGCAGGCCGCGCTGCCTTTTCCTGAGAACAATAGCTTAGCTTGGCTAAAAACACCTTTCAAGGGCGCCCGAGAACTGAAAAGAAGTTTAGCTCTTCAAATCTATTAATCAGCAGCATCCACATCAAATGCTCAGTATACTTTAGCGAGGATATTTGAACTACTGAATATTGAAACAGCTTTCCCTAAATGCTGTTCACCCCCCTCCCTGCATGTCCTTTGACAGTCTTATCGGGCTATAGATGGAAAAGCAGAAACAACACAATTTCACCTCTATCTGTGTGCTCAGCAAAAACATCTCGTATCTGTGATAATATTTTTTGTCCTGTTGCCCTCCCTGTTGGCACTGATGTATTTTCATGCAAAAAGCTTTGATAAGCTGCTGGTTCTAATGCAGCCTGTCTGTTCTTTCGGGTTGTTGACTCAGGCTGTCTTATCAAATCTGAGTCGCGGCAAGAACGCCAGCGCCCAAGATCCGCTGAAAAAATGAAGAATGTCTGTCATGAACACCAGTTTGACCAGTGAGACAGAGCGACATATTTGCTTAGTCATATTTTAAGACAACAGAGGAGGTGGGAAACCACCTAAGAGATCCACATGGATTCATGCAGAGGCTGCATGATGAGGCCACTTATGAAAATATCCGCCACATCACCTTAGGTAAGAGATAGCGTACAGTATGCTAGGCTAATTGAAGGGAAATTCACCCGCCGTTGCCTTAGCGCGCTACAGCGACCGTAATGTGGCGTTACATTTTAGCTTAGGGTATATCAAGGCAAATTAGCATTTAGATAATGGGGGACACTTGGCATTTTAATTATTTTGCTGCCCTGTGAGTGTAGCGTGTATGCCCCGAGCGCCTCCTTACATCCTTCATGTACGCCTAAGTAGTGCATTTACATACCAAACGGCCTGGCATGAGTACAAAAGCCAGAAAAATGTCACCGCCGCACAATGCACCTTGGTGTTCAATTGTTTCCAAAAGATAAGGGAGCATATTGTTGTTGACTTATGCCATATGTATTAGGCTGCGATACAATTCCCAGTGCCGTGTTATTCAGTTATTTTCAATAGTGCTCTGTTCTGATGTTTTCCTCCATGTCGGCAGTGGCAGTGGAACGCTGTTTTGTCTGTTCGAGGGCTCTGTACTTTCCATAAAACGACATGAGCTCAGGCTGGGAACAACCTCCCTCTCACCCTCCTTCCTCTCTCTCTCTCATTTTCTCTGCCTCACGGAAGTGAGATTATTCATCCTCCCACAGACCGTTGCTGTGTTGGGGGTAGATGTCAAAGTGCCAGGAGCGTGCGGTGCAAAGGGTATGCGTGCCTGCTCTCTGCTTGTATGTGTCTATTTGTGCACACGAACGCCCGAGTTTACATTCGTGAGCATGGACGTGTAGGAGTCGTGTGTTCCTCGCGCCGCGTCTATCCGATTGGATGCGGACACGAGCCTGAGTATGTCGCTTTTGACGAGTTCACATACGCCGCGCTCTCATTTTATTTTATTTTTTCCCACCTGCTGTCACCTTTCCAGTTCCCTTCCTTCCTTCAGGAAACCATACCCTCAGACTGTCAGACCGGGCCTCGCAACTATCATCTCCTCTTCAGCAGCGCCCGCTTTTACTCCCTCTTACCTCTATCCCTCATCCTTCTTCCGTCTCTCTCGCGCGCTGCCTCTGTTAGGCGCACAGGCACAGACGAAGCGTGAGAAAAGCTGGCAGTGAGGCACATTCCCTCGCTTCCCTCCCTCTGCTTCCACCTCTCCACCCTACAGCGCACTCTCCTCTCCTCCCTTCTTCCCGCCGCCTGCTCTCTTCCTCTCCCCTCTCCGCATTACTTTCCCCCTGTCCTCCTCTCCTTTCCCTCGCCACCTCTCCCTCTCTGCCTCGTTGCTCCCCTTATCCATTATATTTCCACCCCTCTGCTCCGCCCTCCCCTCGCTCCCCCTTCTTTTTTTTTCCAGGTTCATAATATGTAACATGATTTTGCCCTCCCCTGTTCATGCGGCATAAATTTAATCCCAGCCATTCCAGGTTGGCTGCTGCTGCTGCTGCTGCTGCTGCATCTACCATTTTTTCCCTCCCCTCCCGCCCCATCCTGCCACACTCTCTGCACCCGAAACAATAGGCCCCTCAAGAGTCAGCCTGTTTGCATGATAACAAGTTATTTCCCTATGCAAAATGCTGATGCGCAAGGTCAAGCACAAACACGAGTGGCACATGCTTGCACTATAGAAGCCGCCCACACTATGATGGGCAAGCAATAGCGCAGGAGAAGGCCTCCCGACGTGCAGGTAATCATTTGAATGGTTTACACAGCTCGCACGCTTTAGCCAACAGCTGATTCTAATCTGCTGTGGTTTTATCTGCGGCCCCTTGAAAAGGCATTAGCCGCGTCTATTAGAATTCAATAGGAATTTTGTTTACGAGTGTCATCAAGGTCAAAGGATGTGATCTAAACGTACAGACAAAGATGAAATACATTGCTTTCATTTTTTTCCCTCCTCCTCCACCCCCCCTCCTCTCTAAACTCCGCGGTGTGTCCCGCGCGCTCACCCGATAGCTCTGTAACCTTGCGCGCGCGCGGGCGTGTGTGTGTGTGTGTGTGTTTGTTTGCGACTGCCCGTGTGTGCACTTTGTGTTGGTACGCTTTCAGGGAGCAGCACAACAGGGCACTGGGATAATCAGTCACTAGACTGCAGGTCAGGGTCTTGCACTGTAGGGACCATCCATCTGAACCCAGCAGCTGCTGGGAGACGTGGCAGGAGGAATGAGACGAGGGGGGGGAAAAAAGGATGGGTGTAGTGAGAGAAGCAAGGAGAGAGAGAGAGGGAGAGAAAGTGGTGAGCTAGATCAGGTAGAGAGAAAAGTCAAGGAGAGGCTGTTGAAAACAAAAACAAGAGCACACGCAGAACAAGTGGGAGGAGGAGGAGGAGGCGTATTTGCGAGCTGAAGCTACATGGTCATCTGAGTTACTAAAGTGTGCGCTCAAGGTCAGTTTGGGTGGGCTGAATTCTCATGAGGACACAACCTTGCTCTTTGCACCCAAACAAGGTAACAGTTTTCAAATTGCAACATCCTCTCCTTGACCCCGTGTTTTCCAATGCGAAGCCGTCGGCGGCCTATGAAGACGTGTAACCTTTATTTACGGTGGCGAGGAGACGCTTCAACCATATGATTTGATTAATAGCAGTGTGCGAGTCAGTATTATTTTGCATTATTTGTGGTGACATTTCAAAAATCTAGATCAATTTGCGGACAAATAAGGAAGGGGGGAGGGGGGGGGTTTGGCTTTGAAACCTCCTGGTACTAATTTGCATTGGACACACAACTGAGATGGCATCGTGATAGCTTCCTTGTCCTGCAGCCACAGCAGGTGCTTTTAAACCAATTATGAGACAGACAAATGTCATCAGACCCAATTAGCTCCCCGCTGTGCGTTTCATGTCGGGCGATTCAGTCATAAGAAAACAAGATATAACCATAGACATCAGCGGCGGCGTTGGCAGCTTTCGCCTGTCAAAATGTAGTCAGGCAGGCTTCCAAGGCGGAACTGGAAATTCCGACTTTCTGAAACAAAGTCTGGCGGTACCACCCAAAGAACGGTTTATGGCCGTGGGAGGCCTGTTTGAGGGAGGTCGGGGGGAGACGAGGAGGGCGGGAGGAAAAGTAAATAAATAAGTAAAGCAAATAAACTCCTCTGATGTGTGGTTGTCAGGGTCTTTCATGTGGAGGCTGCACTTGAGTGCATAGCCTAGCTTAGCTCGAGGGATGTCATTACCCATGCCGGCTGATCTGGAGCGATGTGTGAGAAAACGGCCTTGTCACTCGGTCTTAAGTCACACACATCGGTGGAAAAAAAATGAGAGAGAAGAGAGAAACAAAAAAAAAGGAAGGTGGCATCATAGAGAACTAGAGGAAAAGATGGCTACCGCTAGCATGCGACTTCACCCAGATTTAACCTCTCGATGAGGAAGTAGGGACTGGCAAAGCTAATGGGTGGGTGTAGATGCATGAGAGTAGGTCGCCGGGCTTATTTTATAACTCTGGTTGTATGATAAAAAAGCCCTCGGGGCACCATGTGTGGCTAGTGCCTGCCACTGGCAGCCATTTTTTTTTTTACTGTTGCCAGATCTGTTGGACAAGAGGTGGTGCTAGCGGAACGGCGACCCGTGGCCCCTTCACATGCCCTTTGACCACGAGGCTTTAATTTAAGCAACACTTAGGTCCTTAAGTAGCGGAATCTAAGTAACTGCAGCGTTCATGAATATCAGATGTGTTGAAATGACCAATTATGTGCTACATTTGCAAAGCAAATGTGTTAAATAATACATGCGCTACAATGGAGTCTGCTGTTTGTAGGGAGTGTGCGCAAGAGTTGTCAAACAACTATAAAAGGAGTAAAGTGTTGTTTTTTTAACGTAGCACTTTGCATTAATATCAAATAAACGAAATAATGATAAAGAGGAAGTGATACACAGCTCTGGTATAACACTGCAACAGCATATTAGCAATGATGAACTATGTCTTTCGGTTGAACTGTTATTCCCCAGTAATCAATTATCGTGCCTTCACTTCATCAACAAGGTCTTATGTCGGAGGATAGTTGAATCGTGTGTTATGTCGCAGCCCTGACGCCACTTGAAGCGGCACCGTCCGTCTCAGCGGCAGGTCAAAAAGAGTGCTCACAGAGATCATTGCAGTGCTAAATTAGTACCCAACCCTGCGCGCCCTTTACTACAGCCCTGCGTATCACTGCAGTTTGAAAGTGTGCATGTGGGGGGTAATTACCGCATTCCTTTACTGTGCCGGTCTGGAGGGAAATGGAACGTCCTGCCTCGTAAAACGAAACAAATCCTTATTTGCTGTGCCTGGTCGGGCGTGATGCTGGGCAACTTTTTTTTTACAACACAATGAAGTATGGATTACATCCTCGGTAGTTTTGCGGCGCTTCGTCCTCGCATGTGTCGGGCTAATTACAGAGGGATCGGCCTTAATAGATTTGGTGGCATTTTTGTGGCTGCTTTGGTCTGTTCGGATAACATACCATGAATCAGCCATTTCCTTGAAGTTCAGTTCGGTTTGTTCACAAGCCTAAAATTAAAAACACCCCATTTAAAAAAAGAAAATAATTCCCCGGGAGCTGGCCAAAGTGAAATCAGTCGACTCGCACGAAGGATGAGCGTAACGAAGTGCGACCGCTGTCCCTCGCACCCATGTTGAATCTGTTAAAAATGGCACCGTCAGTGGCAGTCTCATGTCAGCGTTTGTTCCCCACTGGTTCGTGCTCTTGTTTGCCAGAGAAAAAATTAAAATTACACCACGTGCAAGAACATGGAAAGACAAGAATTGGCGTGAAGCTGATGTTGTGAACCTGCTGCTTTGGGGGAGCTCATAACTTTTTCCGCCTGCATTCTCTTCCATAACAAGTTTATTGCGGCGCGGCTGGAATATAAGATAAATATGACTCATTCTTTTGTCTTTTTTTTTTTAAAATAATAATATTGCTCATCTAAATAGAGCAGAATACCAAACACACGGGCTCAAATGAGAATAGAGACCAGCCATTATGGAGAATATAAACATCCCACCCTCGTTCTCTTTCACATTTCTGATAAGGATCATGGGGAAGGAGAGAGAGTAGACAGCTCAACAGCCCCTTTCTTTTTTTTTTTCCTTGCCACACACTCCCCCCCCGTTTCTAATTAACATTGTGCATGTTGTCAGGCTTTGTTTAATAATGCATGATTTCTATCAGCAGCAAAATCCTTTGAATGAAGCACCAGTGAATGGGAACACAATAATACCACCAGGGGCTCAGGAATAAAGACAAGATTGTTTTTTTCCCCCTTTCTTTCTATTGTAATAAACGTTCAGTGGAAGGCGTCAGTGCCGCCGAACGCACGAAAGCGAAGGTGCAGAGTGCAACGCGGTAGCGGCCACGTCAGGGATAAAAACGGGCGCAGGTGGCGTCGCCTTTTGAGAAAAAGTCCTTTTATGTTGACTAACGGATCGCTTGAACTCTGCGCACATGCTCATACGTGCAACTGCAAATCCATGAGCGCCAGCTTTCAGACAAAAAAAGAAAAGCGGCATTATTTGGACTAAATCCACCGGTTGAGATAGATAACAATGCCGTCGGCCGCTGTTTCGCCTGCCAGGTCTGGCAGGTGGTTCGTCCACCCTTAGCACGTTAAGAAAAGGAACCGCAGCGCAGTTCACTTACTAGAATTAACACCAGGCAACAACGGCAAATATATATTTTGGTATAAATCAAGGTTGTTTTGAGGAGGGGTGTTTTAGCTGTGCTTGCATTAGCTTCTCCTTGTATTTACTCACATAGCACAGCCTCTTGGTTATCTCACTGGTGGTTACACAACATACAGATGGTTTTGTTTGCCTCTATCAGCGTGTGTGAGTGTGTGTGTGTGTGTGTATAAATGGGTGTGTGTGTGCCAGGCTTGAATAGAGAAGGGGAGGGCTGCTGAGTACTGTTTCTTGTGTGCTGCCTAATGTCATGTCATTATGGAAATTCACACATTAATTAACTCAGAGGCTATCACTTAGATTTGGAGGGGGCATATGCATGAAACAATAACCGGAGGAGACTGAAAGCCGTACCTGCACTACGTATGGATCACGTTGCGGCTTTATCCCCTCGCGCATGGCCCAGGTTTTTTTTTTTTTTTTCAGTCCAGTTGATTCTAATCAAATTCACCGTCGCTACAAACACTGCTCATGTGAAAATTCTGTCTGGTGTGCTCAAATGTATGTATGTGTATACGCATTTGTGTTTTGCAAGTGTGTGTGTGTGTGTGTCGGCGGTGGTGTGAGCGGGGGATGAGATTGCCTCAAATTGATTCCCTTCGCCACACGTCCCCCGCTCTTGCGCTTGCCGCTAGCCCCGCGGCGCTTGGAGACAGGTAGTCGTGTCTATCTCCCCCCAACACAAATCGAGTGTGACAGGTGCGCTATCTTCCCGTCTTTCCTGCCATTTACAGCCCACAGAAATGAAAGAGGGAGAGCTAGGAGCGAGAAAGAGGATGATTGGTAACAGGGAAATGAGGTACTTTGTCATCATCGGGCCTACTGATTAGGCTTAGGGGGGCTTGTTTTTCTTTTTCTTTTTTCTTTTAGTGGGTGGCGGTCAAACCTGTAGATAAACAGCCCGATGAAATATTATTTCTGGCTAGAAGCGCTTATATGCACTGCAGAGCGTCGCACTAAAACTGCCAAATCCCAAAAACTTCGATCTGACACGTCGCTTGTTTCATCACACGGTACATCAAGAGACTGAAATGCCATGGCACACAAACCACGCTGCAGGTCCGCCCCTCCATCAGTCACCACGTGTGAAACGACGGCGTCCTGCAGAACAATGCAGGCAGACGAGCTAGCATGCTAACCAGCAGCACAGTGTGCCATTAAAGCTCACACACACACAGACACACACGTGCGCGCACAGACACTTGGATTAGCCGGGAGCTGTGCTAAGAGCCCAAGACTACCGCAGAGCATCCATCACTAAGGATCAAGCTCTGGCTTAAGCAAATGGATGACAAGGGATAGAGCTGTTCTGCAGCTAATACTAGCTCACTGTATCGCATTGATTTTCACAGCTATGAAGTGGCCCTCCGATAAAAGGTTGAAACATGAACGGCAACACTTGGTCACTCTGTCTTATAGATTTTAGTTGTTGTCGGGGGCAGCGCTGGATAAAAGACCTTTTGTGTGTGTGTGTGTGTGTGTTAAAACTGAACCACTCCATCACTTTGTATGGACACTCTGAGCTATTTAAGTATTGACATATATGGATTATACGTTGTGCAAGAAGCATAAACATCAACTTCAGATGAATTGGTTTACTGGATGCGTGGACCCTAATGTAACTATCACTTATGTCTTGTATTGACTCAATAATGCCAGCGGCTGCTCGGTGTTCAAATGAAGTTAAAGGTCCAGTGTGGGGTAGAATGTGTGGCACGACATGCAAAACTGTGTCTTTATTAGCGCATAATGAGCAGAAAATAACCATAGTCGTGTTTCTTTTACCTGAGAATGAGCTTTGTGTATTTACAGATGCCGCAGGTCCTCGTCCACAGAGTCTGGCATTTTTTTTTTTTTTTTTTTTTACAGCAGCCCAGGAGGGACAAACTAAACACCGGCTCGATATGGGGCTTTGGCTTTTACCACTGTAGTTCCTCCATCATGCTAGGAGAGGAGTGAGGCGAGGCGGGGGTTGGAATCCGCAACTACACCGCTCGATGCCACTAACTTTTACTCGCTGGGCCTTTCAGTCCAACTGAAGAGCTAGCAAAGGGCTTCCGGCATGAATTATGAATATTTCTTGTATTTCCTGACGTGCAACGGAGGTGCTCTTTATGTGAAACAGATATCAACACTGATCTGACTTGAAAATGTACTCTTATTATGCTGCATATTTAATTGGGGCTCGCCACCAAAGCTGTGAAGGCAAAATCTTATTAGTCCACCCTTTCATCTGTGTGGTTTCTCCCTCTCTCTCTCTCTCTTGCATTCTCTATCTCTCTCCTTCTCATGCACACGTGCACACGCATTGTGTGAAGTGACTATTCCATTTAGAGAACTGTCAGAACATACCCTGTGAGCACATCAGCCTCTTCCTATCCTCTGTCAGCTCCAGCCGAGGCTGTGTGGGGGTATGTCAGAAATGTGCAGGGATAGATAAAACCCGTGGAGCCAAACAGCTTTGTTTCATTCAGTTCCTCTCTCTCTCTCCTTTTTCCCTCCCCTCCTTACTCCCTCTCCCTCTTCCCATCCCTCCTTGCCTTGCATAGGCTGTGAATACCCTGCATCTGAGAAATCAGACCAGACTGACTCACAGGGCTCTGTGAGCCAGCGCCACCGAGGCTGCCAAAGCATGCTGGTGCCAAGCTGTCCCACCATGCACAGAGCCAGACCCACGCTGCTGCTGCCGCTGCTGCTTGTCCTGGGTCTGTTCCTCCACCTCGCCGACGCTCAAAGTAAGTGGACCGTTGGCTTTCACGTGGGGGCCTCAAGTGTTGTGTCCTGCCGGGTTGTGGGGGGCGGGGCGGTTTTGTTTGTTTCTTTCTTTTTTTTGTTGTTTTTGTTTCATTGAACAACGTCAGACACATGAATACTTCATGTCACACATATGCAACTTAAATAAATACTTCATGAAGTGCATGAAACCACTTTGTGAAACATACATGCTGGTATGTTATATGATGAGACTGCTGGTATACTAAGGGGACACGACAGCCACAATTAGTTAGTGTGTTTATTAAAAAAGAAGAAATCAATTCATGTATTATATTTAAAACTAACTCTGAGTGATGAAATTGAAACACAGACTCTGAATCAGTTCTGGTATGAAATATGAAATGTATAGCTCACAATTGGGTTTTGCCCATTGTTACTTCACTTTGGCGTTTGACCTTCACTGCGCAGAATGATTTATTTGCAGAGTTTGACACAAGGCGGCTATTTCCGTCTGCCGAAAGTGGGGAAAGTTTTAAGAGGTGGACGAGAGGAGCACAACTAGTTTGGAGGCCAAATTGTGGTCCAATATCCAACTCACAGAAGGAAGAGTGCACACACACACACATTTGAAATTGACAGTATTTGAATATTTACAGATTTGGGATTTTCCATTGAGGAAGAAGGATGTCATCTTATGAATTTCTAACAACTTTTTAGGAGGGAAAAATAAGAAATGTATGTTTTTTTTCAAATAATAATAGAACACACACACACACACACCATTATTTCACAGTGGTACATTTCTCTCACCTCAAACTATCAAAATGTTCAGTTCCCTATTTTCCAACTCCTTTTTTTCTGCCACAAAAAAAAAAACTATCAGGTGAACCAGAAATGCTCAGGCTCCAGCCAAGAATCTCATGATGAGAAGTCATTGGAATTGAGTCACTTGACATCAGACACCTGCCCATTGATGTGTGACAACAGTTTTCAAACCTCATTGAGCTCTGGTCCTGCACCACAGCACCCCCCCACCCCCTCTCCCAACCCCTCTTTTTTCTTTCTTTTTTTTTACGCTAAGATCCATGAATCATTAGCTGCCGGAGTCACAGAGGGATGAATAAAAGTTTTATGGCTCCCTATGCGCCGACTGAAATCCCCTCAGTTCGGCTGAATATCTTCTGAATGAAGGGATCATTCACCCAAGGTCATATACAACGGAGCCACGCAAAGTGAAATTGATGGGTCGAGATTTTCAACTTTGTGCCTGAGAAATGTTCCCTGCAATCTGTTCAAATGTGTTTTATTTTCCTTCTCTGCCTCTCGCCACATATGTCTCGCAGCGGGGAGGAGGCAAATGGAGAAATGTTTTCTCCGTTCACCCCCCCCGTTTTATGTGCAGCTCCAGGATTTATTGACACAATTTAATTACGGGACCTTCCCAAAACGGCATTAACAGTCGATAAACGTTACCATTGAGGGGGGCTCTTTAGTAGTTATCCTTTCAGGAACTCCCATCTTCCACAGTCGAGTGTGAATTTACATAACAGCATTTGATGTGGGGGGGAAAAAAAAGAAGCACACCATTTCCAAAAGCTTCCCTTAGACTTTTCACTCTCGCGTGTCCAGACATTCCACAGTTACATTTGAGCACGAATGTAACAGAGACCCGCACAAGTGCAGCCAGCAGCCCCCTCAAATCTTGACGCCTCTGTGCTCGCCGCCCCCCTCCCCGTTCATTTCCTCCCTTTAGCTGTCTGGCTGTGAGCAGCAGCTGCCGCTACCCCATACCCTGCTTAGACAGCTGTGCTGGGTCATCATTTCAAAGCCAAAACAAACTGAACGTGAGGTGGCCACGGCGGCTGTCTGCTAATGACCCGAGCGGGTGTGTGGGAGTCGGGGAGGTCACGGGGATGACGTGCGCGTCCCGTCTGCCATCGAGGTAAGCGAGCTAAGTGTCCGCTTAGAAGCAGAACCGCTCCGAGGCGGCGCATCAGACCCGGGATTTGTATTTGCTCCGTTCTGTTCCTGCGCCGCCCGATCTCCCACGTCGCACGTGTTTGTTCCTCCCCTTTCCCAACTCCCCTCTATTGTTTTTCTTCCTAATCGCTCTCTTGCCAATTTTCTCTTCATTTCTCATTTGAGCTTTCTGCTGTTTTTTGTTTTTTCTCCCCCCGCCTGCGCCTTTGTCTTCTCCCCACCTTCTCCCCTTTGCTGTTTGGAAGCGGTGCAACAGCCCCTTCCAGCGACTGAGCAGCTTCTTAATTTCCTGCACATGTATAACCAGACTAGACACTCTGGGGCTCTATACCAATCTGTGGTGTGAACCTCCTTCAATTTAGCCTGCTGCAGACTAACCTCCAGCACCAAAAAAAAAAAAAATCAAAAATTCAAAAAGTCCCGCTGCATTTCCGAAGGGAAAGCTGCCCTCTGTTGGTGCTCTGGATCCATTTGGGTGTGAGCTAGCCTCCGGCTGTGGACATGGTGGAGGATATGAGACACGCGAGAGCAGAAAATGGCTGAGTCGGCCTGCTCAACAGATGGCACGATCCTCGGAGCCAGTCCTATTCGCCACCCCGCACAGTGGACGCTGCAAGCCCCCTCTCAAGAAAAACGCCAATTCGGGCCCTCCTAATAAACGCGCGTTGTGGTTAATGCGTTTATGGAAGTGCTACCAAAATTTGTTCTGCCGGCAAAGTTTCCAAGTGGGACCCGCGTGAGGCTGGGAAGAACAGGACGGATTCGTCAATGATCTCCGAGCTGCGTTTCTCTGTTTGGTCTGTTGCTGTTCCGTCTCTGGCCTTCTCTCTTGTTTTGCTCACTCTTGTTTTCCCCCTTCGCCCCCACCCCCACCCCACCCCCCCTTCAAATGCGGACCAATTAATTTGTGTGGCAAATTGGGCTTGGCAATAGCTTGAAAGAAGGGCATAATTGTCCCTGGTGAGCCAAGAGGACAGAGCACGAGAGAGAGGAATAGCGGGGAGGCGACAAACAATTCCTCCTGTGTCTTTCGCTGAACGGTAATGTGAAAAAATAAAAAATAAACGAAGAACAAACATATGAGGATGAGAGGAGAGCTGGAATCATTTAACATCACCACCACCTGGGCAGGGGAGGGAAACTTTGGCACCAAATAACTCGGCCGTTTGTTAAATCGACGGCTTGTTTCATGAGGTGGAAGCAAATACTGTGTTACAGATCTCACACTGGATTCATTGTAGCGGCTGTAGTGCACGCACATCCACCTATGCTGATTGAGTTACATTACAGCAGCTCGACTGAAATTTGCTGACTGTTTAAGGATCCCCCCCCCCCTCTAACGCAGTGATTGAAAATATGCTGAGTATAAAAATGCCCAGACACTTTCTGGCCAGCACCACCCCATGCCGCGTTGGACCATGTCAAACCCCGGGCCTAATAGTGTTTTAATTGATTCCTCCCACTGCTGGTGGACGGCGTGGTGAGTCCCCAAGCGAGCCGGCCCCACTTTAACACGTCAAATGACTATTGACAGATTTTCCTACCAGCCTCTTTAAACAGTAAGACGTTAACACCCCCAAAACACTCAACGCTCTCTCACTCGCGCCGGTTTAACATGTGTACGGAAGCGCGTGCGAAATCCTTTTTGAGCCAGCGATCAAAAGGTGAACCACACGGGGTCCAAAAGAGTAAATCGTCTATCAATGTGACACTTCTTTTGAGCCATTACGGTGTGAAAGAAGAAGAAGAAGAAAAAAAAAAAGCAAGATGGGGTAGGATGGGCAGGAAAATGACTCGTTTTATGTAACAGAACCGTAAAAAATGGACTCCTTTTACACCCAGTCAAAATTGGACTCTCATGAGTCTTTTTTTTTTTGTGTGTGCGAGGAATCAGTTTCCCATACGTTCGCTATAAGTTACACCGAGAGTCTACCGCCCTGCGAGGAGTGATTTGTTTGGCAGCGCCGCGGTAACAATTCAAAGCATCTGCCAGTTTTACAGTCGTTTCTCGTATTTTGCGGGCGGGACTGCAGTGATCATAATTCTGATTTGTGGTGGTGTTTGTATATCTGCCAGAGCATACAAAAAAAAAAAAAAAAGAGGGGGGGGTGGGTGGGATGCATGTTGGGATGGAGGCTTGAGCATGCAAAAAGATACAGTGCCACTATTACAAACATGAAGTTATCTTTGATGCAGCGCACGCTAAATCATCGATACAGATGAATGGAGACGTGCCCACGTGCCCCCCTAACCGGGATCACCTTGTAGCGAGTCCGAAAGCTAATGATACTATATTCCCCAGATGACATCAGGCTGTAATATGTGTGTTTTATGCATGCCTGGCCTAATATGAATTATTGTAAAATAGTGTTGTATTTGCATATGAGCTTCCGGGCTGTACTGAAATTAGCATTTTTACAACAGCTCAAATTAAAATCCCTCTGCTTAATTTGCCTGCATGCTAATTTGATTTAAATTGAGTCTATTCCATTCCCTTTCACACTCATACCCACACAGTGCTAACATGCAAGCCACACGCGCGCGCACGTACACATGAGTGAACGCACAGTATGTACTCTTAAGAGCTGCAGCCTACGCCCCCCCCCCCCCTCCCCGCCGCACACACACATTGAATTAGGCACACAAATAAACGCGCGCGCGGCTTACATCTTTGCGCGTCCGCATAAAATAACATTAAAGCCGGAGGAGAGCCGAAGAACCTCAGAGGCGGTTTTGATCCAACTTTAAATCACTGTAATTCTCCTCGTCTACTGCATCGTTCATCATCCTGCCGGACACTGCTCAAGTGGAAATCTCATTGTTGGCTCCACTCGTTCATTTCAAAACATGTCGTAGTGCAGTACATCTTTAAAAAAAAAAACCACAGCATCAACGTCGACGAGGGGAGAGGGGAGCGCGCGTCATGTTCACGCTTCAAATAAACGTGGTGAAAACACCTTCGCCGGGACTGCCAGCGCTTAATTACCATCTCGTTGTTTGGATGGAGACCTTGCTGACAAGACTGGGGATCTGAGATAAAACAATGTTATCAGCGGCGTGCAAGATGCTTCTTGCTTGCAGGTTGAGCTAAATGAGCAAGAAGTCATTATCATTTTCTTTGGCTGAAAAACGCGTGTACCAACTCCTATTCAACAACGTGGCACAATTACATTTAGAGGTTGTATCAGGCCCATTATTAACTCCGTGAATGCCGATTTCTTTGGCAACTACGCCCAAGTGTATTATTTAAGGCCATTAGCCTCATCTATGGATTGCAGTCATTCTGACTCGCACTTACCGCGGAATAACACAAAAGCCAAGCAATTTGCACCACATTCCTGACCCTCCCACTCCGAAGAAAGCCAGATAATCACATACACTATGGAGATGTACAGGGCCCAGATGCAGGTAATTAAAGGCTAGCCCCACAGCCACTAATGCTATATCTAAGTGCACTTATGTCAACCAAGACACATTGACTTGAAAATGGTGGGGCAATTTAACCGTGCCGTGCCATTCGCGTCTCAAAGTGGGAATATTGACAGAACAAAAGCACCGTAATCCAAATTGGAGTGGCAGTCAACAAACTCCCACAAACCCAGGTCTGGATATCCATATATTTGAATACCTCTACATGAAATGACTGGGTCTGTCATAGTGTGGTACTGTATGAATTTCAGTCAAACCGGAACCTGCTTATTCGTCCCTTTGAACATTTAAGATGCCGGAGAAAACAATAGAGGACTATGTTAACGCAGTGCACCAGACTAGGTCTCTATACTTGCACAGTCACTTTCTCTCTCACACACAAAGAGTACCTTGTAGCATGCCTTTGAAGCTGGGATCAGCCGGCGAGCTGAGCACAATGCCAGCTGTTTTGCATCTGCCGGGCTTACACTTGGCATGATTCTGGCCTTGCTGGCATATGTACTAAATCTGATCACCCTTCACACACTATGCCAGTGAACTGTATAACAATGCAGGTGTTTCATGACATTGCCCCAGTGACAGTGCAATTAATAGATTGATGCTGTAGCTGCAGTAATGGGATTACCGGACCAGTCAAGTCTGAAATACAACAGCGTTGCCTGCACAGATGATGTTTTACCGCAGTGTGCAGTCAGAACAATGAAGAGCCGGAGTACATCATCTGCACGCGCGGTAATGTAAGACGGAGGGAAGCCGCACTAAAACGTGGACCGGGGGGTTCGGAGATGATGACAGTCTGATTTAATGTTTTTACGCTCTTGGCACAGATTCCCCAACAAGAAAATTCACATTCAACTCAAGTCAAAACTCCAACAACGGATCACGCCCGTTACATTGAAGATAAAAATGTTCTCCAAATGGTGGACATCGTCTTGCGATGGCTGCTACCAACCCTGGACTGACTCATTAAGCGGCCTCTGCATACAGATATAGCAGAATACATGATCATTTAATGCAGGTTTGGCTAAAGCATGACTTCCCCCGCTGTACCTTCACGGCTTATTAATCGGTTTTGCTTCGTAAAGCAGACCCCGCAATTACAGTTTTGATTATCAACACCGGGTGCTTCTAAAACGTGTATCTTAAGCATGTGGCATCCACTAGATATGAACCCAAGGACCAGCCTGTATTTTACACCAGGGAGCCAAGTGGAAGATGACAGGAGCCTGCATGACGCCAGGATTTGTTTGTCATTCTGTTAATGAATTATTCTCTTGAAAAGACCATAAAAGAGCCACCTGGATGTTGCTGAGTGCATCACTTTGTTTAAAAAAGGAGCAAAATCCGATCTTTTTTTATGCTTTGTGTGCTTTCAGGGAGGGAATGCGTTTTTTTCTTCACTTGTATGGTAACACAGCGGCGTCATTATGAAAGTGTTTTATCAGAATTCACGCAGCTATGTCCCTGTGTGTGTGCATGGTCGTGCGTGGGAGCGTGCACGGGTAACACCTGGCCCTAGGCTGGAGCTTTGGTCTCACTCCAGGGGTCCTAAGAGTGCGACGCGTTGCACTGATCTCGGCGCAGCACATTTGTGTGCCTGTGGGGTATGTTGAGATTCTGCGGTGGGGTTAATGGTCTAAACCATTCATCTCCATGGAGCGCCTCGGGGCGATCTTTCACTCCCAGTCAGAAAGCTTCCATCCCCACCTTCTTACCTACAGCACTCTCCAATGCTTGACGCCGATTGGGAATCTTTATGCCCTAAGCTGCTCTTGTCAAAGTAGATTTACATTCGGCGGAGTGATGGAGTGAGTGCTCAAAGTCTGTCTTTGGAGAGTCGTCTTTCTCACCTCATACTCCCTCGCACACCACATCTGTCACCATTGTCTGTCCCTCCGCTCTCTTGTTTGCTCGCTCACTCATTAACTCACTCGCTCGCGCACCTTATTCACAGACTCGCCGACTTGCGCCCGCTTCCCCCTTTGGCGTCGCGGTGCCACCAAGTGAGTCATGCCATTCGAGAAGCTCTGGATTTATGGCGACACACGGCTTTAGTGCGGTTTATTACTTATGGCAAATGAGAGTGAAAGCCTCCAACGCGAGGGCGAGAATGCTCTCACACCACAGCCAGGACCATAGGCTTTTTCCTGTTGAAACCGAGCCAAGTCCTCGCTTCTAAGTGGCCATGCCAGTCACTCCGTGGAACAAGGAATGTGCATTCTCTCACACACATGCATGCGCTCACAATTACGGAAGAGTCCCTGGACATTTATGAGGTGTTTATATAGCATCCATCATAACATCCATGAACAGTCTGCTTCCCCTTCGCTTCTAATGCTCCCTGGGTGCTGCCTTTCATGTGATTCATCATTCTCTCATCAACGAATTAATTACCACCATCCCCTACAGCACTTGAGTCATGATGAAGGAGATTTAAAGTTAAGTGTAGATAATGAATGTACAACTGAGAGGTAGGGTGACAGCAGAATCCACAGCGGTCATTTACCCCAAAAGGTAAGACGCTATCTGGTTTTCTGCCCTCCCTACAAAGGCTGAGTCGAAGCAAGCGCGCAGTCTTAACACGTTCCATCGCAAACTTTCAGTCCCCTCAAGTTCGATCTCCCTCAATCCTCACGCAGTCATCCGTTAATCCACTCATCTCCCCACTTTTATCTCTCCTTCAGTCTTGTAGTTAGTACAAGAGAGTGCATAAGGAGGGACGTGGAGGAAGAGGGGAGAAGGCTGTTGAGTAGACTCGATGTCAGGATTTGTGCCTACGTGGATTTCTCTAAGTGCACCTTCTAAATAAGATTTTCTCACCCTCCTCCTCGTGCCCGTCGGACAGAGGGGGGAAAAAAAGAACACATGATCAGAGAGTCTCCGAGAGATTCCCTTTCACTTCCTCAATCCCCTTCCTGCCACTGCCTGGGTAAGACAGAAATTTCACACCGCATGATCTGCTGCCTCTCATTACACGGCACAATTTAATTGGCTGTGCCCCCCCCTCCCCTCCCCTCCCTCGCCCGTTGTGATTATTCAAGGAGAGGTGTCTGCGGAAAGGATAAGCTGTAGTTTTGCCATCAAGTCCCACAGGGACAGCGTTATTTGTGTATTTGGCCAAATTATGGCAACTCCAGTGGGACGAGAATGGGAACGCCCAGAAGACATTAGCCAGTTAGCAGGTAGCAGAGTGCTGCTGGAAGGCCTGGTTAAACACGACGAGATGAGATGCATTTTAAGGGTTTGGGCTGACGACCAATTGCTTCCATTCCAGATCAGGACAGTTTTGACTCAAATCTCTAGCAACATATTTGCCCTAATGAAAATACATTGATATTATGTTGATCTAAGAGGGTTTCATGTGGAAATGCAATATCCTTTTTTTTTTTTTTTTTTGCACAAGTGATGTGTACAACCCTGCGCTGCTTATACAAATAAATCCATTTTGTGTGCACACTCCCACACAGAGCATCTGATCTTCCTCAGGCGTACTGTATGTAGCTAGCAGCAGCAGCAATGTGCGGCTGTACACATTCCTAGTCCGAGTAGTATACGTGTATAATAACAATGCTGTGCTCTCCACACACATATTGGACACCTAATGGAACCAAGAGATGGACAACACGGCATATTTGTAATAATATGCTTTTATTCTCCATTACTGCCAGAGTGCCACTGATCAAATGGCCTGAAAAATCCACTTTGACCCATGCTTAAAATAACCATTGTCTGGGATGCCGGCCTCAGTAATGTGCTGAAGGTACAGTATACAACTGACTATGTGGTTTTCTGGGAAGACAGCCACAGTACTTGGTAAGACACCTAGAAAAAATAAAGAAAATAAGCATGAATAAAATATGGGTAGAGGAAGAGGTCAGATTGGCCGACACGCGACGTTCAATCTTTAAATACGATAGGCACACAGAGATCATGGTGAAACATAATGAATAATGAAATAGCTTAGATAGAGATTAAGTAAAAGAATGGGCTTCCGAAGACATTCGAACTAGATGAGCTGATGGGAATGAAAGGAGGGGAGCGCTAATATAAATTACTGGCATTTCTTTTATGTTTCTTAACTGCTTAGTCACATTTTTTTTTTTTTTTCAAAGCTCATAAAGATAATTTCCCCAAAAAATAATCCTACAGCCTACAACTTTAATCCTACAGATATGATTAGGTTCTTGACATCTTACGGAATTGTCTCAAGCGTTTCTTTTAAGGATCTACCATTTGGTAATGAAAGTCAAAGGTAAACAGATTAAAGATATTGCATTTTGGATTGATGTCACATTTTGATCTTGTTTCTAGTCTCTTGTCACACACAATGGGGAGAAATAAAAGTGCATTTTTTTTTTTTTGCCTAGAAAGTATCAGTCATTGAATTTAATTTCAAGCAACTTCTATCAAAGCTGGGAGTCAACATTTCAAGGCTAAGAATTAAGCGCGTTCTTATTGTGTGTGCACAAAGGGAAGCACTTTGGCTCGCGGTACTATTAGCTTATGGTATTATTATGATTGTAGCAAATGGAAACTGAAGCGTTATGTGGGGAAAATGAAAGAGTAATGCGGGTTTATGATGTGTGCGGGGTAGAGGGAAAAAAGTGAGCTGAAAATGCAATCTTATGTTAAAATCGTAATCCACTGCAACAGACAGTGAGGCAATAAGCGATGAGAATAACCCAGGCCTAGGCAACTTAGTAGTAATCAATTGGTTGCATAGTGACTAAAGCGAGTCAGGGACGGAGACGGGAGTCACAATAATAGCAAACAAAAAAGCAAAACAGAACCATGAGAGGGTAATTCTTATCTCGAGATGACTGCTATCTCGTGGAAGACAGCCACTTTTGTTTTGCCATGCCTCATTGTGTGGTGTCTTTGAAATCAACAAGGGCCTGTTACACAGCATTCATTTTGTTTCATCACTCACACAAAGGCTTGACTGACATTATTTGAGATAGTTTGTTTCAGGTACAATGAGAGTAATTATTCAGGCCGCATTGAGAACTGAGAGAGTACCGACGGAAAAGTAAGCAATATTATTGGCAATGATGGAATATTACGGCAAAATTGTTGATAGAAGCTGCACAAATAACGGCGTTTTTATATATATATATATAATTTCAGCACTCTGGCAACATGCAGTGGCTTTTTGAACTCAGCTTGCAAATGATAAAGTTCGAGAAGCATTGGTTGCATCTTTGCTTGCTTGTGGTAAAGTATTAGAACAAGAGAAAAACATCCGGGTTTGAGTCAGTTAATGAGCCAAAGTCAAAGTGGCCACACAGTGGCATTAAAACATATAGCTAGCCCAAAGCACCTCTGTGTCAACAAAGTTTTTCAGCTTCGACATATCTAGTTCGTTTTAGTCATTCCCTGACGTATTCAGCTACACTAAAGTCGGCGTCCATCACTGGAAGAAGCGGTAGTGTCTAGGTCACGTGGCCGCTCGCCGCGGCCCTGCTACAGTACCTCCTCTTTTTCCCCCGGCTATACAGGTCTTCATGGAAGGCAGATCTACCCACCCGGTCATTGCTCTACATCTGTACAAGATCTGGAAATATTGATTAGTTGATAATTAAATTGTCCATCCCAGCTAGATATGGATTAATAATTGCCCACTAATGCCCTCCTGACATTTTGCTGTATTGACTCGATACTGTTTGCAGCGGTGCGCCTATAATTATGACGCTTGGCATTTCATTTTGTCCTTCATGAGACCAATCAGAGTTGGCTCGACTTTTGCCTAAGACTTAGAAAGGAGTGAGAAGGAAGGATAGATTTTCTCAGAGGACTCATTATTCAATGCTGTGGACCTTACCATAGAGATATTTCCGTGTCTTACACAAACATTCCTTTTCATACATTCTTCATTGCCCGATGTGTAATTACTGCTTTGTCAGAATCAGGATAAACTATCATACTATGTTGGCCCAAATCACATAAAGAGGACATCTTTGGACAAACAACAGCACCACTAGGAGTACTATAAATACTGAGATGAGAAGGTGGTATGGGCAGTGTGCCACATCACTGCTTCGACTTCCTCACTGCCATCTGTGAGTGTTCCTCCTCTGGCATTCTTACAAAGGCCTTTTGTGCATTTTTCCCCTTTGTCCCTGTTTGCTAGGATTTAATTAGGTTATTTACTTGAGCCTCACCTCCCAGTGTTTCATTATAGTGGCCATTGCAGATAGGGTTTCACACAGGGCAGGGCAGATAAAAAGTTAGGACAAAAGATGATAAATGTCGCAAGCGGGGACCGGAATGCAATCTGGCCGCCACGATGCAGAGATGCTCTAATGGCTTCCCAGCAAGGAAGGGGGAAGGCACTGTCGAGATGGCAATGTGATAAATGGTTCCGGGATGGCTGTAAGGACTGTAGGCAAGACAAAGAAAAAGAAAAGAGTCATGGAAGGGGGGAAAAAAAACGAAGATGACCACAAAATGGAAACTAATTAATCTGGACTTGGTCCCCCCCCTCCTGACAAATTCAGCGCAGAAGAAGAAGGGGAAGGGAAATTGTTTTTTAGGGATGTGTTCAGCTCCCCCCCGCCACACCACCTCCCCATTCTACTTCCCTCCCAGGTTGAAAAGGCAAAGGGACGTATGGGTTCTGACAATGCTCCTGCACCTGTGGAATGATTAATGACAGCAGACTCGCCTTACATGCTGCAGAGTGAAAATATCTGCTCCAAAAACACGCCAAGGAGAACTCTGCTATAAACATGATTCTTCTGCTATTTACTGGAACATTACACAAATGTGGGTTTTAGAGTCCCTTTAAATAAAACAATAAGCGCTGTGGACCCTTCTTTTCTTGCTTTCACTATATTACATAATGCAGATTTTTTTGTTCTACAGTGAATTCCCAAATGGTTTTTACATTCGGTAAAATGTACCGCTGTCGTATGAGGTTCATGTAAGGAGCAATTTCACTGTTAAGATAACGCCGCATCAGTGCCGATATCTGACTCAATGAGATGTACGTTCATCTTATTTACATTAGAGTGTTCCCCCACGTGCAGAAGGCGGTGCTGGTAATTTATGGATGCCTGTTTGACTTTGACTGTTAACTCCACACAGATGTATTTGTATCCTGTACATTACGATTCAGATAACTGGCATTTCGAGCCACCCGAAAGGACGCTTATTTGCGAGCGGAGCACTGTGACAAACTCCATCTCTTCAAGTTGAACGTGACAGTCACTTTGCGTTTCCCCTTACTGTGCTCAAACGTACTAGATTTCCTAGAATATTCATGGAGGGAACAATCACGCTGAGTCAATGTGCCGGCTTACTATTTAACCTTTAATCTATGTGAGAAAACGGATGAAGTCATTACTTACTGAAGACCATAGTACCTTGTGGCATTTTGTGACAGTGTCATTGGCTTTTTACTCTCTCTTCCTCGCAGTTTCACTGCCGCACATTAAAAGCCAATAGCCCCGGCCGTTACTCACTTGTGCTTTTAGAATAATTCAGAAAACTGTGAAAGAGGCACTGCAGATAGATGGCTCTTTATATTTCTCACTGGGAAATTCCTGGCCTCCAAATTACTGACTTATGGCTGAAAGACACTCTCCCTTCACAAATACATAAGGAGATTGTCCAGAGCCACAATTGAGCATATCATCTGTACAGTATTTCTATTCAAATGCTTATGTACATACACTTAAAGCGCACACAAAAAAAACCCCACACACTCACACTCGCCCAGTGGACTAGAGCCCATTACTGCTGGCAAACATTTGCTCTTGAGGCCGGCGCCTTTGTGTACCCTCTCGCTCTGTCAACTGAGGCTCAGTTTGGCAACGGGTGAAAAAGACTAAGAAGAGAAGCGCAACTAACTCCATCAGTCCAAAGGCCACATCTCCGGTCCCCAACAGCCTTGTACCCTAAGGAGGTTCCTCGTCTTTAGAAATCTAGCCCCCTTTTTTTTCCCCCTCTGAATGAACATGACACAATATTCCATTAAGTCGCTCATTGAAACACAGTTGGAAAAATATAGTAAACATGAGCTCTGAGAAGAATTTTCTTTTATGCTTCATCACAGCCGGGATTGTTATGAAGCCATCAGCGGGTTCAGAGTATTCGGCCTCCGTTCGGTTTCTCTTTTCGTCAGTCACTTCCCAAATGCTAATTCTAAGCGTCACCCGCTTGCTTCGACAGCCCCACCTCCACCACAGCGGTGCGTTTCAGCCCCCCTGGTCGTGCACATTGAAATCACCTCTAAATGTTTCCAAGGTTAAAGCTGTATTTTGGCTAATAACTGTTCCAAAGCAGGATTGCCACAGATAATACAAGCAACTTTCAAAAGAGCTAAAAAATAAAAAATTAAAAAGTTTTGAGCCCGGCGGTGTAATACTCTGCTACATTTCTGTTTTCCAAGAGGTTGATCAATACAACGGATAAGAGCACACCTTTAAAATGCTGCTCTGAAAAGCAGAGTGCCTAGTAACACCCACACACTGTAAACAGACAGACGCGTGCACGCACAGAGTCGTCCTCTTTACGCGTATCTACTCATCTCTCTGGATGAATCATCCTCACATCCACACGCGTCAATAAAAGAACCTTTCAAAAGTGATCTGAGGCACTTAATTCCACTGGATTATTTTAATTATGTCCCCTGGGGGTTGTTGTTTTTTGCTCCTGAGGTGACATTGCACTGTTTGCTTCCAAGCGAAAACCCCCCATCCGCCGGTCCGACCCTGATACCAGCCGCCCTCATTTGTTTCCCATCTGTAGCTCTTCAAAGACATAGCCACACACACACACACACACACACACACACACACACACAAGCTAAACTGTTTTCTTCAGGGGTTCGTAATTAAGAATTCAAAGACCTCAACTTAGATTTACTGCATGTGGTTTAGTAGGAGACATATTAATAATGTGTAGCTGACAAAAACAACCCACTAATACACGGCTAATGTGTTATCCGGCGGTATTGCGTGTCACTCATTTAACGTGAAACAAACTAATTAAAAATGAGAGTATGATTAAGAATAATCATTTAAATTTAATTCATTTGGACAATTATATGGCATTTTGACATTTATTATAACAAATGCAGCAGCTTATTTATTTGTAATATTTGGATCGCAAAAAAAAGTTAAATTAAATTTAGAAGATAAAAGCACGATAATGCTAACTTTCATTGAACTCACACTTATATACAACCTCACATACAAATCCATCTGTATCTGTTCAAAGCTAGCCTCTAAAGCTAGCAGCTTCCACCAAATGTGTCAGTGACACTTTCGCAGGATGCTTTTATGCTACTGTAGTCTGACAAAACACACCGACTGTTGGCTTCAGAGAGGAAAAGGTGTTTTTTTTTTTCCTCCCACCCGCCTCAAAAATGTTTCAATTACTGCCATTTTTCTTCCTCTCTTTTATATGCAACACTCTTCCTTCACTGCTGCATAAAATTAGTGGCCTGTGAAAGGTCACTTTGGTCCTTGACTGACTGTTTGTGGTACCGCCCCTGCATATTCTTTGTCCCGGTAATAGGTTTTCGCTTTGAGGATAGCCACGCTGGTTGCAGAGGACAGGGTTTTTCTCAGTAACTACATTTTCATACTTCTACATTGTCCATTACGTTTATTCCCGACAGAAAAGTGGAATCTTTTTTGGAACTGTGGATGTAAAAACTTGGGCGGGAGAGAAAAAAAAAAGTAATTTTCTGGTTGTATGGCAGACGTGGGAAAATGTGAATTAAAGGCCGATGTACTTTTCCCAAATTGCTTGGTTTAGGAATATTGGCAGGATATATGAGCTGCTAAAAGGAAGCCAGTTGTCATCTAGCAGGATTGCTGGAGCATGGGCGAGTTTGCCTGAAAGCGCCTGAGAAAACACAGCGCGGGGAATGTGTCACCTCTTACGGCCCGACAACTGGCATCCATCGGAAATGACTTGGCACTACTTATCCATAAAATTAGAGTCTGTTTAAATATACAATGTCGAATCCCTGGAATGATTTGCTACATAATCCATCTCTGCTCCTACGGAGACACGTATGAGGCGAGCTTTTCCGCTCCGTGGTCGAAGGCAAAGACAATTATGTGAAGTCTATGCTTTGAAGGAATCGGACAGGCCCGAGCATGGTGTAATTCTCGTTTGAAAAGAGCCAGTCAAATATGTTGTTTATTTGATTTTCCATTTTCACTTTGGCCGGCCGTATCTTGAAATCCATATTTTGATTTCTGTTAAATGTAGTGGAAAAGCCAGCCGCTTTGCAGATTGTCATCTGCACGTGCCGTCATGGTGATATTTTCTTATCGGCCTCGCACTAAATCTCCATCGCTCGTGCGGTAGGACATCAGAAACATTTGCAATCATGTTCCTTCATTATCTGCATAAGTCATTATGTTGGCAGTAAGCTGACATGGCCGAAGAATGTTTATCACTTGAGCCATTTTTAACATCTTTTTAAGTCTGTGCAGCTCCAGTATGATAACTATTGGCCATTTTGCTGCAGCACTGCCATTTAATGAATCGTTCCATTGCCTAGTGGATAACAAAATGAACGAATGGCTTTCTGTGTTAGCGGCTGCCACTGCCTATCCTATCAGATAATTAACTTTTTGCAAATAGACTGCACTGACTACCAAACAGAGTAAAGCCTGCACAATTAGAATTACTTATCTGTGTTCTCTCTCTCTCTCTCTCTTTTTTTTTTCCCCAGACGTTGGAGGAAAAACAAACAAGACAAACAAATCTAAATTTCATACTTCTTGCTCGGCTGTTTTTTATCCCTCAAATGGTCACACACGAATTGGCCCGAGATCTGCGTATTCACACACAAATGAACGAGTAATGAATGAGGGGGGAGATGAAAATGAAGTCTTATTGAAATTGAAAGCTCCGTATTATTTTGGACCAGCGTTTTGACAACCTCAGCCCAGATGTTGAGAACTTTCTGACAGGAGGGTCTAGTGTTTTCCCTCCTGCCTCTTTGGATTTTTTTTTTTTTTCCCCTTTTCTCCCCCCCTCCGGTGAACAGTCTTGCGCCAACAGTGGCGCAATTCATTATTTATATGTTTCCTTCTGTTTGGTTTGCACCGCAAAGGGAGGTGGGCTTTCATGTGTCTGATTTGCCACAGCAGCGATTCGGTTCCAGCTTTTAAAGCGTCGGGGGCCGTTTGAACAAAGCCATCTGTTTGAGTGGGCTGTTTTATTAAGTGACAAACTGGATCCCTCTACCTCGCTAATGTGTCCCGTGGGAGACGGTGGTAGCTTGTGTGTGTGTGTGTGTGTGTGTTGGTGTGTGTGAGGTACAGAGAGAGAGACAGACACAGGCAGAAAAAAAAGAGGTAGAGAGGGTACAAGATTTCCTCTGCAAACATTGTAACATAAGAGACTACATCACTGATGTAGCTGTCATTGCACAACTGAAAGGTTTTTTTTTTTTGCTTTTATGAATCTGCAATGATAATTGAATAAGGGAGCCATCCTATTCCATGAAACACAGAAAAGGAAGCTCGGCACTGCTCCATAAATAACCCTTTATATTTATTTAATGGAACCTTCCGAGAATTTTCTATTGTCCCACACTCTCCAATTTATTAATGTCCTTCTCCCATTTGAAATGTTCCCTCCACGCAGCGAGAATATTCTAACACCCATGAGAGTGCGCCTGTGCATGCGTGCACGCACATGTGCACGACAGGTCGTGCATGTGCACCTCTCTCTCCCTCCCACTCTCTCTGTCTGCCCTCCCTTCTTGTCACCGGATCTGTCAGTGCACTGAATGTGGGACAAGAGCATTAGCCATTCCATTTGAAGCCGTCGCTGTTGTCTGTGCAAAAGTGCCCTAACTCCTGCGGCGCTATAGCCAGAAGCTCAGACCTTAGCGCGGCCGTGCCGCTGAGCATGAGTAATACACACTTACCGGGGTTCACAAAGTCTCACCGGAATATTATTTTTGCAAACTTAGTCACTGGGCTGAATATTTGGCAGCGAGAATACGCTGATGACTGTGTGTATTACAGTGCGCGCTGTGGTCTTCCCTGCCTTTGAAGCCGTGTTGTAAATGATGATGTGCGTTTATTTATTCACAGAAGACTCCCGGCGGCTTGTGAGCAAAATAAGAGACCCTGACCCTATCACAAAATGGACCTGCAGCCCTAGTTCGCATATGCAGACTCAATATTAATGTGTCATTAGTCTGCATTCTTGTATATGCTATTGAATTAGTTTTGCATAATGACTGTTAGGAATTTTGCTTAGAGAGCACATTTAAGCATTTGGGAAGGAGGGGGTGGGTGGGGGCGGGCGCAGAAGAAGGGTTGTATTATGAACTTCATTATGTGTGACAAGCAGCACAATATTGATGGAGGAGCAGGTCCCCGTCATTGCACTGCGTTAAAACCTCTGCAGTGAATTAATGTACTATTCCTGATCCAGTAATTAACAATCATTCGGGGGCCATATCCCTTTTCAAGTAATCACTAATTGCAATAAGAATTTCAGTTTCCATTTAAAGGCGAGATTACCGATGAGCATGCCATGCAAATCAGCCAACAGTTCTAATTAAGCTCCGATTCCTTTTCTTCCCGTCTGCCTAGACCCTTTGTGAGCGCGCACAATGTGGAGTTTGTTTCCTCGGCATTACAAAAGAAAAAATTTTTTATCATAATGCTGCAGATAGAGAGCTGTGTAGTGCCCCAAGAAAATGGTTTGTGCGTGTGTTTGTTCCATTGATTAGTATGTATGGTTTATTTTGCCTCTCTCTCTCTCTTTTTTTTTTCCTTTTTTGGATTGTTTATCTCCGTGTTTGTGTGTCTGCACGACTATGTCTGCTTTCTTGTTGGCACGGGGTCATACGTTTCTCAACACTGCACAGACAGTTAATTAATCCGCAGGGAGGGAGTTGCTTTACAAACCACAAACACGCAACAGTACTCATATAATCGCCGACAATCCATCCCTCTACACTTTTTTTTTTGTGTCCTATTTTAAATGCTATGATACAGATATTGTTCGAACGGGCTCTCTGAATGCGTCTGTGATTGCATGAAGCTAAACGGCGGAGGCGCACATACTACAGGCGTCGATTCTACCCCCCCCCCCCCCCACGTCTGAACATTAGCCACCCCCTCTCGGTTCATTTTGCGCCACTTGTGGCAATTCATCAATATCGCAGAGCTGAAACGCCGCGGCTTAAAGATGTCGAATGAGGTTAATGGCATCTTTAAATGCTCCTTTCTTCCACCCGTATGTCCAAATGGAGCAGGGTATTTGCAAACTGCCAACCAAAGTGTTAGGATTAATTATCGCCCTCCGCAACCCCACCTCACCCGGCAAGTTAAAGATTCAGAGAGGAAATGGCCCCTTTCATGCAAATGAAATTGAATATGTCAGTCAGTATAATTGTGAAAACCGAGCCGTCTTGGACTGGTGTCTGTGCCGAATAGAGGTTCCAACTGAAAGTGGGTTTATTAATGTTCTTCTCTCCACTCTTTGATTCATGCTCTTTAATGGCTTGGCAGATCAAACTTGGTCTATGGCGGAATCCTGATGACCTGAAATGTTTTGGCCATTGTGAATGAAACCCAGACTCTGATCTGTTGGAGAACAGTATTTAAATGCAATGTTTTGGCTGTGAGTTAAGCCAATATCAAACAAACTTGCAATGAATGCGCGATCCGCAAGATGCCGTGAACCCAGATATCCAAGTTCAGCATGACGAGAGAGAAATACGGTCTCGGCTGCAGTTAGTCCATTCAGTTTCTGGCCCTGCAACAGGTACTTAGGAATAATCATGTAAAGCAACCTGATTTATTGATCGCAGACCGAGGATAGCAGGAAGAGTTCCATTTATGTCTGTCCATTAAAAGAAAATCTGCCCCCTCAGCCCTGTGGACACGGGTGTCCTTAAGAATAGACTTTCAGTCAGCCCCCAAGTTATTAACATGGCGCTGATCCATGAAAAATAGAGCGAGGGGACGCTAAGAGGAGCTTCTCCCATTTTTGTTGCCATGTGAATGAAAACAAGGTTACACGATGACCTCAAGGGAGAGCAGGCACAGGCCCATGTCACTAACCTTTTAGCCTGTGACAGGCTTTTCACTCCTCATTTGTTTGCCGGCTACGGCTTAGCACTGGATTAACAGGTGCGGCCAGCCACGGTATTAATTCGTGTAGATCATGGTTACCTCTCAGAGGAGATTCCGACGTGCAGCGGGGGTAACGCGAGCTTTTACTGAACGCGCAAGGTCTCTCGGTTTGTGTGGAAAAATTAACGCGATTACGGGCAAACGATTGGCGGATAAATCTTTCTTCAGCTTTTGTGCTGCGATGATGGGTCGTAATTTTCCACCGGCGCTCATTGAGAAATCGAGGCGCCGTGGTAAAAAAAGGTGCCTTTGTGGTGCACGTGGGTTTGCACAATGTTTGTTCATAGATCATATCTTTTGGGTTGCCGTCAAAGGTCTTAGTCACGCCATTGTTCGGGGAGAACAGAGGTTTCAATCAGCCTCTGTCTACCTGAAGCCTTACAAGGAGTCTACCAAAATGGATGTTTGTCAGCGGCGGACCTAAAATGGGGGTATGATGGCGATATCAGCGGCCATGTCTGTGAAAACACCATTACCTCCATGTCACGCCTCAATCACTCCCCATTGTGCGCCGACTCCCCCCCCTCCCCACACCCTCTTCCCCCTCACCTCCAGTGCTGATCTCCCCGTACATGTCCTAGCAGTCTATCACAGCCGGCGTCGGGAGACGCACCGAGCCGTAATGGATGGCCCCGGAGCGAAGAAACAGCCCCAATAGCATATCAATTACCCATCAGCACCCTCTTGGCTGGATGCCAATGTGCACCATACCCCAGCCAAGTCAATGAGATAAGGCGCAAATGCAGATATAATGGTGCTTTTGCCGTGTACAAATTACACAGTGTCAACTCTGCTGCCCACCTGTCGGATCTGTCAGCCGGTGAACGAGAGCGAGATTCTGAGAAGCGCGCGCGCGTGTGTGTGTGGGTTTGTTAATGCGTGTGTGCGTGCGAGGACTGTGGTGCGTGTCATGAGGCAATCAGGTGATTTCCCAGACTCATTTGCCCAGTGGAAGCCCAGCTGCTTGCCTGTTTATCTGTTCACCCTTTTGATTGCTGACCACACATCTTGTGTCACCTCTCCGCGAATCCTGCAGGTTAATTTGTCCCTCGCTCAGTGGCGGCGCCGCCGCCGCCGCCACCGCTGCTGGGCAGTACAATCTGGGAGGGGAAATCGGCGCGCACAGAGGCACACAAACAAGCACATTCACACATTCTCGCACACGAACAGATGAGGTGATTCAGATGGTTGGCATTACCGCAGCTGTGTGGCCCCTAATGGCCTGCTGTAGTGATTGATAAAAGGCAAACAGTTGCTCCGCAGGGGGACAGATGGAGCTACACCTCCCACTGAAGCTGGCACTCGAGCTTCAGAGGAGAACACTGAGGGGGTCTGACTTAGCTCTATGACATTATTGCTATTGAAATTAGCCTTGATCCTCATGATAAAGCGGAAATGTAAATTTCAAAATCAAAATCTCACCAGGGAGCGACAGCTTCTTTGGATCACTCATCATCTTGCATGCGTTATTCGATTTTTGCGTTTTGACGACGATACAGAACTCAGTTCTTGGAATTGAAAGTAAATAGAGAGATTGTTGGAATGGCTGACGCAAACTGAATTGTGTTAGGGAAAATGATTTTGCTTGCCGAACTGTAATTCTAAAAATCAAACTGCCGGAGCAGAGGTACGGGTCAGAACCTGAGCAAACGCTACCGTGCAGTCGATGGGAGCGACCGCGCCATACCGGCACAAAGGAAACACTGTTCCACCCTGCTGTTCTCTCACCTCCACTCCCCTGCATTTTTTCCGCCATTTTTATCCTCATTGCCTTTACACTTGACTTGTTGTGCTGAATTGAGGGACCAATTAGGAGCGCCAAATGCTCACATCGCTGATCAGAGCGTTGCGGGGACCTTATCAGGTGCGTGTCTCATTTGCGTGGGCCACGAGCGCCGTTCCGATTGGCGGTTTCCTAGAGATTAGTGTTGTCTGCTACTGAACCGATAGACAAGCTTATGTTTCCCTGCAACTGTTGGAAAATGTTGTGTTATTAGAAACACTGACTAATCTTGTGATTTATGTCCAGTGGAACAGCATGTAGACAGCGTGATGGGTAACAGCTTGTTAAGATAGATTACTTTTTTTTTTTTTCTCTTTTTAGAACAATCGTCATTCCACACAAATTATGAGAAAGTGCTGCGTAATCCAACCTCTTTCCTACCTCCTCTTTTCCTCCTTTAAACTACATAGTGGTACTCGCTTGGTACTTACACATATGAGGCCAAAATGTTAAGAAATAAAAGTACTTTCTTTTAGTTTTCTTTGTAGGTTGTGTCATGAAGAGCAATTCTTTCCGTTACACCAAACTACGTCCCTTTATCCAAGAAACTTTCCCTCAAAAGTCTCAGTCAGTTATCCATTGGAGGAGATTTCACTTGAGTTGTGTAGAAATACTTCTCGGGTCCAGACAGAATGCTTTGTACACTCTGCTTCCAAGATCTCTGTCCTTTAACTGATCTCAGCCCCCGATCATCTGTTTCCACTCGCACAATAAAGTCAGTACAATCGCTTGTCTCGACCTCCAGAGCCGCGTGCTGAAATCTGCAACTTTGTTACCTTTTTAGGGGGCGCAGCTTGATAAGAGAGATTAATTGCTCTGTCCCCGATGCTTAAGCATGCTCACTAACCAGTTTTGTTATCTTTTCTTCTGCTCCTGTCTGTCTGCAGCACCACCAAAGTTTTTAAGAACCCCCAATGACCAAACAGGCGTGCAAGGAGGGGTGGCATCCTTCATCTGCCAAGCCACAGGAGATCCACGGCCGAAGATTGTGTGGAACAAGAAGGGGAAGAAAGTCAGCAACCAGAGATTTGAGGTATTAGGTCTATTGTTCTGATGTAAAATGCTCGACAAAAATGGAATGCTTCAGCACTGCTTTTGGCTGTGCACGCAGCACATAATCCATCGCGCCAAGCCCCACTCGCTCGCTTCTTTTTTTTCGCTCCCTGACTTGCCACCACGCATTAGCAGGCTCTAATAATCACGCTGGCCAGGCTTTTAAACATGCTTGAGTTTTAATGAGCTATGATACAAAAGATCTGGGGACAGATTTGTAATTAAATGAAAAGACAAGAAAAGAGCAATTGGGTAGGAAAAAAAAAAACAAAAGTCGTGGTGTGACCCAGATACCTACATTAACATCATACCACATTTGCCAGCTTCATGTAACGTGAAATGGGAAAGCAGGCGCTTTCACTTTGAAATATCCTTTTGCTTTGTGGCATTTTCATGGAAACGCATGTCCTTCTCTCCTTATTTTGGCCGAAGCTTTGATTTATGGTCAGCTTTAATCTGCACTTGGGCTCAACCATGAGAAATAACGTCATCGGAGAACACTTATAAGATTTCTATTAATTTCTGTGTCAGTCCTGAGGACTATCATGGTGTCTACTTCCACCCCCCCCCCTTTGGTCTAGATGCCATTTCACTTGCTACTGCACAGCAGCGATGGCTTAACGGAGCCCGGAGACCTCTTCCCGCCTCTTCTTTTGCGTCTCATAACCACAGAAATCTAATCTTATCAGAGTTCATCACGTTTGCGACGCACGCTGCGCTGAATGCTAACGCGCTAGTTTTCATTCCAGCGGTTGTCTCGCAGGGCTTGCTGGCTGCCGCCATTCTGCGCCCATTCAATCATGCACTGCTGCCTCATCTCCTAACAAAAACCCATTTCCTTTTTAGAAGTCTCACAACTTCCTTTCTAATTCGCTCTCTTGGCTTTGATTAAGAAAGCGGGCTGTTTTTTTTTTTCTTCTTCCCCCCCATCACCTGCTGTCAGCCTGCAAACACTGCTGCTGTATCGCTTGGCCAATGAAATGTTAAAGTGTATTGTAAACTAACATATGTACAGATATATTGTGAACTTTAAAAAAATGTTTGTAGGCCTCTGTGTGTGTATGTGTGTGTGTGTGTGTGTGTGTGTGTGTGTGTGGTGTGTGTGTGTGTGGTGTGTGGGTGTAGCTGAGGTCTCGGGCCTATCTTTATTGAAATCTACCTCTATGCTTAAAAGACATTGAGTTATGACACAGGGCTTTCTAAAAATCAGTGAGTATACAACATGTAGCATGCAAAAAAAAAAAAAAAAAAAAAAAAATAGCTGTATAAGCTACAACAAACACCTGTTTGTGAGCATTTTATGTGTCGTTCGTCCAATACAGTCGGTCCTGTCTTTTGTACCACTACCTCACCTCATGGTACAACTGTCCTTAACCGTTTATCAAGCCACTTTTAACTGTTTGTGCTTGTTTCTGTCCCATTGACACAATCCAGTGTGATGCATTTTTCAAGGGATAGAATGTTAACTTTAAGAGTGGGACACAAAATTTTTCCGCACAACCCGATATCCAAGCAAGAGAAAAAAAACCCTTTCTGACCAATGTAAACATCCCCATTCTTAAAGTTAGTCCAGCCGCATCGATTATATTACCTATAACTGCACAAAGCTAAACTGTACATCAGATCGAGCTCATGGCTTACTGCTACAAGCTTACTGGAAGTTTGAACACATAGCAAACGTAGTTCATACCAACAACAACCAAAAAAAAAAGCTAAACGACTTTTCAGTACCTACACATCGTTGATAAGCATTCTGAATTCTGCACAGATGCTCAAGTAATACTTCGTACATGTACAGTACATAGCCACGATACTCACAAAACACAAAATCACCAGGGTTCAATGTAAGGTAGGCAGCAGCTTTTGTGTCGTAGGAAAGCACATTGTGTCAGTCACCATCAGTGTTGTTAGCCAAATGTCTTCGACGAGTGTTGTCTTTTCTCTGCCTGCGGAAGGTCCCTCACCTGTTGTGAACCAAAAAATCTCCTTTAACATTATCCTGTCTCTCGCACCTGCAGGTGATAGAGTTCGACGACGGCTCTGGTTCAGTGCTAAGAATTCAGCCATTGCGCACGCCCCGAGACGAAGCCATATATGAATGCGTCGCCTCCAACAGTGTTGGAGAGACGAGCGCTACAACCAGACTCACTGTTTTACGTGGTAGGTCCTTCTCGACAAAAGAAACCAAAAAACAAAAACAGCTAACATGCCCATTTTCTCCCAGCTAACCCAGGTAAGGCTGCATTTACTTGTTTAATGTCTGTCCTGTCCTCTTTTCTTTGTTTCTCACTGTTGCGCCGTACACTCAGACCCAATTAGACACTCTGGTTACACTCACGTTGTGTACTCTAACTTGATAAGATTTAGTCCATTAGCCATTTAGCCAAGTAAGTTTCCGTTTCTAAGTGACTTAAGTCATTTGCATACAGATTTCTGACACAATAATTAAGATGCCAGTTAAATTATGCAAATAGCCATCCACTCCTAGCCTGTGGTGGTTTAATGGAAAAGCTCAGCAATAATTTTCAAATCAGTCATTTTTCATCTCTGCACTTCAGCTTTGATATTCGTTTGACCGTGCAGAAAATAAAGCTGCGTATTCTCACGTGATTTGCAAGCATTTATTGTTTATTTGGGAGTATTCCAGTCGCCGGTTACTTCAATGTCAGCGAACAGTGGCTCTTAACAGCCCGCGCTCCTCTGCAGAAACATGTAACAAACCAGGCGAGAAAGGTCAGCCACTTTGTTTACGTCCACCGTGCGGCGCGAATAAAAGTCAGATGACAAATATCAAATTGTTTGACAGTGGCTCTTTTATAATAAGCACTGAGCAAAAAAATTTTTTATCTAGATTACACAAAACATTCCATTCAAAGGCAAATATGTGGTGGCCCTGAGCTCAAAAGGCTGCGTAATATCTCTCTAAAACATGACTTGTTTGGATGTGAATGGAGAAAATGGCTTTAGAAAAAAGCCTTGGGCTGCCTGAATGAGGTGCGCCCCATTATGTGCCACAATTACACAACATGGCAAATGAGTTCCTATTGAGAGGGTGCTTCCATCCTATAGAAAAAAAAAAGAAAAAAAGAGCTGGCTCTGCGAGTCTCTGAAGCCCACACCCTCCTCCCCCCTCTCCTCCTCTCCTCCCTTGCTTCTTATCTCACCAATGAGCCAACAAAAGGCCCTTTGCACTGTCTCCAGAGGCCGATTGAAAGAGAAAGGTGGCACGTTCACATGCAGCTCTCTGCTGTTTACTCTCAGCACAAAGTAAGTGCACGCGCGTGCTCTCACGTGCAATACTGTGCACATTTCCTGTAAACTCCTGCTCTTTCTCTATCGTTTTTTTCCCTACACGCGCGCGCACACACACACACACCAATAGATAGCAGAGGGACGGGTATAGGGGCTTCTCTTCCCGGCTCCACGGCCTAGCATTAGCATGTTTATTACCATTTCCATTTTGCTCTCCTGCTTGCTCTCCTTTCCCATCAATGTACTGAAGGTGAGGAGAGGCCTATCACGGACCAGAAAAAAAAAAAATATATATATATATATAAATAAATAAATAAGAAAAACAGGAGAATATTTTTCTTTCTCAGCTCTGGCACAAATAAAAAGGTGTGCTCCTGTCCTCACATTGCCTCCCTTAGATACATATAAACCCACAATGCTGGCATCATGAATGATTTAGGTAATAATCTGCTAGATTTCTACATCAATAGCGTGTTCATTTCACTACCCTCCGTACACACTTGATATGACACAACAGGGATTCAACCTACACCCAGTCTGAGCATTCATTTGCCAGACGTCTGGTGTCTGGTGTAGGTGTTACCAAGGAAAGGTATTGTCACACACACACACACACACACACACACACACACACGCCGGCTGCGATGCCTTTAAAAGAATTGAATAATTACTATGAGCAGTGATAACAGTTCATAACAAGGCAGACAAAGGAAAGGAAGCAAGATGAAAATCAAACATAAACAAAATGAAAATGATGCCACAGTGCTGGTCACAGACAAGGATATCAGGGATTATTGTAATAAGATAAGCTCTAGCTAGGCGTTCTGTTTGAGCCTTTTATTAAACAGTTATAACTTCAAGCTGTGGGCATCTATAATACAAAACAGTTTCTTTACTCAAGGACCAAACGTAAGGACGACATTGACGTGAAGTTGGGTGCAAGCTGGCATGCTGCATTGTGAAGGCAGCGTACTGTACCGCTGTGGGGTAACACAAGGTCACCCAAGGATGCATGATATATTATTTAGGAGACCAAAAAGCTTCTGCCTTCCAAAGCTACTTTGTACAGTACAATAAATACAGCACGACTGGTTTGCAACTCATCATTCCACATGACATAAACTGCAGTTTGAAAAATGCAACGGCACATTTTTAAAGTCCGGCCTGTCACCAACACCAGCAAAAAATATATATATTTCTCTCCTCCTACGGCCCTTTTACTGGGGAAGTACTAAACTTGCACATAATTGTGTGTTGCGGGATTGGAGAGATAAATAAATAGGCAAACAAAGATAAGTGATACTACAGCAGACCTAATACATATAAAGTGACTGTTCGTTTAGTTCATTTGGGCTCCAATGGTCTGTGGCAACGACTGCAAAGCATCTGTTGTGGGAAGCTCGCCACAGGGGGCGATGCCTAATTCCATGAAGGAAAAGCACATTGTTGTAATTGCCATGCTATGAGGAGAGGGGATTCGAGGTGACAAATCCAAAGTACTGGGGGATATTAGTATTCGGATGGGCCTCTAACTTGATGGGAAGCGCCATTAGTAATGAACTTCCAGGCTTAGAGAAGCGATTTGCATGAAAGGCGAACCCTGGAACGTAATGATGTTCCGAGTCAAATCTGCCAGGCCACGGCATGAGGTACGGGTTTGCTTAGTGCACTTTTTTTTTCTCCCCCCTCCTCTGTTTTGATTAAGTGCGAGATGACCCACCTCATATGCGAGTCGTGTCTTTGAATTAAGGTCATCATGATTTGCTTTGTAATTGAGAATGACGGGAAGGGATTGAGAAATGAAGGAACAGCACATTTTGGGTGTCAGGGCTGGAATATAATTTCAGTGGAGTGGTATTTGATCTCATTTATGAATATGGGAGATATTCCCGTATGAACATGAACTCGTGGAGAGTTTTTATCTGTCACAGACTGTCTGAGTTGGATCTCTTTCATAAACTTTTAACCAGAAGTAAACAAAAGAAATACCAGAAAATGTAGCCAGTGTGCCTCGCGGTGTTGAGACTCTCGGCTGGCAGTAGTTCCAACAGAATGATGTGTGGATTTGAGTGCTGCAGTTCATGATTCAGGCATGATTAAGGATTTATATTGCATCCTCATACTCCCATTATGCTGTCAACAGCCATTTCCTGTGCCCCACACACAAGTGTGCAAACTTATGCAGCTGTGCACAACTTGACAGTGGGAGCGGAAAATGGGAAGCCGCTCTCCTGTGACGGAAAAACAGAATGCATCATTTCCATTTGTATGGAATGGTGCAATGGCACAGTCAAAGCCGTGTAGCTGAGACGGATCTTTCCACGTACAATGAAAGGGGGCTGCTACATGATCAGTGATTATTCATAGACAATGCATGCACTCCACGCTTTGTCATTGTTATGAGAAAAATGGTCTCCGCACTTAATAAAAGACCAAGAAGCTGCATTTATATTCCAGGCAGCGTTAACTGATATCCATAAGATGCTGGTCAATGTAAACTCCGCGGGCCAGCCCGCCTAGCACAAATCCGTAGAAAATTGTGAGCAGTGACTGATAAGAATAATTTAAAATGTACTGTAATGCTCATTCCTAACCATCGGTTTTTCATCATCATGTGTGCACCATTTTCCCAGCGCATAATGCCTCTCCTCTAACAAGTACAGAGTGAGAGATGAACAAAAGCCGGTCTGCATGCTCAAATTGCTTAGCAAGATAAATGCTGTGTCAGCTGTCTCGGACTGTCGGAGCAAGGGATGCAGTGGGGATGAAGCAAGTGACCATTGTAAAATTACTGCGCTTGTGATCAGTGGCTTGAAAAAAGAAGAAGAGGGGAAAAAAAAAAGGAGAGTAGGGGGGCCGGCAGCAGCTACCATACAATTCTCTCGGTCGCTGGCAGGAGCTCTATAGATGGCAAGACCTGGGCCGCCACATGGAACGCTCAATTTTCTCAGAAAAATACATTTTTCCTCCAAAAATGGTGCTGTGGAAACATGCTGACTCACTGTAGGAGTTTAACTCTTTTGTTGAATCTAAAACAAAGACATTCTAAACTTCTTTGAACAGCATTTTTTTTTCCCTTTGAAGGAGCGCTATAACCCGAGAGCTCCATCCAATACAAACCATATATCCTCCTGTAGTATGTAGCACTATTACATCGGTTGTCATTGTGTCATTAATTGTTATTTGCAGCACATTTTTTGCTCAGAAGCCGACATGTTTTTCTCCCTAAGCATGCTGGGATTAAGGCCTGGAACCGGCTTCACAGACCATAAATTATCTCCATGTCCATTAGATGTTTTAGAAAATATCCATAGGCAGTTATTGCTTGGGATTTGGCAAATAACGACAATGCTACTCCCCACAATTCCCATCCTCACTCTCTCATATGTCACAAAAATGGAGCACACGATGACAAGTTATTCATTATTGTAATTAAAAAGATGGAGTTGACTGTCCACACAGAAATTGATCCAGTCCCACGAAAAAAAAAGAAAAAGCCCCACCCCCCCCCTTATATCTTACTGTGTGGTTAATCGTGGAAGCCAATCAGTATCTGTATAGTATGCAGGATGATTTAAGACAAAACCACTGCCAACAAGATGGATGTTAGACTTTATAGTCTGCATAGCGCGTGAGAAAACATCTGCTGCAGCCACAAAGGCGTTTGGACTGCACTCTGAACATGATAGATAACTCTGCGCATGTTGTTGCTCTGCATTTGTTTTAATAAAAGTAAACGCAGCCTCCTGAATTAATAATTATCGATTCAGACAAATGAGGAATGTGTTGGGGGGTTTTTTGTTTAGTTTTACTGGCCTCGGATGCCACCGCATTCCGCAGTGACCCCCGAATCCTTTTAGTGCAATTAGGTGATGAGTGATTTTAAAATGCAAATTGTTACTCACATCTTATGGAAGCACACCAAAACAGTAAACAGTAAGGGAAGGTCAGGCACTTGAACAAAGTTTCCTTCCTACCATGAATGGATTTGCATTAAATATAATTTTTGTAATTTCTTATTAAATACAGCTGATCTTGGCATTTAGGGAATTTAACTAAATGCTAACATGCTCACAATGTCAACATGTCTGCGTACAGCAGGTGCACCATCTTAGTCATTACCAATCTCCTGTAAAAATAAATAAATAATACATTTCAAGAAAGATATTTATCTCTTATTTTAGCTTCATAAAATTCTAACTGAATTTTTGCACATTACACGACAGACTATACGGCAGAGCTTAAAACATTTTTATGAGGGAATATTGGCTGAACTAGATGGGACACAAGGTCATAAAACCAGGAGCGAGAGTAAGTCTGAGCCAGGTAGTCGAGGGGTGCTAATGTTCGTAGCTTTGATCCTAGCTGCACTCAAAAGTCATTTTCTACCAGATTAATTGGGTACTGCAGGGTCGTCCTAATTCATCTAATGATCTTGAGAAACTTTTCGAGCTGCACAAGACTCCTTGCTAATTACAACTTTGCGCTAATTACAACTTTGCGTTGAGAAAAGTGATGTGGCAAGAATTGATTTTTGGGTTTAATTAGTTGTGTATACATTATTACATCCAGTACAGCAAAGATGGGCGCAGTGGCTACTTAAGATGTTTTATGACTGATGAGATGTTTTATGACTGACACCCATCGCCCCCCACAGTCAATTCTGGGGCGGATGCCCGTCTGCTAAAGTTGAAAAGCCTGATATAACCCCCCCTTTTCCATTAGAGAGGCTCGCTGCAGGATGTTAGCTAGCATGAATAGCGTCCATACTCCCCTCTCCTCTAGCAAGCTTTTAGCCGTATCAATAATTGAAATGGCCGGTGCTAGGTTTTTCGCTTTCTCAGGAAGAAGTGAACTTCTATGATGCGAGTTCCCTCAGACATTTACGCCGCGCGTCTCACAGAGTACTCATCTGAGTCTGACGACACCCTGTTCAAATGAGAGTCTCGGGCCGCGACCCACAAAGATGTCCGCCACTGTCACGCGCAGGAGGATAAAAGTGATTAAAGTTCAGAGGAATTCACGGGAAGCATCCTGACAGCTGACGGGATGGTTTCTTGCGAGCAAAGCACGCGCACCTCCACATACACGCGCGGACGGTCGCGTGCAGTCATTTTCTTCCCGCCCCAGACAGACACAAAGGCTCCTCTACGCAAACAAAATGATGTGCCACGTGACATATTAGAAGCGCCCGCTTGATAAACAGCCCCCCCTGCTTCTGAATGTATATTACATGAAGGTTAATGAAGCAACTCAGTGTCTCGCAGTTTTGCCTTCTGTCTTTTTTCCTGCATGGCAGGAAGACTCACCTGGTCGCTTATACTCTCCTGAGTACATGCTGGCTCCCGCCTATGGCCTTGATATGCCTAGAAAATGACTCAATAGTCCATATTCTGTTGACATGCAAACATTATTAAACTTTAAAGCATCAGGCCATCCCGAGTGGGCGGTAGGAGGGTAAATATACAGTGAATAAGCCTGAAAGACAAAAAAAAAAAACTGAACAGATGTCTGGCGGTATATGCTTCAAAGTGACGGGTGTCGGAGAGTATGAAGGCATCTCTAAGGAGAAGGTTGTGTGGTTGTTTATATATTGCCCTGCCACGTCCTCTTTATTCGTGAATGCTTAATGCACTCAGGAGGATCAAATGAGGGTTGATGGACTGTTAAGAAAAAAGATTCATAAAAAAAAAAGAAATGAAAAAAACAAGCAGAGACTTCCTGAGATGCGTCTCATGGAGTTGAGAGAGAATATGCGACATCCATTTCAGTTTTTGTGTTTGGCAAATAGCTCAAAGCATTGTCAAATAGTTGTCTCCCTCCTCCTTTGAAAATTACTAATAATAATAATAAAAAAATGGTGATGGCAGATAGGACGACAAGAGCCAACTTTTTTTTTCTTTCTCTCTTTCCCGGAGTCTAAATAAATGGGGTACTGTTTTCTGAAGTAAATGGAATCATTGCTCAAGGTAACAACCAGCAAATGGAATATGCAAAGTAAAATCCTGAAGAGGGTGGGAGAGGGACAGACGGCAAAGAGGGTGGGAGACAGACAAAGACAGATCGAGGGAGGGAGTCTTTAACACCGGGCTTCATCTTTTAAAGTCTCAGACTGTATCGAGGCAGATGAACTCAGTGAGGAACGCAAAAGACAATGCGAGTGCGGGAGGAAGACTCGATTGTAGGTAGAGGAGATCTCGGGAAATCTCTCTCTCTCTCTACCTTTCCCCTAGGTGATCTTTACTCAGAACAGTACATCTGGCTGAGCTGATGTGAAGTCTGTAAAGCAGGAGGGGGGGGCATCTGAGCGTAAATGGAGCTTTGTGCCTGGCTTCCTGCCTGCCTTGCTGCTTGCCCAGCCAGGCCTGTAGAGAATGGCCCCCTCTCCGCCCTTCCTGCTTCATCTCTCCTTTTCATCTCCCTCTTTACCCATCCATTTTAGCACTACCCCTAAGGGGCAACCGACACTAACTCTCACTCTCTGCTTTCATTCTCTTCCTCCCACTCCCTTCGCTTATGTTGTAAATGGAGGAATATCACAGCTAATCCGTCATGTTTATGAATGACATGGGGCCTAGGGAGAGGTTGGGGCGCCTTGCCAGAAGTGGCGTGCATCTCTGTTGCATGCCCTCTGCTTGGCTGATCCAATCTGCCCCAACAGCGATGGCCATAAAAAATGTCTGTGGGGGATGGCAGGCTTGGAGGAACATTAGGCGGGGTCATTTTAAAGCATAACTCCAGCCATTTTTAACCTGGATTCTTTCCCCTGCCCCTGTCACCTTTTTTTCTATTCAAATTCCAACCAACCCCCCCCCCCAAAAAAAATGGCCTACCAATATGACGCAAGCTGCGGACACTACAAAAATCAATCTCCGAAACATCCAATGATTGTCAACAAAGTGTAAGAAATGGGTTTTTTTCTCTAAGTATCATGTGATTAACAATTGAAATTGGCATTACTATACAAGAGAATGCCTTTTTTAAGTCTTATACTATTATATGAACGTACCACGACGCCTGTATGTCAACGCAGAGTTTCACAAATAGTTCTTCAATGTCATTCCGAATGAGGAACAGCTAGAATTGTTCATCTGTGAAGGGTTTTCTATGGTTAAAAAAAAGCCCCGGTGATTAATAGATTGACTCTACAATGGCTCCCTCATAATCGTAGGCGAGGATTTTTAATGACAAATAAGCAGCATTCAATTAATTATACAATCTCAAAGGGGATTTATGGAAGAAACAATCAGTGCAGGGCAAAGGGGGAGAGGATGCCATTTTTCACCGAGACAGAGTGCCGTGAACCCCGGGTTATGGGAGCTTTCCACGCTCTTCACCTTCCTCCTCCTATATTTTGTAGCAACGTTCATCATCGCAAGAGTTTTAGGGAACAGACAGGATAGTATTTCACAATCCATTCCTATTTTTGCTCCTTTAGGCATCAAGGGTGAAATAAAATTTGAGTGGATACTAGATGGTCTCTCGCTGACTGCCCTCAGGTTTTTAGCAGTTGTTATTTTTTTTTGTGTTGTTTTTTTTGTCCAGAGAAGCTGTATTTGTTCAGCAAATTACTGAACTACCCTTTTAGAGGTAGCAAACTAGTGAGACCTAATGCCACTTTGCTGGAGTGGCCCTGTTCCTCTTTAAACTCTATTACAGTGAATTGGAATTAGCGGCTCGAGCCAACTGTGGCACATTCACAGTAATATTCATTAGCCTGCTCTATACCTGTAGAGTCATCTAATGAGCTGAAAGCGGAGCTTGTTTTGTTTCGTCAGCGCAGCTACGCTCTTCCCGCTGATTTCTGTCGGGCTACGTTTTTTTACCGCACAAACTGCAGTGTATTGGGAACATCTGCGGAAATGGGTTTGAGTTTTCTGAAAGCCCTGGTGTGCGTTTTAGGCGTCAGTTGAATTCAACAGAAAAAACAAAGTATGATGTGCAAACTTCGTCTAAAATCCCCCACCCTTCAGATCTAACAAGATGGTTTATGAATGGCTGACTTCTCTCTGTGAAAATAGGGCGTCAAAACATGCAGGACAGTAGACACATTACTCTTTTCAGGTTCCCTTTCCACTGATGTTATTATGAAACATACTTTGTATCCTCAGGGGAGATAAATGGATCACGGTGTTTTATAGGAAACACAAACTCTCAGACACTTTGCCAGATACAACAGGATTAGTTCTGACCTGCCAGTCCTGCACAGACGCATTTGTAAACCTAAACTAGAAAGTTGTCATGTCATGCCACTTAGTGTTTTCTCATATCAGTTCATCTAAGGCTCTGGAACATAAAGAACTCTGGCCCCGGGCATATAATTGGGGATGTGCTGTCACATTTGAGCTACTCACGAGTCTTTTCCAGTCTGGGCAATCATAAAAACCACATGAGTCTAGAAGGAGTACATTTAAAACGATTTGAAGGTTGACTTGGAGTTCACTAAGCCTGTGATCCCTTAAAAAAAAAAAAAAACAACTCGGGAAGGTGAATTTCAGAATTGTCCCCCACCACACTAGTGTGTGCCTTATTAGACAGAAGTGCTGAGCATTTTGTTTTCCATTATTGGATTAGTTAAGCAATATCTACCTTGTGCAGGTGCCAGGAGGCTTATTTGGGAAATCTGGCTGAAAGGAAGCTCTGGGGGGAAAAAACCTAATCTTATTTAGACTGGACAACATATGTGCCAACCAGCTCTGGGAAGTATCAATGAGATAAATACAGGCTTTAGATTCTCTGAGGGCATTCAGGGAAAATTTAGAAGCCCCAACACGTCATTTTTTGCTCAGCAGTGATGCACATGTGCTTTTATACTCTGCATGCCTGTCTGACTTGTTGCCTTTTAAATGAATGGCTATACCTGCCACTTATGAGTGATACTTTCCACCCTCACTGTAAGGGCCCTTAAGACATGGCCTCACAATACTAAATATTTAGTGTTGCATCTAACCTAAATCTAGGTACACTCTAGGTGCTTTTTTTCCTGGGAAAATAGGAAATAAGAGGTACCGGCTCCACACAATATTAAAATGTCAGAGTCCCATGGTTAAAAACACATGTGCGCACAAGTTTCACCTCTGCAAAAGTTTATGGGCACAATGATGGATGCGGTGTTGAGTAAAGCAACTCTGTCTGAGTCCAAGTTAGAGGTAGTTTAACCAAGCTGCAGGTAGCTGATAAAGCAAAGAGTGGGTTCAGATTTAGAACCTGTCAATCATTAGGTGCTAGATTGTAAAAGTACACCTTTTTTTTTTTTTTTTTTTTTAACCACAGTGTAAAGTGTACCTTGTAAGTAGAGCGAGGAAATCAGCAACGATGTGGGTGAAAGTGGTGAAACATTAGAGAGGGGGGGGTGGGGGGGGAGGAAAAATAGAACGGATGCCGTCATAGAATTGGCACAAAATGGAATTGCTGTCTGCCTTTGTTAATCAAGAGCTCTTACGTTTGGTTGAGTAATTTTGTTTGTGTGAAAACAAAAGCATAATTAACAGTTCCCTCTCCCATGCCAAAGGAAAAAAAAATAATAATAATAATAATTGAATACGTCAGTTGAACAGGAGCCGAACAGAACATTTTGTTGAAGAGGATTCAGGTCGTCTCTGAAGGGATGTATTAACTGGGCCTGCAACAAATTTTTAGAGAATGGTAAACAAATTATAATGGACAGTGTTTCAGTGCTAATGTGTTCCAAATCAACAGCCTCAGTCAAAAATAAATAAAAAATCAATGCCACAAAGAAGTGTCTGCACTGAGACATTTAAATGACATAACTGCACTTTTACCTTAGTCTTTTATGCTTTACCTTGTGTGGAAGTGTGAGGAATTATTTTCCCGGTTAATTACCTTTTACTAGTTTACGAAACAACAAGTGCTGATTCAATCTAGGCCAGCTAATGCATTAGCAAGTCATGAAAAAAGCCTGCCCTTGCCAGCACCAAGAGTGCTATATGATTAATATGATCAGCACCCTAACCCTGCTATATTCTCCTATCTTCTTCCTCGCTTCTCTCGGATTTCTGAGTGTGGAAAGAGCTTTAATCAGTGTCCCTCAACTTCAAATTATATGCTATGGTGTGGTGGTAAAGAAATGGCTTTGGCTCAGGCTGCTGAGAAAAATAAGCACTGCTGTCACACTCCATGGGTAATGTTTTGTGGCTCCTCTTTTTGTGCCGCCTAAAAACTTATCTTGGAAAGTGTAGAGAGAATCAGATGGATTCCTAAACTGGGCAAAAATAATAGAAAATGGGGCAGAGGGGGGGAAAAAAAAAGGAGTGTGAAATGTAAGGGTGTCATACTTGAAGACATCTGCTCCACATTCCCACACTTCCATAAGCCAGCATCTTTGGCGAGGAGGGATTCCCAAACAACAATACGTCTCGACGCGCACTTTTCTTCACTGACCTGTGACGGCCTCTTTGAGGAGATTGTATCCACTCAAATACGTCCAACAAATATATCTTATTATGGCCTGCGGGGATTTTCCCTGAAGAATAACCTCAACTGTGGGGTGAAAAGTCTTGTTCCGCTTGGGAAGAAAAGGGTCGGACCGAATCCAATCCTTGTGAGCAACCACAGTACTAAAGCCAGAATGTGACCGGAAAGGTTTATGTTTTTATGGCTTCACTTGAAAAGTTCAGTGCAACAAAGGCTTATATTCTTCTCAAATTCTTTTATACTTATTAGGTCATTTTGGAGCCAGTGATTCAGTGACGTAAAGCGATATCCAGGTTTCATGTAATTAGGCTTAATCTGTTACTGCAAAACTGTGTGTAAATATCATTCATTAATACAAATTAAATGTCAAACCTACTCCGTTAAAAGCTGTAAACCTACAAGCTTAAGTACATTCGACATTAGCAGACTATTTGGGAACACCAGCTCTCTGTGTAATTGCCCTGTCCAAAGCATGTGCTCTGTGTACATTCTATCATTCGCCAAATAGAAGGACGGCCACCACTGTATACAGTAGTAGGTATACTGTCGGTGTTGTAGGAGAGAGAATCATACTTTTAATTTGGGTTTCCGGAGCCAAAGTGTCCAACAGCTGTCAACATTTGAGAAGATATCAAACTCAAGCAGACATCCTGGCTTTAGTTTAACTGCCTGGTTCCACTGTCTTTCTAATGAATTCCACTCCATAAATGTAACTGCAGTAGTCCTGTAATACCTTGTAAACATTACCCAAGACTGCGCGCACACACACACACACACAAAAGTTCCCCGGTGTAGCACTAACTGAGCAAACATGCAAACAAAAACGCTCACAAGATCACATTTGAATTACGTCTTTATCTGCCGAAACTCAATTAGGCTTATTTAATTAGAGCCCCAACAAGGAGGACATTACTTGAGTTTGGTATTACACCACAGTAGGTGAGTAAGTCCACTTTGAACACAGCGTGTGAGAGGGATTGTGTGTACAAAGCAACTGCAGTGTGACGGCAAAATTGTGCCAAACATTTTAAAACTGAAATGGCCACTATTGTCATACACGGCAAATGTGATTTCACTCGCGCTCGTATTTTGTACGAGTGATCAATAGATATAATCTGCTAATGGTTTTAGTTTATGTCTAGTGGCCTTATGTCTTCGGCAAAAATCTGCTCACTGAGGTACTTTTGGAGCCAATGTCCTTTTTATACTCCTCCCATACTTGGCACCGCACACTCATATGGCCTGATAGCCTGGCAGTGGCTAATGTGTGCAAATTGTCATTGGGAGTCTTTTTATATCAAGCACCAGTGCTCAGCACTTCTCTAGAAGGTGACTTCAGCATTTCTCTCCCTTCCATCTCATTTAGTGTGTAGATCCATTGTTGAATATACAGTATGGGTCTGTAAAGCAGAAACTGCCCTTGTCTTAGAATGTCCTTGAGATTGCAGCAGTTCTCGGCGAGATAGATTAAGGAAGTGGGGGAAGTCTGTAAAACCCCCTTTTTACTGTTAATTTCACCTCACGGCGCTGACCATATAGGTTGCACAGGGAAGACTGGCATATAGTGTGCTAACCCTGAGGTGCACATTCAAAAACAGATGCACCACCAAGCAAACTCTTTGACTTTCCACTCCTGTCAGGATGCAGCTCAGAGTTTCTAAAACAGTAATGAAGCTTGCTGATAATTTATGTAAGTCGAAAACTGTTACTGTTTACTTACAGCTACAACTTTACAGAACTGAAAGCATGACACATGGGGAAAAATGCGAGCCACTTAGCCCCCTTGTTGATTAATTATTTAATTCTTTACTTTTGACACATTGTCAATAACCCAACTTCTGCAAAAAAAAAAAAAAAGTATGACAAACACACCGTGGCTCAAATTAAACAGTGATTAATCTGATTTCATCTTGGTCTTTTGGTCTTGTAAGGAAAATGCTGCAGCAGCTCTGTTGACATGAGTTGTTAATCACAGCACAAGCTAGCTTCCGTCCTTTTATTTATTACCACAATGCCGATTCACATTGTGAAGTAAATTAGAGTTTAGCTGAGAGCTGCGAAAAAAGCAAGTAATTGTGTGTATTCAGTTTTTTTTTTTTTTGTCTATCTTAATCTCAAGTTCTATGCGAGAAAAGTTTTAAAAGATACCTCACGGTTGATGTCATGACTTTGTGGCCATTCTCGATGAGCACGAGTGCACAAAGCAACTGTAAAATTCATTTCTGGGCTGAGCAAGAATGCATTCAAAAGGCCAGGAACCTTTGTAACACATCATTAATTTTAAATGCACTGCCTTGAGTCATATCAGCTGCCTGCACTGGAGTTACGGGCTATCATCATGTAACACACGCAGTCTGTCGGGGAGGGAAGATGGGTTTGGTGAAAGTGCCCTTTGCACGTTTGACCCGGCCTCATTTTTATAGGTTTTGTCACAATTTCAGTGAGTCATAGCGTTGTTAATCAGTGGTGTAAATCAAACATAGATACTATCATCATACTCTTTTGAAAAGCTCTCACGTTACACCATCTGTAATTTAAAATAAATGTTGTCCCGCACCCTCTTCTTTTCTCCTTAGGGCTGAATAACCAGGGACATGGAATACTGCAGCATGAGAGCAATACTGACTTCTGAAAGGACAGCTAAATTATGATCTCTTGAGCACTTTGTTTTAGAATACATTGCAATTTCACAGGAGTTGCTTTTTAGTTCGCATGGATTGTCACATTCAATTACTACATTCAACACGCATCCATGCTCCTAGGCTTGCTTCTGGCTATTGTGTTTGATCAGGTATACTTTTGACTCACTGTAGAATCGACTAATTGTCTGTTCGACCTTGAGCAGGCTGAAGGGAGCTTGGACAGGAGCTACCTTGTACAATTAATTCCTTCCCCCCTCCTCCCTGTCTTTCCCCATTTGAATGAGCACCTTTGAAAGTGCAGTTCCTCGCATTAGGCCATTCCTTCATTCCTTGATGGTTGTTAACGCGGTGTTTTTTAGAAAAGACAAGCTGATACGGCCGTGACTTTTTCACGTGGTCCTCTTAATGCAGTGTTTTCCTTCTCCAGAATGCACTCTGTCACTTTCACTGAAGAGGAAGCTAATCAAGTTCTTGAATCGCATTATTACCTAAAATTTGTGGAATGCACCGTCTGTAGACATTTAATGACGAGAAAGCAGATCTAAACAAGAAATAATTGGGCATTTTAGGAATTTCTAAATGTTTTATCCTCCATCCTCCAGCTTTTCTACTTTAATCATGATGTTGAGTAAATATGGCCTGACTGAGGTGGATTGACTAAATGGTTATCGTTTTAATGAGCAGCACATCAATTTTGCGCGAACAAGTAAACCCATTGCCAGACACCTACAAACTTTTAACAAGAGCAAAGCCGGAGCGTCTCTCATTAGCTTAATGGATACCGAAAGGAATAAAGATAACATATATCTTGCGCTTGCTCAAAGACCTAAAGTGATGAACTATATAGGGGCCAAGATGTCCCGCACAACAAACTGCCAGAGACATTATACTGGGTTGGAATTTATTGGACCATTTTGAGGAGACGAAACGAGAGCACTGCCGTCTGGTTGGTTGTTTTAGAGTATGCAAACAATATCCTCCCCATCACTGTCAAAACACATGTCAGTTCAGGCAGGGACACGGAGTTGTGTCGGAAAGTTTTGCAGTTCAGTCTGAAGTCGCTCATTTGTAATACAGTCTCTTTCTGAGAAGATTTATCCATTGAGGTGGTTTCTCATGCCAGATACCCAAAAGCATTGTTGGAAGGCGGCCATGATTGTCGTTTGGCTGTGTGCAGGCTATGGCATCTCAAAGCTGTTTCTAGACTGATGTCTCCTCATGAAAATTTAATGAAGAAAGGGTTTCCAAAAAGGTGCCGTTTACGAGAGCAGCAGAAGACACTAATTAGCCATATCACAGCAGGGAAAGGAAAACTTAAAAGGTGCACATAAACCTCATTGCCATTCAGAGCGAGCAGGTTTTGTTTTGTAGATTAACACTTAGCTAACATTGTGGAGAAGCAGACATTTTGCATATGGAGATCTCGCGGTGTGCATGGAATATTCCAGTCTGCGCCCTCTCAGAGATCACGCGCTGCAAGCCAAAAATACTTCCTGTTCAGAGCGGCGAGCTTCACACAAAAGCTTCTCGGGGCTTCGATTTTCTTTGTTTTGCTAAGAGAACATGTTTGGAGCAAGGGGCAATGTGAGTTATCTTCTCTCACATCTCGAAACAGCGGCAAGATGTAGCCCGCCCTTGTTCAGTCGGTATGTTGAGATCCAGGCAGGAAAAAGACAGCTCATACAACACAGCAAAGGCACCTGCCATCATCAAAGAACATCAAAGCTATACATCACCTGAGCATATGTCCAGCCAGTGTAGCTACGGCCTCTCTCTTTCCATCTTTAAAAAACTGAAATACATTATTTACGTTCTTGCCAAGATTTAGGTAAGAAGATCGATACCACTATCATGTCTAAATATGAAGATTCAGCCAGGATACAGTTGAGAATGAAGGGAAGGCTGGAAACAGCTAGCCTGTCTCAGTCCTAAGATAACAAAATCCACCTAGCAGCACCTCTTAACCTCACCACAAGCGTCTTGTACATCTTGTTTGTTCAATCTGGACAAAAACTCCAGGAGTCAGTGCGCCTGGCTAGGAAGTATTACCCTTTGCAACCCTCTTAAAACTACAGAGTTTTCTTTTTTTAACATGTTACAGATTTAGAAGGTGCTGTCAGGTGGACTTTAGCACACGTGGTCAGATCCGGCCTTGTCATTGTATGGATGTCTTTGAGTCCTGATGCTAGGCTAAGTTATGTAACTCGCTGTTGACATGTGATTATAGGAGATAAATTCTTAATTAAGCTTCAAGTTTATTCCCCAAAATACTCCTGAAATCGTCCTTTAATTTCTTGGAGATTAACCATGCAGCTGTTTAACCGTTTGTCTGTTTTGTTCGTGTTCATTTTAACCTCGTCAATACCAAATATGAGTTGGAAAACATGTTTTTAATGTAACTGATTCAGAAATAATGAATGACTCCTCTGTAAGATGCTTCTCTCGACTGTCTGATTCATTTCACTCATCCCGTTGCTCTGACTGGTGTTCCCTCCTCACTCACTCAGGGTCTGAGATAGACCACTGACTTTGTGAGTCTGACCTCTGCCACAATGTCTCTCCTCTACCTCCAGAGGACCAGCTGCCCCCTGGTTTCCCCACCATAGACATGGGCCCACAGTTGAAAGTGGTGGAGCGAACACGCACTGCCACCATGCTCTGTGCCGCCAGTGGCAACCCGGACCCCGACATCTCCTGGTTCAAAGACTTCCTCCCTGTCAACACCACCAACAACAACGGACGCATTAAACAGCTCAGATCAGGTAGGCTTCCTCCGCTGAAAACTTAATTACAAAACAGGGAGTCTTCTTTCTTGTTATCCTCTATCTGATCTGCTCCCCCTGTTGTCTCCTCTGTTCTTTCATCCTCTTCTTCCTCCCATAATTTAACTTCTCATTTGGCTTTTTTCATTTTGTAGGTAATGGCATTGTTTCTACTATTTCCTGTCCTCTACTCTCTGTACGCCCCGGTGTGTGTTGTCTGTATGTGTGTCTCCCTTTGTCTTCCAGTGTTGTCATGGGCTGTTGGGATTGTTCCCCTCCCTCTGTGTTTGCTGGCTTCTGCCCTAACTTCTGCCCTCATTGCTCACTGCTGTGACTTTTTACAATGAATTATTTTGCTTTTTTGTGTTCCTCTCCACTGCATCGGTGCAGTATTTCTTTTGGAGTCATTCTCTTCATTTCTTACGTCTTTTTTTATTTTATTTTTTTAACAATTAATACTCAACATTCGGAATCTGCTGAGGAGTGCACATGATTTAAAAATAGGAAAAACGTGCAGAAAAGCAAACTAATCATCGTCCTTGTGCATTTGTTCAAATTTTACTTATTGGAAGAGGGATCCTTAAACCTCTCTGATTAAATATTTGCTTTGTATGAGAATTTTTTTTTAGGTTCAAGAAAAAAAAAACAAATTCTGGACACTAATCAGCCACAGTAGTGCGTAAAACTCCATAAGGCTTTTCCCCCTACCCTTTGATTCTTTGAATTTACAACCCGCCCCGCCACCCGCTTTAATGTATAGACGCCAGCTTTGTTTTTCTTTGCCTTTGACGCACCCTAATAAACCCATTCGCCTGAATACCCCAAGTTTGATTTCAATATCTCAATCCCAAAGAGATTATTCTATTTTCTAAAAAAAACAACAAAAAAAAAAACCCAAATCATAGCTTGCAGCTATATGTGCCAGCTAACGGCAACACATTAGCACAACGACCTGTAAATTTTAAGTCTTGTATGTTTGACCACCTGTCTTCACAGATTTCACGGCTGTCCTTTGTTAAATCGTCTTGTTAACCCTACTTCCTTGCTGACTTGTTTTCAACAGAACTGTGTAGAATTAACCCGTATTTCTAATGTGCGACTTTTGATTCACGTAGAGTTATTAAAGCATTAACGAAACCTTGTTAACTAAACTTACTTAAAGAATATAATCATATTCTTATGCTGTCTTTCTTCTCTCTATATTTTTAAATCTACAGAATCCTTTGGTAAGTGCTTAGCTCTAAAGCACACATCACCCCCCCACTAATTTCCATGTTTACAACAACTATTAAAATGCATGGCATGCATTTTACTAACAGATAGTTTAGACTCAGGGATACTACTAGACACACACACACACACACACACACTCTTCCCTCACCCCAAGGTGTTCAAATGTCCTCCTACCACTGTCAGCTATAGTACCACCTTTATCTTTAGATTATGATCACCAAACCCTAGTTTAGTGTTGTCATATACTGACCTGGGTAATACCTGTCCTCACATCTTTGTTACTCACTCACTGACCCACCACTTACTCACTTATTGAATCGTTTAACACCAGCACAGTAGGTAATGGAAATGTCAGGAGTTTTAGGGAGGTGACCAGCTCAGATCAAGCAAAGGGATCTCAGTTTTCTTTTTTTAAAATATGTCTGCTCTCAATCTCATATACAAAGTCCGTAAAGTCTTTCCCTTCAGTAGATGGTCTTCAGAAGCCATTCCAAAATGGCACCTCCCCGTGGTACATCAATGTACAAGTTCTTCTCTCTGACCTATGATTTTTCTATGATGAATCCTGTCTTTCTCTGCCAGTAGAGTACAGAAAAGTTCTCACTCTCTCTCTCTCTCCTTTCTCTTTCCTCTAGTACCTTTATTTACGTACCCTGTTAAATCTAATTTGATTCTTCTTCCAAAGCCCCCAGCCTCTATCTACTCGTACTAATGCTTCTTCTTTCTAATCTTATTTGCATTCATATTATCCACCCAGGTGGTACACCAATAAGAGGTAAGAGTGCTGAACTGACGTTCACAGAATGAAAATAATACAAATTCATTCTTGCTGTCAACCCATCCATTCACTTGAATCACCTCCATTTCTGTCCTGTTTACCAAGACCAAATCCCATTACTTTCATATGGACCTTCCTTCTTATTTGTCCTGTTTCGTTGACTAAATTTGTATTCCATCTTTTTGTCTATGCTTTATTTACTCCTTTGTATTCTGGTTTCAAGAGCCTGTTTAGCTCAGTTGTGATATGCTTGCCCTGGCTCAAATAAGCATATCCAATGACAATTATTTTTTTAAACTATATTTTTTTCCTGTTCATTTTTGTTTTCTTTTTGGCCATAGCGAATCATGTGTCCCTCTTTTTGTCCAACTAAAACAACCAAGCATTTTTCCCCCTTAGCTGTTTCTTGTTCAGCACTAAAAATATGCACAGATGCTGTGGAATCACGCAGGCATGCTGAAGACAACATTGCCTCTCCTCTGCTTTTTTCTCCCAAAGAATTCTTTCTATCTTTGCAAACTATTTTTTTTCCATTTCTTCTATTTGCTTTCCTCTCCTGTACCTCTACAAAAAAGCCCAAACAACCACTTTTTTGATAAAGTTTCTACGGTGCTTTTTTTTCTCTTTCACCTATTTTTCTTACTTTTCTTGGGTTTGGAGACTATTTTACTTTTTGACTTTTTTTCTTCAGGGTTTGGGGAAGGCAAACAGTAGAGTCTGGCGAGGACCTGATTGGCTCATTTTTGCCGTGTGACATGAAGCTGGAGAGTTGTTGATGCATAAAGCCATTTTTCCCATGGTCATGTGACACCACACTGCTGATCCCATTGGTGGATTTTTATGGGTGTCTTTTGTAGCTTTCACAAGCTAAAGCAGTGGTTGGTTACTTTCTTGTCGGCCCAAGCCGATATTTTGAATTTTGTCTTCTAATACAATTGCATTTTATTTTTCAGCTAAGGGTTGTCAGAAGGTTGTAAGTTGTGCCGACATACATTTCTTGCCAAGATTTGCATGTCAAAACTTTTGTTACAGAGGGTTATATGTTGGTTTTACCTTACATAATACTTCAATTAACATTTTTCCACATATATGAGCAGCATTTTTCAATTTTTTGTATGGGCTGCATTTTTTGAAAGTTACTTCACCTAGATGAAGTCCCAAATTATTCCGTTAGGTCAATGTTACACTTGATCTGTGATTGAATATGCTAAAATTCATACCTAAATTTCTTTCGTTCAATTGTCCTCCCTTGTTATGCTGCTTTCTTATACTGTAAACCTCTTTTGTTTGATCCATGTTTCCCTGAAGCAGTATCACTCATCCCCATATTGACCAGTCCAGTGACATGTTGTATATTGAAGGGCTTGCCCCTACTCTTTAAAGTGAAATTCTTATTATTTATTTTTTTTGACATTGGCGCTAGGATGAGTGTCTTTTTAGACCCTTTAGCCGTATAGGTAATCAGGCTTTTTCTCTAACGAAGTCATCAACAAGGTAAATGTATCATAGTCAGAAGATATCTTAGGTGCTTTTCCTTTGTTTTGGATTTGGTTGACAATCTGCCATTTTCTTTTCCCTTGCCGTTACTTTAAGCCCGTTAAGAGGAACAATATATTTGTATCGCAATGTCTTGCATGATTACCATTTGCAGCTATCCCTCAACTAAAGTACAATAACACAGTCTCCATTTACCTCAGCCAGTGGATCTGGCTGTGATAATGACGGGGGATAAACTTTAAAACATAGAGTTTATAGTAGCAGAGAGAATAATGTAGTATTTCATTCATTACAGTTTATTGGATATGGTTTAATTACAACTTTCCTTCAAACTGTCCAACAACCGAAGCTTAAAAGGGACAAAGAAAAACTAGAAATGATGCTGATGTTGGCCTCAAGCCTTGAGGTCAAACAAGTTCTTTTCTTTTTTCATTTTTGCATGTGAACTCGATGCAATCCACGTTGTTTTAACCAAACATACTCTGCTACCCCATTTGCTATTCCCAACCAGGAGCCCTCCAGATAGAGCAGAGCGAAGAGTCTGACCAGGGGAAGTATGAATGTGTGGCGACCAACAACGATGGAACCCGCTACTCTGCCCCAGCAAATCTATATGTCAGAGGTAGGAAACGCGTGTAAACAGCGCTGACATGCTTCTATCAAACATTATATTAACATTCTTTTTAAAATTCATGAAGAACAGGCCAGTAAAGTCTGCAGGGGCCATATTTAGGTCATTGTAAGTATGCTTTGTTTTTGATTTTGTTCTTTTTTTTTTTTTTTTTTTCCTTTTTTGTACTTGACTTACCTGCACTGATTTGAACCTACAGTATCTGATCTGTTATGTGTTCCTGGTTCTTTCTGTTGATTATCCTGAGTCTAACACCAATGACTAGACTGCTTGCTGTGTTTATCTACTAATTGCCTTTCAAACCTGACTGCCGGAGGTGGTAAAGGGTGGACGACCCATCCTGCATTAGTACCCGCTCTTTCCCCAGCAGAGAACAGATCCTCTCTGGCCTTTCTTTGTTTCTTTTTTTTTCTTTTTCCTCCCAGTTGATCAACCTTGGAAAGATACCTTTAATCTCACTACTTAAAATTCAGTTTAAAAAAAAATAAATTAAAAAAAGATACGAACAGATAAACAGTATAGAATACGTTCAATATTGAAGGTTTTCATTATTCCACCCTATATGTAAACTTAGCTTGTATAAACAGTCACAGCCTTTGATTGCTACAGATACTGTTTTACATATAGTGTTTTACAGCTTCATGATTTTAGCAAATACAAAAAAGGGCAGGTGGAGTAGAAGCAGTGTTTGTTTTCTTTTTTTTAAAGCTGCAATCCAATATTTGCTGCATTGTCACAACTGTTGTTACATTTTTACAACACACTGTTAATCTTCCACTATTGACAAGTATTGTCTTAATTAAATTATGTATATATACATGTATGTAGCGGATATATTTTTATGAACTGGACTGTAATTTTCTTATAAATTCTATAATGCTCTTCAGTCTTATGGTTAGCTTTCCTAATTGTCAATTACAACTCAGTCCTCAGGAAACATGATACACAATATATACTAAAGCAAAATATCCATTTTATTCATTATTTTAAGCTAACCACATGGCTTGGGCAGAATTTGTGTTAAAAGTAATTCTTTGTATTCAAAATGTTTGAGCTCAGACAGGTCAGACTTGTAATCGTGGTGCCAGGGAGATACAAGGGGCTCCCTGCACCTTAGAGACAGACCTTAGAGAGACCTTCAATTTGTTTAAGTAGACATTTGAACACCTAAAACATGGCCTTTTTACTCTCTGTGTTTCCCTTGTTTTTCTCCTGTCCCGATTTCATTTTGTTCTGCATCAAATTCCCTACATCCCTCAGAGCTACGAGAAGGTTGGTGTGTTTTTACTTTTTGAACACAACACAAAAACAGAAGTTCATGTGTCTGCCACAAAGAGAAATATCTGTCTTTTTTTTCCACTTCTACTGATGCCATTTCTATCTCTGTCACACATCCAATGTTCATGAGAATGCCAACAGTCTTTGTCAGAATGCTTGACTGTCCAACAGGTGGTGCATGTTTGCATCTTTGAGGTGGGGTGGTCGGGACGATATTTGCATCTGTCCGAGGGTCTATTTGCATGGTCACCTCTGAATCGCTTGAGCTAGTCATCCCCTTTCCCCAACCCCTTTCCCCGTCAGTGTTCCTGCTCAGTTTCTCCCACAACTAACAACAAATCAGGTGGGATAAGAAAATGAAAAGAAAAAAATCTTATTAATGTAATAAATTCTATTTAAAAAGAAAAGAAAAGTAATGTGGCACGCAACACCAGCAGGAACAATATCCTTGATTATGGGCTCCTGGAACTAATGGCTACTGCTCTACATAGATGCAGCGCTGCTCCGTATGAGCACTCAATCTTTCTCTCCGTAGAGCCATTTAAGCATCACTACATTAAAATTTTCCCTGTGGTGGTCTCCTGAATTGAAGTTTCTCGGAGATAAAAATATGTTAAAGCAAAATCCGTCCTTTGTCGTAATTGGCACTGAAGTCAAGCACCAAGCTGTAAAAACAGCCTCGCCCTCCGAGATCATACACTTCCTCTGACGAAGATGTTTCGGCACAGGAAGTCATGAAAGAATGATGTATTTAGAGCATTATCCACCAGACTTGACAAATGTAATGATATTCAAATGAGCAGGATAATATTATGTCTGTGGGGAGCGTGATCCAATTGGATATTAATTAAATATTGAGTGAGAGAAACGTTGTATTTAATAATGCAAGCGGTTCCCCTAGTTTTCCTCTCTGGAGAGCTGCAGTCTGCTCAACAGAACGGGCTTTGTGAATTAGTAGCAGGTAGCAGGAAGCGTGCGCCGATGTTGCAGTCAAATATAGCAAATGCCTGCATAAGTAACTAGCTTAGAGTCGGGAGCTACTATTGAGGCTGTTTAGAAAGCAGGGTCAATTAGCGGGCAGTAAACAAATATGCTGCATTTAAAAGCAGTTTTCTCCAAGGTTCACCAAGCTAACAGTAATCTGTTTCGACGGCCATGAGCAGTAACACTGACTTCACTTTAATTTCAGTCTTCGCTAGGTGTTTTTAACAAACCCCGTAGTCCTGTTCTGTTTTCCTGATCCACATCGTCTGTACTTAGATGTTTGTGCAAACAAATTCTCGTCACTTAAACCCGAGGAGAAATATTATATTATCTAGCTGGCTCTTCTTCCTTACGTCCATTTATCCTTTGTGCTAAGATGTTGTTGCCGTCTTCTCCAAGTGTCTCTTCGTTGTCCCAGGACCCTTAGCTTGTGCTAGCCACATTTACAGCGATGTAACCCTTCATGTTAACTTATTTTGCCCTTGCAGCCCTCCTCCCCTGACTCCCTTACATGTCATGTAAACTTTTCTTTGAAATTTTAGCCTTTTGTTTGTTCTTGATTTTTTTTTTTAAATGTGTATCCACTAGAGCTGTCAAATGATATATATTTTTTTAAATCCAGATATCCGCAGCTGCAGTTAATCATGATTATCCAAATTAAAATCTCATGATGTTTGTTTTAGTCTATCTTATGTCTTCATGAGAGAGCGTAGCTCGCCTCACCTTGTAAATGAAGCTGAATGAACTTTTAATCTGAATAACCTCTTTTTTTTTTTTATCTTAAAGGGCACTTAATGGCCTGCAGTCCTGTTTAAATTATTTTCATTTGCATCAGTTAGTTCTTGATTTGTACGATCATAGAATATAGTCCGGCCAGACACGTTGGTGCTTTAAGCATCAGCATAATTGGTCCTCTTGTGATAAGCTAAAGACCCTTTCATTTGTCATTGAATTCAACAGCATGAAAGAACGTATGTATAACTTTAATTTTTTATCCTCTGTCTGGAGCTGTCTGGCAGAGTTTTAAAGTCTAACGTCTGAAAGGACCCTTAAAAGTTTAACTTTTCTAATCATTGCGTTGTTTATAGGCTAGCACAAAGCATAGGACACTTCTTATCTTGCAGGACTGTACATAAAAGGTACAGCTTAGCTTGGTGAGTGGATGCAGAACATTTGACAGCTCTAGTTTCTACTTTGGACTTGAAAAACACACAAAAAAAAATGTTACATCCCCTCCCCTCCAGATGCATTTGCGACTTCTCTAGCATTGCTAGAATCTATGTCTGTGTGATGTGAGAATGTGATGCGGCACATTATCTCACATCAGCTGGAAGAGCGCAGCCTAAAAGTTGTGTCTTGCGCATACAACTGTGCAGTGCTGTCGACTCTCCAGCACTTTGTGCGGTTCTGTATATCTGTAACGATGGTGATAAGAGTATTTTTGTGCATGGCGCTCACATTGATGTCAACCCATTCACCACTGAAATCTCTAATTCTTGGACCAAATGTTTTTTAAATGTGTTTTCTTAACCTCCATCAAAAAAAATAAAAAAAATAAAATCATAAATTATCTCACTAGAAACATATTTTATGTTTATGCTTTAAGTAAACCTGCAATTACAATTCTGTTCATTTTCTTGTTATATAATGTGTCACTGTGTTTTCTGTCTTTTTTGTTCTGGCAACATTTGAAGCCAATTCTATGAAAGGAGTTCGGTTGTTCCGTGTTATGCTGGGTTTTCACACCACGTTTTTCTTTTTTCCAGTACGCCGGGTGCCACCGCGATTCTCCATTCCACCTACAGACAATGAGATCATGCCAGGCGGCAGTGTCAATATCACATGCGTGGCAGTGGGCTCTCCAATGCCGTATGTCAAGTGGATGCTAGGTGCCGAAGACCTTACGCCAGAAGACGACATGCCCATTGGGCGGAACGTCTTGGAGCTTACGGACGTCCGGCAGTCGGCCAACTACACCTGCGTGGCCATGTCAACTCTGGGGGTGATAGAGGCCGTGGCGCAGATAACGGTGAAAGGTAAAGCTACTTCTTATTCCTCTTCATTATAATTAGAGGGTGAAATTACAGCGGTATGCTCAGACAAGAGATATATTAAGGCTAGGCTTGGACTTTAATAGCTCACTTAGAGCAATTTTCCTTAAAATGTTTCAAATTCTGTACGCAATTAAAAACATATCCATCAATTTGGAGCTAGTTTATGTTCGGAGGAAACTATCCAAGCAGAGACTACAGGCAGTGCTTTAAAGAAAGTTATTTACCTCTCCCTGCCACGATAAGTCATCTGTGGAGGATTCCTTAAAGCTTTAGACAAGCCCTGGCACCAGCCTCAGTGTATTAGATGCCAGATTGAGAATATAGTGAAGTGCTTATCTCTCAGCTGGAGAGCTACAAAGCCACAAGCTCACCATTTCTGTTAGCAAGAGGCGGGGGGGGGAGGGACGCAGCGTGAGGAGGGAGGGGCGGTGTGAAACGTAGGGAGTATTGTTTGGTGTCCTCTGTAGACATGGTACTTATCTGAGTGTAATCATATCTACAATGCAGCGTACCAGAAAGATATCCCAGATTGGTGTCGCTGTGTTCACGTGCACACAAGGGACTGACTCACATACACACACACACACACGCTCAGCTTTGTTTTTCCTAGACATAACATAGAGATATTAGTCACAATATAACAGTCTGGCAGCAAGCTCCCCCAGAAGCGCACTTCAGATGGCATATAAAGACAATATATTGCCCTCAAATCTTTTGCCATGTGGCACGGCGCAGGGAATTAAAGCAATAAATTTACCTGTTAAATTATTAAAGTGATAAACACTGGGAAATCTGAGATTAATGACAACTGCACTCTCAGCTGCTGAGCGGGGGGGTACACAAAGCCTTTAATCTCACAGGTTGGTTCATATACTTTTTTTTTTTTTTTAAACAAATGGAAACTAGATAAATTAAATAATAGGAAGATCATCTTACACCCACCTAATAGAAAGTACTTCAGTACCAGTATATCATCAGTACCAAATACAATGGGGCTGGTAAATTAATGCAATCAGTATCATTCAAACACCTAAAAAATAAGTATCTAAATAACTTCTTTCTGTATATTTTGCATTTTTGTCTATATTTATGTAAAATAATTCTCATTACAGCATTGCCGAAGGCTCCTGGCATTCCTGTGGTGACCGAACGCACCGCCACTAGCATAACATTGACTTGGGATTCTGGCAATCCTGAACCAGTGTCCTACTACATAATCCAACACAAGTCCAAGTACTCAGAGGACTCCTACAAGGAGATCGACGGTGTGGCCACCACCCGGTACAGCGTTGGAGGCCTCAGCCCGTACTCGGACTACGAGTTTCGCGTGGTGGCGGTGAACAACATTGGGCGAGGGCCACCCAGTGAGAGCATCGAGGCCAAAACAGCTGAGCAGGCACCCAGCACGGCGCCAAGGCAGGTCAGGGGTCACATGCTGAGCACCACCACAGCTGTCATCCACTGGGATGAACCAGAGGAGGCTAACGGGCAGATCATGGGCTACCGAGTTTACTACACCATGGATTCTGCCCAGCACGTCAACCAATGGGAGAAGCAGATTGTTCGGGGGTCTAACTTTGTCACCATCCAAAGCCTCATCCCCAACAAGACCTACTATATCAAGGTTTTGGCCTACACCTCAGTAGGTGATGGACCTCTTTCTCCAGACCTTCAAATCATCGCCAAGACCGGAGGTAAACAGGATGTTTGTTCTTGTTGTTAGAGAATCCACAGTTGAACAAGTTTAACCAGTGTTCATAGGCTACTCCACAAGTAATGTTTGAGTGTCACAAACATTTTTGAAGCAACATTTTTTATCCTCATTAGTGGGTTACAGTTGTTAACCACAGCTGTAAACACACAAATCTTCAGGCTGTCAACAAAATCTTCAATTGGTTTCCTCAAGTGGGGAAAAATAGTTTTGCATGAGAAAAATTAACTCGGAGCAGGAAGTGTAAACGCTTTGTTGTTTACTTCAAAAGTCAAATATTCTTTTCAGCATGAAGTATCCACATATTATGTGTCTGCACTGTAATAATCCCGGTGCATCTCCTGAAATACAATGTGGCTGTGTGGCCTCTGCGCGAGTATGACTGTAATAATAATGGATAGTGCAAGACATGAGAGAGAATGAACCCATCTCTTCGTTCCAATTGCAGTTCCCTCCCAACCAACCGACTTCAAAGGAGAAGCCAAATCGGAAACAAGCATTCTGCTTTCATGGATCGCCCCAGCACAGACTGGACAGGAAAATCAAATCACAGGATATGAACTTATGTACAGGAAGCGGGATGACAAAGAGGAGGTAATTATTTCTTGATTTGAGATGTTTTGCCAAAACCTTAGCTTAAAACACTGTAATAACACATCACACTGTAATTGTCCGGTTTGTGTTACGCAATCATCCAGTTTATTTTTAGAACGCAGTGTTATGAAATTATGTTTTTGTTCTTCCCCACCACTAAGTCATACATATTAACACAATACCAGATATGTAGGATTAAGTTGGTTATTAGTTATCTAGTTATCGTCTTGCTTTTTTAATGTACATTAACATTAGGTATAGTAGTAGTTATAAACTGCATAATCAATTGTGTTGTTCTGCACACTGAAAAACACAGCCACATGGCATAATAGAGGTATGAAGCAGATACAGTATGACGCCATTTGGTTTTTAACTTGGAGACTTTGGTCAAACGTGACTGCATACAATAGCCTTAGAAGAATGAGATTTACAGTGCAATTTGTCAATTGCTATCAAGTGTACTAAACTGATTGTCACATTCATTTATATAAACCAACAACTTGTTACAATTCTGTCAGCAAACGATACCCTCACATTTTATTTTCATATCAGAAGGGGCAGAACGCTTGTATTCATTTTTTTATTTGTAACTTTGTTGATTTAAAAAACTGACGATATGAAACTTTCTCCCCAGAAACATATCAGCTTTGAGCCGACAACAACATACCTGCTGAAGGACTTGAAGCCCTTCACGACTTATACTTTCCGGCTGGCTGCACGTAGTAAACATGGCGTTGGGGCTTACACCAATGAGATCTCTGCAGAAACTCCTCAGACACGTAGGTCTTCTTCCTTATCTGACAGAGTTTAAACTATTTGGGAAGGAACACATTTTCAAATGCATTCAAAATTTTTACGTGTGCTGCAGAATCCAAAAAAGTGACAAAACTGTCAGGAAGGTCCTGAGCACAGATAAAGCAAATATGATTTTTTCTTTTTTCTTGTGAGGGTTCATGCATTTGAAAAGATGTAACATTTGAATAGTAAATAAGTGTTATGAAGTCTACCTGACCATGCAGTATTCACTTTGAAAAGGTTGCATGGACAGCGTACCCAGGCTTTCCTGTGAAGCCAGGAGACAAGGTTACAAAAACTACCTCTCTCCACCTTTGTTGTGCAAAAACACTTCTTGGCTTAAATGAATGATATAGCCATGAATTATTTATGTGAATGCCCACATATGCGTTAGTCAACTGTTCTTTTTTTAAAAAGTGAAAGGGCATTTTAGGAAGCCTTGTCTCTTGACATTGCATGTCAGCCAAAAATAAGAGAATAGAGATTTTTTTTTCAGACTGAGCTTTCTATGTAGCTACGCTGCCAAAAACCACTTCACTGGACCACAAAGGGATTGTCCAATTCCAATTCAATTAAAATTAGAATCATTAAAGAGTGGAGTAACTATATCATAGAAAGCTCAAAGCAAGTATTGTCTCTGTAGTTAGGGACATTTCCCCCTCGAAAGACCTCAGATTTATGAAGCAGGATGACAATTGGAAAAATTGGATTCTGTTGTTTATCACAAAAATTCAACTAAAACCGGAGAACTCCAAAAGAACCCGCTGAACTGTTGCATTTGCCTTTGGAAATCGAACATAAATCTGAGGTCTCTGAAAGGCAAGGGCAGAGATCAGGTGGGTATAAAAGCTCAGAAGTTCAAACTCTGCCCAGATGTATGCTCTGAGGTAATCAACTGAAGATGATTCAAAAGTGCATGCCGATGTTATCAGAATCTAATAAATCAGTCATGTCTCCTTGGGAAGTTCTCTGTTGTACAATCAGGCTTTTACCACAAACCAACAGGCTTCGGAAAGGTTGGTGACAAATACAACATTTTTCTATCTTAAACTAGTTAAAGCATCAACCTTTATGTTTTTGGATTGATGGTAACTGCTTGCCAAATTTGTCTTAGTTATTGCTACATTTATTTTGGAATGGTTTATCTTAAATTATTTCTTGAGTACTTTGAAATAGTTTTAGGTTGTCATTTTAGAATTAAAAGGTTCTACGAAGTGGTATATTGGGATATATGATTTTTGTTTCCCTTTGTTTTTTATAATTATTTTTTCATGACAAAGGTAGGTTACATATGTTGAAACTGTCCTTTTTCCAATCAACACCTTCCATTCATCACCAGTGTGTACACTTTTGTGTTGGTCTTTGCCTTTTGCTTTGTCTTTATTTGTGACGTTTCATTGATTTTAAAATGATTTTCATTTATCCATACAAGTCCTTGTGATTTTTCCTCATTTTGTGTCATTTTATTTTCCTCTTCTTTTGTTTTTCTCCTTTGTTTGGTCAATTCTACCATCATCACCACGATCAAACCAAAAAAACTGAAACTCCTTTGAAACAAAAATCCAACTCAATGAACGGCCTGACCAAACAAAAAAAACCCTGCACCTGCATAAAAACCAACCCAACAACCAGAGCCCTCAGGCCCACCTCAGGAAGTCAAGTGCTATAGCTCCAGCTCCACCAACATCCTGGTAAGTTGGCAGCCACCCCCACTGGAATTACAAAATGGAATAATAACGCAATACGCCATCCAGTATGCTGCAACTGAAGGAGAGGACACTACTACACATCAAATCTCCAACATACCTCCGGAAAGCTCCCAATACCTTTTGGAAAACTTGGAAAAATGGACAGAGTACCGTGTGACGGTCACTGCTCATACAGATGTGGGAGCAGGACCAGAAAGCCTGCCACAGCTCATCCGCACAGAGGAGGATGGTATGTGTTCGCTAAAGCAAAGCCTCAGCTGCAAATCCAGTCTACCCCTCTTAACCCACCCCGTCAAATACTAACAACTGTATCTACAACTCCCTCTTCTTCTCTACCCCCTCTGCCTGCTTCTAATGCGACTGCCGCCACTTGATACTTTTAGCCCCATTTTGGACTGTGCACTTTTTTATCTAACGGTGACTCACTTTGCAACCTTTTTTTGGCTTTTTTTCCCCCTACGCTGCTCAATTTCAACACATGGTATGGCATTTTCAGCTGCAGGCCTCCAACTTCCAGTCCCAACTGTCATTTTTTGAAACTTTGAAATATCCTCTGTAGTATTTTTTTTGACTGGCAGGATTTTTTTTTTTTATAGACCTCACTTTTTTTTTTTTTAGGAACTTGGCAAAAGGACAAGTTCTGGACAGTGGGAATAACAAAACGTGGAAGAATTTTTTGAAGGCCATTTTTTTATATTTTTTCTCCCCTCATGAGATAGAATCATTTTTTATTCATTTTTTTTCCTTGCTCCATAGCCAAAATTCTTGTAGTGCTTCAAGTATTTGAAACACTTGAAGCCCCCCTTTGGCTCCACTTTTCTATTTTGACAAAACACATTTTTATTCCATGTTTTAAAAATCCACTCTACCCATTTTTAATGTTTCAAGATTAGGTCAGTTGTCAGACCTGTTTTTGCTGTTGTTTTTTCCCCCCTTACCATTGTTGAAATATTGATGTCATGCAGTGCTTGTTGCAGTTTGCTGCACTTTTGTGATTTTTTTTGTCACTGCAGCATTTTCCGCTACGGCTTTTGGGCAAGATTTAAAAAGAAGGTGAAGAGGTTCTCTATAATTTTGACCTTTTTTCTTCTATCCCATGGTGTTCCTCCAGTTCCTAGCGGGCCACCTCGTAAAGTTGAGGTGGAGGCTGTCAACTCCTCATCAATTAAAGTGATCTGGCGTTCACCGATGCCCACCAAGCAGCACGGTCAGATCCGAGGGTACCAGGTGCACTATGTCAGGATGGTTAATGGGGAGCCCACAGGACAGCCAGTCATCAAGGACATCCTGATTGATGATGCTCAGGTACAACACCCTCCTCAGCCAGCCACCTCATCTCTCAGACATAGTATCGCTTTCTCTCTCTCTCTCTCTCTCTCACCTTTACATGAGCTACAGCAAAGTCTTTTATTTCAGCTGGAAAAAGCTATCAACATAGCTCAGTAAAATAGTGACTATTTAACTGTTTTGTCACTGATTACAACAGTTTGGCACACATCTATCTGCACACGTGATTATAGCTACTTTCACTAAAATAAATCTACATTTATTTGGTGGTTGCAGAAGAAAAAACTGTGTATATTTTCTCATCAGTGAATAGTGGCTGTACCTGGGCCTTATTTGTTGTCTCTTCTCTTTCCATATTCTTATATCATAATCAGTGGGAATATGATGATTCAACTGAACATGTGAGTAGCTGAACTCGACAAAATCCAATCTTCTTTTCCCCTTGTATTATCTTCTGCATGAGTGGCATGTGTCTTTTGTGCTTTAGGAGTTCAAGACCTTGAGCTCTTAATATACTTACCTTAAAAAAAAAAACTGCAGAGGGAATGCCTTGACTAACATTGGGTTCAAATTGAATTTAACTGGCCAAATAGTCACCTGTACTGTATGCCTTAAAGGTTTGAAATCTGTGTTTACTGAGGAAGCTATTTTTTTAAAACACTCTTTGCCAAGTTATTTATTTAACACTACCCTTTCCACTGAAGCATGCCTCATCTTTAAATATATGCGGAGAGAATGTGTCTGTATGACATCTGTGATGATTATGCTGACAGCACATCCCACTTTTATCTCTCTATCTGTAAGTCTAGCCAGTGACTGTCTCGCAAACTAAAGTCCTGCATCTTTACAGGAAATGATCATCACAGAGCTGCAGGCTGAGACCACGTATTCGGTTACCGTGGCAGCCTATACAACAAAGGGCGACGGTGCCCGCAGCAAGCCCAAACTGATCACCACCACTGGCGCAGGTAACGTAACCGTCGACTGCTGACAAATCTCCTGGGGTTCTCTGTTAATATACAAGATTTGTGTAGAGGGCTGCATTTCTCGAATAAATGCAAGTTCTATTACAAAAATTGGAAAGCTGTGAAACTGCAGCCAATAAAGGAAAAAGCACCAGGCAAGTATTCTAATCATCGAGTATGTAAAGTGTGAATGCAGCTAATTGCTGTCTCATTTAGTGCAATAACTCTTAACCACTGGTGTGACGCAGCAACGCTGAGGGCGCTTTCAAAATAATGGAAAATGCAGAGAGTGAAAGACGGAAAAAAAGGACACCAAAAAGCAGCTCTTTCACTAACCTCTTTTGACAGCATTATGCCACAGCCAAAGTACTTAATTGTGCATAAAGAAAGATGGAGAGATAGAATAATATGAATAATGAATGCCTGCCTACTACTAATATGATCAAATTGAAGCGTAATTATAACAAGTTGTCCCTTTTTCCATTTGTATGTTTTTTTTAGTTCCTGAAAAACCTCGGCTAATGGTCAGTGCAACCAACATGGGCACAGCTCTCCTCCAGTGGCATCCCCCAGCATTAACCCATGGTCCCTCTGCAAGGATATCGCCTCCGTTTTGGCCGCAAAGATGTGGATCCACTGACCGTCATTGAGTTCCCCGAGAGGGAGAACCACTACACCACCAAAGAGATCCATAAAGGAGCCTCATACACTTTCCGCCTTTCGGCTCGCAACAAAGTGGGCTTTGGTGAAGAGACAGTCAAAGAGGTCACCACAAACGAAGATTTCCCGAGCGGTTACCCTCAGAGCATTACAGCAGAGGGTGCCACCACCTCGACCATTCAGGTTAGCTGGCAACCTGTCTTGCTGGCAGAGCGAAATGGGCAAATAGTGAAGTATGCTCTGCAATATAAGGACATCAACAGCCCACGCAGTCCCTCTGAACTCTTCATCACCGCCCCGGAATCAACAGTCATCCTGGATGGCCTTAAGGCAGATACCACTTATGATATTAAAATGTGTGCCTTCACCAGCAAGGGCTCTGGTCCCTATAGCCCAAGTGTCCAATTCAGGACACAGCCTTTGGATCAAGGTAGGACCAGTCCCTGAACCCTTTTAGCCATTTCCCCTTTTTTAAAAAAAAAAAATCAAGCTTTTCCTGCGCAGCCCTTTCCAACCACAGCAGCTTCCTTTGAAAGCCTCAGATGGCAGACGTTCACAAAATATGGAATCAACCAGAGGAGTTTGGTATTAACATATTGCCCTACCCTTGGCAGTCTCACTAATCTAAGAATGATTTTTTAAAAAAAAGAAAATAACTTATGTGTAAGTATGTATGTCTCTTTGTGTCTTGTCAATTAAGCAAAGGTCAGTCATTAATTTAAGTTGGTGTTGGTAAAAGGTAAGCGGACAGTGTTGAGTTCAGTGTAGTACAGATGTCAGCCTGGTTTTGAAGGAGACTTTCTCAGGTAAGCACTGGTGTGGGACCATTGGTGCAGATAGATAAAAAAGGATGTTTTGTGTCTAAATCACCTGCTCCCCCTTTCTTTTAGCAGTGTTTGCAAAAAATTTCCACGTGAAAGCTGCCATGAAGACTTCGGTGTTGCTGACTTGGGAAATCCCAGACACCTACAACCCAGCACAACCTTTTACTGTAAGCACTGCTGAGCTAAATATATTCCCATATGCGTGCATACTTTACAGTGCTTCAGTTAACACCTACAATACACCAAAGTACATGAAACGTCAACTCCTCGGCATACAGATCCTCTACGATAATGGCCAGAGCGTGGAGGTGGATGGGAAGCTAACGCAGAAGTTAATCACGGGTCTTCAACCTGAGACACAGTACTCCTTCCTCCTGACCAATCGTGGCAACAGTGCCGGGGGCCTGCAGCACCGCGTGAGCACCATGACGGCCCCAGACATCCTTCGTACCAAACCCTACCTGATTGGCAAGACCAACTCAGACGGTATGGTGACTGTGGAGCTACCGACGGTGCAGACATCTGAGAGAGTAAGGTGAGCAGAGATGATCAAACTGGAAGGTGATTTCTACTTGTAGTTAAATTTGCCCCTGAAATGATTCAAATCATTGGTTGAATTTTGAGTTTTGTATCAAAATTACTCCTGAGTTGATGCATCAACCAGGAGTGCACATGCCTGGTACTGCCCTACTTGCCAACTTGCATCAATCATAATATAATACGACTTAATCGTATCAGAAAAAAATTTGACTCTTTTGTTGGATACGAGACTTTTACAGGCATGAGTACGGTGCGGCGGAACCGTCCATTGCTAATGCCCACATTACTGATGATTATTTCTTACTGATGGATTGTGAATGGAAATAAACAAGTTAACCTGATAGCTGACCTTGTCAGCGACAATCCCTCCAAAAACTGAGTCATTGATATTCATCCCTATGTTTCAGTGTAATATCCACTTCACCTCAGTCATTACACACTGAAACAGCCCGTCTCATTTAAGAGCACTCCTCTAAGCCCTTTAAAATCTCTTACAGCCTTTCAACAAAGCCCAGGGTTGTCAGAAGGCCAAGGAGCACATCCGATTGCAGACCGACACTTCAAACCCATCTTGGGTTTTTTGATCTTGCACTTGGCCCACTGTCTCCCATGCCAGAGCTTAAGCTAATTAGGTTCCCATTAGCCTGCCACACTGCCTTCCTGGCTAAGGCTGGTTAGCGCGGTGCCCAACCAGGAAGCCCAGAAACTCTGGCAGAAGCCGTTATCTCTCTTGCCACCCTGATGAAGGGATGAAAATCCTTCTAATTCTGTATCTCCTCTGCGTTCACAGAGGTCTCCTAATTAGCCCTCAGGGGGCCTCGGTGAGGTGTTACCATATTTCACATGCTTAAACGAAACGGAAAACAGGGGGAAATGGTCAAAATCAAGTGATGGTGGACACTGTGCAATGCTATATTTGTTCTAGCTGTCATGCAGGACTTTGTTTGTCCAGGAAACGGTAATCATTGTCTTGGAAATGCAACGGTTGAACTTGTGTTTTTTGAAAATTGGCAGTGATCTAGAATATTAATGTGCCGTCCTTTTTCTTTTTATTTTCCAGGGGATATTACATTGTTGTAGTACCTCTGAAGAAGCAGCGCACTGGGCAAGTTTTTCAAACCCTGGGACAATCCCGATGAGATGAATTTGGAAGAGGTAGGTTCATAATGGCTCAGTTTGACAAGAAAAGTGAAAACATGGCATGAGAAATTTATGTTTTTTTTTTTTTTTTAAATATATATGGCGTTATTGTACTCGGCTTCTCAACAGGGCCGATGTAACTGTGTGCACATACCGTACATTTCTTTTCTCAAAACTGGAAGAAAAAAAAAATAAGTTGAGGCAGTTAAGAGGGCAGGAGGAACGGGAGATGAGTCTCGCTGATTGATGCAAATAGCTGCAGAGAGCACTGTTCATATGGAAATGAGAACATGAAGTAGCCATCAAGAGCACTGCAAACTCAACCCCCCCATCCCCATCCCCACGTCCTCCTCCTCCTCCTCCTCCTCCTCCTCTTTGTGTCTGTGGTAATTACCTGAAGAGCTGCATCAGGCCTTCATGTCTCTTCTCATCCCAGGCAAAGCTGGGTTACTGCGTGTGCACAAAACACTTGACAACTTTTATATTTAGCCAGTTGAGATAATTCAGGAGCTCCTGTGCATTGCAGGCACGATTAAGCGTGCAAGCAAACTAATGTTTTATTACTATGTACTGTAAGCTTAGGTACATTAGATTCCTTTAGATGCAGCACATACTGTAGTCTTTGTCCTAGATATGTATAGAAACTTCTAAAAAGTTATCCCTACTTCAGTTTCCCCCCCTACAATTTGAAACGTGGGCAATGATTGTCATTTGCGAATCAAATCCTCTGGCAAATTATATCTCATTTTGAAACGGCGAGTTTTAAAATATTGATTTCCAGTGTATGAACATCATAATATATCACGTCTAGGAGGCTAAAAGAAACCGCACCATGTCTCATCTGGCATTGGCTTTACAGCTCATGCCTACAGGCCCGTGTCTGCAGCCTTGACCGATTGCCCAAAAGTCACCCCTCTGTCAGAATTTATTTGTTTGTCAATATTGGCACTCACCTTTTCACAACTTTTCCCAAGGGCAGCTAGATTTAGCCGTGTTGACAGGAGAGATGATTGAAGACATTATCGGGCGGCACCAACAGCCCCGCAGCCAAAACAGAACACACAGGAACGCACACACTTTAATGTGAATGACAGGCGCGCACGGCACACGCGCGCACAGACACACACACACACACGCACTCATTTGAGCACACAAGTCAGAGATATGAAATCAGACATCCAAACAACTAGCCCGGGCCTGATTAGCATAATTATGATCCGCGCTTTGTACTGGAAGTTTAAAGTCAGATGGTACAGACGAATTGTATGAAGGGCACACTTGTGTGATGTGTGGGGATTCAGCCTGTGAGCGTTATTATTGTTGGTTGGGGGAGCGAATGTGGGAAATTTGGTTCAACATTAATTCTCATATGTAATATTTCCTTTTGAAAACTGGCAGTGGCAGTTTTTTGGGGAAATTCTTGCAAGTAACAATGCTTGGTTCTTTTTGGTTTTTGTTTTGTTTTCCAGATACAGTTTAGTTACGGCAAAACACAGTTTGAAGCAATTTGTTGATACACTTAATTTATCCTCACTTTTGCATATCTGTCATGAATATTTATGGAAAAAGTGAATTGGAAAAATACGGAACAGTTGTACACTGTTCAGATTCGATTTGTCCACGTCGAGCCATATCGAGCAAAAAAATATTTCTGATTGTATCAACGAGAACAGTAATAGAGCTCTGTAAGTTGTAAATTAATTCAGTCATCTTTTTTCTTTTTTTTTTTTTTACTGTTTGACGCCGTTGGATAATCCTCATCTACTTTATATGCTGGAAATCCACACAATCTTTTAATTTCACAATCTTTTGGAGTCAAAAAAAAAAAAGAAACAGATGAAATAAGTCACTGATCTTTTCTGTAATGTTCTGCCTCTTGCAATCAGAAATTGAAGCTCAGCAATCAGGAAAAAAAAGAGAGAGATAGACTGATTTGGGTGGTGTAGATGTGTTCTTATGTGTGTGCTGGAACATGTCCTTGTGCATTATCAACCGCCTGCTTCTCACCCCTCGCTGTAGCTGCTAAAGGAGATAAACCGAACGAGCAGAGGCCTACGGTTCCGGAGGCAGGCAGAGCCTAAAGCCTATATCGCTGCCTACTACAAAGACCTGCCCAAAGAGTTCACCCTGGGAGATGGCAAAATCTACGGGGACTTTGAAAACAAACAACTCCAGAATGGCCAGGAGTACATCTTCTTTGTGCTTGCCGTTTTGGAGATGTCTGAAAACGTGAGTTTGCTCTTTCACACATGCATTGTCTCAGTTTTATGTGTCTCATATTATACTGGAGTTCAGCTGCAGCCATGAGCTTGCTCACCTCTGGGTTATTCAATGCTAGCAATCTCTACTTAAGTCGTGCATGTTGATAGACGGAGGCCTAAATCCACTGCATCTTGGTCGGCTGGTTGGAGTGTGCTTCTGGCTAGATGTGTTACTCTGAGCCCTCGTGAGGCTTTGACTTAAAAACTTAAAGCTGCAGCTGGCCCAAGAAGCTGACCCTTGTTGCTTCAGGGAGAGAAACCCCTTAAGACCTTAGCTGATCGCAAGAATGCCTCGATAACAGGCCTCCTCTTTAATTGCGTCCTACGTGCGGTCCGCCTTATCTCTGCTGCTGCACTTGGTGTGTATGTGCGCATGTGTCTGTCTGGATGAAAGTCCAGAAAGCCGCATGATTAGGCAGCTGCAGGCGTGATGATGGATTTGATGAGCTGCAGGTTCTATATAGTCTTGCCTCGCACTCTCTCCCGCTAACCCCGAGTTCAGGTAGAGCAAAAACGATAATGACGGACTGAGGGAAATCTCTAATTTGCCCACTGAAGCATATATTTTCTTCCCACAAGACCTTTTTTTTTTTATCTCCTCTTAGAATGTGAAATAGTTCAATCAAGGCTCCTGTATAGCAGAAGATATTAAAGATCATTTTGATTGGCCAAACTGCAGCTTAGCAGAAATTACACAGCAAAACTTTGAATTGCCTTTTAATTTGTATTGTTGGTCATGCTGTGTTTGTCAGAGTCTTGTTAGATATGCTCTGTAGTGGGGGCAAATTAATTGAAGTCTTGCAGTGGTGCTTTGAATATCTTGAGCTCCGCAAATAAGTCTGGATCTAATGTATCCCCTCAGCAATCAGTCCTGGATGTCGATGCGATTCAAAGTAAAGATCTGTTTAAGGAGTGGCGTAATGCATTCGCAAGAAAACATCTCTCAGAATCACTAGATCGATGCAATTATGGAATAGAGCGTAGGATAAGGTCTGTTCCATAAATGAAGCGCATGATGGTTGGGGAAAAAAAAAAAAAGATCCTAAGATAGAATATTGATCAGCGATTTGCTTTCCCTGGCGTAGATCATGTATGCCACGAGCCCCTACTCGGACCCGGTTGTGTCAGCTGACATCGACCCCCAGCCGATCATCGATGAAGAGGAAGGCCTCATCTGGGTGGTGGGCCCTGTGCTGGCTGTCGTCTTCATCATATGCATCGTCATTGCCATTCTCCTCTACAAGAGGTGAGGATATTGACTGATCGTCTGCATCTAGAATCAGCCATCAAGTCAAGCGAATGCATGAGAATCCACCCCATGACCTTACCACTAAACATAAACACTGCATATAATACTGGCAAAGTCACTGCAGGGGTTGGTGCAAAACATGCACTGTATAAATATCATCACTTATATATGTGCGTTTAAAATTCATGTAGAGCCACTCAACTTTTATGTATGGGCATTCAATATTTAGCTTTCATGACACCAATACACTACACTACACAAATCTTTAATTAGCACATTCAAATGCAGACACTAAATGTGAGATTTTAACTCGAAAGCCTGAGGCGCATCGATCTCCAGACTATCCGTGACCCTCACTCCCGGTAACACATGCACACTCCAAATCTCAGACGAGTAAATCCAAGCATACCGCTACCAGGGCTGCCATCAAACGCAGACGCCCACAATCCTTCACGCAGGCACGCGCGTTGACTGAAAGTTAATCAGACGCATCCGTCTGCCTCGCTTGCACTCGCAAGACGCGCGCGTGAAGCTGGAGTAAACATATGCGGTGGTGGGGCAAGCATCCCCAGCCATCTAAAATGCTACCCTTTTACTACCCATCCCACAAGAGACAGTAGTTCCCGCAGATCCCGACTATGACCTTACGCTGCCCTCCTGCTTAGCCATGTCACACACATGCAAGTGCACATTTTCCATGCATGCGTCCACGCGCAGACCTTTTCTGTCCTTCACTATCTTGTCTCTTCTCCCCCTTTTACATAATGTTCCGCAGAGTTCATTCAATCAAATGCCCGGTCCTAAGCAGAATTTAACAGTAGGCCTCAAGAAGTAATTTTGGGAAGGTAAGATTAGTAAGTGAGGAGTCAGCACAAGCTATAATCAGTAACAGTACCAATACTGGAGACAAAGAAATACATCAATAGCAGTGTAATGTAAGAGGTTTATGCGTACAGCTTTATTCCGGCTCTCTCTTACACCTTATTGTCCTTGGATTCCATTCATATCGAGTTTTGCTTTGGATAATACAAAGGTGAACTGAAAGTGAACAAAGATCGCATGTGTCGGGGGGGGGGGGGGGGGGGCTTCAGAGTTTCCGGCAGTTTTACACATCAATTACCTTGCCAGTGTCACCGCCACGTTAGGGAGCATTCGGTGCATAACCAGGAGATATTTCTCTTGTCGAGATCAATTTTTATGTGACAGAGTGTGCCTCTTGTGCAAAACAAAGGGCAACAACCATGTTATGTTGAGCTCTGGGAAAGGACAATGGGGATAACAATGTGGGGCTTTTATCAGAGACACATAAATCAGAGGACACTGTACACCTACACGTGGAATAAATGAAGTCAAGTCATGTCTGCAAACAGACGCAGAGATTCTGGTCATTTTTCAAATCTAAACGTTTCAGCGCTTCATTTGAATACAGTATATGCTTCATGAATGATGATCCTACATGTTCGCATTTATAATGCCACACGCATAAATCCTGAAGATGCATAATTCTTGATTTTAATAAATGTAACAGTGGTATGCTTATTTGCAGGAAAAAGACAGACACGGCAATTAGGAGTCAAGAGATGACTTTTATGCTTGAACAAGAAGCAATCAGCTGCAACTGCTTGAAATAGCGGAGATACAATGTACAAATCTTGGATGCACCTGGGAAACTGTAGTATTTGAAACAAAGAGCTCCAAGGCAGCATAATTGAGCATAATCTCTGAAAGTGAAGCATCGCTAATCTTGCACGTAAAGCAAAACCGAGATATGATTGGTATCGTTTGTCTCTCAACCCGCGCAGTCCTCCGCTTATTCTACAGGACAGTTACTGGAGTTCTCCCATTACACATAAAGCCAAAGGTCTTACCACCTAATGTTGTGTCGATATTTCTTTTCTTGCTGACCAATGGAGCAGCAAACCAGACAGGTAAGAGTGAGAAAGAAGTAGAGAAAAACTAATTCCCTTTCAACCATTTTTTTCATACATATTATATATAAATACCTAGAAATTTGTTAGCCACTGGACTTGAGGTCATTATAATATCATGCTGTGCTTATAATGCATATTTTGCAAAACATGATCCATGTCAGTGGCCAATCTATTGATTTTTACGCATGACTGCATGATTTTTTTGAGTTGACAATGCTGTAAACTAAAGACATGCGAAAAACAAAAAAACATATATTCAAAATACTGAAACATTAAAGGGAACAGAAGAAATGAAAACACGCTACATCATGATGCTATCCAGTACAATGCTCTGTAGTAAATGATACCTTCCTGTTCCCATCTAAACACCACCCTTAACGACGACTTCAGAATGACCATCGAGTCGAGTTGACACTATCATTGCAAAGAGCTTCACTAAATGTAGTATTTAAACGGCTATTGTATTAGGCTGCATTATACTGTGAAGGGTTGATGTTATTTAGTCCACCCTCTGTAGCCTTATGTACTGTAAGAATGCACTGCTGCCACCTCTATAATTACACATTTGACTGTAGCATTTATCAGACCGCAAGGCAAAGCTTCGAGGTTATGCAGTAAGAGCAACAACGACCCCCCCCCCCCAAAAAAAGTCGTTAATCAAAAACAATTACAATTTGCTGTTTGTTCTGCAGAAAACGAGCAGAATCTGAAGCTAGGAAAGGCAGTCTGCCCAACAGCAAGGAAATGCCGTTGCATCACCCCACTGACCCTGTTGAGCTTCGACGCCTCAACTTCCAAACGCCTGGTGAGTATTCCAAACGAGGCCAGTGCACATCCATGGCCTTCACTTTGAATACAACTGAATATGCATTGTGAGAGACGCCAATGCTACCGGTTGCTTGCTTAAAAGGAATGACGTATATTCAGAATTAGGTCTATATGCTCCATTGTTGTTGTTCATTTGCATCCACCGCTGACACTCAAACCTAATACCTTAACACCCTAAAAAGTCAATCATCTATGCTGTGAGATTGGCATTAAACAAGCGAGCAGTTTGCAGATAGACAATGGACAGGTGCTTAGAGAAGGCACAGAGGGTCAAAACTGACAGTTTCCTCCCCGGAGACACCTCTCTGTGGAAAATGAATAGGCAGAAATGCAAACTTGACAGTTTCATGGCAGCTGTCGTCTTCCTCTGCACCTGCGTTATCCAGGTCATCAAGGCTTGTCATGCTCACTCAGAATAGTACAGTCCTGCTTGGATGCTATCCTGCTGCGGGAAGTCACAGGATGAGGTGTTGTGGAAGGTGAGGGGACGGGGAAAAAAAAAATACAAAATGTGTCACGACTCCGTGTTCCATTTTGTATGCGGGCCAACGGATGGCGTCGAGAAAAGTGGTGACAAGCTGTAAACACAAGCGTTTGCTCGGTTCGACCTCCAGTGCTTCAGGTGAGTGGTGGTCAGCGGTCACGCCTTGACTCGGTCATGTGGCTGTTTCTCACCTGGGAGAAACAATGAGCGTCACAGTCCATTTATCACCTGGGAAGGAGGTATGCATCTCTGCCCCTGTCCTGACCGTGAGAGACACACTTAAATGCCGTTTTTTTGTGTACCTCTGGCACCAACTGCTTTGGGACAGGTGTTCAGAGACCGCCAATAATGTTGTAATATCAAAGCCATATTTTTCAGGTCAGCTAGTATGAAAGCAGGATGAATTAACCCTGCAGGCTCATTTTTTGAAAAAAAAAAGAAAAGATTATGCATATTTATGAAAGCCCTTCAATGATGTTAGGACCATTACTGGCTGTTTCATCCTGGCAGAGGGGTATTTTTCCTTTTGGCTCAGAGTGATCTCAACCATCCTCCCACTATTTTGCCTCTGAAGCCATCATCCCCCCGCCCCCCCCAAACAGCCTTTCTGAGAGCCGGTATCTTGGCTCTCTGGTTGCTTAAAAAGGACCAAACATTTTTTTCCCCCCGCCGACCACGTGACCACTTTCTCTCAAGTCCTGAAGTGCTTCTACATTAGACCACCTCTATCCCCTACTCCCTCTACCCTTTAGTTCACCTTTTTACCCCTCAATGGACATTTTCATCTTAAGGATGCTTGATGTTTGAGCGACGGCGTGTTGGAAATGGTACTTTCATTGTCCCCCAGTGGTGGAAATGGATTTTGAGTAGCGGGGCTGCAATAGAAACACCCTTTGCCGTCTTTCAGAGAGATGCGAGAGTGGGTGGGAAAACGAGGCTCAGCTTCCATTAGCTAATGCCCACTTGTGGCTGCAACCGAAATGAAACATCACCTCAAAGTTAGAGAGAGAGAGAGAGGGAGAGAGGGAGGGAGAGAAAGATACCCAGTCGCTGTATCAAAATGGCACTTGCAGACCTTTCGCCACAGGCTAGATTGTGGCAACATGCACAAAAAGGTGTCTTAGTGAACACTTGTTCAGACCCTACATTTTTGATTGTTTCCTACATCCACGCTCTTAAAATATGCTGATGGCACACATACCGGGACTACCACCCATATTCAACAATGTCAATTCCACATTGTCAAAGTCAAGTGAACTTAACTGCAGGCTGGAACTTAATGCTGCAGACTATGCAAGTAGTATATCACCATGTCAGCATCCTCAGGTTAAAATGAATGTCAAATAATATCCTGTGGTTGCTTGACTTTGATTTGTGCTGCTGGGATTTTTTATTCCCCGTGCGCTTTCTTCTATGACAAACGCATGGTGGCCTAAGCCAAGCTTCTAGCATGATGATTTTGTATGTTACTAATGAATGTTCCATTTAGAACACATATAATTCATTCAACTACTTCTCGTCACGTTTCAATGCCTACCTTCTGTTTGTGAAGGAAATAAGTCATCACATAACATCTGCAATGTATTTAATTACACCGCCGTTTCCTCCACAGGTTCAGGTGCGTCCAGTCACCCCAGTAACCTCCATTTGTCAAGTTAGTTGGTCTCGATTATGCATTTGACATGATTTTTGTTTTGTTTTTTTGTTTGTTTTTTTAATAGCTTTAATTCCCTTCTTTCCTTTTTCTGCCTAGTCTTGTATTCCCATCCCCATCTAATCCATCTGGTGTTAATGCTATGTCATCACAGGAGGCGGAGTTTGAAATGACAGCCTGAAAACATGTCATCACTCAAAGCAGACGTCAACATCTGGCCTAACATTTTGAATGTTTTAGTTTAGTTTTGTTTTTTTCGTTTTTTCTGGGATGTTTGTGTCTGTGTCTTACTTTCATGCTAACCCACGGCAGCTTTCTGTGTGAATAACGTTCTTCTCTCTCAATAGGGAGAGTCCCAGTGGGGCAAGTGTGCTCGATGACTTCTCATTGGCTTCTGTGTCCATATTCTCTCTATGAGCATGGCCACTGCTTTGAGTGAACAAACTAGCCTAACAAGACCCACTCTTCCATTCCCCCTGTTAAACACACATGCTGCTTATCTAATGATTCACTGTTGGCTTGTGCTTGGGTGATCCCCTCTTACGAGACTGGTGACTGACCTTGAGTTCGTCTGATTGACAGGTATGGCTAGCCACCCACCAATTCCAATTATGGACCTGGCAGATCATCTGGAGCGCCTGAAAGCCAACGACAACCTCAAGTTTTCACAGGAGTATGAGGTAAGCGTCTGTGGAGTCCCGATATTGTTCCGACGATTCTGACAAGATAGGAGCGTGCGCCAGGTGCTCGCATAAACTGTCAAAATACTGTAAATATTTATTGTGGTGGGGCAAACCCACAGCCTTGCATTTAATTATATTTTCCTGGAAGCCTCAATCCTAGCATTGCACATCCATGCCAGCCGCACAGCAGTTCAAGCATGTCAACAATGTGTCAACTGGCTTTGGTGGATGACGGCCAAAGAGAGAGAAACGTTGGAAACCACTTTCAGACTAACTCATAGATCTAAAATCAGCCAGTAGGTACGCCTTTTTTTTCACAGCGGCCACTTTGACATGTCACAGCAGGAAAAACACAGGTACAATTAATACAGAAATAGTGGCCGCTTTCCTTTTCTAGAGGCTTGGTATTGTTCCTGCTGGCTCAATGACATGACTAACAGAGGCACTTGAATAGAAAACGGCATCATCGGCTTCTCCTGCTATGACAAGTCAAAAGCGTCTTCCCTGCAGCTATTTAAAAGTTATAATTAGTGCATATCAATCTAATTTAATCACCTCATCAAATGATATTTTCCTATATTACTTAGTCGATGACATTTTTACAGTGTAAAATTCAAAACAAGTAACTCACTTTATCTGTCCTTTGCAATACCAATGTGTTGGATGAGCAAACAACATATTGAACATACAGTCCATTTGTAGAAGAATATTCAGTATTGTTTATCCCGGAGAAACCTAATGCTTTACTGCTTTGTTGATGGTTGTGACTAATGCACTACCAGACTATGGAGATTGTAAAGGCTAAAGGTTTTCTGACACTTGTCCAACCTGTTAATCATATCTGCACTTTAGCTCAAGTCTCTCTCTCTCGAATGGATTGCCACTATCAAAATAAAAATGCGTCCTGGACCAAAGGTGATAGTTATACTTATGTATCGTGTGATTTAGACCTTTAAACATAAAAGTCCTTAAAGTTTAAGTGCCCTCAAAACCCTGTGGGCTGTAGTCAGACAGTGGAAATGTGTCTTTTACATTGTAGATGAACATATGTTTGCAGAACACTTGTGGAGCCTGGAAAACTTAGACAGTAAGAGATCCTATCAGGGGCACTGTATGAGAAGGGAACGGTCAACCTTTCTCTGCCCATTTCTCTCTGCGGGTCCTGCACTGGCTCCAAAATCTATGAGGTCACCATATGGGTGTCTGCCAAGCCTCCCAATCATTACTGCAGCTTAAGTACATTGAATTCCAATTTCATCGTGCTTATTCCGGAGCAGTGGAATGGGGCAATTCAGCGAGCACAATGAAATAAAGATTTTTATTATGAGCAATGTTGCAGCCCACTGTTTCAACGTATTTTGGTAAAATATCAGGCTTAGCCAGTGTTTTGTCCCCTGCAGATAAAGAACTCCATTTCAGTCCACATTGAGCCCCTAAATACCTCCTAATGTATTTCCTCCCATGGCCGTAGCAGTTTTCTAAAATGTATTATTAAACTGGTCTAAAATTGAATAATAAAGCTATTTTTTATGCATTTTTGCCCCCAAACCTCATAAAACTGTGATCATATCCAAATTTATCTGTATTATGAGCAAGGTCAAAGAGGCTACGTGTGTTGCGATGTGTCTATTGCACTTGCAATGCAGATTAAGTCATAAAAAAAAGTCTGCAGTCATTACAAACAAGCACAATATTTCCCCCTGTAATGTGAAATGGAATGCTATCTTTCACGTCTTTGTAATTTCCCTTCGTGATATTATGTTTTATAGTTCATCTACTGGCGATGAGGCACCGTTATCATTCTTTGCTTTACAAAGCTGAATGAGGGCCCGGATAGCAAATTCTGTTGAACTAGTCTCAAGTGTGGTATTCTAGTCTGTGCCATGAAGTCCTAAAACTCAAATGAGGAAAGCCAATGGAACACAAGCTTTTCCCTTGTGAACAATTCAGAACATACTGTATCTTTTTTGTAAATCTAATCATGTATATGTAGCGGTTCTTTCATGGCAAAAAACAACTCATCGTTCACATATTTCTGAAGTGATCTGTCCACTTTTAAATCAAATTTCCATCCACATAAGTGCTCTCTTCCACTTTTAATTTAAGATTTGCGGGCCAAAAGTGTTAACTGAGATTCCTGTGTCGGTTGACGCCCCAATTTCTAAAAGACACTGAGGCCAGAACAGATTCTACTTAAATGAACAGAAAAGAAGAAAAGTCTAGCTTTAACTATTCATCAACTAAATCTGCTTGGAGTCAGAGAACAATGATTTCCTTTGGACTCAATAACCGCAGGTACTTTTATAACAAACCGAATAGTCACTGCTTAATTTAGGAGGCACGTTCTGTGTAGTGTGGATAGCAGCTGGTTATTTTAAAATTCCAACACACAGTATGCTTCTTGCATGCTGAAGGGCTAGAGATGAAGATTTTAACAATACTTGACAACCTTTCTTCTCCGTTTTGTACATATATGGATGTCTGAAAGCAGCAATAAAAACAATATTATGGATATTAACACAAAATATATTGTTTTTGGCCAAAGGTACTACCATAAACTGGCTTTTTTTTTTTTTTTGCCTTGGCAAACAAGCGCTTGGATAAACGGCTGAAGACATACAGGGCTAAGTATGGCCTTGAATTTCAAGCACACTCTTAAAGAGAGCGCTTCAAACTTGAAGAGATGCATTCGAACTGCGATAGGTCAGATTTTCATTTCCAAATGCTCTATGGCGAAAGCTATATTTCAGTAAGCTTTCTAATATGGGTCTTGCACCAACACCTCATGGGTAATTGCGGAATTCAATCTTGGCAATGAACTATGATCAATGCTCATGAAGTGCAAAATGTTCCACTGTAATGACAAATCTTCTACTTCACAGTCCATCGACCCCGGTCAGCAGTTCACCTGGGAGCACTCTAACCTGGAGGTCAACAAACCAAAGAACAGATATGCCAACGTGATTGCCTATGACCATTCCAGAGTCTTGCTCTCTGCTATTGACGGTATGCCACCCATCCACATCTTCCCTCCAACTACTGTACTGATTCCAAACATGAGCTGTGCGTGCAACCACACCGTACTTTTAAAATACAAGCATGCCAGACTACTCATTTCCTTTCATGCCTCAGGGCAGGTGCTATTAGAAAAAGCAAGCGTTCAAAACAGATTAAACAGTAGTGTATAGCAAGAGATGCAAGGATGTATTCCCATCATCTTTTTTTGATGTAAGATTATCCTATCTTGTACGAATCCCATTTTGTATGAATCTATGGCCCGTTTCTTGAGCATAGCTTTTGTGGATAGGACTTAGTTATTACAATCTGATGTGTATAAGCATTTTTCCATTCGATATCCGGTTGAATCTGACAAACAAAGCTCACGGTAACAAACAAGATAGAGTGCTAAGATTACACTGGCCAGAGAGACTCAATCGACAAGGTGTCGCTAATAGCATTACGTGGACAAGACTTCATGAAGATGTGGCTGAACATCGGAGCTCAACCTGGCGGCTAAATGGTGACAGGTTTCTACGTCCACAATTTCACGAGCCGCTCACAGACCTGACTTGAGTCTCCGGCACGCTAAAGACGTTTTTGCACTGTACAGCTTCCAAGGAACGAAAGGCCATTTTGAAAAGGCTAGTTAAAGTGCTGGCTCCTTCACCAGCTTATTGGATGAAACATAATTGCACATACACAAACAGCTATTAGTTAACCATTTCCATTGAGCTGCTCCCATGGTGGGCGAAGTAAAATAAACAAAGTAATAAATGGCTAATGTGACAAAAAAACAGACAGATAAAGACTTAGAGAGCTCTTTCTGCTGTCTCTCTGAAACAACACACAGCTTGAGTGTTGATGGAACTCCATTAGCCAGGCATATAAACACATCTGCACAGCCACATTGGAGTCTTTGTACAAGAGCAAGCGAGTAGTTCTCAGTCAGAGGGACATGGGGGACTTCCTCTTCTCCTTCTCAAGCTTAAACAAAGCCTTTTGGCAAGCAATGCGTCTATTGTTTACTCTGATTGAGTTCTTTGAATAAAAAGGGATTTGGGATTTGACATCAGAATTTTGAAGACAGCTACAGTACTTTCATAATTTATTGATGTGGGGACGGATGAGCGAATCTTAGGAATACAGGCGCTCTAAAGCTTGAATACATCTTTGGACTTCATTCATCGGGACATCACTACATTTCTTCCACTTTTGACAACTGATGAGACATTTATTGCCAAGTTGCCTGACATGCGCTTAGCAGGATTTAACTGGTGTCTAAAGTTAATCCCTAAAACTTTGTTGACCTTTCATTCGCCAATATTTTACATGACTAATTTCAATTAGCATGCATTCATATTTGTATGTTTGTTTAGCCCACGAAATTACATCAATTCTGTGTTGCTTTTAGAATATTAAAGTTATGCAAGAGCCTGCCGTTTTTTTTATTTTTTATATTGTACTATATTTAGTGTGGAAGCTATCCCAAGCCTGTTCTAATTCAATGAATAACGAAGAGCTATGCTGGGAGAGCAAGACAAGAACGTCCAATTGAAATCTAATGTGACACCTTTATAAATTTGTTCATCATATATTATAATGCTGCATCCTAAAATGTTCATTTCCTTGGAAATTCCTTTCCTTCTCTGCGTCGCGTGCTGAACAACACTGTAGCACTGTTTGTTTCTCAATAAGCATATTGAAAATGCTCGAATTTACACAAATCCTGAGTGACAGAAAGCATAAAGGCGAAATCCATTTGCACATGTGCATTAAACAACTTGCCTCCTTCTCATTAAACCACAGTAATGTTGCTTTTTGCTTTTCAATTTGAAAACGCACTGGGCTTAATTGTATTTATCCCTTGTCCATCATGGAAATGTACGGCTGCCTGGCTGTGTGGACAACTTCAACAGCAGAAAACCAGAAGGGTTGGGAGGGGGGGCAGAAGGAAAAAAATAAATAGTGTGGGTTGGTTTTTTTGAATGTGTTCGTATTCCATTTTCTTCCCTTTTTTTCCTGTTGAATAAGTTACCTGGGAGTAAAAGGGAGTCTAGGGGAGAGGAGGGAGAGGTAGCAGTTGGAGTGAGGGGATTCTCTGATACGTGGCGTCCATGCAGATGAGACTTATCTTGGTCGACCATGTGTGCACGGAGCCCCTAAACTGCCAGTCCTAAAGCATTGACTAGCTGTCAGCTCTGTCTCTTATGCCTGGATTTCGAAAAAAGGCTGCTGTGCCTTTCATTTAATATAAGCAAAGGGAAGGAGGAGTGAGGAGAGGAGGTGTGTGTGTGTGTGTGGGGGGGTTGTTTTGCTAGTTTTTTTGTTGGTTTGTTTTTCTCCATGTGTGGTGATAGACTTTTACAGACCGAGCTTTATCTGCAAGTCCGCTGCAGATACGGAAGAGGGACACGAAAACTGTGGATTTAAATGTGCTTGTTGATAGCAAATACAAATCCTTATGGACTGTAACGCCGGCTCCAAATGTGACTGTTTTATGCTATTTTTCAATTTAATACTTGCCATGGAGGATAGTCAAAGAAACACACACAGACACACACACTATGTGGGGACATTATCTCAAATAACTGTATGGAAAATCAAGACTTTTATAGTGCATCTTAAGAAGCAATCCTTCATTGATTTGTTTTTTTGTTTTTTAGGTATCCCTGGAAGTGACTACATCAATGCCAACTACATTGATGGCTACAGGAAGCAGAATGCATACATTGCCACCCAAGGATCTCTGCCAGAGACGTTTGGTGAATTCTGGAGGATGATCTGGGAGCAGAGGAGCGCCATCATCGTCATGATGACCAAACTGGAGGAGAGGTCCAGGGTAAGAGACAGAAATACAGATGATACTGAGCGTTTCTCCGGAGTGCGCGTTGCATGCCAAATAAATGACAAGGTGAAACCCAGAAGTGTGGGAAACTTTGTTTTCTAACGGCAAAGTCAAGCCAAAGATATTTTCACATGAGCTAAAAAAAAGTGCATAGTTTAAAGCCAAGTATTTAATTTTTCCATTCTTCATTTTTTAATAGGAAGTCTTCCAACCCTCTTACAGTGATAATCAATCTGACATCAGTTTCAGCTTTATCTCCTGATTTTTCCAACCCTTATTATTTGCACGGTATGTTTGTACTCACTTCTCTCTTTACGACAACACTCTGTGTTGTTGTTTAGTCCTGACTGATTACTAGTGTGGCTCCCTTCATTAGCCTAGCAGTGCTGAAGGCACTGGATTACAATCAGTGATAAAAACACTCAAAGACCGGAATGCCCAGCTGTATGCACTCACTACTTCTTTAAGGTTGACGTGATCGAAAGGCTCTCTCTCTCTCTCTCTCTCTCTCTCTCTGGCACATCTTACAGTGTTTGATTGAGCACATGAAAGCTTGCACAGACCCCATAAGCTTCTGACCTTCACACTCCTATGCCTTTTCTAAGAGCCTGGCATAGTGTTAACAGGGGTGCTGACTCAATCCAGAATCTGTTTTTTTTTTTTTTTTTTTCAGTCAGTATCTGTACAATCTGCAAAGCAAATACATTCCTGTGGCTGTAAAAAAAAAAAAAAAAATCCACGGTTCTTTAATTAATTCGCTCCATGTTGTCAGGTGTCTGTTTGCAGGCTTTGTCATATAAGAATGCTTCTTGGCACCGCAGTAAGAACATCCCACCCACACGAATACCCACATAGCCAGCCATACCATTATGTTGTTGACATTTGTGGTACACGGTGTCGTTTTGTCGCTGCTAACAGCGCCCGTCTTTCATATTAATCAGTCATATCATTCGCTCGGAAGCACTCAAGCTGTCTTTCAATGTTTTGCATATATAAAGCTCGAGTATTTGCAAGTAAACGCTATTATGAATCATTTCATTACTCCTGATGTCACAATCACTTCATTACCCCCGGAGTCAATGCTATAACAGCTGCTGAGGAAATGAAATTAGTGGATGGTGCACTTGTTAGATGTTTGCATATTCCGGTGATACAACTGGTGTCCTACTTTAACAGCGAGAGCAACAGGAGCATGATGGCATCTGATGGATATGAACATACCGTTAAGACCGTGTCATGAGAGTTTGAAAAAAACAAACAAACCAAAAAATATAAAAACAATTGAACTGGAGTTATTCGCTCCCCGACACCAACCGTGTTTCCCTTTGTCAGCTAAGCAGTAATGCTATAATGGAACAGTGTTTTATTGGCCGTTAACTGGGAAACAAAGCTGTGCACTCGAACAGCAATAAAGCTGAGTCGGTAATATGATTGGAAACTGTAGTTACCTTTGTAATTATAGAGTATGTCTGGACAATTAATAGCACGGCCAGCTTTGTGCAAATATCTCAGGCCATTTCATTGACTATGAAATCAAATTTAGTCGGCACGAAACGAGGAGGATTTTGATATTTATAACATTTGTGCTCAGTAAATATGCCTCAAATGGATGGAGGTTTTTATAAATTACACTTTTTTAGAAAGTGTTTCTATCCGGTCCTTGTCTAATGAGATATTTCTCTCCACTGCAGGTGAAATGTGACCAATACTGGCCTACAAGAGGGACAGAGACATACGGCCTGATCCAAGTGACACTGCTCGACACAGTAGAGCTGGCCACATACTGTGTCAGGACATTTGCACTTTTTAAAGTAAGGAGCATTTTCTTGCCGTCCTATTATAGCTACCCGGACCTCACACCGGGGTCAAGTGTTTAACGCGAGCCGTGCCGATCACTAACCTTTCTCCGGCTCCGTATTCAGAACGGCTCCAGCGAGAAGAGAGAGGTGAGGCAGTTCCAGTTCACGGCCTGGCCAGACCACGGGGTGCCGGAGCACCCCACTCCGTTCCTCGCCTTCCTGAGACGAGTGAAAGCTTGCAATCCACCAGACGCAGGGCCCATGGTGGTACACTGCAGGTAAGAAACAACATGGTCTCACGAAAACATCCTGAAGCATGAAATTGATTTTGTTCTCTCCATTTGCTGTAATGAATATATGAATACATATGACAGAATACAATACATTCACGGTTATTTGGAGGTTTATATGCAAGTCATTTGTGGACTGATAGAGATTTTTTAAAGGAGATCAAACGTGAACGAGTAGGAAAGAAAAATATTAGAATTTTTGATAATGTGTCCCAAACAAATCTGCCTACCAGCTGCCTCGGAACACACTTTCAATCTGAAGGTGCTTTCAACATCGCAGCACGAGTGGCACTGCCGTCAGCAAACTCAAACATCTCCCCCCACGCAGTGACACGCGCGGACCTGTCGCGTTCCCCCCGCTACAACTGCCAGCACGTCGCACGTCGGCAGCCCAGAAGTTGCCTCGGCTTATCCCTTCGGGTTATTGCATCTGTAACAAATAACTTTCACACCGAGTTCACTTCCCTCAGCTACTTAAGCGGCCAGACTCCCAGCAGAGAGGCGCGATGATATAACACAGACTTCTGGCTCCTCTCAACTCGGGAAGTCATGAGAGGCTCTGCAGAGAGAAAGCGAGTGACTGAAGGGGGTAAAAAAAAATTTAAATAAAAGGCAGTAAAATGAAGAAGTGGTGATAGCGGGTGTAATAGATACAAACTTGTGTCAGAAAGTGGCAAAAAATGGAAGGGGGATTACTGAAGAATTAGAATTACCACATGCTGAAGTTAATTAGAGCTAGTTGCCGAATCGCTTCAAATTGAAAATCTGGACTTTTTACAATGGAGCAGAATGCGGGAATTAATGTCACTCTGCAGATGGGAGTTTTAATTCCTCTGGCTCCCTATCAGATACAATCATTTTTCAAGCTCCCATGAGAGGCTTACTTCACTTCAAGTTTGACCACGGTTTTAAAAGCGGAGCCATGGGAACAGTTTGCACGCTTTCAGAATCACTTTTCGTGCTTCAGCATTGATATGCTGCAGATTTATCTGAAGATGTTTAAGCACATGCAAAAAGACCCAGAAAGATGAGCCAAAAAAAATCAACAGCATGGTACCGACTCGTCAGCGGTAGATTAATTAGTTGGTGCGCCAGAATTTGTAGCTAACCATGTATGCACCACTTAGACCATAAAGACATAAATAAAAACAATCAAGGGCTCCGGAGTTGCCTGTTTGGTGGTGAGTGGTGATGTATGAGGTTAAAGTTATTGGAAAATAAACTACACGCTGCGCCCATCCTCTGCAAATCACTAATTAGAAATATTTATCATCATATTCATTATCTCCTGGTCTCCTCGTTCCATTACACCGCATAGACACCAAACACAGACACTGCAAAATTAAGAAAATCAGATGAGTGTCCATAAACTATACCTCTGTCTGACAAAGCCATAACAAATGACTCAACCTGTTGCAGAATTCCCCTGAATTACTTTTGTGTCTCACGCGTCACTGGAGTTCCATAACAATTCATTTGATATACACAAGACTGCATTTTGATGACGCAGATGTCAGGAAGATTAGTGGTGAACCATTTCTTACTTAAGACTTTCAGCTTTGTCGGCCGGTGGTACGTTATTATTACTTCATCATGAAGTAAATCTTACACACGCGTCAGGAAGTTAAAAGAAAGAGGGTTTTGTATGTCATTTGTAGTTTTTAGCTCAGAGTTAATCTAAATAAGCTGAAATCACTTTGGTACAACTCGCAAGTAAACCAGACGCTGTCAGAAGGCTAACAGTTGAATAAGGGAAAAGGAATTTTGACTGTGCGGTTCTGACAAGGTGAAATCACAGTAGGTCTTGAGAAACCTGCCTCCCACGGACACGGCAGCGCGTTTCCCGCTTTTCTGGTTCCTGCTGTTTTCACTAACCCCAAAGGTCAGGGACTGTTTTGGTCTTCTAGCTAAAGGGCTACCCAGGCATTGTGAGGTGACTGTAGAGGTCAAAAGGACATGATTGAATGTCATGGAGATCACCGACCTTTCCCGGTGACTTGGAAGGGAATTTTTTTTTTGATAGAACGACCGACAGTTTCAGAGGATTCAACTGACAACCCAGCAATTTTCCCCTTTTTTTCCTTTTCTTTCTGTTACTTTGTGTCTTGCGGTAGTCGGCACATGCATAACGTAGTCAAACTGGCTTCAATTCCGTTAGCTGCAAAAACAGAAGCTCTATATCTAACATAGATGAACAGACTGGATTGTGCTGCAAGAGGGGTTTGAAGAGTTTCTAACAGTTACCCCTGGAATCCATTGTGCTCTTGACTATCTGTGCTTGCATTGACAATCAGTCACCCTTTGCAGCCACGGTGAAGCATTTTATCCTACAGTTGGACGCGGTCAAGTTAAACCGACCACACCTGGTCACACCCAGCTGTGTTCATGGGGCTCAACAGCCGTTTGAACCCACAGCGGTAGATTTGGTTGGAGTAACTCTTTTTCCATTCGCCACCAAAGACCTTAAAGGACTAGCCTCACTGATATGATGAGGTTCAGTACCATGGACACAGACAAAACATCCCCACTGGGAAAAATTAAACATGAGCTCCATATTTCCATCGAGAGTTACCAAACTCTTCCAGTCGGAATTGTAATACAGGGATACAAGGAAAGGGACCATTACGTAGCACTGCTGCTAAAGCCGCTTCCCTGTCATCGACAACGCTGTTGTTGGCATGTCACAATGAACAAGAATCAGCAGTCGACGCTCTCCGGCGGTTTGTGAAGCAAAATGGGTAAGCCTGTTATGGCCCAGTTAGTGGACAAAGTCTTTTTGAAAGAACAAATTCCATACAACCTAAGTTGATGAATTATTTTGTTGATTTACTTTCCAGAAAAAGTAAAAGTATCAGCCCACGCTAAGGACTTAAAAACGGTTATTATTGACTCCGCTAACAGCCGTGCAGTGATCCCAGTGAGTTTGACCTCATATGTGTGTGTTCAGTTGGCAGTGGAGGGAAACGGTGACAGGTTAGCTGACGGCAAGAGATTTGGTAACAATACATATGTAATTGCTTTCACTGCTGCCTCGCGCTTTATCTTCTCGAGACTCATTGCAGCTGTATTTCACACTGCACTTTTTCCCCTCCCATCCCCTATTCCCTAAACTCCTGGAAAGCATATTAGTCTGACACTTAATGTGTGTCGACGTCCAAAGCAGCTGGTCTTGACTGGCTGAAAAGGCAGTGTCAGGTCATTAGTGCAGTCAGTCCGCCAGCTCCCCCTTCAACTGCCAAATGTTCCAACGGCCTTCAGTACAACCTCACCCCACCGTGCACACACAACGCCACTTGTCAATAAAGGAAGACTGCACATAGTCTTAATACTTCCTGGCCTTACATTTAAAGAAAATTGTGGTTATTATACGGATATACATTTCCACAGCGCTGTCTAACTTGAGAACAACACAACTTCATGATAATTGGCAGCATCCCCTCCCTCCCCCCCCGATAACCCAACTCTACCTCCTGTCTCCTCACCTCCACCTCCCCCCCGATTCCTCATCTTCCTCCGTCTCCGTCTCTCTAGCTCAGCGCTGTCACTCTGTCACTTACTCTCTCGCAGGTCATCACTCTCCCGCATTCGGGTCTGCACTGTAAAATGTTTTCAGATTGGAAACAGCTGGGGTAAAGGGAGAAATCTCCCGTCTAGTTTCGGCGTCCCTCGCCCAAGGGCTGAGGTGTTCCCGGACCTGGAAGTGATTCATTCTTCTTATCCCCGAGACACTTTCACATTTCTTCGCAGTCTGATTCTCCCTTTGACTCAAATGCACGCTGTGTAATCGCCCTAGAGCTGTGAGGACTGTTGTGAAAAAGAATAAATAAATAAATAATAAAAGAAAAAAAAAAAGTCTCATTCAGCCAGTGTCAGCCATTTTAAAAGTGATCATCAGATAATTTGTTAAAGCCAATGACTCCCATACGTGTCTTTATTCCATTTGCAGCACAGTTCCAGTGCAGCATGGCACATTAAGCAGGCTTGGCCCCCGGGGACTAACTTTACTCCCTCTTGAGTTTTCCTTCTCAAGCCTTTTCCCATTCCTCAGAGCAAATGAAAAACAAATGCTCCATCAGAAGGAGGAGGCACGAGAGCATGGCTCACACCTCGTAGGCATGTCAGCTTAATGGATTGAATAACCTATTTACTTTGGAGTGCCAAATGCAAGGACTTGTCTTGTCAGGGCTGTGCTTTGCGGGAGGTGGGAGGAGAGTTAACGAACAAGATTTAACACCACCCCGTCGCCCCACGGTAAATAAATTGTCATCAGAAAACATCTTCGGTGCTGAGGCATGCGCTATTAAAACCATGTAATGTGTAGGGACGAGAATTTTGAGAGTGTCAGCAGTCTGCAAACAGGAGCTACATTTGTACAGTGCGTATCAAGCCCGGCCTGCAAGAAGAGGTCAAAGAGAAACAGTAAAACATTTTCCCTCTTTGTCGGAGTGCTTTTTTTTTTTTTTTTTTTTACACGCTAATGTAAAAATGTGCCGATGTGAATCTTAATGAAGAGCCCTGCCTTTCAGTTCCTATTCTAAAGCTCTTATGCCATTTAGGTGCACTGTGGTAATCGAATGGCATTAATTGAAGTCTGGTGCACTTCTCAGAAGTTGCCTGGCACATTAACGAAGCCCTCAAAAAAAAAAAAATAAATAAATAAAAAATCGTACTCTGAAATTGCGTCTGTGTGTCCACATTTAAGTGTGCATTTGTTGTAGTGCCACTTTTCGGAACCACGAGATAAAGGTCAACTGTTGCCGTCGCGTAAGTGATTAGTCCTGATGGGTTCGAGAGCGCAGGTGGGATCCAGAGGGGAGAGACTAGATTGCAAAGGCAAGCAGTGAGCCCCCCTGAAGGCTGCGACGGCGTAGCCCTCTTCTCCGCACAGTGCCACTTCAGATTTAATTATACCCCGAGCCAAATGGTCCATCTTATAGTGACAAACTTGGCGCAGAGAGGGTTTGCCTCATCGCCGGAAGAAACCCAGTGCACTTCTCTTTCCACTGGACTGACCTTAATTCTTATCAGTCACAAGTTATGATATAGAGTTGTATAATGAATGTAACTTTTCTTGCACAGGTGCTACTGCGAATACTGTCTAATAACATGCTTCCTTCCTGTTTTTCCACTGCAGTGCCGGGGTGGGACGCACAGGTTGCTTCATCGTGATTGATGCCATGCTAGAACGTATCAAGCACGAGAAGACTGTGGACATCTATGGGCATGTAACGCTAATGCGTGCCCAGCGCAACTACATGGTGCAGACAGAGGACCAGTACGTCTTCATACATGACGCGCTCCAGGAGGCCGTCAACTGCGGCACCACCGAAGTGCCCGCCAGAAACCTATACGCCTACATCCAGAAACTGACGCAGATAGAGGGCGGCGAGAATGTCACCGGCATGGAACTTGAGTTCAAGGTACAAACTCTTAAGCATTTGGCGAGAGAGTTTAGGTCAGGGATCATTTAAAAACGAGAACAAGCAGCGTTCTAGTTTTCGATTCCCTCAGCATAATCTGAACGTTGCGCATCACACCTGACAAAGTTTTATACCTACAGTTTGCCATATGTAGCAAGAATTTATAGGCGTCCCATTGGCACCTCATGTTCCGAGTCACATGCAGTGTCATTTATTGGCCATTCTCAGTACAACTCTTTTCCAGTTCCCATTAGGTCCACCAGACAGCATGGGGCCTGTGGTTTCCTCTGTATTCCAGTTAGTTGACCCACTTGTGTAACCCGGCACAGGATACATTCTCCCTTTCTGGTTCCCCCTTCCCATAGCTCCCCTTCCTCTAGTAACAGGGGTCTTGGTTTACATGAAAATGCCAAACACAGGTTTTCCCCACCACAGAACAGTTGCCAGAGGGACTTGGGTAATATACTTTACAACGAGAGGCTCAACCACCCTTGTTCAGCCTCTAGCAGTCTGTGGCGTTGCTGTATGCTCCGTATTGCCTTGCTTGTCACGCACCTACCTTCTTGCTTTGTGATGGATGCTGATTCCACTAAGAGATGATAAACAGGTTAGATTACACTGCACTTCTGTCCACTCCAAGCTCGCTTGGATATCCATTTCCCTGTCTTTTCATCACAACATGGTATTTTTTTTTCTCCTGCAAAGGCATGCTGCCGTGATAGTAATCACTTTGATTCCATTTCCATACTTTATGGTTACGTGAAATAGTATATAAGCGCAGAACACTGTCAGCCACGATAGTGTAGGTTTCATCACCTGTGCACAGCTTGTCCCCCCCCCCCCCTTTCCTGTTCGCACAGGAGGAGGAAAGAATCCAAAAGGCATGTGATTGTTCATTGTACTCAGATCTTTATCATGTGCAGTCCACCTTAGGTGTCACACACAGTCCAGGGAGATATGAAAAAAAAACACCAGTATGTCACTGCTCCTTACCTGGCACCAGTATGCTCAACGATCTCTCTTTTTCTCTGTGTTTTAATGCAGCGTTTAGCTAACACTAAAGCCCATACATCACGATTCATCAGTGCCAATCTCCCCTGCAACAAGTTCAAGAACCGCCTTGTTAACATAATGCCATACGAGTCCACGCGAGTGTGTCTTCAGCCCATTCGAGGAGTTGAGGGCTCTGACTACATCAATGCCAGTTTCATTGATGGGTACAGGTAAGTGCTAATGTACTCTGACACCCATTACCAATCAGATGGCCAGTAAATACATCTACTAGACTTGAAAATGGCTTAGGAAGAGTCAGCAAATTTGTACAAGACAAGAGCCATTGCCATGTTTTGGTCAGTAATCGACTACGACTTGGTCAAGCCAGTCAGGGTGAAAGTTCTAATGCATTTCCATGCTGATTGTATCACCTTTTCAATCATGTGATTAATGCGCTCCCACAGGCAACAGAAAGCCTACATTGCCACACAGGGACCACTGGCGGAGACCACAGAGGACTTCTGGAGAATGCTCTGGGAGCACAACTCTACTATTGTCGTTATGCTCACTAAGCTTAGAGAAATGGGCAGGGTATGCATACACTTATTTTCTTCCTTTTTTGGCACCTTAACCTCCTTGCTCTGGCTACGGACGACATGCCGATTATGTGAAATACATAAGAAAAACAAATACATAAATTTAGCCTATGAGAGTATAAGCTTTCAGAAAGGAGATGTAGTATGATATGAATGAAAAAAATTCTGGGAATGAACACAATGAAGCTAGTGTATGAAGAGAAGGCTGTGGCTCATTGTGGTATTCTATTTTTCACCCTCCACAGGAAAAATGCCACCAGTACTGGCCAGCAGAAAGGTCGGCCAGATACCAGTACTTTGTGGTGGACCCCATGGCCGAGTATAACATGCCCCAGTATATCCTGAGAGAGTTCAAAGTGACTGATGCCAGGGTAAGCAGACATTGTTTCATAGAACAAAGTTTAAAGATCAGAATTTGACATTGCGGTAATGGAGCTCTAAATTCAGCCCTATTGTTTACAGCATTGTCTAGTGTATTGTTTTTCATAGTTTGGGTTGCAGCCTAACCGTGGGTCATTGAGGAGTTGGACGCATGACCATGGGTACACCAATAAAATAATAATAGTTTTTCTATACATTTTAACACATAACTTGCATCTGTATTTGCCACCAAAGAAGATCTGGATGACAGTGTTCATGTTGGACGGTGAACAGTTGTAACATTGCAGTAGTCATCAGTTCAAAATGTTGGCATTGTATCAAGTGTTTGTTTATACCAAACGATGGCCTTGAGTGTAACATAAGCATAAATATATATTTGTGGGAATTATGACACATATCAATGTGTAAAAAACAAATATGGTGCCGGTGGCACTAAGCTGCCAGAGTTTTTAATTCCATCAAAGGCTTACACAGATAAATGGCACAGGCTTCCTTCTTTGTAGTGCATGTTACACTGTCTCGTCAATGGGATTTCTTCCCTTATCAAGGGGATACAATATCACTTAAGTAATGCACACCCTCAAAGTCGATTCTCCAAGCACCCTGTCGAGAGTAGCACATCAAAGGAATTAGCATTTTTAGTGTTCATGTTTAATACATTCAGGTAAGACGCTACGCATCTTTTTTATAACAAAACATTTTCTCTGATGGTTTAAACTTGGCGCCAATCCTAGATTTTTTTGCACGAATGGCGTCTTGCACTGTAAACCCGCAAAGGTGTGAATAATTATGATGGAGATGGTCTGCGGGAAACCTCAGACTGCCTTCTTCGTTTCACTTCAGCAGTTTTTCTTTTGCCGTTTTTTTTTCTGTTCCGCCGTTCAAAGAGCTGGCATAGCGCTTGTTCTCACCCTTCCCTTTCCTCTGTTCCCAGGATGGACAGTCACGGACAGTAAGGCAGTTTCAGTTCACAGACTGGCCTGAACAAGGAGTGCCAAAATCAGGAGAGGGCTTCATTGATTTCATTGGCCAAGTACATAAAACAAAAGAGCAGTTCGGCCAAGACGGGCCTATCTCAGTCCACTGTAGGTAGGTGACCAATCAGCATAACACAGCAGAATTATATCACTGCCATTTCTTTTTTAATTAAACTGATCTTAAGCACCTCTTGAGCTGCAAATGCTATATACACACACGCATGCACGCACACTGAATTAGCACAATGACAGATTGTTTTAATGTAGAGCAAACTTTTTCTGACTTCTCTGACCTCAACGCTGACCTCCTTGCCCTCTCTTGCACAGCGCGGGTGTTGGTAGAACTGGAGTTTTCATCACCCTCAGCATTGTCTTGGAACGAATGAGATACGAAGGCGTAGTAGACATCTTTCAGACAGTGAAAATGTTACGGACACAGAGACCAGCTATGGTGCAGACAGAGGTGAGGCTTTTACTTTTCCCCTTTTCCTCTTGGAAAGAAAACATAACTCAGCTGAGGTAGCAATGAAGCTACTTTCGCTACTCTTTTTTTTTTTGACACTGTAGACAACAGATGGAATCAGTTAGTGTTACCAATTTGATAGTATATTACAGTTTCCTAATGAAAGGGCTTGGTGAGGTTCCAAGTATCCTTCTGGTCTAGACTGCGCTCAGCTGCAAATTTATCTCATCAACTCAGAACAATTGGCCAGTATATTCCACACACACACACACACACACACACACACACACACACACACACACACACACACACACACACACACACACACACACACACACACACACACACACACACACACACACACACACACACAGACACTATTCAAGTTTTAAAATTGCAGTTCTACAGGGGATAAAATGTATTTTACCAATGTTTTAATCTAATGGAAAAGGTAGCTAATGGATTTTACTTAACAGTAGTCATCATAAAAGGACAGTGTACCAAAAATGGTACGAAAGATTCCGTATCTATGATTGTTAAGAGGGACTTTTCTCTTCTTTGTTCCCAGGATCAATACCAGTTCTGCTACAGAGCTGGCTTGGAGTACCTGGGAAGCTTTGATCACTATGCAACGTAAAAGACCCAGTATTGGAAGAAAAAAGCAGAGGGCCCTTTGGAAAGAAAACCCAGTGAGCCTCTCTTCTGAGCCATAAATTCCTGCTTGAGAAAGTACTCCTTAACTCCTTGCTAACAACTCATTAAGTGTTGGATGTGCGACATGACTTGTCAAAAAATGAAAAAGATGATTCCCGGAGGACCAAGTATTTCCCAACCCTAATAAAACCTCGCCTTGACACAAGTGAGGGAATCCTGACTGTTGAAGCATCATACGGAATTACCTTTTCTTTTGCTTCAAGGATTCATTTTGGGGCTCATAAAACTGAATGAAACCAACACAACAAAAAAGTAAATGAACAATAATGACATCGTCAGAAATGCATCAGTGATTATGAACCATTACGAGAGGCATTGGAGGCACACAGAATTGCAGGGGGGGAAAAAAGAAAAAAACTCGATGCACATTGTAAAGAAAAAAAAAAATCTGTTTCACAATCAAGTACACACTGACAACCATCGAAAAAGAAGACAATGCTTGGTCCACGACAGCAGGACAGACTTAAAGTAATAATGAATAAATACCCCTTTTCCTGTCACAATGTTCATCATCTAAATTTTGGGAGAGGGTAAAGTTCAAAATGATCTATGAAATAAATAAAAATTATTGATTTAGTTTTTTAGTACTTTATTATACAGCTGATGTGCTTTTTTTGAACTGTGTGAATTTCCTTTTTTTACACAAATTTATCACTTGGAAGGAAGTGATAAAAACGTATTTACGTAAATGTTTTTTTTTTTGGTTTTTTTTAAGCTGTAGAACTGTTCTGATGTTCGTGCTATTTTGCAGAGAATCTCTTTGCTTTTGTTTTTTTTTTGTTTTTCCCTAATTTTGTTGAACTTAGTGCACAGAACAGAATTCACACTACCAAAATGTAAGTTTGTTCAAGGGTTATATTTTTGGTCTTGACTTTTTTTTCCTGTTTTTTTTTTTGTTTTTGTTTTTTGTCCATGATCACATACATGGTAACTTAATTACTCCCATAAGATAACCTGGGGCTTTGTGGAATCAACAGGGATGAGCAAAGTATGAAGTTGCTGCTACCGATTATCTTAGTTCTTCCATGTTAGAAGGGTGATGAGAGAATCTGATGAATTGGATAAGATATATGAATATACGAATATATAAATATAAAGTACAGATTGTCAAATATATGTGAAAGATATATTAAAGTATATATATATAAAACATTCTAAATATATTGATAAAGTACATAATTTATGAGTTAAAGGTATATGAAACATGGATTGTCTATGAAAGCTTCCAAATTGTGTGCTATGGGGGAAATGAAATGAGATTTTTTTCACTGGAATGCACATCAGTAGGACAAAATTGTATTCTGATTCAGTGCATCTTTTCTTGTGCAATAAATATGTGTGTTTTTAGATAGGGTTTTATTGTGGATATGTCATTCACTCATGACATTGTTGTCCCGCCCCCTGCAAGTGAGGTGTGGGAGTGGGAATGTCAGATGCCAGTCAAAGCATCACTGGTGCATTTTTTTTTTTTTTTTTTTTTTAAAGCTCTCATACAGTCTGTAATTCGAGGCAGAGGGGTCACACACAGCCGCAATCACCGCTCCACACAATAGGGCAAGGTACAAAGACGTCACCTTCTTGTGGTTCTTTAAAGTATTCAGTGGTAATGACATTTTTTTTTTTCATTTTGCATTTAGAGTGCCTTATATTTATGCCTGTTTTTATAATGTTTCATTTAACATATTAATGTATATCCTTTGAGTAACCTAGGCATTTAGTATAAATGTAATTGTATAGTTTATTTACCTTTTAGTGTTTCATTTGTCACACGATGAGATTATATATGCAAATAAGAACATTTCAAAGCTCATATTTTTCATTTTCAGTGGCCTTATTGTGGCTGAGTGAATTAGAGTAAAACAGTTTATATATTGCTGAACTCTACAGATAACAGTCAAGAACATATAACACCTACGAGATAAAAAAAAAAAAAATTCAGACAGAGCTAGGGATGAGATTGCAGAATTCCAGTCTCAGAACTAAACAGGATGACAGCCCGACATAAAGTTAATGAGCTTTTTAACTGATCGTCACCACGGTCCCGGTCTTACAGCAGCGATTTTCCAATTTCAAAATGATCTGTCAAAGTTAAATTCTATGACAAAAGGATGCCTAATGCACAGGTCGTCACTGAAGGGTTTCTTCTTCATGCCTTAGGTTTGAATTACAGACTTCGCGGGGGTCGCTACAGAGAGAGCAGATTTAGAGGTCTGCGATAAAATATCAGTTCTATAATCCTGACAATCCTGAAACGGTGTGTCACGTCCTTTTTTCACGACATTGCAGTTAAAGAGACTGAGGGGGCTTGGTTACGTGGCGGTTGTGTTTCAGTCTTTACATTGAGCAGCATCTTTAACTTCTCCATACCCTCTTTGATGGCTTTGTGGATGTGCATTCCAGGTGCTTTCTTTCCCTTGTTAACTCAAGCAGCTATGTGTTTTACTTTAGTCGACTGCTTACATGATTACTTTTGTCCTAATTTGAAGATATAAAAGTGCTATTATTTTACTCCATGGTGGCTAATATTACATTATGTTCAAGTCTTGGAACATGTTTATTTTCTCATCTCTATTTTTCCTTTTTTTTTTTTTTAAATTAATTTTTCATATGCATGATGAAACATTGCAGAATGGCCAAAGCTGGCCTGGTAGGAAGATTTGCACTTTCTCTATCTTTGTACTATGCACTGCCCTATTGATTCTAAACCCAATAATATATTACTTGAACCCATCTATGAAAAAAAATCTCCTTAAACGTTCACTTTGTGTGTATGTAAATAACACAAAAAAGGTATCAACTCTTGAAAAAGACAAAAAAAAAAAATTATAATAACAAAAAAAAAAAGTTTGTGGCGAAAAAGAGCATCCATTCTGATGCCATGGTTACTCCAGCAGATGACTTCAGAAAAATCTGTCCCCCAACCATCTGTTCTTGTGGCTTTGCCATTCAAGCTTGGAGTGTCATTAACAGAAATAAACGTTGTGTTCTCTGCTCTCTCTATCTATCTCTCGTCTGGATGCATAGACTGAAAAATTAAAATAATGAAATTGTACAAAAAAAAAAAAAAAAAAAAAAAATGGCTTGTTAAAAAGATCATACAATTACCTCTGATTAGTTGTAAGCGTAAACTGTTTCTTTTTTTTCTGAATGAAAGGAGTGCTTTTTATTTTCTTACTTAGGTTACATTGGTGGCGAAAGAAGTCTGTATGAAAATCAGTTCTTTGCTGACACAAGTTCCATTTGTTATAAATGAATTCTATTAAAAAATGTCAGTGTTATGCATCGGCGTTTCACTTGTTTCCCTCCACCTCACTTTGACTGGAAAAGACTGATGGAGCTATTTTACCCCCTACTGGTCTGGGTCCAACATATTATCCACAGTTCTCTCATGAAAGGGGAAATTGAGCCTCACCGCATTTGAATAGATTTCCATCGCTCTGGTTTTTTCTGTCACTGATGTCAGCTACGATGAATCATCGGGGGAACCTTTGACAGATGAAGTGCAATGTTTTCGAAGCTGCCTTGTTTTTACCACAGATTTTGTTCACCCTGTCGACGAGGGGGTGTAGGACTGTACACTCGGATTTAAAAACCACAGTTGCATTACGCTAAATGCCACCGCACTAACTTAAACACTGTGAGCCTTTTCTTTTTTTCCTTTCTCCATTTGTTCCCCGTTCTCATCTATTATGTATGAATTTGTTTAGTTAATAACACGAGAATGACAACAGGGAAAAAAAAAAAACAGCAAACAATAAACCGCTAATCTAAAATCATACGACATTTTAAAATTACGACTAGACAACAACTGGAAGATCTATCTTCAGTTACACGAGAGCCTTTGTGTGTGCGGTGGGGGTTGTCAAAGCTTGTCTGATCCATAGAGGCTCGTCCAAATGGAAAGCCAAATTGACTAATTAGTTCTACTCATTTATAAATAATTAAAAAGTATTGTATTATAAATGGATAATGATATATACCAATATATAGTGATAAATATGAATATATTATACAGTGTTTACAAAGCTGTTGGTACTGGCACTTCATTTTTAGTGTGTGTGTGTTTAGATATTTATTTACTAAAGGCCTTTCTAACCAGGAGACATCCCAGACACATTTTTTCTCGTCGTCTGTCTAACGTCTAACTGATGGAACACACACACACACACACATGCAGACGCGTCTATTTTAATCAACAGACCTCACTACAAAGGCTGCATAAAGGCTCACATTTCACTTGCACTTAATGCATACAGATGCGTCTTAAAGCCGACTTTCACATTTAACTGCATGGATTATGTATTGGGCTTTGAACGCGGCCACAAAACACAGGAGACTGAACGCACCCTCTGTAGATACTGAGGAGGGCTGCCGCGGAACGTCCTGCTCATACTACTGACGCTCAAGTAACCCAAAAGATTAATTGGCACTTTAAATGAATCTGAATTCAGCATAACCTTTTTGCATAACTGCATAAATAATCAATTTATCCTCCCGATAATGAACGTTGAATGAAGTAAAAACAGGCACTTTTACTTTGCTGTCAGAAATGTACACATTAAAGGTGAAGGCGGTTCAATGGCGCATATATTCCATATTAATATATTCATATTCACTTCTTCAGAGGTTACTGCGGACTGGCTGTCTCAGTCATCCCTCAAGGGGAAAGGAACCTCACTGTACGACAGTCCATTCACAATCTGGCTGCGTGTTACTGAAAACTAACAACAACAGTGCGCCGTGCTACATTTCTGTCAACAACTCCAACCTACAGAAGTACAATAAATAGCCAATAACCTGAAGCAAGGCCGCAAGAACAAAAAAAAATGATTTCTTTAAAAACAGTATTAAAGTGCCTGACAGCTGTGGAATAGTTTAGAAGTCAATAAGTGCTCGCCTGGAGACGTTCAGGATTTCAGAAAACTATCCATGCACCCAATTAGAAAACATCATCCTGCGCTGTAACAAATGGCAGATGCTGTTTTGATATACAACCAGCGTTGAAAAATGTTAGTCCACAATAGCAGATCACAGCAGTGCTGAAATGCCATAAATATCAAGAAGGACCCATCTTGGACAGCAAAAAATATTGTTGTCGAGATTATGTGTCAAAAGCAATGACATACGGCGAGAACGGCAGAGGTTTGTTTGGCCGATGTTCCGCTGAACCTCAAACTAAAGATGCAACTTAATTCTAGCGCCGCATCTGCCTTTTGGGGGTTGTTCTGCTAATGTTTTTGGAGGATATACGCCGTGTATACTGATGTTTGTTGGCTGTTATGAAGCATCACGATGTGCCAAGACATGTCATTCACGTTTGCCCTCCGTTTAAGGTACGACTCCAACAGACTAAGACTTCAGACATCGAAATGGAAGCTGCAGTAGACAGACTGCTCCGAAGTATCACGTTACGGCACACGCGGAATTGCAAATGACACGAAGGAAAATGTTCACAGATTGCCGCGTGGCAAGACCAATTATTGCTTCATCTTGTTTCTGACAATTTGATGGAAATTAGCCAAAATTAATTTCGCAAAATTTCTTGAGCAATCATCCCCGGTGCAGATGTCTTTCATCACCTGACAAGACTACAACAAAATAAGGAACTCCTACTGTCATCAGCGTTTATTTTTCACCGGAGACTGCACCTCAGATGTGTCAAGCAGATGTTCTGTCTTCGTCTCTCAGCAGTTTTTGCAGAATTATGAAACCAAGCAGCCAGTCACAACACTGCGCACAAGTCATTTCTCATTTATCCCCCCTCCCTTAAAAAAAGACAGCTTGCCTTACTCCCTGATTGCTTCATTTTCTACATCCTAAATTTGATGAAACATGCCCAAATGAAGGCGAGGGAGCCGCCGACTTTGTTGTCGACAGCAGGGAGAGGGATTCAAGAAAGAGACGTTTCTTTTTGTAATTCTCTCAATTTTGAAAGCGGGAATAAAAAAAATAAAAAAACCTCTGTGTCCAATTGTGCTGCAGCGAAAATAATTACATAACTATGCATTCAAAGAATTCAATTATATTGGCAGGTTACTTTGATCGAGAAGTCTGAAACGCGCGGCATCCGCCACCCGCTGCGTTCTCGATGCTCCTTCCCTGTGTTGACAAACAATCAGCTGTTGCCACTTCCCCGTCTCATGCATCACCATCATTTTCATTTGCGCTAATAAGACACTGTTGGCAGTTCTGTTCTGCATGCATCTGTCTTCATATCAACACTGCTGTGAATACTTTAATTATATACACTGTAATGCTGCAGGTGCATGAAACAAAAACTTTTCAAGGACTTCAAGAGAAAAAAGAAAACTTGCCTTGAAGTCTTTTTAAAGGCAATTCCAAGATTAAATATGTTGGAAAATAGTTGCTGAAAATGTGAAAGGACTTTGAATTATTACTGAAATGTGGAGTCAGGTCAAAACAGCTTTTTCACCCGTCCTCAAGGGCGGCTTGATGACATGCTGAAGCCACCCTGAGCACACCCCTGCAACTCGAGCAGAGGCAGACATTAATCCCGCTCAGAGTGTTTAAAAGTTAGTCGTGTCATTTTCTGAACTCGTCTGACACGTTTCAGTCGCTTGAAAATTGCAGCTTGACTGCTCTCACCAGTGGGTGTGGCTTCAGCACATTTAGTGGACACGCCCACTGATAGAATCACTAGAAGTGATTGTTGATTCAAGAATTAGAAGATAGGGCACGATTTACAGGTTCTTACTCCAGTGCACTGTGTGCAAAGCAGTCTTTGCAGTATGCAGTATGTGATATTACATACAGTCAAGCCAGCAAATTACCACAAGAATACTGAAGTGTAATTCACTACGACCACCGCTGGCTGAATGTCTTTTGAAAAAGAAGTTGGTGTACTGAACTAAGGAAACAAAGTCTGCTGTGCTGTTACTAAGGATACATCTCCAGCAGTGAAAAATATCATTTCTGCTGCATCATTATCCCCAACCATGTACTGACGCAGGTATTTTCAAATGAAAAAAGAGAGTATGGCAAATTTACAAAATATATACAAGTTTCAAATAAACCCGAATGCTTACCTGCGTCTGGGTTCGGCTCTGTGCCCCTCCATGCAGGATATAATACACAATGACGTACAAAACTTTTTTTTTTTTTTTTCCTTTTTAAACTTTAAATGACCCACTAATGGAGAAGATAAGAACCGGGATTCAATTTTCTTCACCCATCCCTGCTCTTCTGTATTTCCTGGATTGTTGGAACGCCTTATCTCATTCATAAACTCTTCATAAGATTTGGTATCAAACACACTTTGACTTTCCAACAAAAGCTGTAAAATGCGATCTTATTCACAGTCCTCTCTGATGTGACACCTTTTGAAATTGTCAGACCACAGGACAGGTTTTCATCTTGAAGCCCTCTCCACTGTATTCTTTAAATAGCTTCTTCCACACCCAAAAAAATAACTAAACGGAACAATCACAGTGAATGTAAAGCAACACAGCCTCCCACTCCGACCTGTAATTTGGAGTTAAATTCAAAAGCTTGCCTTACAGTGTCATTTTCAGGTGCAGTGGAATACCACAATTGCCTTAACGACTGGTTAAACTAAAGCCAGTTTTTCTATCACCTTTAATATAGAGTGTATTGTGGCACCCTTGAGTTTACAAAGCCGTGATTTCATAGACATGTTAAGGGCATGGCTCATGCCCCTTGTCACCAATTCACTGTCACAGCTGGCTGCCAGCAAAGCTAATATTAAACTTGAGAGCAAAGCAGCTGAGTAAACAGACATCGCACTTCCTGGATTCTTCTGGCTCGACTGGACTAAAGGCACAATGCAGAACAAGTGGAGCGACTGTGTGCTACAAATTAAATGGACAGCTATGGCTCCGCGAGCAGCGCGACCCGGGGGCCTTTTGCCGGCAGAATGGTGAAGGCTGTTGTGCGGCAGAGAGACAGGCACCGTGCCCTGCAGCAGCCTGATGATGATGATCCATATGGGGATCCTCAATCGAGCGGGCTCCCAGTTCACTGATGTCGAGCCCAGATAAGAGCTGACACCGCTGCCAACGCTACATTGACTTCGTCTGCACATCAAATTAGGGCTACTTCAGAAACGAAGGGAGGGTTTGACCTTTAAATACTACTGCAACAGCACGGGGAAGGAAGCAAATACAAACACAAAAAGGCTGCTCAAAGAATGCAGTTATCAGCGTGATTTTTTTGTCTGTTTTTGAAGTACCCGTTATTGCTTGCCTGCTCTGTGAAAATAACACGAGGGAGGGGGTTTCTCCAACTGGGTGACCAAGTAAAACAAGAGGGAGCGAAAACAGGGAGAAAGTAATTGACGAAAATGGAGAAGGATAGGGTAGAGACAGTGAAGAGGTTGACTGGTGACTGGAAAGAGACAGTGAAAGAGGGCTGGAGAGGAATCCTCCACGAGCCAACAGTTGCCGCAGTGTGAAAACCTCTGAAGGTTAATTTCTCCAGCTCAGCATCTTGCCAATATCCCTGCGATCAGAACCTCTGTAGGCCAGCCATCTGCTTCCCCTTCTCTCTCTGCTGCTGCACTCCTCATTCCTAGTTGGCTTCGTCTGGGAGTGGACATGCATCAGGGCACTTTTAGGAACTAATCTCTGAATGGGGATGTGAGGGAAATCACCCCCCCCCCCCCAAGAAAAAGAACTTTTTGGTGTCCGAAAAACCAAAAACTGTAGTTTCCAGTTTGGTAATGAGATGATATTTTTAGGTTTGTTGAAAACTTCTGCAGATTATCGTACACACCAGGCTGGTACTAAGGTTCATAAAAAAGAAAAACATGAAAACATCAACATTTTTTTTTCGTTCATCAATTGTTTTTCTGTTGACCACCTGATTGTTTCAGCTTATATCACATTGCATGTGTTCAGCTGTTATTTAAAGCACCAGTGTGTAGGATTCAGTGGCATCTAGAGGTGAAGTTGCAGAATGCGACTAACTGAACACTCCTCACCTCACCCTTCCCTTTTAAGCACTGATGAGAAAGCGCGTTAGCCACGAGGCCCCCCCCCTCTATCCGTAGATAAAACGGGCTCCCTCTAAGGGAATGAACAATTCTTATTTGAATGTGATTATGCCAGGTTCTGCCAATAGATCACCCTAAAAAAAAAAAAAAAAAAAGTAGCAAATTTTCCTGTTTAGACCATTTGTCAAGACTGCGTGGGCATGACAGATCATATCTTGATTGGCATGCCCCTCAGCAGCACTGGCACAAAAGCTGAACAATGTACTGCTGTGGACGGGGGAGCAGCAATGTATTTTAGCCTCCTAAAAAAAAACAATGTTAGCAGGGTTTCCCAAATAATTGCCTAGACTGTGGTGACCTGCTATAGTCCAATTTGTCTCGCCACAGTTTCTAACTGACATAACAAACATGACATCTAACATAATCAACTGAAAATATTTTTGGAACTTAGGCGGGACATACTTCACCTCCCATAATTGTGTAATACATGTTTGCACAAGAAAGTTTACTGAAATTGAAATGATGATATTTCAAATTGAAACTAATTGCTAATACTTTACATGCTGTTATGTAGATATGACCCTAAATTATATAGTCAGAAGACTTCTGGATTTAGGGTTCCAGTGCCTTAAACATATGTCAGAGTGATACACAGAAATAAAGCGCTTATAAAGACGTCAAAAAAAGAAAGAAAAAGTATTTATTGACTCTGAATTGATTTAATATTTTTCTGCTGGAAACGAAACCGAATGTAAATTTAAGTTTATTGTCCAGTGAGCTGGGAGATTTTTTTTTGTTTGTTTTTTTAATAAGACCCAAAATCAAACCACAAGCGTCCCAAGTGACCTTTTAGACCTGACAAACAAAAGAAATATATACAATATGGAGGCTAGTTGAAGCCAATTGGAAGTTCACAGCACACATCAATTATCCTGTCAAGTCTGAAAAAAAAGAAAGAACAGGAAATATTATTTACGAGCTCCCCGACAGGTTTTTGTTGCAACCTAAAGCAATAATACACCTTCAGTTCAGTGCTCAGCTGCAATCTTTTCATACACTGCCACTTCACCAATGGGATAAGTACTAAGGGTATATTTTTTGTGACCTCAGAGGACACAGTGTCAATTATTCTGGGTATGGCTCTGTGGAGGACTTCATTCCCTAATCAAAATAAATGGCCAGGGCAGCAAAAAGTGAATGGAGCTAAGCCCCCAATATTCCTACGAGACAGGAGAGGGGGGGGCACAAACAAATCCATTACCACAAGGTAAATAGGACGCATCAGCACTCTTGGCCCATTTGAATGGTTCTAGCCCCGTGACCACCTCTGCACAGGATTCTTCCATTTTTCGACGCAGGAGCTGATAGACAGTCTCTCTCTCCTTCTTCCTTGCACACCACCCTGCAGTCAATCTTACATAATACATTCTGATGATAAAACTCTTCCGCGTATGGCAGCTCCGCTAACTGAAAGTGGCTGTGACTAACTCACTATAATGGGAAAATTCAGCTTCCTGCATATAATGGGTAAAACATGGAGGAAGCGCAAGTTCAAACTTTAATGCAATGCTGTAGCCTAATGTGGTCTTAAGCAATTCATGGAGGGGTTGGAGGTGGTGGTGGGGATGTAATTAAAATGAGCTGTCATGAAATTAAATGCCCCCCCCCCCCTCTCTTATTTTTGCTTCACCAGCTGGGAGTCATTTTACTGTCAGGGTATATATAATTTTCAGCTGATAGTGAAGACAGTTCTGCTCTGAGGCATTTTTTATGTATTTATTTATTTATTTTACAGAAACAGTGCTTTTAGGGGGCTCCTCATACACAGCAAGGCTTTCATATTATCCATCTTTGCTCTGATGTCTTGCTCACAATAGTTTTGCTTTGGACATTAGATTCAAAAAAAGAAAAAAAAAAAAAAACTACATGAGAGGTAATATGAAGCTGCCATGTTCTTCTGCAGCCCAGTCGCACGCGCATAATAGCGCCGAATAGACCCCGCCAATCCACGAGAGGGTATCATGTCAGTGTCACGTTTTGCCTCGCCTGATGTGAACAGTACACGTGTCTGAAGGCGCAGTACCAGCCGGGAGCATCAGACAAATGTAGTCCTATCTACGAGATTTGGAGCCGACAAACACGAGACTTTCAAAATTGAGTGGTTTTGTCGTTGCTTTATTATTACAAGTGTAAGCGACGAGTTGCTTATTTGTTACTTGCCAACTAAACCACAGAATGAGCGTGTCAAGTGATGCGAGGTGTGGAAAAAGAACTTTTTTCCGCACCCAGTCAGCTAGCGATATGCTCAACCAGAGAAACAAAGAGAAAAAGTGACAGTTATAGTCATAAAAACCTATGTAATGAGGAACAATCAAGAACTTTGTCTTGGATTCTCAAGATAATTTCATGCCTCCCTCTATAATCAAAACTTGAACGCACTAATATTTTCCCGCACTTTGCAATTGCGAGCACTCTGAATAGTGAACAAGCCGCATCTAATTTAAAGTACACCTGACTACTGACTCAGCCTTTCATCTGTTGCAACTGCTTTCACTGTTGTAATAGTTCTTTTGCCCTACACCAGGGAGGTTGTTAAAGCGCATCCACTATTGAAGGCCAAGGCTAAGAGTCGCCGGCCTTCGGCGCGGTTGGTGGCAAATTCCATTTTCTCTCCTAGGCGGGGATTCTCACCTGAAGCTAGTGGAGCAAAGAAATTGTTGTCATTTAAAAAAAAAAAACATTTAGTGGCACCTCGATCTGCGAGCCTACGGTTTAGGTGTGGAGCGATCAATGTATTGTGACATCAAAAGTGGTAACTTGTTAAGTGCACGATATTGAGTGTGAGGAATCCTGCTGGATTTCGTGGGTGGGAAGACTAGATCTATAAAAATATAGATCCAAAATGTTCTTGGTGATACTTCTACACCCTTTGGCAAAAACCTGAGTTTCGTTTTTTTTTTTTTTTTTTAAGCCGACAAACATTTCCTTTCCAACAATCAATTCGGTATAGAAATACTTACCTTGGAATAAGCTTTTTCTTTCCTCGTGTAATGTATTAGAATAGGGCTGAACAGATTCCCTGGAGAGCAAGTAAAGCATAAAAGAGGGTATGGTTGACTGCTACTGCTCAGGGCCATACAAGAGCATTTAACTAGCAGAGATTAACTACTGTATTCCCACTGGTGGCCTAGATGTCCTAGTGTACAGCCTCAGGGAGGAGAGATACCAGAGAGGGAGAGGTGGAGGGAGTAGAAGAAAAGGGGAGGTGGGGATGGAGTGTCCATGTAGCGCCAACAGCTTTGGTCACTGGAGAGTATAGACTGACAGGTGACACAAAACAAAAACAGCCCCCCGCCCCCCCCAACTCAATCATTTTTTTTTGTGTTTGAGAAGCACTGGAAGGTGCAATGACTGCCATGTTGAGTTTCACATGAAACTATGACTCAATCCAGTCAAGGCTGGTAACAACTGTATATATTAGGAAGGGAAGAACGGGTAAAAATACAGTGGTTGCACCCCAACTCTCCAAACTGACATATTTTGTGTTAGCAAACATTAACACAAAATGGCTGCACAGCAGCTGTGTTTGCGAGACAATTTATTCCCTCCAGAAAACTGTCTCTCATTTCCCCACAGTCTCGATATGAACCATACCTAGACATGGCAGCGATCACTCTAACTCCAACAGACACATCTAGTGGAACTTCCTCCAATTGCTCCCGATCCATCTGTGACATTTTCTCAGGGCCATTGCTTGTTAGCATTCATAAAATCACAGGCATACCCACTGGCGTTTATGTTATAAATACCGGATGTTAGGTATCACCAAATTTAGTCACGGAAACTTTAGACGCTAAGTTGAGACTATTACGTCTGGGTTACGGCGCCGTGCAAGACACCCAGCCAGATGAAAAACAATCCCTCCTCTCTCCAACTTCATCATTCTGAGTTCACTCTGAAAATCTTAGTCACTGTCACTCTGCAATTTATCAGGCGTCTTGCATGCGCACTCAATGATGCATAACATTATCGTGTCGTAGCAGGGTTCAAATTTCCACATTTGCCCATCACGGCGTCTGGTGCGGTATTGTCCGTTTTCCAGTCCCTTGCAGCAACTGAAAAAATTAAGACCCCCAACCATGACAGTGGACGCATCTGTAGGAACACCGCAGAGTTGTTTATTATATCAACAGCTTGCACTGCAGGCTTCCCCCATGTCTTCTAAGTGTCTGTGGAATATACGGACGCAGGAAACACGCAGCAGGGCTACTCTATCTTTTCTTTTTGGCCTCCATCAACCGCCCACCATTTTCCCTTCCCCTCACCCTCCACCTCTCTCTTCTCTCTCTGCTTCCCTGCATCTCTCCTCTGTGTTTCTGCCTGGAAGTGGAACCGATCGTTCTGGATCCTCTCCTCCATCACTGAAAAAGCTCCTCTACTTGTGATGCAGAGCAGGCGAGGAAGCACAGGAATATGGCATGTCTCCAGCATCGCTGGTTCAGAGAGGAGGAGTGCAGCATTTTGTATGCAGGCAGGATTAGCCTAATTGAAGTGTCAGCCTGAGAAAATTGTGGATGCGTGCGGGTTAATGTCTGGGTATAGCAGAAGCTTCACTCATCTCGGCGATGATGAGGAATTTGGCTCGTTGCGGGCCTCATTTGATTGTGTGTGCAAGTGTGCGTGTGCGTGTGTGTCGACCCCACCCCGCCCCACGGTGATGCTAATTGTAAAGCCTACCATCTAGTGTATTTATGATGCTGAGACAGCAAGGTGGAAGCTGTTGGCTATATAATTACTTTACACCACTGAGCCATTACATTAAGAATTCACAATTAAAATCAGCAGTAGTCTTGATTAATTAAATTTATGCGCAAACTTGTGAACAAACTGATGAACACACACGTTAGCCTCAATCACTCTGCATTCACTTGGGCGAGAGTTGAATTGTACAGCTCCCATACTTCTCTCTCTCTCTCTCGGTTTCTATCAGTTTAATTGTCGTCGTAATTGAAATGTGTCAGTGGTGAAGTAAGGCTGAGCCTAAGACAGGGGAAATAAAACGATACGCGCCAGCATCGGAGCCACAAGGAACGGAGCGGCACAATTTCCGCCGATGCAAGTATAGACAAGAGCTATTATTGCCTTGTCAAGGCATGGAACCAAAATGACTACCTTAAACAGGTCTCGCCCGCCATGTTCACGGCGTATCCAGTGGAGATGATGTTAAAGGCTTTAGTGCTTTCACAAGGCCTTCAGAGGGATGGAATGGAGTTGGTGTTATCTCGAACAGCATGACAGCGCCTCGCCTTTTTTTTCCTTTTTTTTTAAACAAATACCAATACCTAATTTCACACTACACTTAGCTTTCAGTTTCCCTGTTAAACAACTATATTCAGTCTAAAAACCCACAAGTGTCACCTATCTTTGTGGGAAATTGACGAGCCTTTTTTTTTTTTTTTTTTTCCTGCTTCGTCATCACAGTTGCCCGAGCCGTCCAACAAAGGAGCTACATTTCTATTAATTTACCAGGCTAAAACAGAACCACCCCGCCCTCCCACCCCCCCTCAGAGGCGCTTTCACTTCTGAATGTAAAGGGTTTGACTGGATTCTGTTTTCTGTGTCATGCAATTTGATGGCACTCTTTGAAATTTCAAACAGCAAGGGACCGTTTTAATTAGCTTTCCGCCTGTCGTCTGAATGCATTTCGCGCGGGGGGAAAGTTTGAGCTGGTGACGCTGGATATCATGGGCTGATATATCAGCCAGTGGCAAATTTCGTGATATGTAATTAATGCCTTTCACTTGGCCACTTTTGGTTGTTGTCATTTTGTGTGTTCTCTGGTAAATACAATGGGTGATATTTACACCTGCTCAAAGATTGGTTTATCTAGCTAGGTAGTAAACCTATTAAACCCAAGCTGACAACTCTAATGGTTTATTTTCCACATGCGCATCTAGCATATGACAAATGATCAATGATTCTACCCTTGTTGTCAGCTGGACAGTAACAACATGTCAGTTTGCGAGTTCTTGTTTCATGTCTTTATATTCAATAAGGTGAGTGAATGGCATCACCAGCTATGGCAATTTAGGCGCCGAGACAAGATATTGAGCGAAGCAATGTAGCACACAATGACAGATATCTCAGACCTGCCCTGTAATATACAGCATTTCTTATGATCTGTGCCTGTATAGATATAGCTGCACTATAAAGTCTATGGAGGAGGAAAAATATGTTGGAGCAAACTGCTATATTTGCTCTGCTACGGGTTGTAGTTTGTATAAATGATAACTGAGGTGCAGCAATGATCTCATTCAGTGTAGGATGGGTTTTTCCTGTTAAAGTCAATTAGCTTAATGTGTATGAGATGGGATTGGTCGCTTTGCTCGTGTCCACTCTGAGGGTTACCCAGCTGGAGGACCACCTTGCAGTTTAATATTGCTGACTCATTTCATCCCGGAGATGAGGTCAGCCTTAAACGCTGCTGTAGGGATATGGAACCAATAGTGATTTCACTGAAAGGTGTAGCTGTCAAGGTGAAGACCTCTGCGAGTCCGTCGGCCCCTCGTGCCAGCTCACCCCTCTATGAGAGAAAATCCACCAACAGCTATTGACACCCACGAGCATAAATCTGTTTTATGGTATGTGATTGACACAACCACATGGAGCTCAATGGCTTAAAAAGTCATAAAATATGATTTTCATGAATATACAGAAGTCATGTGGCTAGTTCATAACAACGCTAATGAAAAGCTTTAATGACGATGTACTGAAAACCAAGCCTGTGTCAGTGTCCCTTCCGAGAGAGAGAAATGCCCACTTTGAAGGAGGTAAACACCTAAATTACAGTTAATTTACACTGATGAGAAAGAGTGGGCGACCAACTGGTAAATACTCAGTATAACTATAGCCAGTGTCTTACGAAGACAGCACCGGCTCAGAGTTGGCACAGGCACACGTGGGATGGATTAGTGTCTTCTTGTTTATTGCGCTTTAATGGGATTTGATTTTATAGATTGTGTTGGCAATTCCTCCTCCAAAAAAAAAAAAAAAACGCCATCCAAGGGCTGAGAGATACATAACATGGATTAACAAATGGCTTCTCTGAGAAAAATGTGTCCGTTGTCCTGCTTGAGGAAGATATCATCCTGCCTTTAAAGTATTTATAAGGAGACGTACACTGAAGTTAAGAGTACATATATTTTTGGGCCAAAAAAAAAAAGAGAGAAAGTCTTCATGTTAACATGCAGACCCAGATGAATAATACAAAGAAATATCAGATGGTCTAGTAGGAAGTGAATTTTTGCCAACAATGAGAACTTGAAAGCAGTGTCATGTCTTCTTAGCGCAACACTGTGAAGATTACAGTAGCAATTCCACCCAGATATTGGATTATGTTACTCCCAGAACAGATGAGCCAGTTAAGTGTTTCCAGAAGTATCCAAAGAAGCACCCGTGGAAGCTATAGGAAGAGTCAGACTTTGTAAAGCTGTGCTGGGAAAAAAAAAAAAGTTTTCCTGAATAACCAATGGCATCTGTCACATTTGGGGCAACTATTTCATATTTTAAAATAAACTGCTCTTACAGAGTACATTCTGTAACCTCCATTACAAAGTCCGGGACACATGTGTCTCTATATTAATGGGAACCTAGTCGTAAAGAAACACGGACCAAGTTAATTCAGTGACCTAGCAAGTAACCACTGGCTTTTAGGATTATAATATCAAGTCTTACCATTCTTTACTGCTTGAATAGACATAAATCACACAGCAAGTTCACAAATTCGAGCTGATTTTTTTATTTTTACTGCTAAAAAAAAAAAGCCAGAGAGGAGAACTTCTACATCTACAAGTTTAGAGGAAGTACTGCTGTCAGTTTATATACTGTAATACACACACTGAGAGCAAAGAGTTCAAGGCTACAAGACACAACAATCTCATTTAACTAGAACAACCAGGCAACTTAGCATGGATGTTGTGGATTATGTGCTTAGGAAAACACACCGAAAACTCCCCACAGGAGGAAATGTTGACACTCTTTGCTGCGAGTTACGTGTTCAAATATTCCGCTAATTATTCAAGTGGATGATCAGGCAGCACTTGGACAACTCCCTCTGAAAAATGAAATGTAAATATTTCCCGATCCGCAGAAGCTCCAAATAAAAGCTACAGATTGTTAGTGCACGTGCATCTGCGGTATAATTTTAGCCTGCAAATTATACCTGGGTAATAATTCAGGGGGGGATAGTGAGACATTGGCTTTGCTGTTTGAAGTGGGAAGATTTCGCCCCTTAACTTGACAGTCATTTTATTGCAGCCATTAAACTCTGAATAGCTCCAAGTTGTTAACATGACAGAAACAAAGACAAAACAGTCCAACACTAACTCCCATCAAAAGCAGGGAAACAGGCAATGTGTCATGACAAACACTTCCTCCAGTGTGTTACAATATTTAATGTAAAATCCCAAAGAGCTCGGGGTGCCGAATAAGTTTGGACAAAGCGCAGATATAATTGGCTTTGGGTGTCGTCCAACTCTGTGAGCCTCCAAATGCAACCCATTAGAGATATATTTCCCCCCTTTTGGCCTTACTCTTTAATATAACGAGGCAGTGAGAGAGCTTCCTTTCGACTACAGACTTTCAAACTTTTGTCATATTTTTACCTTATCTGTATTAATTCCACTGACAGCCTGCAGATAAATTCAGAGCTGTCTCTGAGCTACAATGACAGCTCCCGGAAATCCTCTGTGGCAAAGAAATTCTTCTTCTTTTTTTTTTCCCCACCCCTCGCGGGCTGAAAAACCCTTATGCACTTAAACCTGCTTTTTGTATGCAGATTCCTGAGTGAGATTTAAAAATGTACTTCACAACAATTAAATGTCCCCCCCCCCTCCACAAACACTGTTCTCACATGTGACCGGGCATGCCTTTTGTATGAGCTGGGAATGGAGGTTAGTGGAGTAGAAACAGCGAACGGGATTTCGAGAGAAAATAAATGGAAGCTTCTCAGTTCATTTGCTACAGGGTCTCCCAGCTCCAGAGAAGGAAACCCATCCTCTATGTAACATGTCAAATCTGTGCTCAGGAGTCATCACAATCCTTGTCACATTCCTAGCCTCCCTTCTGACTTTCAGAAACTTTGGAAAGATCTCAAGAACTTAACCTGGCAGTACTTTTTATTTGGAGAATATTTCCTTTCTCCGTCAGCCAAATATTCCTTTTATTCTGTCATTTCAAAAAAAATATTTACTCATTCAAATAAATTTGATTTAGCCCGACCTGATTCCAAAACTTAAATTAGAAGTTTGGATTCAGGTCAAGCCACAGATAAATGTCAGACACGCTGTCTTACTTCAAGTGTCATATTCATACAAACGCTAGCGCACACTCAACGACCCTTCCAATGCACAAGCAGCCCTGCTGGGCAGGCTTGTCACTCCTCCTGCCACTCAAATCTTTCTCCACCATCCCTTCTTTTCCCTGCTGCATTGTCTCCTCCTCTCCAACTGTCTTTGCAGCAATTTGTTTTGCCTAAGTCCCCCGAAGAAGACATAAGCCCGGTTCTCTAATAGCTGTTGTCACTTGGGTGTCCAGCCATTGATGGATGCAGTTTTGTCAGCCATGTCAACATATTGCACTGTATGTTCGATTGCTTGCGCTAAAGTTTCAACCAAAATACAACAGCCAATGTTACGAGCCCAATTTGAGAAACGGAGAATGCTTTATTGTACTTGTGATGATTTAAAGGTACTTTTACTGTTATACAAAAGATCACATATTTTCAATACTAATCAGGTAAAAGTTACTACTCTAGGCAGGATGAATACTTTGCACGGATATTGTGTAATTTCACAGAGATTCTTTGTTTTTATGTGGTGAGTCGCCTTGGCTGCAGTGGAAATCAATAACAGCTCTGATTGCATTTTGGAAACTTATGGAGGAAACTTGTAAATTGATAATGGGAACATTTAATCTTTCAACGAGCTATGTATAACTTCTGGGACATGATAGTGTGTTACATTATTTTTTTTTGTTGCGACTTGTTCCGCCCAAAATAAGGCTTAAATGACTCAGTCTGTTAATTACTCACTTACTTTCAGAGAAGGCCCATTGTTGAGCATCCATTTGAGAGGATTGTATGCATGATTCTGTTAGATACCGAATGCAAATTAGACAGTGAAAAACAGTTAAAACTTATGAATGCAGTGTCTGGATAAACAACAACACAGTACTAGTTTTTCATCCTTTCTTGATTAATATTAAATTACCTTCTAATGAGTTGATATTGAATTCTGTATGTATGGCTTGGACTTTTGTTTTTTCTGGCTTACTGTAGACTCCTGCAAACGACATGATGTATCGTATCGTGTTGTACTTTTAGCACCTGCTCTATCTCACCACTTTGGAGTTGATTGATGAAGTATCTCAAGAAAATAAATTCAAATCCGGTGACTTTTATTGCCCTGGTTGGACAAGCATATGGTCACCATCCATCTAAAAAGAAATACAGGAAATCCTGGGTTTCATTCAAAGCTAGAGTGAGAACAGCTGCTGTCTGTGCAGTGGGAACTAGCAAAGGTAAACTGAAAGGGAGGACAATTTCGGTGCGGAAACCAGGCACTTTGCCCTATGATGTCATGGTCTCGGCCAAATATAAGCCGAGCGTACGAGTGCGGAAGCCAATGGTCTGTCATCGCTCACCATTATTTTGGATGACACATGCTTAGGAACGCACCATGACCCCACTGTCGAGGAATGGAGACTGGGGAGGAAGAGAGGGGAGCTAACGTGGGGGCAAGTGAAAGTCCAAAAAGGTCCAAGCAAACAAATTCTTGGCAACAGAACAGAGAGTAATGCACGGGGCTTCTTTTTTTTTTTTTCTTCTTACACACGCTGGTTTTGAGACGACTGTCTTAGCAGCAGTTCTATTTCAAAATGTGAGCTCTGTGTGGGTAGCCACATGTCTTTGCATATCTCTGCAAACTGAAAATCTTCAGCCAGTCAGGATACACCCAGTGAACCCTATCATTGTTGCTCCTAACTCCTTTTCCTTTAGCTACAAAAACCTTAGTCAAGGATGGCAAAGGCCCTTATCACCATAACAGAGAAAGATTTACAGTATGAGCTGGGTCGGGATATCTGAATGACAAACCCCCATACCATATTTTGACGATATCCCCATGGCCCCCCTTATCCGGAGAGTAGGCTATGTTCCACAATGTCCAATACCTCATCACCAAGTGACTGCTATAAACCAGTAGACGTGTCTTCTCGCACCCCAGTCAGATAACCTCTTCTGATGGTCAAATATTCCCTCCTACCATGCCGTTTTTAGTCATGCAACACCTTCTGAATGAAAATAAAGGCTCAGGCGGGTACATATTTTATGCACAAATACACAAAGATGAATGGTTTCTCGCTGGCTGAGAGGGCTTCACCTATGTTCAGATAACTAACCAACAAAACACCAATCGTTTGTGAATTCACTCAAATGGAGCATTCAAATGCAAAAACCAAGCATTGGAGGGGGGCTGCAGTCGTAATACCGGGAGCCTTCTGTTTACTTAACTGAATCACTGCTTGACAGATGGATATAAAGCAGCGAGTAGTTTGTACGTTCAGAACAAAGAGGATTTTGTGAACTGTTTCCAGCACAATCCCCACTATTTTCAACTTCATTAGGCAGCTATATATCTGAGGGATTTTATCTGATCGATAAACCTCAGAGATGTTTATCCCTAAGTGTGTACTTTTTATTATGGCTAATACAAGCAGACATCTGTACTTTAGCTGCAGGAAGAAAATACTTCCTGCACGCCGCAATACGGGCAGCCAAGCACTAACACTTGCACCGAGCCTCGATTACCTTGCTAGGACTGAGGAATGATAATCACACACAGGTTAGCCCAGGTTTATTTGAAAACAGTATGATTCAGCTTTGTGCTGCGTGCTGTTTGCATGGTACCATTTTATGCTGAATAATGGAAGATGACATCGTTCTTCATTCGTAAGAAGGTAGACATTATTGAATGGTGAAATTCAACTTACATCATTTTCATGCATAGCAACAGAAATATCAATCAGCTGTGACAGTCCTCAAAGCCAGGGGAGACTTTTGGTCAGTTTGGGTAACAACGTCACCGTCATCCTAAATATGAAATAATTCCCAATAATAAGTAGCAATACTAGCAACAGTTCATTTTTCTACATAATCAGTGAGATTTAAGCATTCTAATAAGTAGTTTGTGAAGTTTTAATTGTGTTTTAAAGTGTAAATGTCTTTGGGCAGAGAGACAAATAATGAAATGCACAATGAAGAGACTAAAGTATCACCTGGTTAACACACTTCCCCCTGCCCTCAATACATTAATTGCACTTGATATTAATTATGCAAATTAATAATCACACAAATGCCTGTGTGCGGCGTTCAAATCGGCATGGAGTAATCCTCTGCAAAAGACAAAAAATTAAAAAGGTGTTCAGACGCAGCTACGGCGCGATAGCACAGACTGCACACCTACTTCATTTCCTTCCCCGGAGGATTATCAACATCACGCAAACACGAAGAGGTAAGAAAGCAGACCTCTGGCCCACACAAGCCAAAGAAAGAAGCGTGGGAAGCAAAAAAAACGTCAACATGTGTTCATTTCGCATACCATCAGACTGCAAACATTAACCACTGTATGTACATAAGAGAGAGCCGGATTGTCTTGCAGGGATTGAAAAAAAAAAAAAGAGTCACATTAAAAATCTCATTAAAATCGGGTAATCATGCTTTGCCTCAGGACCAGAGAGAGAGAGAGGGGGGGGGGGTTCAGGAAAGGAAATGCTTACAAGTTGAATCAGCCTGGGGAAGAATACATCTGCTTTTGCTGCATGCCTTAATGCTCCAGAGTATTATTAATGTTGAGAGGAAATAGATCCCATGTGGTATAGAGAAAAGAAAAAAAAAAAAAAAAAAAAGGATTGTTGCCTCTTCTCATCCTGCATTAGGTCATCAACTGATTTACTACTGTGGCTGCTTTGTGGTACAGTAGAAAGCACTATCCGGCATTGTATTCCCACGCTGGATAAGGCAGGTGGCTTGGAGAAATAAACTTAGTGTGGGAGAGCGGTCACTTAGAGTATCACCCTGACGTGCGTTCCAAATATTCTCCTATAGCTCTATAGCGTTTGTTCCTCAGAGTGTATTCATCGTACCGTATGTGAATAACATTACATTTCAAATGTCAGTACCATAAAACTAGACGCAAGGCCCCATTCTGTTTCTTTTTCTCTCGCTCTGCACCTGGATACATTAAAATGCCACCCATCAAGATTCAGATGAGGTGTGAGGTTATTATAGCGGCAATCAAAACTAAAGTCCTGTTATTTAACGTGCATTTCCTTTATGTGGTCTAATCTCGGATGGCCCGAAATATCAAAATATTATTGCCTGCGTTGAATTAACAGCCCCGAAATTATTGTTGGAAAATGTACATCAATAGTATCTTGTTTTGCAGCTGTAAGTGAAGAAAATCTTGATCCCAGTTAACCCAGCATCATGGGAAGGGTCAAACGGAGTTAATCGGGGGAAAAAAGGAAAAGAGTTCTGAAAGCATGTTCCACATTAAACAGATTTCCTGCTGCTTGTTCCCTACTTATTCCTGGCATTGCACATTTCGAGCCTTTCCTATTTGCTTTGGCCTCCTGCAGGTCATGGCTACGAATACAAATAACAGGGACCATATGGTTTTTTCTGCAGCTTTGTGTTTTCACCATTTAAGTAATTTAACCAAGGCATCACTGGATAGGACATCTGTTGGGAGAAAGCCTCCTTTTTCGACGTGTCTATAACCTTTCCTGAAAAACTGCGCCAAAGTAGACATGGGTGACTTCAGCACTCATGAAAGTCAAGTATGGAACCGGTGTATTTAAGGCAAGTTGCACCTTTCGCACATCATGCTGTAATCCTAAACACTCAGTAAATCACCTGGTCCCCTTGGTAACTGCTGCTATGTCTGTCAAGCTTTTCCTTTCTCGCACAGCATACGGCATAAGCGGCCTGTTATTTTGTTCTAACATAACTTAAACAGCATGGATTTGAGGACAAGGGACTAAAAATGTGTTTGGCAAACCTAACACGATCTCGGATAATACGTTTTGCTGGGGTTGCTGGAGTTTCAGCCTTCTCCAAATGCAATACAGAGCATGACAGAGCCACTAAACGCTGATATAGTACAGGATCGTCCGTGTCCAGCTCCCTTGTACTTTTGGTTTTGGGAAAGCTAACAACAAAAAGACCTCATAGATCCAACTTTTTTTTGTACACTGGGAATCATTCGCACTGCAGCGCTGCCTCAGCGTTGGAACAATCCAGAGCTGATGCCGGTTACACGTAAGCTACGATTGGGCAATCGTAGCTCACGGGAGGGGGTTTAGGGACCGGCCATCTGGATATAAATACACATTTAGTAGGCAACAATATATAATAAAGATAAAACGAAAAGACAAAGAACCGTGTCTGCTCATGAGGTTGAGTGTTTATAAGTGATGATGAGAATGATTGTCAATGACCGTCTGCATCATGTGCGTGCACAGAAAGGTCAGGTGATATCAATCAGGAGCCTGCCGATTCCAAAGGTCTCCTTGCTCAAGCCACGGGGAAACATTATCCTCTGCCTGCTTTTTAGTGCTTGACAGCTGACATTAATTACAGTACTTAGGCTTCCTTTTAATTATGCCCAATTATGTGGCATATGTAATAATGGTCCACACGCGCCAAACACCAAATGTTGAGATGATAGGTAGATTGATAGTTGGACGGATCGGCTGAACATCCTTTTGTGCTCGGGCCCCAAAATTAACACGGCAATTAAAGCATTTTATAGCTCACGCGGAGAAGGCTAACTTAGATATCTCTACTATTACCTCCCAATAGGAAAAGGGGGGGGGGGACAAAAACACCCGTAAATCAAGCAAGCCATCTACAATAGAGAATCACACACAAGGCCGCTGTAAACTCTGGAGACATTAAGAAGGATGTGGGGACCTAAAAGTGTAGGAATTTATGAGTGTGAATTTATATTCTCATTGCTGCAGCGGGCCTACTTTGAAGGGAAGATTGATTCCTCCTCCTCATTACCGAGCTATTCAAACTCCACTATAGATTTTTTCCCCCTCTCATAATGATGCAAATGGGAAGGATAAACAAAACAAAAACAGATCTGATAGAGCTGGAAATGCATTGTTGCTCACATGAAATTGCAGCCTTATTGATGTCAAGACAGGATCGCTGATTTTGCTATGGCTGACTTAGGGACAGTAAAACAACCGCTGTCCATATGTGTTTTCTTTAAGTATTTACTTACGTTTGATCAAAGTTAAACAGCAATGAAAATGTTTCGGCGTGGGCTCTCGTGGCATCGAAGCGACCGCTTCGGTGGTTGCTTTCAAGGTTGCTCAGTGGGCACCAACACAAAAGGGGCACTGAGAAGAAAGCATTGCACAAAAATCAACAAGTGGCTATTTCAAAAGTAAACACTTTCTGCTACATCAACTTCGGGAGCTCCACAACATGGAAAGTCAACTTCAAAGTGAGAAATTATCCCTATTTTTTTTCTCCTATGATTTTTCCATGAATCATCCTTTCTGGAATAACGCTTGTAAACCTTAATACCCCAGCAGAGTGGAATAGCACTTATAGGCGACCATAAATTCTCAAAACACCCACAGTGATTTCTTAATGGTACGTAGGCATCAAAAATTCATTGTGGAACTATTAAGTATAGGTTCTTTTGGCTGAAAGGGAAGTTATGAACTAACTGGAGAAATCTTGTCACTTGAAAACTGCAATTGCCTTTAACGTCTCTGAAAAGGGAGCATCTCAAGTATATTCTCAGAGAAAAGCAAGCCGTTCAATAATAGAAACAGCTGCGGGAATGATAAACTAGAAAATGAGGTTCAGCTGTGAACGTGAACTGGCTTAGTCCTCTAAAGAGAGACTAAAACGACGTTGTATACTGTCAGAAATACAGCACAGATTTTGACCTGAATCATGATACACATGACTCAATAAAATGATTAGCGTAGCATTAAAAATAGAAAAGTACAATTGGAACTGTTGAGACAAAGAAAGTCTGTTTCAAGATAAAGTAAGGTACAATGAGTCAAGATTAAGCAAATATGCCCTAAAAAAAATCTAATTTGAGATCTATGCACTTGAAAACATCATTCCGAAAAGCTTATAGAGTCTTATCATCTTCACCTGTATTCAGACTACAGTCTTTTTTCACTCTCTCTTTCAGTCCGCCGCCCTCTCTCATCTCGCAGCCCTCAGTGTTTTGCTTTCGTCTCATTCATTTTTAATGAATTGTTTCAGGTGCAGGCGCGAGAAGAGCAAATCAAGGGGACATTTAGCACTGGGAGAAAGGAGGTGACTATTGAGCCGATAAACCAAAGTAATGAAAACAGCGGCTCCAATCTCAATGCTCTCCGCAGGACGTTTGTCTTTTTCTCATAAGCGGTGCGCCAACTCAGTGGCTCTGCCTCTCGTGAGCCATAAGAGTGTCAGCCTCGAGATTGTAAAGGGTGAAACTTGGGCCTTGGGCCTCTTGCGTGAATGAATTCCCACATTTCTTGTTCCGTTCTGCAGTTGCATTGCATCATGTCTGGTGAACATTTCGGTTTTGTGGGTGCCTGTGTGTACACTTTGTGGGTGGTCTCAAATTAACCTATTTGCGAGAGATGGAACACGTAGGAAATCCACCATGAGGTCATTAGTGATGATAGGTTGAGGGCGTGTGTATGTGTGAGAAACTATTGAACGTGCAGCAGCAGGACGCATTTGGCAGCATAAAGGACATAGCGTGCCATCATTCATTTTCTCACATGGAGAACTCCATAAATAGGGAAGAACTGACCAAACAGTGTGTCTCACCAAAACGCGGTTACTGTACAAACAATGTGATTATGTTGACATCATAGCACTTTGGTTATATGAGGGACTATTACCGCCTGACCACACTGTCCCAGGACTTGGCCAATGACGGGGACACACTTACGTAATGGGAGAAGCTGTGTGGGATCAAACTTGGAAGCAGTGCTGCTTTGGCAACGAGGAAAAAATGAAACATTCCGTGCCAGGACGCCGCACTGAAACAAAGACCCTGCCACTCAGGAGTTTATTGTGTCTTGAGCAGTTCAGATATTGCAGCAAGTAGCCAAAGCGTTGCTGAAAATACCGCAACCAGCTGTTTTATAGTGTTGTGTTTTGTATTTTTCTCATTTTAAATCCCATTCTCTCTGTTGCCAAGAGAAAGACAAGAACATCAATACAACTCCCCTTGTCACCATTAGCTTAGCTTTGCTTAATGAAAGGAAACGGGGTGTAACAGTTAGCCCCGGCTCTGTCAAAAGGTAAGAAAATCTACCGAGCAGCAATTGGAAAGATCACTAATTAACAGATTACGTGTGGTTCCTTTAATCCATATGAAACTGTACAGTTTAAAAAAAAAAAAGACTATTTGTGGTTGAACGGGAGGTTACATGCTGCACCATTTCTTGGCTGCTCTAACTGGAGGTTGCCAGGCAACCAGTGAAGAGACTCCAAGAAGTCACTGCTCCTGGCCAAAAAAAAAAAAAAATCCATAGCCTATTAAAATCCACTAATAAATTCTTCAAATAATTTGTACTTGGGGAAATAAATTGTATTTCTCACTTATTCACTTTCCTGCTCAGCGTTAGATTAGAAGATTGATACCACACTTTTGTTCACTAACCAGATGGCTTAGCACCTGGCTGTCTAAGTGTAACAATATCACTCTAAAATGCACTAATTAGTACATTATATCTCATATTTTTTCAATCTGTATGAAAGACAAAATGTTTTAAAAATAATAAGTTGTGGTAGACTGCAGGAAATCACTTCCTCAATAAATCTCCTAGCCCATAATCCCATCCCATCCAACTTGGCATTTTCACACTGCCCCACAGAATCCTATACAGTTTGGGCTGCTTATAAATGACTCTCACTTTGATCTCATCTTGCTGTAGCACATGTCAGATGTCCATGCTGTCTTGATATACCAAATTATTATGTGTCATTTCACATAATGATCGTGGCAATTAGATGGGATGAACCATAAAATGGGATATGGCTGACGCAATGTGCAAATGTAGTCGGCACAGAATGCTTAGCCTCTGCGGACATGCTATTAAGGAGAGCGTGGCAGCCATTTTGGGTTTAAAAGTTAGTCCTATTCTTTGGTAAGAGTACACACAAGCCCACATAACACAATACTTGAAACCCCTCACTGATTATAATTATCATAATTTCGCCTAATTGTCGACCTGGATTGCATGAATTATGTTATTTTTGAAGCCAGTGTGGGCTGTGTACCTACAGTCTTGTCAAAGTGACAAGCGCCAACACACTTTTTCTTTTTTCTTCTCTTTTTTTGAACAGCTTTGTTGATCTGTTTTTTCTTCCCTGATAAAGTTGTTCGCTCAAAACAGGCCGCGGCTCTTCAGGAAATCGCTCTTTGCCTAAGTCACGGCGGAGAAGACATGACACTTTAAATGCTGATGACAATCAGCGTTTTAGCGATCTTTTTATGATTCAGTGAATCATAAAAAGATCGCTAAAACCCTTTTGGGGAGATGGTATCCGATTCTCTGGAAATGGGATGTCTCACCGCCTACGAACAAACATGAATCACAAAATTGAGGTGTAATGATGTCAATTCCAAGAGTTTGTAGCAAATGGCAGTCCACCTGCTGTGAGGAGACAATCTGTTCGGCGGGGGGCCAAGATCCACAATGCACTGTGTTATGAGCTCACTTAATAAAACACATTTTTATGATGGAATTTCAATATAAAAATGGTAATGCATAATCAACACTTTATGAGACTGATGACATTTGCCAATCAAGTGCAGAGGAAGCAAATATATTTACAAGTATTTTTCCTCACCTCATTGTTAAACATAAGATTTAATCTATTTAATGTCAACCAGGAAGAAATAGTGTGCAGAATCAGTAATTACTGGTCGTGCTCTTTTGTCTTTCCACGGTTCATGAGACTGAAAAGACAAATCCGTTTGAGAGTGTGCATTCTCTCAGTCATCTGGGGTTCTTATATATCTGTTCCACATGCAGTATTTCTATGGCTAAACATGTATTGTGTTCTGCACACTCCGGTTCACTTGAGATGGTAAACTGGGTAGACTTGAAACGCTGACACACTCGACACAATCGTAAATGCGCGCCTCGTGAAATATGGCCTCATATGGTGACATGCTGACAGCATGATTAAACTTCACTTTTACCCTTTTTAACAGTTCCCGCACCCGTAATCTGATTTATGCAAACTGAAACACGAACACATTCTTCTGATGCTCGACAATTTATCAACGGCGTAATCCATCTACTTGTATTGTTTTATATCTAAGTGACAGCTTGAGTGTTGACCTAACATCTGAGCGTTATTTAAACACTTGGAGATCTACAGTATTAGTATGTATTGTTGCAGCACTGCCACACACAACAATGGAGGTTTTGATTTGGGGATACGTCTTCACACATTACAACCCTGGGTTAACCTCACTACAGGTCTATGTGATTCATACTAGACTTAGTTCTGGGTTAAACAGGAAATGAAATACAACACATATGCTTACATATTGTTTTGCACTTGCATCCAGTTTTACACCGGCACCTTTTAACCCTGTTTAGGTTGAAGCTAACCCATCTCTAGAGAGAAGCCAGCAAACCCTAGGCTAAAACTGATTAAGCTTGCTTTGCAATATCAAAATTGTAGCCTGAGAAAGTTCTAAGAATTCTTCTATTTTTTTAACGTAAAATTGGGTACATTTGTTCTACAAATGCAGTCCCAAGCAAGCAATCCCGCGGAAATGTCTTCTCAAATGGTTGAAATTGGGATACATAATTTGGTACATGTCTAAGCATGCATTTATCTTCTTTTCTGGAGGAACTGAATGTCAATGTATGCCAATGATACCATCTGAAATAACTTTTAAATAGATTTTTTGGGGGGAACTGAGTATTATTTGCCAGTTTAGTCTGCGAGGACTTTCAGAAGTGAGCCAAATTTAACAGAATCGGGGCGTTGTAGTGTTTTTTTAGTTTACCACTTTCAAGTAAAAAAAACAGACAACTTGTTTTGCTTGAACTTATCATTGTGACGTCTATGCCAACCACTGCTGTAGTTACTTGTTTGCGCAAAGCAATAATGTTACTCTTATTTCCAAAGTGGTGCTGATTATTCTTTCCAGACGTGGGTTCTGTTATTATTATTCCTTACTGAGAGTTTTTGCTCTTCAAGTGAGACTGCACTCCGAAAAACTGAACCTTCATATAGGTAAACATGGATTTGGACAATTTAGTGATGGATAACACTGAGTAGCTACTCCATATTTGACAGGTACCAAGGACTAAAATTTGGACTGTGCCCAGGATGCTTCATTATAAACTGCAGAGGGAAAGTGACATCCATGTTGTCAAAATGTACTTGGTGAGAAAGCACTTAAATCAATTATTTGACAGCAATATTTGTTGAGCGGAGGAGCAAACAAACAGCTGCACCACTACAGAGTGACACCCACAGAGCCTGAAACAGCATACCATTAATTTGGGGAGCTCATATCTATGTCAGCTGCTGTTTGTTGCAGACACACAACTGGGAGGGAATCTGTCACCTGTCACATCAAGTCAAACCAGTTCTTTATTGAATCACTGCAGCCGGGTTTTAAAACCAAATTCGGTGGCTAACTGGCCTGCATTACCTTATTTGCGGAGACAATCATTTCTTTTCTAAGCAAAAACAAACAGACCCAAAAAAAAAAAAAAGTTAAAATGAAAGGGGGGGTATTGCTTTTTTTACTCTGTGATTACAAAGCCAAAGCTTTCAACTCAGTGGTGCCGTCTTTCTCTTCGCTGTTGGCACGGCGCTTAATGCAACAAAACATCCGGAGTCCTGAAAACTGAAATGAGTTTTTCAGCGGTTGATTTGCTCTCAATCAAGACAGGCTGTAGCCTCTGTACACCAAAGGCGGCTTAATCACTGTTTTTGTATATAAAGTGTGTATCTTTACAGCTAATTTGCATCTCTGCCATCTCCATGAGGTTTGGAGAATCTGTCCTAAGGGGGGTGTTAATTATGTCTAATTTTACACTCCGTTTTTTTTTTTTTTTTTTTTGGAGAGGGACCCAATTTGGTGTCTGGCCCCCTTAGCTTCCTTAACCTGCCATTTACCACTCATCACTACAAAGTAAACAGTCTCAACAATAGATAATCAGAGAGGGGAATGATGAGGAGAATGTGGCAGATGCGGCTCTGCATTGCAGATATCTGCTGCCTCTGCTTCAAATCAATCGGCAATTAGCGCCATTTCACCGCAGCTGTTACGGAGCGATTTATTTCACTGGAGTGATCCCCTTTTCTGATCAGCCCCAAACATAATTGCAGAACCCTCCAAGGCCTTGCTGAAAGAAAGAGGGAGAGAGAGAGAGACGAGCGACGGTGAGAGATGGATGGGGGAGAGAAGTAGTGCGTGAGCGGGAAAGGATGAGGCTGATGGGGAGAGAGAGCGAAGAGAGAGGAGAGAGGAGAGTGCAATGACTGAATTATCTGAGTTCAACAGCACAGGAGACTGCTGCTCTGAATTGTAGTTGACGTTTCAACAGCTGAGCGCCTTTTCACAGCCCGGTTTTTGAAAGTGTTCTTTGAAAGTATGAAAGAAAACCCTGAAAAATTCCAGACTTCATCCTCTTTCAGAGAGTGTAAGATAAATTGGGAAAGACAGGCTTCTCTGTTCAAAAGAATATTGTTCTCGTGAAACACCGGGCTAGTTAGTCCCATGAATCTCTCCGGTAGTGCACCGAGTTGCTGCAATATTCTCTATAGAGGATACCGCATGCACAATAACCCAAAATCTTTATACTGACATCATGAAGTAGATGTGTGGGCAGGTGGACAGCATTATTTAAACATGCATTCATTGATTTTTAGCCACTTGTGGCCAACGCAGCAATCTGTAAACCCAACACTGACATATCATCACTTTATCAAATTATCATTGCAGACGTGTTCGCAAACGTGCTTGGCTTTTTACTCAAGCGGACGCGGAGCGGCATTGGGATTCATTTGGAGTCGTCTTTGAGGCAATCAGACAAATGTAGGTCCGATATGCATGCTCCTTCTAGCTCTGGTCTCTGGACAACAACTCCTCAAGGAAATATCTAGCTCGTCGGTGGCTAAATGTTACCCCGTGTTCACGAGCTGGTCGTTAACGTTGCCTCGTCCGCCGCGTGGTGCCGAGAAGGGTCTGTAAAGTTGGTTTATCTGAGCTTTTCGTCTGAAAACGAGGCCAATGAGAGCGGTGAGGCCGAAGCAGAACAGTGAAGTGCTGGCCATAAAACACTCAAATACTATGTAGAGCTGAAAAAAACAAAAAAACCCAATAACAATTTGTCATTTCATCCGTTGGTAACATAAAAATATTGATTAAAGGAGCAACGTGAAACATTAAGTTGTGAGAAAATGTCCACATTCTTTTGTAAATGGTTTGTTGTTAAAGAACTTAACCTGCCTGCGAACACCTTTGGGATGAATCGAGGCATTCGCTGTGCGCCAGGCCTTATTACCTAACATTATTGCCTGACCTAACTGATGCTCTTGTGGCGGCAAGGGAGCAAATCCCTGCAGCCAGAGGATCAGAGGAGTGGAGATTCTTCGAGCAGCCTATTTGTGTCTGTAGTTTTAGAAGGAGAGCTTTAACAATCACATATGGGGAGCACAGCATACGTGCTTCATCCTTTTGTGTTTTTATATAACTATGCTCCAAGTCAAATGATCCATAAAACATTTTTTTTTTCCCTTACAGCACACAGAGGTACAATTTCATTTGAAAAATCACACACAGTGCCAGAGCAGCTTGTAACCACAACCCTACAAGCATGGCTGTCCCAGAAGTCTTCATGGAAGGAATTTGGTTTCTATGGGAATGCTTTCATATATGCATATGCTTGAGTTGCAAGGTCAGACAGAGTGCTGAATGAGATGTAAAAGAAAATGTTGATTTTTCACCAAAACGTAGTCCCTCCATATTTCTACAATCCCTCCAATGATGGTATGCGAAGAAAAGAAAAAGATAAATGCCACTTACTGTCTCTCTAAGAAAAATACAAACATGTATAAAGGCATCTTTTCTTGTGACAAATATATTACTAAGACTGACATGCCCTCGCATGCAACTGATGAGGCAAAGGTGACACACTGTGAGCGTGACACTACACACAGTCATCATCTCGATTACAATGTTCTTTACGATCACCGGGACGAGTCCTGAAAGCACCACAGCAACGAACATGCAAGTGTCACCCCTGTCACTGTGACAGAAAGCGATGTTCATTTTTCAGCACATCCGCAATGCACTTTGAATACTGCATGTGTGTTAAGTGTGTTGAGGGCATTGATCATTGATAGTAAAATATATATATATTATCGTCCTCAATCATCCCTCTCCATCATCAAATCATCTTTGAAACTCAAGCTCTTATCAGCAAGTCTCTGAAAAAGTATGAAATGAAGTTCTGACAAGAAATCTTGATAACACATCAGCTGACAGGCAACAACGCTGCCGATTTTATCTGCCGGAGTGAGGAAAATACTAATTAAACAAATTCTAACGTTGTCCTCTTTTTCCCTCTGCTCACACTACTTCACACAACAAATATGTTCAGTTTGGACTCGGCCGTGCAGCGCATTCATTTATCGAAAAATGCTCAATCCTCAGTTTCACGATAATTATAGGACTCTAAAAAAAAGGTGCTTCTTTTTATGGCGGTGAAATGGTTACATTTTCATATGCTGCCGCTTAATCCTCAAAGCCAAACTGTTCTCAGTCAGAACCTCACAACTGACTCTTGGTGCAGAGGAGCTCACAGATGTCCTCGCAGACATCTTCAACACCTCCCTGAGCCAAGCTGTTGTCCCCACCTGCTTCAAGACGACCACCATCATCCCGGTTCCAAAGAAGGCCTCTCCATCGTGCCTCAGTGACTGCCGCCCCTGCGGCACTGACCCCCATCATCATGAAGTGCTTCGCGCAGTTAGTCTTGCAGCACATCAAATCCATCCTCCCTTCCCTCCCTCCCTGGACCCCTACCAATTTGCATATCGGGCCAAACGGTCCACTGAAGATGCATCTCCACCGCCCTGCACTCAGCTCTCGTTCACCTGGACAATAAGGGCTCTTATGCGAGATGCTTACTTTAGTTCAGCTTTCAACACGATCATCCCCCAGCAGCTGTTACAGAAACTAGACAGAAACAGAAACCAGCCGACTTAGAGACAACTTCATCCACCAGGCCGTCAGGATGCTGAATTCCCTCCCAGCATTGCCCCCCTTCCTTCTCTGCCCTCTGCCCCAACAAACTCTGGACACTAAGACCCCCCCCCCCCCACTGCCTACTATATAGATCCCTATATAGACTTTGATATATATATATATATATATAATATATATCTCACTGTTTATACTGTTAATTCTGTGCACACTGCTGAATCTCCTATATTTGCCATATTTATATTCATATTGCTCATTCTGTTAATACTGCTATTTGCTATATTTATACTGCCCATTCTGTTTATACTGATATATTGCCATATCATACTGTTTATATCCTGTTTATTTTTCTTAGATCTTTTTAACTCGTAAACATTTTTATATTTTATAATTCGTGTTGATTGCTGTTTGCAGCAGGGACTGGGAGAAACGCCATTTCAATTCTGTGTATGTCCTGTACATATAGCAGTAATTGACAATAAAGGCTGACTTGACTTGACTTGGTGTTTTCTTCCTTGAAGTCCACTTAAGATGACAAAAGTAGCCGCCCTGCCAAGATGTATGGCCTCAAATTATGTCCCGCATTTTTTTTGTTTTTTTTCCCCTAGCTGTTGCTGATGGCACTTTGGGCTGAAAGTGATAGCAAGCAGCGCCAAAGCAAAGTGGCTGGGCTTTATGACCTATTGCCTTGTCTGCCATCTGCAGGGATCAATTAGTCTTCCTTGTGTAATAGCTGGGAGCAGAAAAAGCTCAAAAACATACACTTTCTTCGGAGTAATAACAGGGTTTCCACTGGTCAGACTTACGGCTCGTGATAGTGTCCGCGGTGTGGTACACAGATGTAGGGAAAACAAATGTGTCCCACACTATAATGAAATAATACGCCGCTAATTCTAAAGCGTTCCAATTTTACTCATCTATAATTTATCTCAACTCTAGCTCTCCGACACAGAAATGCATGTCCCCCTGCTGTTGCGTCTGGACGACTGTGATTGACTTCTGGGGGGGATGGAGTAGAGGCTGTTGAGCCGACACCATCAAAGCACCATATTTAATGGATCACACCCAAGAGGTAAACATGTATCTTTCTAGTCAGATAGTCTCTTTTTTCCCGGTGCTATACGTTCACTCTGAACATCACAAAGTCCATCTTGTGAGCTAAATAATCAATGGATTCCCTTCTGGCAGCCTCCCAGCTATCTGGCAGAGGACAGGGCGAGGGAAACATTGCATGTTTGTTCGGGAGGGGGAAGAAAGTAAATAAATAAATAATAACATTTTTGATCCTTCAGGGCAAGTGAGGACAGGACCATTTTCTTTCTTTACCAACTTTTTCCTCCCTTGGGTGACAACTTGTCACTGGCGTCGGGAGGACAAATGTTAATTGAGAGTGACACCCCGAGATGTTCTTTTGAAAAGGGTCATTGCGCTGGGAAATAACTGCACTTTATCAATCTTCAAATGTTTTTCAATCTACGGACCCTGTTTTGGCAGTTGTAAGAAAGCACTTTAAGAGAACATATCTGAAATGTACACAGTCGGGAGCTGGTGGCTATAAGGAAGTCTAAAAGTGACACTCATTACTGTTTTGCCAAGGTATGATGCTGTAAAGCAATTTAAATGTGTCAGCAGCAATTATGGTCTCCTTTTCTTTAATGTGGCTGTCCTCTTCACGTCCATCGCGCCTTTGAATTTAAGGGACAGCATGACAGAATACAATTTCCTATATTAGTCTGCATGCATTTACAGTATGATAAGCTAAAATAAGAATTCCTGAATTTTAGAACTTCCTCTCTGGCCCCATTTGATGATTGATGATCAAAAATATTATATGTTATGTTTTGTGTAACATAACTCATCCTTTACGGGACCAATCCAAGCATATGACCTCAGGACGCTGTAGTATTTCAGTTCCTGTTCCCCAGACTTCCCAAGCAACGTCGTGCCTGTAGGTGTATTTCATGAAATGGAGACATTATAATGAGAAAGTTAAGTGTTCACATACCTACTGTAATGCAACGTAACTGCCCAGAGTGGCCTGCGACTAAGCTGGGGATTTATTTAATATGTTACTGTCTAGCTCCGTCTTTAAAGTGACCTCAAAACCATGCAGAAAGGAAAAACAGCCAGATTTGTTTAGACTGTGCAGCATAGCGAAATATCATATAAGCAGAAATGAAAATTAATACCACATGCTTGAATAAGTCCATAGATTCTTGACGATGTCCTACATATCAGTTATTGTGTACATGACTGTTACTCTGTATTCATGGCAGGCAGTGGTTTTCAGCTCATTTTCATCAGTCAGCTTGTATCTTTTGAACATTTCCTTCATCATACTTGCTAATATTACACAGTAACCACTGTTTGTTTGTTTTTTACAAAAATTAAGCTAGACAATGACATAAACTAAAGCACAGCTTAGACAATGGGAGACTGGTAAAATATATGTGCTTATAAAATGGCTACAAAGCAAAAACACTATGGCATGATATATAAGATATATATTTATACCTTATGCCAATCACTGTGTTGCAGTGAACAAAACTTGAGCTATAAAACACACAATCTACAAATAGTAAAAATAGTAACCATATGACATGCCTGCAGATAAATGGTATTAGCACCTTTCTAGTCTTTCGACCACTACATATCTCATCTCGTTCACCCATTCATACACTGATGGCACTGGCTGCCATGCAAGCTGCTATACATTGCCCATATATGTGTGTATTTTCTTTATATGTTTGTTTGTATATTCTTTTAATCTTTATCTACATATTTCTCTGCAATACGTGATTCTGGATCGGATTCTACTAATTTTACGTTGCGTACTACTTCTTCTCTCTGCTCTGGAGTTTGCTTTTGTTCTTTTTTGGGCCCCGTTACATAATCATATTAACAGCCTCCTCCTTTGCCACCTGCTGACCACTGGAGCTAATTGCTTTGGCCTTGATGTCCAACACAGTGGCTTACCTCAACTAATTCTATAATTTAAATGAGATGACGCATTCATTTGCTAGAAATGATTCTTTCATACTGTGAAAAACAATTTTTGGGGGGGCAAATGTAGTCTATGTGGAGGGAATTGCAGAAAGCACCAGTCTATATGGAAGAAATTTAATGTGGAAAAAAATAGAAGAAGGAAAGAAAATATCACGTGGGGTCAAAGGGGAATTGTAGAGATGTATATCATTGAAAGTGTCATTGCTTGGCCTGACCTGCTGCTCTATTTTGTTCAAGTTATATCTCCTGGATATGAGGTCATGCGTTTCATGACATTACTCTCACTTCTAGCCTTATGAATTAATACTTTGGATAAATAATGTTTCCATATAGACCATTTTTGTGACAACGAGAAACACACTGAGTATTTCCAGAAAAGGTAAAGAATGGAGAATTCTTCTAAGGAGCGTTTCTACTCAAATAAGTATAATCTGACTGGCAATGTCAGTGCTATTTATTAGCACAGCCTCACTCAGGGAAACAAATGGAAAGTCTTAATCTCAATGCCATTATTTTGACAACAGCTATTTGTGGAGAAATCAGCAAAGACCACATTTGGGGGATTCGGAGGCCACTTGGGTGTGCAAATGACTTTAAAATGTCCAGATTAATCTCACAACTAAAAACTCCATAAATCCTTCCTTTGGTTAGCAAACTGGGAAAATAGTGTTCACAAATTAATGCTGTGTTGATGCAGAGCTAAATTTACTGTATTAAAAAAAAAAAAAAAAATAGATATTGAATCATGACATGCATACATAACTCTTTGAACACAGAATTAAATTGTAGGTGTAATATTGCCCTGCATTGCCAGTAAAACTAACTTCACTGACACAAATGCACATTATTTTCCAATTAATTTCAAGATGAGATAGCACACGCTGTCAGAAGTATGGAGAGGCAATAAAAAGCAAATGGTTCAAGTGTCCTTTTCCAAATGGTGTGCCCAATGAGGCCTTCCTAACCTCAGGCGAATGTTATTCGCCCACTATTATTCCCATCTTATTTATTTGGAATGGAACATCCATTTTTATTTCACATTTGCTCAGAAATCTAGACAAGGCAATCGCATCTCTACCGCTGGGCCCCCATATTGTTAGAAATTACACTTTCAATTTACCACTGCACAGCCACACTGTAGCCTGCCTCTTTTGTGATGATCAGCAGAGACAATTGAAAATACAATGGATTTTGGAGGACAGCCTGTGACTGTTGTGATTGGCATCATAGACTGAATTTGATGGAGGTGGTTGATGGAGGACTCCAGAGGTTCCCGTGTGGAAAATGAGCCAATAAAACTTGCATTTCCCCCCCCCCTTCATCTCCATTTGCTGATCGTGACATAATATTTGAGTGAATCATAATACCAAGCCCAAGAAAATGTTCCCCATTTTTGTACATTACATGGTCAAGTTACTTAACTTAATTTCTTAACTCAATGGGCCATAAATATTTCATCTGATTCCAATGAAATTTGTCCAAACTTTTAAAACTAAATCAGTTGTCGGTTTAAATTTTCATGCCAATTTCACTTTGTTACGCTATGATCTTTTTTGGCCCAGATTTTAATGTTGGCGGGAAACTTTTGGCCTCTGAGTCATTCATGCAATTAACTATTGATTCAAACACACACACATCCCCACTGTGTTTGTGCAGCACCACGAAAGGTAATGAAGTAGACTGCTAGCTACAGAACAAGAATGTAAGCAAGACAGGATTGTTGTCAGTTTGAATATCAGTATCAGCTAGCTAGCTGCAAGAAGTTGTTCATTATGACTGATTAGACCTCAGTTAAATGTTATAAAATGGTGAAAATAAATCAAATCTTGTGTCGGTCAAATGTTGCATCCCAAGCATTTTGAGAAAACAATATCAACAGTTGAATTTTTCCAGATATTTTTCTCAGTCTGGCTGCATTTTTTTGCTGGAATAGCAGCATAGACTCATTTCAAATGTTTTGGGTGTCGGTGTATCGGGGAGAGAAATCAGGCAAGTCAACTTACTAAGATTACAGCAAGCTCATGTACTTATTTCACTGCCACAAGTAACTAAAATGGAACTGACAGTCCCTGCCTTACTGTGCGGTGGACTACTTTTTCTGGGGACTCAAAGGATGCTGGTTTTGTGTGTCGGGTGAGACGACTGCAGGGAGATATTACACTGAGACAGGACACACTTTAAAACAGTGAATGAGTCTAAAGCCCTATTCGGAGGGGATTTATTTGTCTAGGGGTGGCTGGATGATTTTAATATTGCATGCACTGATCAGTAATTTTAATGACACCTGTGCTATTTTTCTTTCCCTTCCCCAGTATTAATAACAGTCCCGAATAACTACTTCTTCTCAGCTCATTAGTCCTCTTAAAATCCTGTCTGGACAGACAACCTGTGCCTAAAGTTTGTCTGAGTTTTTGCTTGCTCTCAAGTTTTATCAGCTCAACCATGCAGCTGGGCTTCTTTGTGACAATTGAAGTAGTAACCCGACACAGTAAATGCAAACTCATCAGCACCAAAATACAGTGCAATTTGGGAAGCCTTAAGATGAAGGAGGTGAAAAAAAAAAAAAAATAAGTCAAGCAACCTCATCAGCTGCCGAGTAAGCACTTATGAATTGTGCTGTTGGATGAACGTATACAAAATGTAGACAAACAAGTCTTCACATCGGGCCACGCTTGCAAAACGCTTTTTGTTATTCACGCAGCGCTGGGTTCTAATATATTAGATATGAACGTGGGTCCCCAGTTGTTTAACATCTGCCAATCAGCCAATGGCAAATCCCCATCTGGACGAAGGAGGTGCATTATAATTGGGAGCCGAGCATTTATACGCTATCTGCGAAACCGTTGGCCTGCTGAGTTAATTTCAAATGCTTGTTTGTTTGATTAAATGGTAAGTGCTGACTTAACTCATTTGAAAATCCTGATGGTGGACACACTGTATATTTGCTCAATATTTTTTTTTTTTCAGTGGGTATTAAAAAGATTAAAGACCATGACATTAGCTGTGAATAACCAGTGTCGCTGCCACAAGGGTCCCCCTGCCAAAGAGGATTCACTTGAGCAGGTTCCTCCCCCCAATGCAGAAAGAGGTCTCTTGTTATGTGTTGTGCCCTAGAATGCAGAGCTTCACAGCCGACTGGGTTCCATCATCATTCCAGCTACCTAATGAGTGATTGTTTGTGGGCTGATAAAATTAAATTGCAAGCCTCGCTGATTTCAGCAACAGGTGTTTTTTTTTTCTCTCTCTCTCTGTCTCACAACAACATGAGAGACAGGGGTTTTCACCACCTACTCAGGATGATAATGTATTCTGGTTTAGCGATTCTCTTGGTTTACCATTCCACTCCCACGTACGGTGAAAAAAGGGAAAAGAATTAACCAGTTATGCTTCATCGAGGCAGTCTTCTCATGTCATAAGCAAGGTTCAGGTTGAATTTGAGATGACATACTTGCACTTCTCAAAACCGCAACTGAGTAGTTCTTAATTGTCTTTTTAGAGTTAGAGTTCTTCAGATTTGCATTAAATTATATCCCACCTTTGATTCGACTTAAGGTTTTTCAGTCCACCATCTAAAGCCTTAAGTTGCCTCTACGTGCACAAGGGGTTTACTGTTTGTGATTCAGTGTAATTGTATCTCATTGGTGCCTGACTGCTTAATGTTCTCTCACCGGATGCAAGCAAAAGATCAGTGTTCAGTATTGAACTGGCCAAACGCGAGGTGAAAACACAGTATTGAGTATTTTCTTTCCACTAGTCTGAAAGAGGACATGTTATGGAAACCAAAACTTCAAAACTGACCAGTACATGAAAAACAAACAAAAAAACAACATGTTGTTTCCTATAGTGTCTCACCTCACAACTCAACACAAAACTTATTGAGAGTTTGGGAGCTTTGGCTTACTTTTCCCATATAGTTTCAAGTATCGAAGACTTTTAACAATTAGGTAAGAAAAACAATGCTATGCCACAAATAACATGTAAATATGGAACAGACAAGATGATTGGATGATTGGTTGTTTATACAGTACAAAAAGTTCCGCAGCTGGTTTTTATTTCTGCGATCCAGTGGGATTTCATTTTTGTGATTGTTAGTAGTAGAAGTAGTCAATTTTGTTTTTCCATCCAAACCCGCAGCATGATGTTCTGTAAACACTCGAGACTGTGATTCTTGAGAATTGAAGTTTAAGTTTGTTTTCACATTTGGCCTCCTGTGTCACTGCTCCTCCCTATGAATATTAAGTTAGCCGGCACGGTCTTTCTGGGTGGTCTTTCTGAAAATGTGATGGTTTTTTTTTAAATATACTGGAACTTAATTATTATTCTTTAATGAAGAAGGACATATTTGGTTCTCAAACAGTTAGTGGCAGTGGTGGAAGTGTTGTTTGTCGCTGGTAATGCGTATGTGGTGTGTAACTGTTCAAATTGCCAGTTCTGGTGTGTCTATTTCTTGCGTATTACTACCTGGGGTAGGAGACTGGCACCAAACCTGCAGTTCAGCTACTTTATTCAACAGAATTTAGATTGTTCTTTCATCCAAGACTCTTCTTAATGAAATCGTATCTTCAAGTACTTAATATGATAATCTCAATTATGATCAATTGTCGGGGTGTGAATATGCCATGACTTCTGTAAACAAAAGTAGTTCTGCTCAGTGGCAGGATTCACTTCCAAGCCTTCAGAGAAATAAAATGTTTTAATAGCCTCTTTTCCTGTTAATGATATTCCGTTCGTTCTTAACACACCATTGCACAGATATTGAAACCATTCATTTCTATAATAGGGGAAAGGGGCCCACAGAGAACTCAATCTGAATCCTGTATTCTTGACAGTTAGTTTTCTGTGATAACAGTTTTAACATCCTGCACCGCCATCTATTCGGTAGATTTACTTATTTTATAGATTTTCTTGCAGCTTGATGTTCTGGCTCGGTCAATTGCATATCTCACAAGAAACCACCTCAAACGTCACCGACACTCTTCCAATGCAATACTGGAAGACGTATTAAAAGTGTAATATGCAGCTGTGGTGAGTCATGGATCGCAGTTAGCATCACAGGTCAGCGCAATAGCACTTGTCCACACACAGAGTATCGTATTGTTTTGTGTTTATGAGTAATACTCACGAAAGAGAAAAAGCCTTGTGCTCTTGCCATGACCTCAAGCAATCTAACAGTGGCATGCCTTAGGCAAGGGAACGTTATATAAATACATTTCTGAATGCTTCACACAATAATGGCTGCCACATAACTACATCAACATCAAGAATCTGAGCTTGAATAAAATCTTCTTTCAAGCACCTTTTTTTTTATTATTGCAAAGGCTGGCTGGGGCATCTTGACTATTTTTCCACGTCAAGGTCTTCATCACTGTATTTTTACTCTGGAAGGGAGACACCTTATGAAATATGACTGCTTCATGATCTTTCGGTAGCATTTTTTAAAGCACAAATTTGTATTGAAACTCGTGGCCATCAGTCTACAAACACTCTAATCCTTTGCAAACAAACACAGTTGCGTCAGAGAGATACACTCCTTGGAGTTCATGTGATCTAGCGACGTGATGTGAAGAGTCTAAAGCCAGCCGTAGCTTCCCCCTGGGCCATGTGGTGGATTCGAAAAGACAGTTAAGGCTGAAAGGAGCCAAAGGTGCCAAAAGCACCCGCAGGGCTTTACTGAACACAGCGTCTGCGGAGTTAAGTAAAAGGCTTTATTCAGATCAATAGACAACACATTAACCTTTAGCTCCTCAGCACAAAGGGATCAATACCCTCACACAGTTAACTCACTCCACGAAGCTGTGGCAATGTTGTTTACCCGATGTGTGAACACTGTATGTCTTACTATTTCATTAAACTAGGTCTAAATAAATGATAGGGGTCACGCGGGCATCGAGATTTCAAAGTGTCAGCGTTGCCTGGTGTTTAGATTCATACCATTGATTATGCAATGATGTGTGTCACTAAATAACTGTTGGGGACAGATAACTGCCATGGACTACACAGCGTAGGTTACATATGAATACGGCGGCTGATTGTCACTGTGGTCCAAAAGGCCTGCGCTACCTATCGTGTGAGTCTGAGACAGAATGTGGAGCCGTTCCTGGATTAAAAAAAACAGGACAGGCTTCGAAATATCAGCCTCAGACAAAGAGAGAGAAATAAAAGACGTGTGCGGTGAGGCAGAACCGAAGCGGTGGTGGTTGTGACGTTTTGGTCAAAGACACTAAAGACGACCAGGATGCTTTGACCCCGAAAGCAAGGTAACCTGACATCAGGACGATGCTTTAGGCCTACCAGTGGGATAATGACAGCAGTCGGCCTCAAATTTAGAATCACCCTGTGCTCTTGATAAATGTACATTTCCACCAGGGTTTGAGACAGCCTGAGAATATGCATCCGCCCTTGAATCTCTTGGGGTATGTTCCAGCATTTCCTCTATAGAAATATGCCAAAGGAGACACATTTGAACAGAGTTATCTATTTGTATACAAATTGGTTTGAACCACGGAAGGACGGCAGATTCTGCTGCCTATGTGCGTACGTGAGTGACAGGCGCACGCTGCCAGCAAATTTTGCCTACTTTAAATTACACTGCGCTGCAGAATGTGAAACTGATTTGTCATAACAAAACAATCGCCGACATGTTGGGTTTTGTTATGTTTAATGCCGCTCTCTGGAGTAACGCCGTTTCTACGTAGGTTTGCAGAGTGTTGTTGCTGTTTGTGCAGTATTGGGTTGGAGTGAATATGTAGTACAGTCAAGCCAAACATCGCCAAACTAAACAAAAAACGGTGGCCACAGTGGAGTAAACAATAGAATCTGTGCACAAATACAGTGACGGCAACTACCCTGGGCCGCAAGAGAAAACATAACCGACTTCCAGCTGCCATTTTTCATTAATTGTATATAAGACAAATGAGATGGGGGGGGGGGCCACCGAGCAGTATCCACACATCTACACAACCCAGCGCCTACACTGTTCTGTGTTTTCATTGTTGCTTGATGCCATATATACATTTTTTGCTGCAAAAGCACGGGGACCGTATACAGTCTATACAGTGACGGAGACCTTTGTCTTCCGCCCTCGTGTACGAGGGGAAATCTTGACATGTTATCGCATCAGTTAATTTCACACTTCACTTGATACTTTGTGATGTAACGGAAAGCCACGTTGCCGGGGTCTTGCGCAGTCAGCCCAATCATATTCGCCGAGGATATGAAGTGGGTGAGTGTGTCAAAAGGGTTGCTGGAATGACTGAATGCGCTGTAGGAATTCATTGTGTCCTAATTTTTCCACCGTGGCAAGGAGAGGGCGAGGCAGATAAGGTAAGGACGCCGGTGTGCGTCTGTGTGTGTGTGTGTCGGCGAGCGTCTTTGAAGACAGTGGCTGGGATGATCGAGTGAGAGACCCAAACATCCAGAGAAATAGGGCTTTCCTTATCACGCAGTCACATGATTTCTGACTGAAAGGCCAGCTCGTCTTGTGCTTGCACTGACTTTGAAGCAGGTCACGGGGACGCTGCCTTTCTTTCCCGCCACTATTCCACACTTGTATCGCCCTTATGTATACGCATTTATGCACTGGCATTTTTTTCATCCTGGAAGGGCAGAGTGAATATCAACCTCTGTAAATCACGCCAAACACCACATGCAGTTAATTGACTTCCTTAATAACTGCAATAAAGTGTCGGAGTATGTGGTTTAGTAATAGTTTTTTTCCTGATTGATTTTGTGTCAACATGTGGCGAGTGACGTCATCCTGTTGCGTTTTACGACGCCGCATCGCGACCACAGACAAAGGCAATGCAATCATGTGAATCGAGAGCAGATTCGTTCACCGGGACAAAATGTTTTGAAAATGTCCGCTTTTTTCCTAGTTTTTTTTTACGACAACGAATATAAAAGCAGAAAGGGTCTGGAGGAGAATAAGAGAGAACGAAGTTCTTCAAGTTTGGGGAATAAATTTGAGTTGTTGCTTGTCACAGCAAACATCCGCGGTGGAACCACTGACTGTTTGTGTCCAACAGAGAGACTTCAAAAAAAAAAAAAAAACACTTGAGCGATCAAAAGGAAACCAAAAGTTCATTTTTGTATCTAAATGTACTTTTCTCATTATTTTGAGCTGTGAGAGAAGGCAAACTCTGAAAAATCCCCACTACAGCGCTCTGCTCCCTCTACACGTTGCTCACATTTCCAATTAATAAGCTGAAATTGCAATTTGACTTTCCAGCTCTACGATGTGCATCATCAATTTTTTTATTTTTTTTTGCCTTACAAAAGATAACGCCACAATATGTAATAAAACCATAGTCTGACCTAACTGTTGTGGGTGACTAAACGCCTTGTATGCTTGAGAGCACAACTAGCATGTGCCGCTATTAAAAAGCCAAAAAGCATTAACTTGGGGGATATAAGTCATGTTTGATGAAAAGGATCAACTGACTGCGTGTTGAACGTCGCGTTATAAGAGAGATAACCAGATAAACCACCACCAAAGAATCGTAAGGATTTAATCAGATTATGTATCAGGCAACTTTCTCACTTTCAGTTTTCCTGTCGAGGCAGACCTCCTTGTCAGAGTTTACGTGTCACCGGCTTTGAGCAAATACAAAGCAGCGTATGCCGTGAGATAATGAAGTGTCGTGTCACGCAGAACTCACACTCGAAACAGAAAGCTAGTATTTCAAAAGAAAACCTTTCGCGGATCCAGTTTGCCACAAACCCCAAAGCCAGCACATGCAAAAAGATCCAATGTGGGAAAGAACATTAGAAATGACTTCCACACTTATGGACCATAAACATGAGAGCAAACTCAGATCAATGAGATTCCATTACCATCCTATCTCATTTCCCAGAGCTGAATTGGAAATGGGTTAGAGATGGATCGTGTCATTACCAATTCTAGCGGATCCACGGGAGCCATAGATGAGTGTGTGAGAGCGTGTGTGTGTGTATGTGGGGGGGGGGACTGCTATCTGCACCCGCTGCCAATGAATAGGTTTTTAGTGACAAGCAGGAAGGTGAGCAGGAGTTCATACACTATCACTACCATCATAGTTGTTAATACGCTTGCCACGAGATGCAGAGCTACGGGAGGTTCCTAAGCTAAACAATTTCTGACAACTTCCTCTTTTGAGTGGGAACTGTGGAATGATTCCAATTGGTCAAAAAACTTAATCTATATATTTTTAAGGGAGAACTCTCAGCTAGTTAAGTCACATATGGTTCAGAATATGGGACTGATTGGCTCGTAGACTGCGCCTCCTCTGAACACTAGACTTCCAAAATGTGGTCAGCCTTCCTTCGTTAAGCTTCTACCTGCATTAGCATTATTTATTCATTGTGCCTGCCATTCAGCAGCGGCATGCATAACCCTTCCAATAGCTAATCTGACCTTTAAACAGAACTAACATTGCTTTGAAGGCAAAAAAAAGAAGCATTAAAAATTAAAAAAAAAAAAAAAACGCTGCAGACTATCTCTAATGTCTTTATCTTTCATATTCAAGCTCGTTATAGCTCCATAATCCCCTTTGCAAAATATTTTACTTGACCACCCACAGATGTTCCACTAAGTAGACAGGTCATAAATAAAAGAGTCTTTTAAAACACAAAGTTATGGGCTCACAAAATAGATCATACAAACTCACTCTGGGCAGCATTAATTATTGAACATTATTGATAAAAATAAGAAAAAAAAAGAATCTAGGAAAGAGGGAAATGGGCATAATCAAACGGGTTTAGGCTCACACTGTTGAGGTTATCGCACCCACAGAAAAAAATAGATTACAGTGCCAACAAATGTAAAAAGGCAAGGCAAAGAAATGTAAAATATAAACATGATACATATAAAAGTTAAAACAGAAAGAATTTCTGAATATTAAAGGCAAGACTCAAAATAAGTGTGGATACAGTAGCGTAGGACACAGTGTGAGTTCTGCTATTTTGTTGGATATATGTATTGGATCTGAGAAGGACTTTTATCAGGATCCTGTAGGACTATTTTATAACTGCTCAGACTGGTGAGCGGTGAGTCTATCCATATAACATAGTCCTCTGAAATGAACAACAAAACTTGCTTACATACACAGTACTTACATATCTACAGTGTAGATATGAAAGGATCATTCTTAAGTAACAAAAGCATAATTCTGTATTTTCATGTGATTATACAATATTAAATGCAGTTATGCAAATTATATTCCGTTTCTGCTACACTCTGTAAATAGTAATTCTGAATCTTACACATTGAACAAACGGCCGTGGTTCTTATCAGGCAAACAACAATGTAATATTCATTTTAGTTAATCCTATAGCATCAATGCTATAGCATTAGTCAGAATTATAGCCCACTCCACATCAGTGTCAGTGAACTTTCTCCCCATTTGCTGTGTGCATACTGCGTGTGGTGGCCACCTACCAGAACTGGATATGAAAAAGGAAATCTTTGACTTCGATCAGCCTCATGTCAGAGGGTTAATTCCACACAATGATCCCAGTCAGATCGTGTAGTCTGTGCGTTCTGACACAGAGATATGACAGGAGAATCGCTGGGAACAAATTGTGCAGAAGTACATTGCCTGTTTCGTGCCAGGAAGAAACGCAGCGCCTGATGAACGGTTTGGCCAAATGACATGCTGATGCCAATTCACGCAGTACACAGCAAGCAAAAAAACAATTTGGCATCAAACTTCGGACGCCGCGTTCACGCTGAACACATTCCCTGAACGGGAAGAGACCCTGATCTACTGGCAAAAGACTGTGTGGTGATGCATCTCATACATCTTGTTTCACAGGCAAAGGGAGGAATGTCATCATGGACTATTTCTTTACATCACTCTCCCTGGCCAACAAACTAATTGCCAATAAGACAAGTCTGCGTGGAACCATGAGTAATATTAGACAGGAGCTGTCGCCCTCTGTAAAAGCCAACATGCTGGGAGAACTATAGTAAACAACAGTGATGACAGCTGGCAAGTCTACAATTACATTGTACACATACAAGCCAAGAGTGTCTGCATCCTCAGCACTGTTCATCCTAATGTAAACCATCAGCAAAGACACACTGACAGACTTTCACATACGCCTACAGTATGCTATCCGTGCTACCTGCCTGACTCGGCTAACACCAGTGACCACAGTTTGTCCGAGAAATGCTACTCTGCTCCCCTATAATGCAACATGGTGCCAGATGGGAAAGTGCATCAGCACACAAAGCACCACTAATCTGTGTACCGGGGTTGTTTAGGCAAACAAAAAAAAATTAACAGCCTAAGCAGAAAATAGCTGTAAAACGGGCCGGAGATAATTCAGAAGGATAATTTCCTGTGTTTGGCAATAACCAGATGTTAAAAGACAAAGATTGAGTTCTTTACTAATCCGTCTATGTGCAAGTATAAATGCCAACCCTGCATAAACAGTGCACAGATATACAGCGCAATCCGAAATACAATACACTTGGAGTTGTCCTTGTCGCATGCTTACACTATGAAGACAAATCTAGAAACATAATGTCTTTGCAATGTTGCCACCAAGCCATTAGCCTGACTTGAAGAAAACTGGGTAATCAGTGTACACTTCATCCGTGGACCTGAACCGACAGCCAATCCTTTCCCAGGCTTATTACGAGGAACATGTAATAATCACGATTATCGACGTCAGATCTTGCGGGAGTGGCCTAATATTCCCAGTATTAACAACATGTGATGTGCATTTCTCCCCTAAAACTCTCGTTGCTAACCCTGCTAACCCCGTGTCTACAAACTGCTTGTAGTGCACAATTCATTAAAAATGCAATAATTAATATTTGTTTCTAATTTGTAAAATAATTAGGCCTTTAATAAGTGATAACCGACCACAAAGGTTTCTTTTCTCTATATCATTAATCCTGTATCTTGCACTCATTACTGGAGGAGCAGTACACCAAAATTCAATTGTTGCAACAAACAAAAGCAAAGCCACCCGACCAATTACTGCGCGCAGGTAGCACGGCGGAATACGGTACGTGTGTGGAGCGCTGTGGAAAGCATATAGTAGACGGACACAAAAATGATAAATCGCAACGCTTCATCCGTTTATTTATTTTTTTTTACAGGAGCTGCAGCGTTATGCAGACATTTACAAATAATTGACGATTAAGTTTGACGCCGCTGCCTTACGGGGAGGAGAAGAGAAAAGGCAGCCGTAAACATAAGAGAGGAAAGAGGAGAAATGAAATGAAATACTGGAGTCATTTGAACAGCTTAACGTGAGAAATAATCACTTCAATCTAGAGTCAATATCCAGGAGAGAATGTAAATTTGAACTTGAGTTCTCTGCGTTTCTAATAATGATGGAGTGTTCCCGCCAGTTGATTACATTTAGGTGAGGGAAGAATTATTGCTGAGTTATTGCTATCAGACATTCATCAGTGTAATCAGGGTGTAACCCATATATAGTTCAAAGGCCAGGATTATGCAATGGTCATAAAAAGATATGCATGTTTGCAGGCCTGTAACCAACAATACAGCTTACAGTATGTTGCGGTGAGGCACTGCAGTAGCACTGCAAGAAAAAAAGAAGGACCCTTAACTCAATGACAAAGTGAAAGGCCACACTTCAACAAAGGCACAAGGGTCATGGCCTTTTACCTGCCACAACTGCAGGATGGGCTCAGTATCTCACACCTGAAGACTGAGAGGGACTTTAGCTCTCTGCACAGAAGCAACGGTGGCTTTAAGATGCACTCAAACAAGGCCCGCAGGATGAGACCTCTTAACAAACACGGCTTGTTACTGGTCCGGTGATCGTACGCGATGGCGGCTACAAGTTCAAAGAAAGTTGAGCGGCTTTTTTTGTTTTTCCTTCAGCATGCTTTCACTCTGCCTTTTGCTATCTCTCGCAGAGACAAAGATATACGAGCACAAAACCAACCTAATCTGACATCCCACACAACCAGAAAGCCCGGAGAAGATGCCAGCCACACAAACAATTTCAAAAGGGTGGGCTGAATTACCCTAAACTGGTCCTAGATTACACACATCATTTGTGGGAAGCGACCATCTATGCAGGGGGAAGTCATTCTCAAGTATCTGTGCTGGCAGGAACACACAAATACTGGGGGACCGAGAAGAAAAAAGTGACAAAGGGAGGGTGGGAGCAGGGAAGAAATAAAATCATGTTTGGTAAAACACAAGAAGTGGGGTGAGCTTGGAAAGACCAGATTAGACCAACTACAGACAGTGGTACTTTGATGAGCAGAGCTGCCCGTATTTATGATTAAAAATTGTCCGCTTCTGTCTGCCAATAAGCCCTTATCTACTGCATGCATATAAGTCTGATAGGGCCTCAAGCCATAGTGAAAGATACAAAAATAATTAGCTAACATTCAGCTTTGAGCAGACAGAAATTTTATACTAAAGAGAAAAAAAAATGCATTGGAAAAGGAAGATAGGAAGACGAGCACCAGTTTTACTTGCAGCTCATTCTTACATTAAATGTTTCTGTTTATTTCTGAATGTGTTTGTCAAAATGACATTATTTCCCTTCGGCAAGAGCAGGCAATCACTTTGAGATAAGCAAATGCTGAAAATCTGCACTTGCACCTTGCCGTTCAACTGAAGTCAATCTTCAGTGATCTAAAAATGGATGGAACCTCAGCTGGGATTTCTATATATGGGACTGTTTTACCCTTTCGATGATATTTAAACGTGTACTTTGTAGATTATATTTAAACTTGAGTGATGGATGAGATTAATGTCAACAACTTCTATTTGCTAATTCACTTTACCACCACAGAAAAAACACATTAAAGAAAAAAAAATACTATCCTGCTAATAGTGCATTGGGTCCATTGTGTCACAGGTTCTGCATTTTCTTGTTTTCTTGAGACCTGGGCAAATGTCACAACCAGATATCCCAGTTCTAACTTTTCAGAGTTTAATAGGACTTTAACAGAAAACTTTTCTCTGAATTACAGTAAAACATTGATACTAGATGAAATGTTGAGAGCCAGAGGTACCAGTTTCTCCACTGACAGAAACTTTAATAGTCCGTGCTGCAATGTGTTGTGGCTCTAAGATCGTGTTCAGTGTTTTGATACACAAGGCTGGCATTTCTTAAAAGAAAAGATAAAAAGACTGAAAGAGTGCCAGTCACTAATCAGCCACCTATATGACCCAAGAATCTTTAAATCTCACGGTAAGATCTTAACAAGGAGACAACCCTTAAACAATGGCTTTTACAGGTTTAAGATTAGTGCACCTTGAGTGATGTGTTGTTAGAGAAATTATGCCACAGTAGCTGGCTAACAAAGCCATAATCCCTCCAAACAGATATCTGTGTTTGTATGAATGATGAAGGACCGAGATTCTGACACCAGAAGCATTTGGATAGTATTGAGCAGTCATGTTTGAGGAGGTTTTGGTTGCAACACTCCGTGTGCAGAGCAAGTGAGGCAGAACGCAATGGTCGAAATGCAATCTTGGCCAAGGAAGTCTTGGCCCAGATATCGGCTATCCAGATATCCATTGGCTACCGGAAGGCAAGAAACATTAGCTAAATTGGCATCAAACAATCGCCAATGGTTCCCTAAACCACAGAGCCATGGCTTCAGAGCACAGTATCATGGTCTGATTTCATTCAGCACTTTGGACAAGGGTAATTTGGGATTCCAAATATAGATTATGTCTAAATACAACTATCGTATCAGCCTAATTCCCTCCCTTTACATGATTTCTGGGCATTGAAAACCAACAAACATGAAAATGTTCCATCTTGCTACAATTTGGTGCTACCAATTTTGTATTTTTGTAATTTTGTATGTAAACTTCCGTGGTAATGTAACAAATCGTTTAGAATCACTGAGGCAGTGTACACCTGTGACAACCGTGCATGTATTATGTTAAATGTACATTAAACATATTGCATAGCGCCTGTATTATTATCCCCATTATTCATAAAGACAACTTCTTATTGCGCTTGACTAAAAGATTTTCTTTCAACTATACCTCAAAGTGAAATATGAACAGACAGTCTGGTGATTTACTTTCTTCCCTTCAGTGAAATTTAGTCCCAAGCCATGAGTTGAACACGGATGTTTTCGTCTATGAGCACACTGTTAGCTAAGACAGTGAAGATAAAAACACAAGCAGAGGGAGAGACTGAGACAGACAGTGCAGTCTCCTATAAAAGGAGTCTCATCTTTCTCTGTTTGGCACCAAAGACAGGGTAGCATATGGGATCCCAACAGGCCTATGCAACATAATTTAAACATCTAAGCCCGATTTACTTTGCCACTAATGGCAGTTGGGTTTGATAAACACAAATGTCCAAAGGAAAAGCCACGAATACTGTTTTTTTGTTGCACTTAATAATGTTTTTGGCAGAGTTCCAAAGATGTCCCACAGTAATTCCACTTAGGACCAAAGCATGTAATTAAACATCCCTTTATATGCCTAAAAGCATGGCACATCTTTCTTTACTTGTCTGAGATAAAAATGGACTCCATTGTACCTTTCCTTATTATTAACTCATCAGGGTAACATGACACTGTTCATAAAAACACATAAAAGCAAATGGCCCACGTGTTGAAATGAACGCACGTGCCTGTCAGCGCGTGTGACTTTCACATACCTGCTTCAAGTCAGCCACGATATTCCCTCACAAAGGGTGAAATGTTGGACAATGCCGTCACACGCCGTTGATCATAAAGTCATACTGGAGGGCCATGTATGCACTGACAGTATGGTTAGAGGAAAGGACAGTCAACACAAGGCAAGTACGGCTAGCATTAGTAGCTAATGCTACCTTCATCTGGGCCTACCTGGTTAATTAAACTATATGCTAAGACTACACCCAGTCAGCACTGACCATGGCCATGTTTACTAATGCTAATGCAGTAAATTGTATACATACATTGGATACATACCCCATTTTACTATGGGTTGAAAATTACCCATAACCCTAACCCTAACCCACTTCTCAATCCAACTCCCAACAACATGAAGATATATATTTTTGTCCTTGTGATCTGCATAATTAAAAGTATTTGGTAAACGTCTCTTTGTCCTACACAACACTGGTATTGACTGATATCTGCAACCAAATCACAGTACAATCTAACAAAATTATTCCTCCAACCAAGTGCTTGGTCATTTTAATTGGAAATTTATTACTAACATTGATTGAGTAAATGCTCCCATGAGGAAGAAGCAACAAAAGCTGATTTCAGGGAAGATTCCCTGAACACAGCGTCACCGTAATTGGATTAGAAGGCTGCTCGCTACAGACAGAATAGGAGAGATAGAGAAAGGAGCTTTTGCCATGTATTCTCTTTTGTGTGGTTGGAGGTGATTATGACTCGTCAATGCTGGCAAGTTTCAGGGAGCTGCCAAAGAAAATGAAGCCTTTTTCCCCAGTAGTTACCATTCTGTAACTAATCCTTCTAAACTGTTTTCGCCCAGAATGACTCCCTATCATGTTTGACTCTAGACGTCTTTAAAGGAAAGCATTCAAGTACATTAACTATTTAAGAATGTATAACTTCAAAAGTATGGAGTGTTCAAACGCTCGCAGCATCTAATAGAAGTGACTGATAATGCTGGGTGAATGCACAGCATGTTTTAAGGTGATAGAGGTAACAGGAATCGTGGATCATTGTATCTTTAAATGCCAAAACAATATTCTAGCGCATGCTTGAATTCCTATTATTTATATAACTGCCCCAGTGTGAAAATTAATCTTCATCTCTTCCTCTGGAGTGCCAGCGCACTTAATAACCCAGTCCATGATAGCATCTGAGGAGGTTCCCCATTTTCTCTCTGTTACATGCCTCCACTTCATCAGCTCTCCGCCAGCCCTACTTGAGTGAAAGAGGTTGGGGTGGGGGGGGGTGGGGGGTTAGGTTAAGGTCCTTGATTTGAGTGAACAATATGAGATCATGCAAATGAGATGAGTGCAGTCCTTAGACCTATATAGAGAGGACAATCTCTGTTGAACTCTCCCACTGGTACAATGTTAGGAATCACTATAAACCCTCCACTGTAGCATTTACTCTTTCGGTTACACCCAATAATATACCGTCAGCTCATAGAAATTAACAGGTTTATCAATAGAATTGGTGTCTCCCGAGAAACACGCATCATCAGTCAGTGGTATTCAATGCATTTCATTGTTGTAATTCATTTAGCTGGTGTAACCACATTACTGCAGGCATACACCTCTGCCCGAGTCAGTGATTTTCTGTATTTCCCGCAAACACTTTGGCAGACTTTCAGATGAAATACAAACGGTACATCTGTCTGAGGTGTACACAGATGCAGTTATAGATAGAATTGTTTTACCTGGCGGTCTGGGACAAGAGCCATTTGGCCACACCACCCAAGAAAGTCAGACGCGGACCAAAACAAAAGTGTCAAGTCATATTCTGCTCAGAGTCGAAGGCTTTAAAAGAAAGTTTAACTCTGACCTGAAGTAGTGAGCTGTGGCTTGCCTTTGTGTTTTTAAACTTGCTCTGATTAGTCCATTCAGTATGACATTAGGACAGCGAGGTCTGTAATCCTAAATTCTTTTTTTCTTTCCTGCGCTGTGATGGCGAAACGTGCTTTTAACAAAAACCCAAACTGTCTATTTTTAGTCAACCAAAATATTAGATTTTTTTTTTTTAAACTGATGATCACCGAGGAGGATAACCTAATAAAAAAGTATGAGATTTTGGTGCAGTGGCATACATTTTGCCCACATTACTTCACAATGTATTTGCGGTATATGGACTCGGGGAGCTATTGCATCATTTGAGTGACTAATTAATCACTGCAGTGTGCGACACGCGGCACCAAAGAGGCATTTACCCACAAGCGAGAGGTTCCAGCAACTCAGACAAATGCTAAGCTAAATAACCCAGCATTGTTTTGACTACTCTGCTCGGCTTTAGCTTGCCACAGTCTGGTAAAGTCCCGGGTGCTCATTTCACGTGTCTGTCTGCTCTGACAGGGTGAGTCATTACTCAAATCCAATTTGCCTGCGAGCCTTTATGTTGCCTGCTTTGCTCGTGTGTCTTTCTGTTGACATAGAAAGCTATCTCTTTCTATCCCTGGCATGTGACCAGCATGTTTCTCCGTATTCTCGCAACATCGGCTGGTGAGGGGGGCAATGAGTGGACAAGATGCCACTTTAACCGAGGGCAAAAGAAAATGAAGCCATTCATCTCCCACTAGGTCATGAAAAGAAATGGGAAACTCAGAGGGGAAACGCCGGTCTGCTTTCTGTTATATTTCTGTAGATGGGGAGGCCTCTCATTACAGCAGCCCCCCCCCCTCCCCGCTTTCCCTTTCCAAACTCTACCCCTGTGGCACTGGCTACGGCCTGCACTGGCTGCTGCCACTACAGCCAGCTGTGAACAGATGGGTGGCACAGAGCAGGCCAATATGTCATGCCTGATGGTGTATTGCAAGAAATATGAAGATTTTTTTCCTCTGTGGCGTATTCAGTTCAGATTCAGAAAATGCAGTAAAGAGAGCCGCCGTGCGCTCTGCAAGGTGCAGAGGATGCAGTCCATTTAAACCACCTTAACAACATAGTGGTTATTATTTTTATTTATAATAATATTATATTAAATAGTTTAATACTAATCTCACAACCTTAAAATAACTTTGGTGTAAAGTGTTTTTATATTTGATCTTCTACTTCTCTCATCTTTAGCGTTACAGTAGTGTCTTTGCAAAAAGTTTTCAGACAGAGACACCTCAAACATGAATAAATATGCTTTGACAGATAGTACTGTGTTCCTTTGTTGAAGGAGGAACAAGAGTTCTCAGAGTCCAGGAAGACTGCTGAATACTTGATGGGACCAACTAAGGCAATACTCTTAGCATGCTTATCACTCCTTCTAAACCAAAAACATATGTGCAAAAGTATCTTTTCTGCAAACATTAGCATGGTCAGCTAACTAGCTTACTCTTTTCAGAAGCCTTGCTGAAGTAGCAAAACCGAAAATCAAACCTCAACCAAAACATGTTGTGGGGTTACAAGTTGTGTTAGTTCTGGGACGTCCACTCCTTAGGACTTACCCACTGTGTGGCAGCTGGTTATGTATGAGACTATATTTGAGTAGGGCAGATAAAATGCATGTAGCCACATTGAAGACCCAATAAAACCAAAATAAATTGGATCCCAATAAAAAATGAACATCTATAAAAGTTAAACAAAGTGCACCAGTGCGTACGTTCATGGAAAAGGTATGGCCGTAAATTTGGAAAATGTTTTATATGAAGCCACATTTCTTGGGCTCCAAAGTATGTTAGGATGTGTTCCGTCAACGCAGCATTTGCAACAGACCCCTAATGGTTTGTCATTTCAACACACTCCATGACGCCATATTTCCATGCGGTCAAGTGTTGAAGCAGCCAGGGCTGCACAGCTTGTCCTCTCCCCCCTCCAAAAAACAAGATGGAGTCTTCTGATAAATGATTAGCTTGATGAGGAATCATGATCTAGATCAAGAGCAGGCTAATGTCAGCAATCTGTGATGTCCATCTGTCTCATTAACCAACCAACCACCGAACTCACTCTACACCTAGAGAAAAAACAGATCTGGTTTGTGCAGGAGTGCAGCTGTGAATGAATTTATTCCCTGTTTTTGTGTGTTTCACTCCAAGAAGCCTGTAAGATGGCAATGCATAATGTATGGTCTGTGTGGCTGCCTGCCCTTACTTCCTGAAATACTGACCCTGAAGCTTGTATCTTGTTTGTGGCTTAACCTCTACATAGGACAGAGGGGGTGATCTGTAGTTGGAAAGCACAAAACATTATGAATGGTGGACCCTCTAACCTGAATGCAGATAACAGTTTTTAAGCAAGGAAGGAAGAAAAAAAGAAGAAAAGATAGAATCACTGAAAAGACATGTTTTCTGTGGCAAGATTTTTTTTTTTTTTTTTTAACCAGAGTTTAAAGTAAGCGAGCTGTATTTGTGAAAACGGCTTCACAAACAATATTTGCAGTTGTAGAAAGCGATGAGATGGGTTCACTGAGAAGTCAATTAACAGCTGAACTTTGAAATATTTGCTCTGTATTTCAATAATCCATCTCTTACCTGCCACGTAAACACGGGCGCATTTGAAGGAAATCCTCAAATACATCTCAAAGATGTATTTTATAGCTTATGAAATCATGGATACACATTGTACAGTGTTATTCCACTTGAGCAATCTTCAAACTTCCACAGGAAAAAACGTAATGAGTATTCTAATAGTGAGGTCACAAATCTGGGGTAAATGTAATTTGTCGGCAAGGTGAGGAGAAAGAGAGAGAGAAAAAATACAGCTCGTCTCCAAAGAGAAAATAAGGTGTTCTTCAGATTGTCATCATAATGAACATCTCACCACTAATACCTGTATTTATGTGACAGCAAGACATGTGAAAGGTGCCCGTCACATGACCACGGGAGCCGGCGATGTAGAGAATAATGGTGAGTGATGCGGTGAAATGGCTTACAAAATGAAGTCCTGCTCACGTGAGCTTTGCCATGCAGTGCATCATCCATTTGAATTATCTGCGGTCTGGTAAACACACCTTGTGTGGCATACAACGATCATGTCAAAGCTCGGGGGGGAGAAAAAAAAAGCCCTCAGTGCATTATGTGTGAGAGGTGCGCGCACAGATTTCAAACTGTCACATGTGCGAGTTCTGTTTGGAGGAGATCTTGGGAAATAAATGGCTTGCATTTGTGTGGACTTGACAGATGCAATGAGAGGTGAAGCTGGAAGCCTGGAGTCGCAGTTCTCAACCAAGGTTTGTGGGCAAACATGGGGGCGGAAATGCTACAGCTCAAGCTGCATCTCCTCTTCACACACTCACACACACACACACACACACACACACACACCGCAGTGCAAAGCTAAATCAAAAACAGGAGGGATGGAGGAGAATTATCTCTTGCTTTTAACCAATTACCGCCTCTGACTTATGATGCCAAGCAACGTTGCTGTGCCAGCGTGAGGCCGCCTGGTCCCGTGCATTACTTCGTTATGTTGCATTACATCATCACAGAGCTCCTGCTAAATGCAAATTTGAACACTGAGGTGACATTGGTCACACATCACTTGTTCCACAGGTACCTGGCACCTCCTGCGCAGAATGTAAGGGATGCCAATCCTGCCAACCTCTATCCTGGCAATGAGCTGACCCAGACTGCTGCCGATGGCATTATCACCAGCTTCCCCACCTTCCCTGGCATGTCATGTCTGGCTAATCTCGCAGTCGGTTTGTGTCTTGGCTCGGACAAGGCTCGTCATGAGGTCTTTGAGACGACTTCTATGCCATCAGAGGGAGTACAAAGGGAGTGTAAAGTCTGATCTGGCTGTCAGGTTTATTCATTACAGGTAAAAAGCGCATGGCTCGAGTATCTCCTCTGTAAGACTGGCTGTATGAGTCCTTTTCATATTATTGACAATGGCTTGCCCATTCAAAGGAATTTCCCAAGGGAAATTAATATCAGAATGAATACAAAATTTCTATCCACATGTGAAATTTGCCTTTAAAACAACCCTTTTAAACATTTCAATCAATCAACGGCTGAAATGACACTCTCAAATTGACCAAATCCATGCACGGACATGAAGACAACATGCAAACACGGGTTGTAAATGTTTGTGATGCTATTAAATAATAAATCTTTCCAGCATATTATAATTACATAAGTGAACCAGGCCTACAGTAAAATTTCAATTACAGGTTCCATAAGAAACAGAATGCTTATTTTACTGTAAAGACAAACTTTACAGTGGTATCTGAATAAAACTAATTCATACGGTCGAAAATGTACTGATCGGGTCTTTAGCAGCCTTTGGTTCAGTGGGACAGCATTACAGTTAAGAGTGGAGACCCCGCCGCACTGACTGACCGACCACGGCTGCGAAAGATGAAGAAATATTACCTGTGGGGAAGGATTCTGAACCTAAAACCCAGAGGCCATATATTATCCCGATAAGTCATGTCGACCTAAGCCGGCGGACCCATTGTCAAGCCCCACCACCTAATGACGGGAAACTGATAAGCGGCCATACCATGTCACCCACGATGTAAAACAAAAATAGACTCAATTAATCATAGGAATTGCCATTTAAGAAAAAAGAAGATGATGAGACAGGCTCCAGCCAGGTATGAGAGTCTAATGAAGAATAATCAGTCAGTGAATCATTAAGATTTGAGTGGAAGGACATGAGATTTGACTGTGTGGATAAAGAATGGACCCCAAGTCGGTGAATGAATAGTATTCACAGCTGACAATGTCATTTTGATTTTTAAATGATCATTTATATATATAAAAATAAGGATATTTTGAATATAAGTACAGCAGTATAATGTGGCTGTGTTTGTATGAGTCCTCATAACATTATAGAGACAAAAATTGTGTCTGCATCACATGCAGTGCAATCTATACATGAGCTCTATTTGCAGTCAAGAGGAGCTAGGGACATGCATTAGTCTCCATAGAAAACATACCTCAATATATTTAATGAACAAAGACACCAGAATTCCTGATGCAGTACTTATTATAAATGCGGTCGACGCCATATTTGAAAAGATGTTCTGTGAATTAAGAGTACGAATGAAGGAAAGAATGAATCGTTTATCAATACAGCCTTATCCAAAAAATCTCATTTAAGGCACGAAAGAACATCTGATGCTACACGGTCTTCCCATCTCAAAGCTTGTTAAAGTGGACTGACTTGCTTGGAGACATTGTCGATGCCCTCTGAAATGTGAAATTAATATCTGTATCTGTGGGCAAGTAAGGAAAGACAAGTCTAATTGCCTGCACACTCAGTCATTTATTCATAGATCAGATTCATATCCAAAAGAATTTTTTTTGCACTCCTACGCCGATAAACTAATAAAGGATAGAGTATCCCAGTAAATTGTTAACACTGTGTTTCATAGACATTAAAAATAAAGCATCAGACATTTTGGCTGATAATCACCCTGCACAGGAGAAGAAGCTAATACAGCATGTGTATAAACCCTCTACACATAAAACCAGTATACTTTTGGTGAGTAAAATTACATACCTCATGCAGTCCTACAACAATGAAATCAAATTTGCCATTACAAGACAGGAATATAGCCAGACTCTTTAGCAACTAATCAAGTATCCAAGTTCTACATTACCTTATTTTTAGAGTGAAGTTGTACATTTAAGAGTGCCTCACCTCTCCAACACTGTTGGAGTGATCTTTATGAGTTACTGCATTAATGTTTAGCTGTATGACAGTTTGTGGTTTCAGCAGTTTAAAGACTAAAATGAGTACATGAACAGTTTTAGCCTCTCATTTTACGACGATACCAAGACTATTGTCCAGATTATATTCAGCTGTATGTGTGCATGGTCCCAGAAACATGCTACACGCTTTCTTCATTTGTATTAACTCATTTCTCTTGACTGATGGAGCAGTTCTCGCCATGATGCAGGACTATTTACTCCAACACCGCCTCTGAACAACAAAACTGGTGGTCTCAACTGCACTAAGAAGGCAAAAGAACTTTGGACTGGTACTAGATTTTTTTTGCCGATCTTGTGAATGGTTGTTTTTGAGTACAGCCCTTTGAGACATACAGCTATAATGATCTTTGACTTGACCTGACATAGGACGGCGTTGTGTAGAGCTAGTCGACCTCAAAGACACTTGTACGTATGCATATTCTATGGTGAAAAAATACAGTGTGCAGTCCACAAACAGCAGCTCTACATTGCTTTTATCTAACTCCTATTAGCCTGGGAGACCTATGACAGCTCAAATGGAAGTTTTATGTCTTCAGGCAGGAGGTAAGCCCTAATGGCAGTCTTCTGCATTATTAAATGCAAGGCTATGCGGCGCTGACAATGTAATGCCGTGGCACACATGTCAAATCTCATGACCCTTATTCAAAGAAAGTGACTCCATCCCCACTACCACCCACTACCACTGCCATTCCACGTTATCACCTGCTGAGTAAAATACATGGAAACTCTGACATCAACCTTTAATGCTGCGACGGCTGCGCTTAAATGGAGCAACAAAATAGACCGTATGCCTACCTATAAAACGAACTAAGATTATTTCAGTTGGAGTATTACCGTGTGTACGTGTGGCATTGTGTATAATGACCAATTAGAGTCATAGATGACTTCACATTTGCATCGTAACTTACTGTAAAGTTACAAAAGAGCACTTCGGAGGACTGCAGATTTTTAAGTAGGTGATAATGTGTTCCGTTGGTCCTTGCTTTTTATCTTTTTTCCCTCCTCCCACCTTGTTAACTTGACTTTTGTTCTCTTGACTGATCCCTCTTTTATTCCTCAGAAACAGTTCATATGTTGCTACTCGACCTCATTTAATTCACTCCTTTTCCTCTGTCTTACCCTTTCCTCCTGTCCCCTTTTTTTTTTGTTCACACTTTCACTATCTCGCCTCCACAGAGGGCACATAAGCACAATGTTCTGGGTGCTTGCAAAGCATCTGGCTTCCAAGCCCATACATTCAGCCGGCCAATATGTTTGCTCCAACAATGTCTGTACACAAAGTACACTTGTGACTGCCTGCTTGAGTTGTCAAATACAAATTACTGGCCAGCGGGAGTCTGAGCTTCGCTGCCGGTTCTAAAAACCTAATTTCCGTGTCTTTATTTTGTTTACAAGATGTAGGAGGAGAAGAGAAGAATATTAGCAGTTCAATAGTTTGAGCTGACAACATAGAAAGTGCTTTAGATTTTTAAGGGAATTGAATGATAGTGCCTTAAGCTGTTTGTCTTGACACTGCATACTGCTGCCGCCATTTCAGTGTGAAATCATTGCACCTCCAGTTCGTCATATTCAAAGCCCAGGTTGAGCTCAACAGAAGTCCAGTCTTCATCAAATCTGGATCTTCTGTATTCTCTGTGCCCCTTCGCCACCGCCAGACTTTTCGCACTCTCATCATTATTTTGCATGTCAATAAATATATTTGGTTTGTTCAAAAACCTAATTGAGCTGTAGCCGACGATTAAGAGCTGCCGCATGCCTAAAGCGTGTGTGTGTGTGTGTATGTTTGTCTTTTATGCATGGGAGAAAGGAAATCACAAGCTTCAGAGGAAACATTTGAAGAAGCAACATGCAAAGGAATACGAAACGAGCAGAATGCTCGAGAGGGGGAAGTGTGCCGGAAGGACTGACATCATTGGAAGCGATGCGAAGCAAAGAAAACTCCCCCGTTGAGGACAACCAAACAAAGCTGATCATGTTAGTACAGTAGAATCCACTGTCCTGAATCACACATATATTAGGTGTTAAAGATAATAGCAGTGGTATTAAAGCAGGCATATCATTTGTATTAGCAGCTACTGTTATCTATTTACGACATATTTGTGTTAGGCCGAGAAAACAAAAATGTTATGCCTCTTTGGTTGTCAACCCCTGAACTAATTCTATCAATCTGGTCACACAAGCAAGTCCTTACACACGGGGCGCTCAGAATATAAAACTGCAATATTGAATGCATGTGTATACACTGGACTGGTGCCAGAATAAAATGTGTCCTTGAGAGGGAACTAAATTAACAAATGGGCATTCTCATGGTCAACTACCCTTCAATGAACAGTGTTTCTGAGTCATTTACACATGTTTAAGTACTTCCTATCGTTTGAGCAGAGCCTCATATTGCACAAGGCTCTAAATCTCTCACCTACACTGAAAACTATGAGAAATTATTTATTTCTTATTCAGTCCACGGGGTATGTTTGCAATTAGCCCTGTTTTCTGTACATTTAAACTGCTCACATATCAACTAAATTGGTCAAAAAGCAGAGGGACATGTGAAAGGCACCTTTTCCTTTCGACTATTCATCCTCTTACTTGTTCATTTCACAGGCTGTTAATCATTACTGTTATTATTTAATTAAATAACTTTGCTTTTTTTTCTCCCCGCAGCCCCCGAGTCTACAAAGACGGTCCAGTTGCCATGAGCAACGGTGTATGTGCGAAGGAAGATGTGTGACATAATGACAGGACAAGCGTCTGTAGGAGTGGCACCAGGGACGGCTTTGTGTGTCCTTCTGACTAGGCCGCAGTTGGATTCACACAACAGACATCCGCTGATGTCAACAAAGTTTCCACTCCATTTCATTGATTAAGCTCACCATGAGTACAACACGCCACCCTGCCATATATTATATTAGTCCATCTGCAAGACGATTAGCTGGTTTACAGAGGCATGGACATCATTTTCAGAGCCAAACCAAACGGTTTGGTCAGGCATTTCTCATTAAAATAAATACACATGTGATTAGCTTGTTAATAATTGTTGTTTGTTGGTGTGACCGCAAGGGCAAAAGGGTTTGGCTGAATAGTGGGCTCACCAATATACTGTATGGCTGAAACTCTATCAGGATTTTTAATCACAACACTAATTACACCATGGCATATCAACTGTAAAATGGCTTTATCATACTGTGCAACTGTGGTTGTCCTTAGAAAAAAAAAAAAAAAATCAGGAATGTCAGGGACCCTAAGGCTATAGCAGAACTTCAAAAACTCTGAGCGATAACTCCAGTTAACTTCCTGGCCCATGTCCTCTCTGCGTCTTATTGAGCAAGTATTGGCAGCCGCTCAGAGGAGCTGGGCCCTTCAGGTGCATACACTCCAATAGTGTTCCATTCCTCTCCATTAATTCGTCATCAATATAGATCCATCTTTTGTTGATGGTGGCAAACTTGCGCCTTCCTTGCCCTGTTGCTTTGCCCCGGACGGCCTTGCTTGAATAAAAATGAAGCCAATTTCTTCTATCGTGGCAGTCATTGTGCCATTTGTTGAGTAAAACACACAGGTCCATTATTGGAGTGTCATGACGATGTGTGTTTGGAACACGACAAATCACTGCGGGCTGTCGCACAGGCAGCTTTGTGGCATTACTCTCAGCGGAGAGGAACGCTGTTAATGCTGACAAACACTGGAGAACAAGGGTCATTTACAATACATCCATTAAGCAAGGTGCCAATACTCCAGCAGCAGCAGAGACGTCTCGCACTCTCGCAGGGTCACGTTTGCATCCAACTTAGACAATCACAAATATTAGAGAGAACAGCTCAAATCAGTAAACATTCATTTTTTTCCCCCTCAACTATAAACGCACCAAACAGAAAAAAAAGAGGTTCGATTTCATTTACCCATCCATTCATCCGTCAATTAACTCAAATTTAAATAACAATGGTTCATCCCCAGACAACTCACAGCCCTTGTGGCGTTTCCCCACCTTGCATTAGACACTGATCATACCAACAGGCCACACATTGTTTGGTTTATGTAAAAACGCCCAGGGAAACTCATTCAGGGTTGCCTCATACAGTGTTTTCTATGAAGGACGCACGAAAGATCACAGACTTCAAATCCATTTCAAAGCTCTTGCTCAGGGCTCTAGTTAAAGCTCATTAAAAACTCTAATCAAAACATAGCAATAGCATAACATGTGAAGTTAATTTGCTAATTTTTTTTTTCTTGATGAGCAAGAGACCATAACAATATGAACCCTCTTGGCCCCAATGAAATATTAAAGATACGATCACCGACGACTTCCAAGTTGCAGCACACCTCATTTGAATTCTAAAGAAACGTAATTTATGACTTAACTCCAAATTCATTTTTTTTTTTGCCTTTCTAATTGTTGATATTGCCCGAAGGCACTCCTCTTTGTTGGATTTCTAATTTACCTAAATGAGTGAAAATTATTTTTTCACTTTTATCCCCACCCCTTGGAAGTCAGCTGTGGAGACACTCATTTCCTTAGACAATTCATGCCACGCAACGCGTCTGACACAACTTTAATTGACACAACCAAATTTACATTTTTATTTTTTTTTGCAGAAGGAATATCTAAAAATATATTTCTTCCACGAGCTGCTATGATGGATGGCTGAGACATTTCAATCCTGACATGAAATATGAATTACTGGAATTGACATTTGCTGACCTGTTCCCATGTGAAGAGCATAAAAGGTCCTCTCTCTTTGAATAGACAGCTTGAGTCTCATAAATATGACATAGAAGCACCTATGACCAATTTTGAGGCTGGCACATAGCACTGATATAAAACTAACACTGCTAATCTGCACATTTCATGCATCATTAAAACATCAGTTCAGAGGACTGGAGAGAAGGTCATCTCAAAGTAGCATGCTGTTACAAATGGTGTGTAATCAAGCCATGAATGATCTGTTTTGAGTCTTAAAAAAGAAAAGGAAAAAGAAAAAAATCAAACTTCAGCGTAGCTGTACAGACTTTCCATCGAGAAGGTTGGCTGGTTTTGTATGTATGTGTTCCTGTACATGCTGGAACTCAGCATGCATCTCACAGCCATGTCCCCGATGACTCATTTCAAAATGATGACTATTGCTCACACAACTGTTATGATTCTTATAAAATTCACCATGAATCACCTATTATAGACTCGGTTGCGGTTATTGTGGTAACAATGATGCGCCACAATAGCATGCTGCAAACCACCCATGACAGCCACTTAAATGACATACAGTACGTATATATAAACACTAAGAGTCAAACATTTTCTCCATAGAAACGGCATTTATAGGAAAAAGATCATCATCCCGTAACGACTATGCATGACTGTTTATTTAAGAGAGTGGGAATGATTGTCTGGCTGTGTGGCCATTAGAGAATTGTATTCAAACAGTCAAGTGTTGGAGTCAAACGCATGAAATGTGTGTTTGAAACAAACACTGTTCATTTTATGCCCATCATAACACTGATTATAGCACAAGAGATATTTTTTTTAATACACTTATATGTCGCAATATTCATTAAAATTAGAGAGAAAGATATCAAACTAGACTGACTATACTTACAGCCGAATAGATCCACATAAAAATATATAGTCTGGATCGCAACTTTGTTTTAATGGTTTCCTATAATAATTCTGAATAATGCGTTATAGTACTTTTTATGTGAGGGGAGACAGAGTGCTGGTGTGGAAAGACATTTTGGACAGGTTTTTGACAGCCATTCTTCAACCTCAGCATGAATAAAACACTGACATTCAAATGCAGTTCTGAACCACAAAAGCAGAACTTTAGAGGCACGGCGAACCTGCGGAATGTAGCTGAAATAAAACTGCTGGCTGCTGTATTTTTATGATTATCTTGTAGGTTAGACTCCTTCCCTTCCATTCATCCAGTTAGGGTCATAACCAGCCCTAAGTGTATGTGCATCATTTCCTAGCTGTACAACAGTGGTCACAATGCAACCTTAGAATAAAGAGACTTTCACCTCGTCGAGGTATAGACGCACTAAAAACCACCACAAGAGTGCTAAACATAAGTACTGCATTTATCAGTTCAATATAAAAAGGCAATAGTTGGAAAGTTCATTACTTTTGTGTACATTATGTGGTTATATAATGTGGAAACGGCGCAGTGGGAGAGCAGCGGGTTTGTTATGGACATTCTTTGGAGCCAAACTGTGTTAATCCAGTCTGGCCACTAAGCAACCGTGCCACCAAGGTGTGCTATGACTACCGCTGTTCACAATAGTGGACCTTCACAATAACAGACGACAAAGAAAAAAGAGCAGCGTATAACAAATACTACAAACCACTCAGCTCTGACATTAGAAAAGCATTGTCATCCCACCAAAAAAAAAAAAAAAAAAAAAAACCTTTTTAAAAAGTTCTACATGCTCTCAAGTTTTGAAGTAATACTTTCCTCATATGAAAGTAGAGATGTTTATTGTATTGCATTTTGAGCTTTTTATAGCGAAGTCGGGGAGGAACTTCAGGTGGGCTCTTGCAAACACTACAATTAAAAACAGCGAGGGAAATTTGCACGGCGTAAGCATATCATTAACTCTCAGGGAAAAAAGAAACAATGGAGTCTCCAGGGTGACATCCAAAGATAGCCCTCAAATCCACCCCATGTAGGTGGGTGCCACAGCAGGCTCCCCGAGCTAATAATCCACACAGTATTTACCGCATTCTTAATATAGGTATCCAGTTCAATAATGTTTGCAATTCCAACTGAATTTCTTTCAAAGTACTAGAATATATTAGAACGTGTGAATTCGGCCAAGCTGGTGTTGGCCGTGTTCAGTGAGATGGTTGCAAATTGCTGTCAAGTCCATTCACAATAAGAGCAGCCTTTCAGCACTTCCATTTAAGCTGAGAAAAGGGGGGGTGGGGTATATTGGTCTTTTCTTTTGTTTATTTTTTCGTTTAGCTCAGGGATATTTTCAGATATTTTCACCACAACAGAACTCAAAAGAGATGTTTCGTGTAAACTGCTGTCACCAGTGTCCTCTTCAGCAGTAAACTCAATATTTGAGGGAGGGGGGGGGAGAAAAAGCCCTTCCTACCTCACCCCATCACAACCGCCATTCAAATCATCTGCAATTTTACCTTACCCCGTGTGATGCTACAGGCATGACTGCAGAGAATTCTCGCACTGCATTTGCCAAAAGCACATCCCCTTTTCATAAATGTCGTACTTCCCCTCCCTTTGCAGAACCGAAGGCTTTACTCAGAACACTTTAGATGGAGGCTGCTTTAACTGATGTCATGTGAAAGGATCAGGAGTCCCAAGCTACACCTACAGCCAAGAATTCATCATCCTTTTATTACCGTTTTATTGAGGCATGTGCAATATCTCCTGATGAATCATCTCTCCGAATCGGTGACTTCTTCCAAAACCAGAAAAGCCAGAGACAAATATGCTTAAGAATCGTTTGCAGATTTCGCACAGGTCCGCAGCCCAAAGCGTGCAATGAACAGAAAGAAACCAATGAAAGGCAGTTTCAAGAATAAAAAAAAAAATAAAAAATCCAATGTAAACAAGACCTATTCATTATGGTGAATTCCAGCCATATTGGAACTCCCCTTCCCGTGGCCACACGTTTCAAATAATATCATTTGAGGCTAGAGTTGGAGAAAAGGGAGAAAGTGTGGAATGCTCACGTTATTTATGGTCTATTCCAAGGGTCACAAATTGTCAGTTTTCCTCAAGTCGTTGCAAAACCTCGCTCAACTCGCGTACTGAAAGCCCAGGCAGCCATGCAAACTAAGAGTGGAGTCCTGGGAAAGTGGTCAGGGAGTGTGGTATTGGCTATCAATTTTCCAGGAGAACTGTAAGTTTTGTGAATGAGGATTCACCCAAGGGAAAGGTGGTTTGGAGGAAAGAAAGGCAGGAATATCATGGCAGCTAAGTGGCCTGCTACACACAGTGAACTCCATACAGTATGGTTGTTTTGCCTTGCGCATGAGTCATGTGTGATTAGAGTCAAACTGTGATCAGAGCAATCATCTTTTGGTTGACAGATTTGACAGAACGGTTGTCGCTTTTCTGCTCATTTCTAATTGCATTGACAACGGTGCTGTCTGATTACACCCATATCGTATTCTCTAGCAACTGCAAATCTAGCAGTTTGCAAACTCCTAGCCTCACCCTCTTCTTACTGACATGAAAAAGAAACTACTGTAAACATGTAAGGAAACGCAAAAGGCCCCATGTAGGACCAGTGTTTAGTTTATGTATTTGCAAGCAAATTATATTCCATTTCTGCCATATTCTATAAATAGAGCCTACTACATCATACAAACTGGACCTCTGGGCACACTGTGACACACACACTTATTTACTTCCCTTACTGTAGACCACTGCATTGACCTAAACTCATTCCATGGACACTTCACCCTAGCCCTAACTATGACCAAAAACCAAGTATTTACCGAAGATTTAGTGGTATAGCTTGTCAGGAACAGCCTTTTTTTCGCAGAGTCCCCTGAATGTAACTGTAATCTGACTGTGGCCAGGATTTTTGTAATCACAATGTGATTAACACACAGTCACACGTGCCATGAACATAATACATTTCTCACTGAATAAGTGACTAAACGTTACTGAAGAACAATAAAACCGGAATAGACCACTGCAGACTGAATCAATTACGCATTTGTAAGGTGATGAATTTGGTCTTGAGTAGGGTAAAATGACAAATAGGCAGAATAATGACTATAATTCACATTAGGTGAATCCTAAATCACGTCTGAGGACCGATTTTGCTTGGACAACTTGATTGGCTATATCCACAATTGGAAGACCAATGTAATGGGTGCGGTGAGTGTGATTGGAAACCATTTGAGTGCAGTTAAAAAGAAAAGTCAAAATATTACCTACTGCTGACGCTGAGCTATCCTACGCAACAAAAAAATACCAATATGAAGGTACAGTACAGCACAAATGAACCTTGCTACGACTACTTCACCTAATTACTTTTGGGTTTTTGTGTTAACTAGTCATTTTCATGGCTAGTTGAGATTAGCAGTCAGGTTTCTTTCTCTAATGGCCTCAGCAGTTTAGTGAGGACAAAGGTGTTTTTTTTTCTATTATACCAAAGTTACAGTGCTTGGATTTTTTTTTTATATACCTATCAATAATAAAGCAATACTGTCCAGAGATACTGTATACTGGCTGTACATAACTGGTCTGTCCGAGTACCCTGGTCCACGGTGCACATTGTGACATCCACAGAAATTGGGCTTTGGTGATGGTTTACGATTATGTGGGTGAGTTTGCCAACCTATAATAACTGTATAGCTAACATGCTTAAATAATACCAGAGCCTCCAGTGTCCTGTCATGACAGTAGTGTATGTGGTTTACAATCAACTTGTGCATGTACTCAAAGAAATAAAAATAAAACTTATACAAGTTCACAGATTTGTACGTACATAAGTAGATTGGAGCAAAGAGGATTTGCTGGTCATTATTCATTTGCACTGTAGTTTTGATTCACTCAAAATAGCTTGATTGGCTGAACTTTTAGCATGCTGTAACACATTTCAAGAACCTAGAACCACCACTCAGTTCACCAGCTAAAATCAGCTAATGAGTTTCAGCTTAATTCTGATCCTTGTCTGACTGTGAAAAAAAAAAGATTTAAGGATTCTTTCATTTATGTATTCATCATCAGGATGTATGCACAACTGAAAACATCCAAATGCAATTTGGCAAAAATTGTTCAGTTCTGTACATTTTTCAATAGTAAGATATAAAAGTAAATGTATATTCTAACATCAATAGCATCTTGTTTTTTTTCTGGAACACTAACCAAAGTTTTTCCCAATACTTCATGCAAATAAATGTGAGGTGAGGTGTTTCCTGTGTGTTGTGTAAATGACTGAATATATAGTGAATGCCTGTTTAACATAACATTGTAAAACAGTGTACTGTGTTTTTAAGTGTGTGGAAGAACACGCGTCAAAACGTCTTATATCTAGTCTGTACAGAAAATAAAAAGTTGCTGTGGAAGAAAAGCAACTCATTTGTTAACAGTCTTGCCTCATAGCAAGAACTTCCCAGTTTCACATTACAGCCACTTTCAGGACTTTGATAGGCTCAATCCTCCAGCGGCCATGGGTTTGAATCACTGTGCACGCTCTCTTTGTTCTCTTGCTTCTTATTTTGCTTTAATTCCTGTGTTCTTGATTTGTTCATAGGGGTGTCAGGAAGCTCAGACACAGGCACAGATGGATTTCCTTGAAGCAGAAGTCATTTCATGGAAGTTGTTTCACAGAGATGTACGGTGTTGTACAACATTATATGTCGTAAAACTATGAATGTGAGTTCATTTGACCTAATGTTTATACAGTGGCTACCCCTTAAAAATCTGTAGGTGTACAAAGATAAATTTTAATTGACTTTTGCATCAATGTGATGAAATATCTTGGTTTCACAGACATTTAACTGCGTCCTTGATCCATGATTAAACAGAAAATATAGTCATAAAATACTGTATATCAATATCATAATATAAACTACAGATACCAGATTTTTATCAGTAGTGTCCACCTCTACTCTCACAAGGTTTAATGCAGGCCAAGGCTGACTGACTAATCGTCCTAGGCTGTTCTTTTTCATTTCACTAAATACATCAAGTTACCAGGACCACCTCATCTAACATCTGAATAAAAAAAAAACATTCAATATATTATTAACATGCCTTTGAACACGCATCTCAATTTGAGGGGAAAAAAACATGTCATGTTCTTTGATCTCAAAGTGTGTGGGGCTTAATGTGTGCGCCCGGTTTCGATGATGCGAGTCTGAGTTAAGTCCTCTACAGCTCCTGTTGTGTCGGGTTTGTCTGTCTGGACAGGGTTGAAAGGATAGTGTAAAGAGGGTGAAACAAAGAGAATAATGTTATGTTTAATTTGGGGTTTTCCTGTGTGAGTGCATGACCTGACTCAGTCTTCTGACCCAGCTTGTCTTCACCTCATCTGAACTGTGTGGGAGGAAGAATGAATGACTCATAGGAGCATGATAGTTTTGATTGGTGGTTCGGCTACGCCTGGTGGTTTTGCTTTTCTTCATAATGGTTATACATCAGCCCGACCGAGCGTAGGAAAATAGTTTTGTCTGAAAAAAAAAAAAAAATAATTTCAAGTGGAACGTCACTCAGATGGTGTTAATGGAACATGCATTAGCTTCGATCCGCCTATCCTGTCACAGGCATTGGTAAAGACTGAAATGGAGACACAAACTCAAGGCGCGAGTACACATTAAGGATGAAAATATAAAAGCGCTGTGATTACTTAGCAATCACATGTTGATTCACTTCTTTGTTGGTCAGTTTGTGGACAAACTATTAAATATACAGGGAAAATAAAGCCAATGTAATGGTGGGGTAAGATATTTAAACATGGCCATCAAGAGCATGTGCACTTTTATATGGCTTTGGAGTTTTTTGCTTGTTTCTTTTGTTTTTTGGTTCAACTTTCAACACAGACCTAATATCACTAGAATACAGTTTGGTCATCGTATCCACCATTAATCATTTCATAAGCGGAAAAGTCAGCTTACATTCTTTGAGATTCATTTTTAAGAAGTTCTAATTCAAACCAAATTCAAACCATGTGCTATAGTACAAAGAAATGCTGCTCTGCTTAAAAGTGAAAATATTTTGCAGGACTTGTCATTAATTTTAAAAGTTAGGGCAGAGGTTAAAGACAACAGAAATCAAAACCGCAGAGACAAGGAAAACATTTGACGAGAGGAAAGTTTTAAAGAGGCTGAAGGTTCGTCTGTCTGTTTATGTGGGTGGCAGTGGTGGTGTAACTACCACAAGTGAAGAACCAAAATATGGAACAACACAGACATGGCTGTATGACACAGATAAATTCTGCTTATTCAGAGTAACCAGAGGGTGCGAAGCAAAAATAATAGGGCCATTTGCAGAATGGAAGGTTGCCAGATCTTACTCTGTTGTTGAGCAGATGCGATGCAAAAATGTGTTTGGGGAAGTTGACATACGTATGCCAATATGGCATTCACTCCCCCACCCCCCAATTCTGGCTTTCAGTGTTGACACAAAGCATCTAACCTGGTCTTTTACTGTGCATTCAAAGAATAGTGCTGTTGCAAACCAGTCAATAAATCTATACATACCCCTCTGTTCAGCCACCGTTTATGATTGATTTCCCCGGTGAGGTTATTGATTCATGTACACCTCTGTACCCATGCCTTTTTCTACTTGCATGTGAATCAAATCATGCGTAGATCATTGTTAAGTCAAGCTGGTCCTTCATAGGTCACTGACAAAGATATATGAAATAATATCCTTGCAAAGGGGCCCTCATAAAAATCAATCATGCCAGAGGCCCCAAGAAGATCCCCTTGAACCACTAACAGCCTCACGTCAGGTTTTGAAGAATCTAGTCGGCCGTGCTGGAAAGCTTTTTCTAAACACCTGCTTTCGAATTAGTGGTGGTAGAGGTGTATAATCGGGTTTGACCATTGCATGGCAGTTGTTATTTGGTGCTTCATTTTATCCCCAGACATTAGCTGGGCTTTTGGTTGACAGAGCCAAGATCCATTGTGACGGCTTACTCTGGCAGGTCTAAATGGATGATGCCTTAGTGTCACTGGCTCAGTCACTGCTTGTAATCCACCAAAGCAGAGCTAAACATTTATTTCTTTTAGGCTGTTAGCAATGGCATTTAAGAAGCTCATGGCTGACTAACATCCAGCAACTGGATTGGACTTCACACATACAAGCACGCATGCAATTAACAAAAATATAAATGCAACACTGTTTTCTGAAGTGGAACTGAAGTAAAACATCTAAAACCTTTATGCAAAAAAAGGTATTTCTTTCAACTTTTCAATTTTTTAAAACATTTACATTTATCCTCGCCGAGATAATCCATCCACCTGAGGCACACAAGTGAACAGCACAAAACTATGGCTATTTCCCATAAAGCTACAGATAGCATTTTTCCCCCCGTGAAAGTGAAGATAGGACATGCCCTACTTCGCCTCTATTGGCCAGTGATCATTGCCTTTGTTGGAATATCAAGGCAAGGCAAGCAGAGGCAAAAAAGGTATCTTATGAAGTCTTGACTTACAATGTGATGCATTACCTAAACTAAAACTAAAGATGAAGCCAATAGCAAACAAATCTGGATAGCTGTAAATCACTTATTGTGGTCACAATGGCCTAATACACTACCTGCTCTGGATCAGTCAGGTCACTAAATACTAACCCGTGTCCTTGGTTTTTTTGAATGTCAGAAAACCGGAGCTTTATTTATTCATCACAGATGGTTGGGGGAATATGAAATAAGCCATGTCTTGCCATGTCTTCTATGCAATATGGTCACACAGCTGTGGATCTTGGTTCCATTGTTGGGTAAATCCAAATTTAGCTGTCCAGTTGGCTGCAAAAAGCTAGCCTGCAGCATAATTCTTTCACTGGGAAGCCAGAATGCATAAGAATGCTCCACATAGATTATGTTAGAAGCTCGTTCAATTTTAACAATCAAATCCACTTTAAAGGTTGATAAAGGACCAATAAGACGCCAACCTTCGATTTCTGAGGCTGCTTCATTTATCAGTGGGACGACAACTAAACTCTGGTCAGATTGCAGCAATTTTATTTTAACTGCTGGAATTGTGTCTTTGTCTCAGTCATAACAGGATTTCCTTATTAATGGACTCTTTTCAGTTTCAAGCTTCTTGCCGAATCTTATTATATATTATTCTCATTTTAGAGTTCGTGGGAAATATCTGTTGTCAAAGGACTGGTATTTGTCATTTTAGGTTGGACTATGTACAATAACATCAGCTAAATGCCAAAAAGTTATGAAAACTCATTTCTGTTGGCTTATGAGCCTCACAGAGACACTGAGGCACATTATTTGAAATTCAAACTGACAGCAAGTGAAACACAGAGTGCGGGAAAGAAATCGGCACAAGCAGATGAACTCTCCAAATATAAAATGAGGCACAGACTGCAGAGGGAAAGAGGGGAAGATCTTTCTCTAAGGCTCATTACTCCCCTCATAGCATGCCAAGTGCTGACCTAGCAGCATCCCAGCCCCCTATCCTCCCCTTGCCCTTCAACCCCCTCCTCCAGCAGGTGAGGGAGTCGCATGCCGTCAGGCACACCCGCCGTCAGGCCATTTGGTCTGTGACACCCATAAAGCAGTGCAGGATGGTAGTGCTCCAGGAGCTTTTAAAGCAGCCAATGGCTACTTTAATGGATGGATACACTATTTCGTTTAATTCATGCTCTGTTCGAGCCTTACTGGGAGGATTTGACCTCTCTTAGGTTAAATAATGTCCCAGTGTAGATGGGTTGGTCGGGGGGCAAGAAGGAGATAAATGCACTGTGACATTCAGCTCACTCCAGCGTCCCCTGATGTGTGATTTGAGAGCAGTCTATTAGGCACATGCTTTGCTTAAACATGGGAAGAGTTATTAGACGGGGCAGCAATGACTGGGGGCTGCGCATAAGGCAGCATTTGAAGAGAGAAACGGGTGTGGGCAGAGCTTGACAGCCATTTATCAGAGCAAATCTGGAAGAAAAAAAAAACAATGTGAGAATCCTTTCTGAGAGATAGGATGCGAAATTTAAAAAAGGCCCATCTGACATTGTGTGTTTTGTGCCTTAGTGGGACAAAATGAATGAATGGATAAACCAGAAAAAGAAGCGTAGTTTAATGTGGTGGTAGAATGATACCAACTACTCAAATATTAGCATTCTTACGGAGCTTTACGTTTTCACAAACGGACTCCTCCGTAGACAAACATATAACGTTATATAATCACCGTTTTCTGTCTGTTTTTTTCAATTTCAGGTGTTCAGTCCTGTCGAAAGGTGAATATGAAGTGAACCACTAGCACGGGTTGAATGGGTCAGCGGTCGGACGGTCGCTGAATGGGCACAGCACTTATGATAATCACATCAGTTTGATTTTCTTGAATTCTCTCTTGGTCTTCAATGACATGAAATGTGCAATGACTTTTTGAGCACCACTGGAATGGAAAGACCAGTGATAACTCTCATAATGTGAACAGGTACGCCTGTGTCTGTCACACAGGACAAGAAAATGATTTTGACAGGAAGACAGCAACAAAATACTGTGCATAATTTTGCATGCAGCTAAAATAAATCCTTTTACAAACGACATCAACATGTTTTCAGATTTTCATTTAATGACTGATTCTTTCACTTTGTGATCAGCTCATCGCACTAGATTTAGAGTGAAGCGGCAAGAAAATGGAAAATTAAGTCTCAGTATGGCTCATGCAAAAGCATTGTGTGTCTGCTAATGGCACCTTATAGCCCTGATCATACACTCCTATGGGGGGGAAGATAATCATGAGGTATTAACTAAATCTGTGAACCAGGAGGTTAATAGGGAAATAAATATTACTAAAGTGTCTCAACACAGTGTGAAGGATAATGCATGTCAGTGAACGGCTTTGCCTTTTCTGAGCACATCAGAAGTGTGACTTTTCCTTACAGTAAGATGCAACATTCCATAAATAAAGCCCCCTAAAATCTTTTTTCTGGACTGCTCTGATATTCAAGTTTGCCATGTTCACAAAATAAGCTGTTGTTAAGAGCGTGATGGAACAAAATACAATTAACAGTTTGAACAAAAGCGGGCCCTATAAATGACAGAATGGCATGTGTTACTTCAAGGACACGTCGAACAACGTCATTGCTGATGGGGCCAGCTCATCTGTCAGTCACTACTACAGTAGCTGAAAGGCGCAGGAAAACCGCTCCCTGGTTTTACCTCAGAAACTGCAAGAAATATATATTTCACCAGCCATTAAATCTAATGATAGACATGCCAGTTCCTTAAAAAAGACCAAATTAAGGGAGTTGACACTATTTTTACAGTGCCATCATTGTTGGTTAAAATATGCCCTTGATTCCAACTAACCATAGTTAATCAATCGTACAACAAACTGAAATTATAAAGCTCTTTTGCTCATTCGTTGCATATAATTACTGGCACTTTATGGAACAATCTGTCAAGAATGTAACACCGCAAGACCTGCTAATATATGAGAGGAGCGATTAAGTGGCTGACCCATCAGTGCCAAAGTATACGTTATTCATTGCTCTGCTGTTCCTCATCTCTAGAAAGTGTCCCCATTCACGCTGAAGGGGTCAAGAAGGACTCTTTTACTCTGGATGCAGGTTAGCACGGAGACGTGCGCAAGGGGGTCAGGCCGAGTTTGGCCACGCTGTCTCTCTCCATCTTTCTCTCTGTGAACATCCTAACATCCGCCCCCATCTGCATATTCCCAGAGTGACAAAACTAGTTAGCCGAGTAATAAATCAAACCTCGGCTGCCCAATTTGGTTTCCTAATGTAATTAATAAGTGCTAAAAGCATTTAACTGGCCGTAATTTGCGGATGCCACTTCGAAGTGACTATTTAAGGAAAACTTTGTGCGCGCGCGGAAGAAAATATTATCCTGCCGCCGATATCTTTGCGAGACATTGCATGCAATAGCGTGCAATGCAAGCATAACCCACATACTTATCTATGTAATTGAAAACTTCCGGTGAAAGAAAGATGTTTGACTCCATCAAGATCTATGAATATTTATCTCATCAGTTTTTGGGAACAGTTTATCTGATGGAGCATTTGTGTTCCGGTATCCAGTGTCGTACAGCAACAGTTTAGTACAAGCAGCATATTTTCCAACACAAAGAGTAATGCTTGCAGATGATCTCCCCGTGGATATAGATAATTAGATACCTTGACATTTCATTTTGACCTGATAATAATCTGTCACAGATTAGACTTTGAAAATAACTTTCCTGATCTTAACATTTTTATTAATTGCTTTACTTTTAAATTGCCCTGAATAAATCATTATCGACACATCCTCGCACTGCACTCCAGCCTATCAAAAAGATTGACTCTCTCAGAAAGGATCTATCAATTAAATCTTTATTACTTGGGACCCAATCCTTGCAGTCTCATCCAGACTTGCTTAATCCCCTTCTTCACTTTCTCTCTGCAGCAAACCACTGAGAGGATAGTGCAGACAGGAGTGAGCAGAGGGAAGGCGAGAGGGAGGAAGTACAGAGGGTTGACTGCCGAAGAGCAGAGCTTGTCATGAGTGGATTTATGGCTAGGGAGACAGCGGCGGGAGGCGGGCGAATTGATGGGTGACACATAATCAGCCTCCTTATCGCAGTCCCGCAAAACTGGATTGCATCCAGAGGCTTGTGATCCGTCCGGATTTGGCTAATGTCTCCCACTCCTCTCCTGAGCCCCGACAGCTCTCCGTTATCAGGGCCTGGCCTGGGCTTCCTTTCCTTTCCTGTGACTGCTATCCCTCCACCCCTCCATCTACTCCCTCTTCCAGGCTGTCTGTAGCTTGACAGTGTGTCAGGTGAAGAGGCAACTAAGGGTTTTGTTGACCAGGTCTGTCGTCCACCTCTCCTCCTGCCTGGTTCTCACTCTCAAGTGCTATTTTCGCCTCTCTGTCTTCCTCTTTCAGCTATTCCTCCTTTAATGCCACATTAAAGTTTCCGCAAGATAAATCTCCAAATGTCCTTCTTAAATCAGTATCAATTGTTTACAGTATTGTTGGCAGAAATAGAACCAGACCTCGAGTGTGTCGCTGCTGTGGAAAACAACTAAATGAGTCTCTGTAAACTGTTCTTGTTTGCAGTTTGCAGGCCGACATGCCAGTTTTTGTCAGGGATGTTTATTGTTTCGTGACTGGAGTTACAAAAGCAACAGCTCAAGGAAGGAGTGAATCACAGCTCCCAGAGTGGTTGGGTTCAAAGTTTCACAAAGTGGTTTTGGGGTGAAATGGAGCTATGCTATGACATAATGCTCGGGTTCACTCACACGAGCTCTGTGCTGCTTTGCTCTCAAAACTCGCACACAATGGATGGTAAAATACTTGCTTTCTTGTAATATGTCATTGGCGGGACTGGCCAGGCCAGCAGGAATGACAATATTTTGGAATATACTGCATGCACAGCTTTACTATCGCAAGTGGTGCCCTCTGCCGGTGTTCTAAAAACAACACGTTTTTTAAGGCTATCATTATGTTTGATGTGATTGTTATTCATAAATCTGCATAGAAATGATGAAAAGACAACAGAACTCTCTTCAGAATAATAACCTTTTTATGTTTTCCCAATGATCCAGGGATTGTTGTCCGTGCGTCTAAACTTTTCCAAACAGGAACTGCTCTTAGGGGGGCGCACGGTGTCAGATTTAGAAAATTCCTGGTCTAAACAGTACAAGGGGAAACCACTAGCACAACGCATAAGCAGCTTAAAATGGCCAGTAAGCCTTAAATAGCAATAGCATTGTTGTAGTTGTAATAATAGCTGTTTCTTCTTATGAAGCTTTTCTGCCATTATTGGCCACATGAAAATGAGTTTCCCAGCTGAACTTTACAATCCAGAACTAAATTGTGCGTGCAACATTATATACTACTATTTAATATTTGGTGGTTTGAACAAATTTGTAATTATTTCTTCAAGTTCTGGTTAGTTTGCAAGGCTAATCTAACTCACGGGCTATGCAGTCTTTTAGTGCAGTCGAAGAGGAACCACAGCACCTTCTGGAACCAAGATGTAGGAGGACGGCTGTAACTAGCAGTGGTTAAATGGTTAATGTGTAGTTGGATTTTGCTGACACTGCCAATCTCCATTTTAACTTTGGTACAAAGTAAGATAATTACCACATAAAATGACACAGCTCTGTGGCATTCTCTGTGCTCTTTTTTTTGTGTTGGCAAGCAGAATGCAGAGACAGTAATGAGTTTAATTGGTTTTCTTCAGAGCTAACATGAAGCCGTGTTGCCAGGCGGCTGGATTAAAAACGTTTATGGCGTTTGCTCGAGCAAACCTCCTCTCACGGGAGACAGCATGCAAAGATCAAGTGAACACACCAACATGCTTATTCAAACGCCAGTACATTGCAATATACGTACACTAATGTCGCTTAAATGTCTCATTTTAAAAAGTCTCAGTCAATCTACTTGAGCAACAAGTTTCAAAATAATCAGGCACGCACACAGATGATCACATCCAACGCCCGCTGAAGTGGCTTGGCATTCCTCATCATGCTCACATGTTCGACTGTCTTGTTCATCACAGGTCAACACAGTGCGCATTGAAAGAAAATGAATATAAAAAGGTAATGACACGGATGTTGTTCTGAATAGCGCAAAACAAAACCAGCCAGTGCTGATGGAACACAATAAGCTCATTACACCGGAAAGATGACATTTACATATAAATTGAGTTAAGTCACAACTCACTCTGCTGTTCTTCCAGATTATTCTTATCAGTGAAGAAGTTGGGTAAATAAAAAGAAATAAAAAAATGTTGACATTGCATTAAAAGTGCTATTATTTCCATCTACAGTAGTGTTAACCGAGTCAGTTTGGTCACTGACCTTTAACTTAAGTTATTATGCTGCATAATGCGTTCTGAGAATCAATGAAGCCACATGTAGGCTCGTGATTTCTCAATTTAAAAAGGGTAATATCTGTAATAAATAAAACAACCTGATTAGATTTAATTGTAATTCATACACTCGTGCAATTTCACTCAAAAATCACAAAGGTCATAGTGGCAATAGAGGTAAAGTTGATTCACCAGTCATTAGGGTTCATCCTCTGGGAACTATGAATGTACCTGACCACTGTTGTACTTGCAGTGTTATGATGGCATCAGTGTCTGTTTATAGTAACAGAAGACAGTCACAGGCTGCAAAATCTGATTTTTTTCATTTTTCAGACATTTTCACTCCCAAATATTGGCAGAAACAGAAATCTGAGAGTTGCATTTTGACCTACCCTCATTTACAAAAGTGGGACCCATTTGAACTAGCAGTACCAAGGTCAAGCAGCCGCAGCTGGTATTACAGGCAATCATTTGTGCTTTTTATTCATGCTAATCCTTCTTGTGAACCAATGTTCATGTCCTTTAAATTGCAAAATAATGATGATGATGATGATTATATTCCAGGTTAGGTACACCTTAGCCCTCCGGATATCAATAACTTAAAAGAGATTCCATTGCACAAACAGTGACAATTAGGAAGAAAGATGTGTGAGGAGACGTGTGCTGCCATTATGAGTCCTGGACTATTGGATTCTCGTTAATGACTCTGAAAAGTGGCCATTTACAAAAGGTAGCTACGTGACTGTGCTTGCTATCTCTCAGTCATTCTCCACATCCTCCTCCTCCTCCTCCTCCTGCTGTAGGGCTGCAATTTTCCCAAGATGCAACAGCCGGATGACAAATGGTTGCTTAAAAAGCAGTTTAAGAGGATTACTGTCTGTGTCTGTGCTGCGTGCGAAGGAGAGAATATATGAGAGCATGAGTGAGAGAAAGGAGAGACCAAGGAACATCAGCCCACCCCTGCTGATTTATTGTTTGTGGAACAACATGAGGAAAACATTTACTTTGGTGAGTTAGCTAGAGGAAGAAAAAAAAAAAACACGATGATTTACTTCATCACCTAAAAGTGATGAAGTTCTCTGTAGGCTTGCTACAAATTTTCATGGCAGGAAAAGGGACTTAAAATGCCCATATAAATGTCTAATCTCAGCATATTTCAGTCATTTTAAATACACTGTTTTAGTATTGCCGCACTTGAAGCTTAGGTTTACACGTTCAAAAGGTGAAAACCGAACTTCTTTGACAGCCACCAGCGAGCAGAACAAAGTGTTCGGATACTGACAGATTTTTTGTGAAAGAGACTATATGGAGCATCATGGTTTTCCTTGAACAAGACTGTCTGCACATGAGCTCTTGTGTGCTTGTTGAAAGGAGCATTTAGATTGAAAGGCTTATTGTTTGGAACTTGTTGCAATTCCTTCTAATGTTATTACTCTCTAAAACAGTGCAGGTGTTTGCCCAGAGCAGAAAAGTGATTGAATTCTTTTTTTTCCCCCGTTGTTGTTGTGTTTTTTTCCTCCTGAGTTTGAGGATGGGTTTTCATTTTCTTGAATGAGTGCCCCATGACAGTCATTAGTTATCACGCAGCACCATCCCATATTGATCATTTGGAGTGGCCAGGCTATCTGATACCACCTTGTCTCAGTCATCAACTATGGAGAGATTTCACCATCTCCTCCAGATCAACAACAAAAAAAAAAAAACAGCACAGAAGAGCACACATCATGTCTAAAGGCCTTTTTGTGTCAAAACACAGTGCTCAGTATTGACTATAATGATGGACACATTTTACCGCTTGACAAAGCGCAGCGGGCAAAAGAAAGACAACCGAAATCCAACTCTTCCCATGTACCCCACACATAGTTAATGTAATTACGGATGTTTGATCTGGATTGTGGGAACTGCTCGCATGTATGATAAATAACCAGTCCGTCCGGTCATTAGAGAGCAGTGGAGTTGTTCTTGTGGGTTGCTTTGGCGAGTATGCCCTGTGGTTTGGAAGCTGCCATGGTCTATGTGGTCAGCAGGTCAGATATATCTGGCAGCTCATAGCCCGAGCGCTCCACTGCCCGCAGACTCGGAGTGTGTTCTTTAAGCAAAAACAACACTTTATGAGACAGCCTTCAAATGTAGGGAAAGTTACCACAGGATTCATTCGCTGACGTGATTTCGTGTGCAAACGTACAATAAAAAAAAAACTAGCAACCAGCTTGTTTTGCTTCCTCCGTCAACATCCTCTCCAGTCTTTTCTGTTATTATCGTATATCCATAGACGCTGCCTGGTTACATTGCCCAACTGCCTAGCTCCGATTCTGGTACAACAGGGGCTCGGCTCCCCATCAGCGCTCCCCACACCTTAACTGTCCATCGGGAGGACATCAGAGGGAAAACCATAAAACACCATCTCCATAAAATATGATCCAGTATCACCGTTGTTTACCACTGTTGACTAGTCCTTGTGCTGTGCTGCCTAAACGCTGGTCCGATTTCTTTGGTTTAGGCAGGAAAGTAGTATTAATGTGCACACATCAGCACGAGCAAACGTTGGCAGCTGATTTGGAATCAAAACAGTTTCATACTGACTGCGGCCATAAAGCAGCTGATATGTCACTATAGCTATGGAGAAATAAGGTTGCCAAGTTTTTTAGTGCACTGCTAAACTACAACTAAACTGTCAAGTTGGCAAGTGGAGACCAGGCTGTGAATGGATTCGGATTCTTAATCATGCTGTGTGTGTGTTCGAAGACGTTTTCTTCCGTAATTTAATTTGAGCTACAGTAAACACAAGTTCAACAAGGTTACATTGTAATTTCTATTAATGTGTATCAACAGCATGCACAGTAATGGATTCTTTTCTTTGGTGTACCAACACGTCGTCAACACACCAGAAGAAGCAGAGAAAGGTTGGTATAAAGAATAAAATAAAACGCAACTTCAAACGTTGCTCTAAAAGAAACGTGCTGATAGAAAAACCTGGCCGACGATAATAAATTGAGGTGAAAAGAGGAGGGAGCATGGCAAACGTCCTTTGTGACACTGCCGCTCACTCTGGTGAACACGCATTGAAGTGCGCCCTCCTCCTCTGATCTATGGACTGCCACGATGGATATTTGCTGAAATATTTTATCCCATTTCTGCCGCGCCACTATGAACTGCCGCTGATGTGAGCTGGAGGAAAGAGGGAGTTTAGACAAACCACAGAGCGCCTCTATCTGCTGTGCATAAATTAAAAGCTCTCGCGAGGAAGCTCGCTCGAAAAACACGGGCGAGATATTAGTTGGATCTCAGTGACGGCATAGGTGGTGCATTTCCAAATATGTGTTTTGTTGAGTTTTGTATTGGGAAAGATGATTCATACACTAGATTGACCAAACAGCTTTGTGGTTGAAACCTTGACATTTTGACTGGGATTATTCACAGGCAGCATCCGGTGAGGGCAGCTTGTCCTCTGGAAAAGACGCATGTGGTGAACCTCAGAGCGCAGCATTCTTCAACAACAAGCCTCTCACTTTGTTTGTCTATTTGTTCCCCTCAGCAAAAATACAGAGATAGTGGTTAGCTCTTGCTTCTGGAGCCAACACATGGATCTCGAGTTTTTTCAAACTAAATCACATCACAGTGTCTCCCCCCCTTTGTTGGCCTCTCCGCTTGCCCGGGCAAAGAAAAGAAAATAAGGTGAATACATAGCCAACTCTTGCAGGAAAAAAAAAAAAAAAACAGTGAATCCCTATGAAAACAACTGACAGTTTTGGCTTTGTGCTGATTTGCGGTTTTTGGCAGTCTGACACAGTCATTAAACAATGGCCACTGTTTACCACACTACCCGAACCATGGTGGTCAAAAGTAATTACTTCCTGATGCGACATGTTTATTTACAACAAGTACTAAATATTAAAAAGGAACCACACACATTGCCTGCGTTTCTGCCTGGCCGTTTTTGATTTTGATTTAAAAATCATGAATGCTCATGAAGTCCACCGCGTTTCCGTGTCAGCTCATTTTGGGGCTGAAGACAGGGAAAGACAGGATGATTGACCACCTTGGAAGGGGGGCAAAAGATTGACCTGGAAATGTCCTCCCCATGCTCAGAGGCTACTCTGAGCATCCCTCCCTTGAATGCACTCATGCATCAACTGGTCCGGTGAAGCTAGTCAGGTCCAAGTTGTGGGTAACTGAGTGTGAAATGGCATTGCTGAAAAGGAGAATCTGCACCCACCACCACCAACAATCTCTGGAGTAAATAAAGATGTCGTCCTACATACACCTGTCATCTGCACCGAAGAAATGAAGCATATATGTGTATAATTACCTATTTTATTACAGCTACTTGTTACATCAGTGTTTTCATCAAAAACAACTCAAACAAAGTTTGGGGAAGACCTGCAACTTCAGGTGATGATGCGACTTTGCGGTTTTGTAGCTGAGCAAATTAAATATTGAATGAAAGGTAGGTGTTCGGCCTTGAACGCAATTCAATCTTCCTCCTATGGACTGTTGGTAGGTACATAAGTAAATTGAAGAGGTCTTTGAGAATCCACATCAGCTTCACAAACATTAACATTTTCATTCTCCTCTCATCGCTAACAGCCCCAGGGAGACCCAACCATGCGTATTCTATTAACAAAAGGCACGCCCAGTGCTCCCAAGTCTCAGTCTCGATTCATACACATCCACAAATCC